>OY992532.1:48328459-49548545 GCA_963921185.1 Dasysyrphus tricinctus | reverse complement strand
TGCAACATGCAACATGCAACATGCAACATGCAACATGCAACATGCAACATGCAACATGCAACATGCAACATGCAACATGCAACATGCAACATGCAACATGCAACATGCAACATGCAACATGCAACATGCAACATGCAACATGCAACATGCAACATGCAACATGCAACATGCAACATGCAACATGCAACATGCAACATGCAACATGCAACATGCAACATGCAACATGCAACATGCAACATGCAACATGCAACATGCAACATGCAACATGCAACATGCAACATGCAACATGCAACATGCAACATGCAACATGCAACATGCAACATGCAACATGCAACATGCAACATGCAACATGCAACATGCAACATGCAACATGCAACATGCAACATGCAACATGCAACATGCAACATGCAACATGCAACATGCAACATGCAACATGCAACATGCAACATGCAACATGCAACATGCAACATGCAACATGCAACATGCAACATGCAACATGCAACATGCAACATGCAACATGCAACATGCAACATGCAACATGCAACATGCAACATGCAACATGCAACATGCAACATGCAACATGCAACATGCAACATGCAACATGCAACATGCAACATGCAACATGCAACATGCAACATGCAACATGCAACATGCAACATGCAACATGCAACATGCAACATGCAACATGCAACATGCAACATGCAACATGCAACATGCAACATGCAACATGCAACATGCAACATGCAACATGCAACATGCAACATGCAACATGCAACATGCAACATGCAACATGCAACATGCAACATGCAACATGCAACATGCAACATGCAACATGCAACATGCAACATGCAACATGCAACATGCAACATGCAACATGCAACATGCAACATGCAACATGCAACATGCAACATGCAACATGCAACATGCAACATGCAACATGCAACATGCAACATGCAACATGCAACATGCAACATGCAACATGCAACATGCAACATGCAACATGCAACATGCAACATGCAACATGCAACATGCAACATGCAACATGCAACATGCAACATGCAACATGCAACATGCAACATGCAACATGCAACATGCAACATGCAACATGCAACATGCAACATGCAACATGCAACATGCAACATGCAACATGCAACATGCAACATGCAACATGCAACATGCAACATGCAACATGCAACATGCAACATGCAACATGCAACATGCAACATGCAACATGCAACATGCAACATGCAACATGCAACATGCAACATGCAACATGCAACATGCAACATGCAACATGCAACATGCAACATGCAACATGCAACATGCAACATGCAACATGCAACATGCAACATGCAACATGCAACATGCAACATGCAACATGCAACATGCAACATGCAACATGCAACATGCAACATGCAACATGCAACATGCAACATGCAACATGCAACATGCAACATGCAACATGCAACATGCAACATGCAACATGCAACATGCAACATGCAACATGCAACATGCAACATGCAACATGCAACATGCAACATGCAACATGCAACATGCAACATGCAACATGCAACATGCAACATGCAACATGCAACATGCAACATGCAACATGCAACATGCAACATGCAACATGCAACATGCAACATGCAACATGCAACATGCAACATGCAACATGCAACATGCAACATGCAACATGCAACATGCAACATGCAACATGCAACATGCAACATGCAACATGCAACATGCAACATGCAACATGCAACATGCAACATGCAACATGCAACATGCAACATGCAACATGCAACATGCAACATGCAACATGCAACATGCAACATGCAACATGCAACATGCAACATGCAACATGCAACATGCAACATGCAACATGCAACATGCAACATGCAACATGCAACATGCAACATGCAACATGCAACATGCAACATGCAACATGCAACATGCAACATGCAACATGCAACATGCAACATGCAACATGCAACATGCAACATGCAACATGCAACATGCAACATGCAACATGCAACATGCAACATGCAACATGCAACATGCAACATGCAACATGCAACATGCAACATGCAACATGCAACATGCAACATGCAACATGCAACATGCAACATGCAACATGCAACATGCAACATGCAACATGCAACATGCAACATGCAACATGCAACATGCAACATGCAACATGCAACATGCAACATGCAACATGCAACATGCAACATGCAACATGCAACATGCAACATGCAACATGCAACATGCAACATGCAACATGCAACATGCAACATGCAACATGCAACATGCAACATGCAACATGCAACATGCAACATGCAACATGCAACATGCAACATGCAACATGCAACATGCAACATGCAACATGCAACATGCAACATGCAACATGCAACATGCAACATGCAACATGCAACATGCAACATGCAACATGCAACATGCAACATGCAACATGCAACATGCAACATGCAACATGCAACATGCAACATGCAACATGCAACATGCAACATGCAACATGCAACATGCAACATGCAACATGCAACATGCAACATGCAACATGCAACATGCAACATGCAACATGCAACATGCAACATGCAACATGCAACATGCAACATGCAACATGCAACATGCAACATGCAACATGCAACATGCAACATGCAACATGCAACATGCAACATGCAACATGCAACATGCAACATGCAACATGCAACATGCAACATGCAACATGCAACATGCAACATGCAACATGCAACATGCAACATGCAACATGCAACATGCAACATGCAACATGCAACATGCAACATGCAACATGCAACATGCAACATGCAACATGCAACATGCAACATGCAACATGCAACATGCAACATGCAACATGCAACATGCAACATGCAACATGCAACATGCAACATGCAACATGCAACATGCAACATGCAACATGCAACATGCAACATGCAACATGCAACATGCAACATGCAACATGCAACATGCAACATGCAACATGCAACATGCAACATGCAACATGCAACATGCAACATGCAACATGCAACATGCAACATGCAACATGCAACATGCAACATGCAACATGCAACATGCAACATGCAACATGCAACATGCAACATGCAACATGCAACATGCAACATGCAACATGCAACATGCAACATGCAACATGCAACATGCAACATGCAACATGCAACATGCAACATGCAACATGCAACATGCAACATGCAACATGCAACATGCAACATGCAACATGCAACATGCAACATGCAACATGCAACATGCAACATGCAACATGCAACATGCAACATGCAACATGCAACATGCAACATGCAACATGCAACATGCAACATGCAACATGCAACATGCAACATGCAACATGCAACATGCAACATGCAACATGCAACATGCAACATGCAACATGCAACATGCAACATGCAACATGCAACATGCAACATGCAACATGCAACATGCAACATGCAACATGCAACATGCAACATGCAACATGCAACATGCAACATGCAACATGCAACATGCAACATGCAACATGCAACATGCAACATGCAACATGCAACATGCAACATGCAACATGCAACATGCAACATGCAACATGCAACATGCAACATGCAACATGCAACATGCAACATGCAACATGCAACATGCAACATGCAACATGCAACATGCAACATGCAACATGCAACATGCAACATGCAACATGCAACATGCAACATGCAACATGCAACATGCAACATGCAACATGCAACATGCAACATGCAACATGCAACATGCAACATGCAACATGCAACATGCAACATGCAACATGCAACATGCAACATGCAACATGCAACATGCAACATGCAACATGCAACATGCAACATGCAACATGCAACATGCAACATGCAACATGCAACATGCAACATGCAACATGCAACATGCAACATGCAACATGCAACATGCAACATGCAACATGCAACATGCAACATGCAACATGCAACATGCAACATGCAACATGCAACATGCAACATGCAACATGCAACATGCAACATGCAACATGCAACATGCAACATGCAACATGCAACATGCAACATGCAACATGCAACATGCAACATGCAACATGCAACATGCAACATGCAACATGCAACATGCAACATGCAACATGCAACATGCAACATGCAACATGCAACATGCAACATGCAACATGCAACATGCAACATGCAACATGCAACATGCAACATGCAACATGCAACATGCAACATGCAACATGCAACATGCAACATGCAACATGCAACATGCAACATGCAACATGCAACATGCAACATGCAACATGCAACATGCAACATGCAACATGCAACATGCAACATGCAACATGCAACATGCAACATGCAACATGCAACATGCAACATGCAACATGCAACATGCAACATGCAACATGCAACATGCAACATGCAACATGCAACATGCAACATGCAACATGCAACATGCAACATGCAACATGCAACATGCAACATGCAACATGCAACATGCAACATGCAACATGCAACATGCAACATGCAACATGCAACATGCAACATGCAACATGCAACATGCAACATGCAACATGCAACATGCAACATGCAACATGCAACATGCAACATGCAACATGCAACATGCAACATGCAACATGCAACATGCAACATGCAACATGCAACATGCAACATGCAACATGCAACATGCAACATGCAACATGCAACATGCAACATGCAACATGCAACATGCAACATGCAACATGCAACATGCAACATGCAACATGCAACATGCAACATGCAACATGCAACATGCAACATGCAACATGCAACATGCAACATGCAACATGCAACATGCAACATGCAACATGCAACATGCAACATGCAACATGCAACATGCAACATGCAACATGCAACATGCAACATGCAACATGCAACATGCAACATGCAACATGCAACATGCAACATGCAACATGCAACATGCAACATGCAACATGCAACATGCAACATGCAACATGCAACATGCAACATGCAACATGCAACATGCAACATGCAACATGCAACATGCAACATGCAACATGCAACATGCAACATGCAACATGCAACATGCAACATGCAACATGCAACATGCAACATGCAACATGCAACATGCAACATGCAACATGCAACATGCAACATGCAACATGCAACATGCAACATGCAACATGCAACATGCAACATGCAACATGCAACATGCAACATGCAACATGCAACATGCAACATGCAACATGCAACATGCAACATGCAACATGCAACATGCAACATGCAACATGCAACATGCAACATGCAACATGCAACATGCAACATGCAACATGCAACATGCAACATGCAACATGCAACATGCAACATGCAACATGCAACATGCAACATGCAACATGCAACATGCAACATGCAACATGCAACATGCAACATGCAACATGCAACATGCAACATGCAACATGCAACATGCAACATGCAACATGCAACATGCAACATGCAACATGCAACATGCAACATGCAACATGCAACATGCAACATGCAACATGCAACATGCAACATGCAACATGCAACATGCAACATGCAACATGCAACATGCAACATGCAACATGCAACATGCAACATGCAACATGCAACATGCAACATGCAACATGCAACATGCAACATGCAACATGCAACATGCAACATGCAACATGCAACATGCAACATGCAACATGCAACATGCAACATGCAACATGCAACATGCAACATGCAACATGCAACATGCAACATGCAACATGCAACATGCAACATGCAACATGCAACATGCAACATGCAACATGCAACATGCAACATGCAACATGCAACATGCAACATGCAACATGCAACATGCAACATGCAACATGCAACATGCAACATGCAACATGCAACATGCAACATGCAACATGCAACATGCAACATGCAACATGCAACATGCAACATGCAACATGCAACATGCAACATGCAACATGCAACATGCAACATGCAACATGCAACATGCAACATGCAACATGCAACATGCAACATGCAACATGCAACATGCAACATGCAACATGCAACATGCAACATGCAACATGCAACATGCAACATGCAACATGCAACATGCAACATGCAACATGCAACATGCAACATGCAACATGCAACATGCAACATGCAACATGCAACATGCAACATGCAACATGCAACATGCAACATGCAACATGCAACATGCAACATGCAACATGCAACATGCAACATGCAACATGCAACATGCAACATGCAACATGCAACATGCAACATGCAACATGCAACATGCAACATGCAACATGCAACATGCAACATGCAACATGCAACATGCAACATGCAACATGCAACATGCAACATGCAACATGCAACATGCAACATGCAACATGCAACATGCAACATGCAACATGCAACATGCAACATGCAACATGCAACATGCAACATGCAACATGCAACATGCAACATGCAACATGCAACATGCAACATGCAACATGCAACATGCAACATGCAACATGCAACATGCAACATGCAACATGCAACATGCAACATGCAACATGCAACATGCAACATGCAACATGCAACATGCAACATGCAACATGCAACATGCAACATGCAACATGCAACATGCAACATGCAACATGCAACATGCAACATGCAACATGCAACATGCAACATGCAACATGCAACATGCAACATGCAACATGCAACATGCAACATGCAACATGCAACATGCAACATGCAACATGCAACATGCAACATGCAACATGCAACATGCAACATGCAACATGCAACATGCAACATGCAACATGCAACATGCAACATGCAACATGCAACATGCAACATGCAACATGCAACATGCAACATGCAACATGCAACATGCAACATGCAACATGCAACATGCAACATGCAACATGCAACATGCAACATGCAACATGCAACATGCAACATGCAACATGCAACATGCAACATGCAACATGCAACATGCAACATGCAACATGCAACATGCAACATGCAACATGCAACATGCAACATGCAACATGCAACATGCAACATGCAACATGCAACATGCAACATGCAACATGCAACATGCAACATGCAACATGCAACATGCAACATGCAACATGCAACATGCAACATGCAACATGCAACATGCAACATGCAACATGCAACATGCAACATGCAACATGCAACATGCAACATGCAACATGCAACATGCAACATGCAACATGCAACATGCAACATGCAACATGCAACATGCAACATGCAACATGCAACATGCAACATGCAACATGCAACATGCAACATGCAACATGCAACATGCAACATGCAACATGCAACATGCAACATGCAACATGCAACATGCAACATGCAACATGCAACATGCAACATGCAACATGCAACATGCAACATGCAACATGCAACATGCAACATGCAACATGCAACATGCAACATGCAACATGCAACATGCAACATGCAACATGCAACATGCAACATGCAACATGCAACATGCAACATGCAACATGCAACATGCAACATGCAACATGCAACATGCAACATGCAACATGCAACATGCAGCATGCAACATGCAACATGCAACATGCAACATGCAACATGCAACATGCAACATGCAACATGCAACATGCAACATGCAACATGCAACATGCAACATGCAACATGCAACATGCAACATGCAACATGCAACATGCAACATGCAACATGCAACATGCAACATGCAACATGCAACATGCAACATGCAACATGCAACATGCAACATGCAACATGCAACATGCAACATGCAACATGCAACATGCAACATGCAACATGCAACATGCAACATGCAACATGCAACATGCAACATGCAACATGCAACATGCAACATGCAACATGCAACATGCAACATGCAACATGCAACATGCAACATGCAACATGCAACATGCAACATGCAACATGCAACATGCAACATGCAACATGCAACATGCAACATGCAACATGCAACATGCAACATGCAACATGCAACATGCAACATGCAACATGCAACATGCAACATGCAACATGCAACATGCAACATGCAACATGCAACATGCAACATGCAACATGCAACATGCAACATGCAACATGCAACATGCAACATGCAACATGCAACATGCAACATGCAACATGCAACATGCAACATGCAACATGCAACATGCAACATGCAACATGCAACATGCAACATGCAACATGCAACATGCAACATGCAACATGCAACATGCAACATGCAACATGCAACATGCAACATGCAACATGCAACATGCAACATGCAACATGCAACATGCAACATGCAACATGCAACATGCAACATGCAACATGCAACATGCAACATGCAACATGCAACATGCAACATGCAACATGCAACATGCAACATGCAACATGCAACATGCAACATGCAACATGCAACATGCAACATGCAACATGCAACATGCAACATGCAACATGCAACATGCAACATGCAACATGCAACATGCAACATGCAACATGCAACATGCAACATGCAACATGCAACATGCAACATGCAACATGCAACATGCAACATGCAACATGCAACATGCAACATGCAACATGCAACATGCAACATGCAACATGCAACATGCAACATGCAACATGCAACATGCAACATGCAACATGCAACATGCAACATGCAACATGCAACATGCAACATGCAACATGCAACATGCAACATGCAACATGCAACATGCAACATGCAACATGCAACATGCAACATGCAACATGCAACATGCAACATGCAACATGCAACATGCAACATGCAACATGCAACATGCAACATGCAACATGCAACATGCAACATGCAACATGCAACATGCAACATGCAACATGCAACATGCAACATGCAACATGCAACATGCAACATGCAACATGCAACATGCAACATGCAACATGCAACATGCAACATGCAACATGCAACATGCAACATGCAACATGCAACATGCAACATGCAACATGCAACATGCAACATGCAACATGCAACATGCAACATGCAACATGCAACATGCAACATGCAACATGCAACATGCAACATGCAACATGCAACATGCAACATGCAACATGCAACATGCAACATGCAACATGCAACATGCAACATGCAACATGCAACATGCAACATGCAACATGCAACATGCAACATGCAACATGCAACATGCAACATGCAACATGCAACATGCAACATGCAACATGCAACATGCAACATGCAACATGCAACATGCAACATGCAACATGCAACATGCAACATGCAACATGCAACATGCAACATGCAACATGCAACATGCAACATGCAACATGCAACATGCAACATGCAACATGCAACATGCAACATGCAACATGCAACATGCAACATGCAACATGCAACATGCAACATGCAACATGCAACATGCAACATGCAACATGCAACATGCAACATGCAACATGCAACATGCAACATGCAACATGCAACATGCAACATGCAACATGCAACATGCAACATGCAACATGCAACATGCAACATGCAACATGCAACATGCAACATGCAACATGCAACATGCAACATGCAACATGCAACATGCAACATGCAACATGCAACATGCAACATGCAACATCAACATGCAACATGCAACATGCAACATGCAACATGCAACATGCAACATGCAACATGCAACATGCAACATGCAACATGCAACATGCAACATGCAACATGCAACATGCAACATGCAACATGCAACATGCAACATGCAACATGCAACATGCAACATGCAACATGCAACATGCAACATGCAACATGCAACATGCAACATGCAACATGCAACATGCAACATGCAACATGCAACATGCAACATGCAACATGCAACATGCAACATGCAACATGCAACATGCAACATGCAACATGCAACATGCAACATGCAACATGCAACATGCAACATGCAACATGCAACATGCAACATGCAACATGCAACATGCAACATTGCAACATGCAACATGCAACATGCAACATGCAACATGCAACATGCAACATGCAACATGCAACATGCAACATGCAACATGCAACATGCAACATGCAACATGCAACATGCAACATGCAACTTGCACATGCAACTTGCACATGCAACATTCACATGCAACATGCACATGCAACATGCAACATGCAGCATGCAACATGCAACATGCAACATGCAACATGCAACATGCAACATGCAACATGCAACATGCAACATGCAACATGCAACATGCAACATGCAACATGCAACATGCAACATGCAACATGCAACATGCAACATGCAACATGCAACATGCAACATGCAACATGCAACATGCAACATGCAACATGCAACATGCAACATGCAACATGCAACATGCAACATGCAACATGCAACATGCAACATGCAACATGCAACATGCAACATGCAACATGCAACATGCAACATGCAACATGCAACATGCAACATGCAACATGCAACATGCAACATGCAACATGCAACATGCAACATGCAACATGCAACATGCAACATGCACATGCAACTTGCACATGCAACATGCAACATGCAACTTGCACATGCAACATGCAACATGCACATGCAATATGCACATGCAACATGCACATGCAACATGCACATGCAACTTGCACATGCAACATGCAACATGCAACTTGCACATTGCAACATGCAACATGCACATGCAACTTGCAACATGCACATGCAACTTGCACATGCAACATGCAACATGCAACATGCAACATGCAACTTGCACATGCAACATGCAACATGCAACATGCACATGCAATATGCACATGCAACATGCACATGCAACATGCACATGCAACTTGCACATGCAACATGCAACATGCAACTTGCACATGCAACATGCAACATGCAACATGCAAATGCACATGCACATGCACATGCAACATGCAACATGCAACATGCAACATGCAACATGCAACATGCAACATGCAACATGCAACATGCAACATGCAACATGCAACATGCAACATGCAACATGCAACATGCAACATGCAACATGCAACATGCAACATGCAACATGCAACATGCAACATGCAACATGCAACATGCAACATGCAACATGCAACATGCAACATGCAACATGCAACATGCAACATGCAACATGCAACATGCAACATGCAACATGCAACATGCAACATGCAACATGCAACATGCAACATGCAACATGCAACATGCAACATGCAACATGCAACATGCAACATGCAACATGCAACATGCAACATGCAACATGCAACATCAACAGCACTGCAACATGCAACATGCAACATGCAACATGCAACATGCAACATGCAACATGCAACATGCAACATGCAACATGCACATGCAACATGCACATGCAACTTGCACATGCAACATGCAACATGCAACTTGCACATGCAACATGCAACATGCACATGCAATATGCACATGCAACATGCACATGCAACATGCACATGCAACTTGCACATGCAACATGCAACATGCATTTTGCACATGCAACATTCACATGCAACATGCACATGCAACTTGCACATGCAACATGCAACATGCAACTTGCACATGCAACATGCAACATGCACATGCAACTTGCACATGCAACATGCAACATGCACATGCAATATGCACATGCAACATGCACATGCAACATGCACATGCAACTTGCACATGCAACATGCAACATGCAACTTGCACATGCAACATGCAACATGCAACATGCAACATGCAACATGCAACATGCAGCATGCAACATGCAACATGCAACATGCAACTTGCACATGCAACATGCAACATGCACATGCAATATGCACATGCAACATGCACATGCAACATGCACATGCAACTTGCACATGCAACATGCAACATGCAACTTGCACATGCAACATGCAACATGCACATGCAATATGCACATGCAACATGCACATGCAACATGCAACATGCCTATGCAATATGCACATGCAACATGCACATGCAACATGCACATGCACATGCAACTTGCACATGCAACATGCAACATGCAACTTGCACATGCAACATGCAACATGCACATGCAACTTGCACATGCAAAATGCAACATGCAACATGCACATGCAAAATGCAACATGCAACATGCACATGCAACATGCACATGCAACTTGCACATGCAACATGCAACATGCAACTTGCACATGCAACATGCAACATGCACATGCAACTTGCACATGCAACATGCAACATGCATTTTGCACATGCAACATTCACATGCAACATTCACATGCAACATGCACATGCAACTTGCACATGCAACATGCAACATGCAACTTGCACATGCAACATGCAACATGCACATGCAACTTGCACATGCAACATGCAACATGCAACTTGCACATGCAACATGCACATGCAACTTGCGAATGCAACATGCAACATGCATTTTGCACATGCAACATGCACATGCAACATGCACATGCAACTTGCAACATGCACATGCAACATGCACATGCAACTTGCAACATGCACATGCAACTTGCACATGCAACTTTCAACATGCACATGCAATATGCACATGCAACATGCACATGCAACATGCACATGCAACTTGCGAATGCAACATGCAACATGCATATGCACATGCAACATGCACATGCAACATGCACATGCAACTTGCACATGCAACATGCAACATGCAACATGCACATGCAACTTGCAACATGCACATGCAATATGCACATGCAACATGCACATGCAACATGCACATGCAACTTGCGAATGCAACATGCAACATGCATTTTGCACATGCAACATGCACATGCAACATGCACATGCAACTTGCAACATGCACATGCAACTTGCACATGCAACATGCAACATGCAACTTGCACATGCAACATGCAACATGCACATGCAATATGCACATGCAACATGCACATGCAACTTGCACATGCAACATGCACATGCATTTTGCACATGCAACATTCACATGCAACATTCACATGCAACATGCACATGCAACTTGCACATGCAACATGCAACATGCAACTTGCACATGCAACATGCAACATGCACATGCAATATGCACATGCAACATGCACATGCAACATGCACATGCAACTTGCACATGCAACATGCAACATGCAACTTGCACATGCAACATGCAACATGCACATGCACATGCAACATGCAACATGCAACATGCAACATGCAACATGCAACATGCAACATGCAACATGCAACATGCAACATGCAACATGCAACATGCAACATGCAACATGCAACATGCAACATGCAACATGCAACATGCAACATGCAACATGCAACATGCAACATGCAACATGCAACATGCAACATGCAACATGCAACATGCAACATGCAACATGCAACATGCAACATGCAACATGCAACATGCAACATGCAACATGCAACATGCAACATGCAACATGCAACATGCAACATGCAACATGCAACATGCAACATGCAACATGCACCATGCTACATGCAACATGCAACATGCAACATGCAACATGCCACATGCAACATGCAACAGGCAACATGCAACATGCAACATGCAACATGCAACATGCAACATGCAACATGCAACATGCAACATGCAACATACAACATGCAACATGCAACATGCAACATGCACATGCAACTTGCACATGCAACATGCAACATGCAACTTGCACATGCAACATGCAACATGCACATGCAACTTGCACATGCAACATGCAACATGCAACTTGCACATGCAACATGCAACATGCACATGCAATATGCACATGCAACATGCACATGCAACATGCACATGCAACTTGCACATGCAACATGGCAACATGCATTTTGCACATGCAACATGCACATGCAACATGCACATGCAACTTGCAACATGCACATGCAACTTGCACATGCAACATGCAACATGCAACTTGCACATGCAACATGCAACATGCACATGCAATATGCACATGCAACATGCACATGCAACTTGCACATGCAACATGCAACATGCATTTTGCACATGCAACATTCACATGCAACATTCACATGCAACATGCACATGCAACTTGCACATGCAACATGCAACATGCAACTTGCACATGCAACATGCAACATGCACATGCAATATGCACATGCAACATGCACATGCAACATGCACATGCAACTTGCACATGCAACATGCAACTTGCACATGCAACATGCAACATGCACATGCACATGCAACATGCAACATGCAACATGCAACATGCAACATGCAACATGCAACATGCAACATGCAACATGCAACATGCAACATGCAACATGCATTATGCAACATGCAACATGCAACATGCAACATGCTACATGCAACATGCAACATGCAACATGCAACATGCAACATGCAACATGCAACATGCAACATGCAACATGCAACATGCAACATGCAACATGCAACATGCAACATGCAACATGCAACATGCAACATGCAACATGCAACATGCAAGCAACATGCAACATGCAACATGCAACATGCAACATGCAACATGCAACATGCAACATGCAACATGCAACATGCAACATGCAACATGCAACATGCAACATGCAACATGCAACATGCAACATGCAACATGCAACATGCAACATGCAACATGCAACATGCAACATGCAACATGCAACATGCAACATGCAACATGCAACATGCAACATGCAACATGCAACATGCAACATGCAACATGCAACATGCAACATGCAACATGCAACATGCAACATGCAACATGCAACATGCAACATGCAACATGCAACATGCAACATGCAACATGCAACATGCAACATGCAACATGCAACATGCAACATGCAACATGCAACATGCAACATGCAACATGCAACATGCAACATGCAACATGCAACATGCAACATGCAACATGCAACATGCAACATGCAACATGCAACATGCAACATGCAACATGCAACATGCAACATGCAACATGCAACATGCAACATGCAACATGCAACATGCAACATGCAACATGCAACATGCAACATGCAACATGCAACATGCAACATGCAACATGCAACATGCAACATGCAACATGCAACATGCAACATGCAACATGCAACATGCAACATGCAACATGCAACATGCAACATGCAACATGCAACATGCAACTTGCACATGCAACATGCAACATGCAACATGCACATGCAACATGCAACATGCAGCATGCAACATGCAACATGCAACATGCAACATGCAACATGCAACATGCAACATGCAGCATGCAACATGCAACATGCAACATGCAACATGCAACATGCAACATGCAACATGCAACATGCAACATGCAACATGCAACATGCAACATGCAACATGCAATATGCAACATGCAACATGCAACATGCAACATGCAACATGCAACATGCAACATGCAACATGCAACATGCAACATGCAACATGCAACATGCAACATGCACATGCAACTTGCACATGCAACATGCAACATGCAACTTGCACATGCAACATGCAACATGCACATTGCAATATGCACATGCAACATGCACATGCAACATGCACATGCAACTTGCACATGCAACATGCAACATGCAACTTGCACATGCAACATGCAACATGCACATGCAACTTGCAACATGCACATGCAACTTGCACATGCAACATGCAACATGCAACATGCAACATGCAACTTGCACATGCAACATGCAACATGCACATGCAATATGCACATGCAACATGCACATGCAACATGCACATGCAACTTGCACATGCAACATGCAACATGCAACTTGCACATGCAACATGCAACATGCACATGCAATATGCACATGCAACATGCACATGCAACATGCAACATGCAACATGCAGCATGCAACATGCAACATGCAACATGCAACATGCGACATGCAACATGCAACATGCAACATGCAACATGCAACATGCAACATGCAACATGCAACATGCAACATGCAACATGCAACATGCAACATGCAACATTGCAACATGCAACATGCAACATGCAACATGCAACATGCAACATGCAACATGCAACATGCAACATGCAACATGCAACATGCAACATGCAACATGCAACATGCAACATCAACATGCAACATGCAACATGCAACATGCAACATGCAACATGCAACATGCAACATGCAACATGCAACATGCAACATGCAACATGCAACATGCAACATGCAACATGCAACATGCAACATGCACATGCAACATGCACATGCAACTTGCACATGCAACATGCAACATGCAACTTGCACATGCAACATGCAACATGCACATGCAATATGCACATGCAACATGCACATGCAACATGCACATGCAACTTGCACATGCAACATGCAACATGCATTTTGCACATGCAACATTCACATGCAACATTCACATGCAACATGCACATGCAACATGCACATGCAACATGCAACATGCAACTTGCACATGCAACATGCAACATGCACATGCAATATGCACATGCAACATGCACATGCAACATGCACATGCAACTTGCACATGCAACATGCAACATGCAACTTGCACATGCAACATGCAACATGCAACATGCAACATGCAACATGCAACATGCAGCATGCAACATGCAACATGCAAACATGCAACTTGCACATGCAACATGCAACATGCACATGCAAACATGCAACATGCAACATGCACATGCAATATGCACATGCAACATGCACATGCAACATGCACATGCAACTTGCACATGCAACATGCAACATGCAACTTGCACATGCAACATGCAACATGCACATGCAATATGCACATGCAACATGCACATGCAACATGCAACATGCCTATGCAATATGCACATGCAACATGCACATGCAACATGCACATGCACATGCAACTTGCACATGCAACATGCAACATGCAACTTGCACATGCAACATGCAACATGCACATGCAACTTGCACATGCAAAATGCAACATGCAACATGCACATGCAACATGCACATGCAACTTGCACATGCAACATGCAACATGCAACTTGCACATGCAACATGCAACATGCACATGCAACTTGCACATGCAACATGCAACATGCATTTTGCACATGCAACATTCACATGCAACATTCACATGCAACATGCACATGCAACTTGCACATGCAACATGCAACATGCAACTTGCACATGCAACATGCAACATGCACATGCAACTTGCACATGCAACATGCAACATGCAACTTGCACATGCAACATGCAACATGCACATGCAATATGCACATGCAACATGCACATGCAACATGCACATGCAACTTGCGAATGCAACATGCAACATGCATTTTGCACATGCAACATGCACATGCAACATGCACATGCAACTTGCAACATGCACATGCAACTTGCACATGCAACATGCAACATGCAACTTGCACATGCAACATGCAACATGCACATGCAATATGCACATGCAACATGCACATGCAACTTGCACATGCAACATGCAACATGCATTTTGCACATGCAACATTCACATGCAACATTCACATGCAACATGCACATGCAACTTGCACATGCAACATGCAACATGCAACTTGCACATGCAACATGCAACATGCACATGCAATATGCACATGCAACATGCACATGCAACATGCACATGCAACTTGCACATGCAACATGCAACATGCAACTTGCACATGCAACATGCAACATGCACATGCACATGCAACATGCAACATGCAACATGCAACATGCAACATGCAACATGCAACATGCAACATGCAACATGCAACATGCAACATGCAACATGCAACATGCAACATGCAACATGCAACATGCAACATGCAACATGCAACATGCAACATGCAACATGCAACATGCAACATGCAACATGCAACATGCAACATGCAACATGCAACATGCAACATGCAACATGCAACATGCAACATGCAACATGCAACATGCAACATGCAACATGCAACATGCACCATGCAACATGCAACATGCAACATGCAACATGCCACATGCAACATGCAACAGGCAACATGCAACATGCAACATGCAACATGCAACATGCAACATGCAACATGCAACATGCAACATGCAACATACAACATGCAACATGCAACATGCAACATGCACATGCAACTTGCACATGCAACATGCAACATGCAACTTGCACATGCAACATGCAACATGCACATGCAACTTGCACATGCAACATGCAACATGCAACTTGCACATGCAACATGCAACATGCACATGCAATATGCACATGCAACATGCACATGCAACATGCACATGCAACTTGCACATGCAACATGCAACATGCATTTTGCACATGCAACATGCACATGCAACATGCACATGCAACTTGCAACATGCACATGCAACTTGCACATGCAACATGCAACATGCAACTTGCACATGCAACATGCAACATGCACATGCAATATGCACATGCAACATGCACATGCAACTTGCACATGCAACATGCAACATGCATTTTGCACATGCAACATTCACATGCAACATTCACATGCAACATGCACATGCAACTTGCACATGCAACATGCAACATGCAACTTGCACATGCAACATGCACATGCAATATGCACATGCAACATGCACATGCAACATGCACATGCAACTTGCACATGCAACATGCAACATGCAACTTGCACATGCAACATGCAACATGCACATGCACATGCAACATGCAACATGCAACATGCAACATGCAACATGCAACATGCAACATGCAACATGCAACATGCAACATGCAACATGCAACATGCAACATGCAACATGCAACATGCAACATGCAACATGCAACATGCAACATGCAACATGCAACATGCAACATGGAACATGCAACATGCAACATGCAACATGCAACATGCAACATGCAACATGCAACATGCAACATGCACCATGCAACATGCAACATGCAACATGCAACATGCAACATGCCACATGCAACATGCAACAGGCAACATGCAACATGCAACATGCCACATGCAACATGCAACATGCAACATGCAACATGCAACATGCAACATGCAACATACAACATGCAACATGCAACATGCAACATGCAACATGCAACATGCAACATGCAACATGAAACATGCAACATGCAACATGCAACATGCAACATGCAACATGCAACATGCAACATGCAACATGCAACATGCAACATGCAACATGCAACATGCAACATGCAACATGCAACATGCAACATGCAACATGCAACATGCAACATGCAACATGCAACATGCAACATGCAACATGCAACATGCAACATGCAACATGCAACATGCAACATGCAACATGCAACATGCAACATGCAACATGCAACATGCAACATGCAACATGCAACATGCAACATGCAACATGCAACATGCACCATGCAACATGCAACATGCAACATGCAACATGCAACATGCCACATGCAACATGCAACAGGCAACATGCAACATGCAACATGCCACATGCAACATGCAACATGCAACATGCAACATGCAACATGCAACATGCAACATGCAACATACAACATGCAACATGCAACATGCAACATGCAACATGCAACATGCAACATGCAACATGAAACATGCAACATGCAACATGCAACATGCAACATGCAACATGCAACATGCAACATGCAACATGCAACATGCAACATGCAACATGCAACATGCAACATGCAACATGCAACATGCAACATGCAACATGCAACATGCAACATGCAACATGCAACATGCAACATGCAACATGCAACATGCAACATGCAACATGCAACATGCAACATGCAACATGCAACATGCAACATGCAACATGCAACATGCAACATGCAACATGCAACATGCAACATGCAACATGCAACATGCAACATGCAACATGCAACATGCAACATGCAACATGCAACATGCAACATGCAACATGCAACATGCAACATGCAACATGCAACATGCAACATGCAACATGCAACATGCAACATGCAACATGCAACATGCAACATGCAACATGCAACATGCAACATGCAACATGCAACATGCAACATGCAACATGCAACATGCAACATGCAACATGCAACATGCAACATGCAACATGCAACATGCAACATGCAACATGCAACATGCAACATGCAACATGCAACATGCAACATGCAACATGCAACATGCAACATGCAACATGCAACATGCAACATGCAACATGCAACATGCAACATGCAACATGCAACATGCAACATGCAACATGCAACATGCAACATGCAACATGCAACATGCAACATGCAACATGCAACATGCAACATGCAACATGCAACATGCAACATGCAACATGCAACATGCAACATGCAACATGCAACATGCAACATGCAACATGCAACATGCAACATGCAACATGCAACATGCAACATGCAACATGCAACATGCAACATGCAACATGCAACATGCAACATGCAACATGCAACATGCAACATGCAACATGCAACATGCAACATGCAACATGCAACATGCAACATGCAACATGCAACATGCAACATGCAACATGCAACATGCAACATGCAACATGCAACATGCAACATGCAACATGCAACATGCAACATGCAACATGCAACATGCAACATGCAACATGCAACATGCAACATGCAACATGCAACATGCAACATGCAACATGCAACATGCAACATGCAACATGCAACATGCAACATGCAACATGCAACATGCAACATGCAACATGCAACATGCAACATGCAACATGCAACATGCAACATGCAACATGCAACATGCAACATGCAACATGCAACATGCAACATGCAACATGCAACATGCAACATGCAACATGCAACATGCAACATGCAACATGCAACATGCAACATGCAACATGCAACATGCAACATGCAACATGTAACATGCAACATGCAACATGCAACATGCAACATGCAACATGCAACATGCAACATGCACATGCAACATGCACATGCAACATGCACATGCAACTTGCACATGCAACATGCAACATGCAACTTGCACATGCAACATGCAACATGCACATGCAATATGCACATGCAACATGCACATGCAACATGCAACATGCCTATGCAATATGCACATGCAACATGCACATGCAACATGCACATGCACATGCAACTTGCACATGCAACATGCAACATGCAACTTGCACATGCAAAATGCAACATGCACATGCAACTTGCACATGCAAAATGCAACATGCAACATGCACATGCAACATGCACATGCAACTTGCACATGCAACATGCAACATGCAACTTGCACATGCAACATGCAACATGCACATGCAACTTGCACATGCAACATGCAACATGCATTTTGCACACGCAACATTCACATGCAACATTCACATGCAACATGCACATGCAACTTGCACATGCAACATGCAACATGCAACTTGCACATGCAACATGCAACATGCACATGCAACTTGCACATGCAACATGCAACATGCAACTTGCACATGCAACATGCAACATGCACATGCAATATGCACATGCAACATGCACATGCAACATGCACATGCAACTTGCACATGCAACATGCAACATGCATTTTGCACATGCAACATGCACATGCAACATGCACATGCAACTTGCAACATGCACATGCAACTTGCACATGCAACATGCAACATGCAACTTGCACATGCAACATGCAACATGCACATGCAATATGCACATGCAACATGCACATGCAACTTGCACATGCAACATGCAACATGCATTTTGCACATGCAACATTCACATGCAACATTCACATGCAACATGCACATGCAACTTGCACATGCAACATGCAACATGCAACTTGCACATGCAACATGCAACATGCACATGCAATATGCACATGCAACATGCACATGCAACATGCACATGCAACTTGCACATGCAACATGCAACATGCAACTTGCACATGCAACATGCAACATGCACATGCACATGCAACATGCAACATGCAACATGCAACATGCAACATGCAACATGCAACATGCAACATGCAACATGCAACATGCAACATGCAACATGCAACATGCAACATGCAACATGCAACATGCAACATGCAACATGCAACATGCAACATGCAACATGCAACATGCAACATGCAACATGCAACATGCAACATGCAACATGCAACATGCAACATGCAACATGCAACATGCAACATGCAACATGCAACATGCAACATGCAACATGCAACATGCAACATGCAACATGCAACATGCAACATGCAACATGCAACATGCAACATGCAACATGCAACATGCAACATGCAACATGCAACATGCAACATGCAACATGCAACATGCAACATGCAACATGCAACATGCAACATGCAACATGCAACATGCAACATGCAACATGCAACATGCAACATGCAACATGCAACATGCAACATGCAACATGCAACATGCAACATGCAACATGCAACATGCAACATGCAACATGCAACATGCAACATGCAACATGCAACATGCAACATGCAACATGCAACATGCAACATGCAACATGCAACATGCAACATGCAACATGCAACATGCAACATGCAACATGCAACATGCAACATGCAACATGCAACATGCAACATGCAACATGCAACATGCAACATGCAACATGCAACATGCAACATGCAACATGCAACATGCAACATGCAACATGCAACATGCAACATGCAACATGCAACATGCAACATGCAACATGCAACATGCAACATGCAACATGCAACATGCAACATGCAACATGCAACATGCAACATGCAACATGCAACATGCAACATGCAACATGCAACATGCAACATGCAACATGCAACATGCAACATGCAACATGCAACATGCAACATGCAACATGCAACATGCAACATGCAACATGCAACATGCAACATGCAACATGCAACATGCAACATGCAACATGCAACATGCAACATGCAACATGCAACATGCAACATGCAACATGCAACATGCAACATGCAACATGCAACATGCAACATGCAACATGCAACATGCAACATGCAACATGCAACATGCAACATGCAACATGCAACATGCAACATGCAACATGCAACATGCAACATGCAACATGCAACATGCAACATGCAACATGCAACATGCAACATGCAACATGCAACATGCAACATGCAACATGCAACATGCAACATGCAACATGCAACATGCAACATGCAACATGCAACATGCAACATGCAACATGCAACATGCAACATGCAACATGCAACATGCAACATGCAACATGCAACATGCAACATGCAACATGCAACATGCAACATGCAACATGCAACATGCAACATGCAACATGCAACATGCAACATGCAACATGCAACATGCAACATGCAACATGCAACATGCAACATGCAACATGCAACATGCAACATGCAACATGCAACATGCAACATGCAACATGCAACATGCAACATGCAACATGCAACATGCAACATGCAACATGCAACATGCAACATGCAACATGCAACATGCAACATGCAACATGCAACATGCAACATGCAACATGCAACATGCAACATGCAACATGCAACATGCAACATGCAACATGCAACATGCAACATGCAACATGCAACATGCAACATGCAACATGCAACATGCAACATGCAACATGCAACATGCAACATGCAACATGCAACATGCAACATGCAACATGCAACTTGCAACATGCACATGCAACATGCAACATGCAACATGCAACATGCAACATGCAACATGCAACATGCAACATGCAACATGCAACATGCAACATGCAACATGCAACATGCAACATGCAACATGCAACATGCAACATGCAACATGCAACATGCAACATGCAACATGCAACATGCAACATGCAACATGCAACATGCAACATGCAACATGCAACATGCAACATGCAACATGCAACATGCAACATGCAACATGCAACATGCAACATGCAACATGCAACATGCAACATGCAACATGCAACATGCAACATGCAACATGCAACATGCAACATGCAACATGCAACATGCAACATGCAACATGCAACATGCAACATGCAATATGCAATATGCACTTGCAACATGCACATGCACCATGCAACATGCAACATGCAACATGCAACATGCAACATGTAACATGCAAGATGCACACATGCAACATGCAACATGCAACATGCAACATGCAACATGCAACATGCAACATGCAACATGCAACATGCAACATGCAACATGCAACATGCAACATGCAACATGCAACATGCAACATGCAACATGCAACATGCAACATGCAACATGCAACATGCAACATGCAACATGCAACATGCAACATGCAACATGCAACATGCAACATGCAACATGCAACATGCAACATGCAATATGCAACATGCACATGCAACATGCAACATGCAACATGCAACATGCAACATGCAACATGCAACATGCAACATGCAACATGCAACATGCAACATGCAACATGCAACATGCAACATGCAACATGCAACATGCAACATGCAACATGCAACATGCAACATGCAACATGCAACATGCAACATGCAACATGCAACATGCAACATGCAACATGCAACATGCAACATGCAACATGCAACATGCAACATGCAACATGCAACATGCAACATGCAACATGCAACATGCAACATGCAACATGCAACATGCAACATGCAACATGCAACATGCAACATGCAACATGCAACATGCAACATGCAACATGCAACATGCAACATGCAACATGCAACATGCAACATGCAACATGCAACATGCAACATGCAACATGCAACATGCAACATGCAACATGCAACATGCAACATGCAACATGCAACATGCAACATGCAACATGCAACATGCAACATGCAACATGCAACATGCAACATGCAACATGCAACATGCAACATGCAACATGCAACATGCAACATGCAACATGCAACATGCAACATGCAACATGCAACATGCAACATGCAACATGCAACATGCAACATGCAACATGCAACATGCAACATGCAACATGCAACATGCAACATGCAACATGCAACATGCAACATGCAACATGCAACATGCAACATGCAACATGCAACATGCAACATGCAACATGCAACATGCAACATGCAACATGCAACATGCAACATGCAACATGCAACATGCAACATGCAACATGCAACATGCAACATGCAACATGCAACATGCAACATGCAACATGCAACATGCAACATGCAACATGCAACATGCAACATGCAACATGCAACATGCAACATGCAACATGCAACATGCAACATGCAACATGCAACATGCAACATGCAACATGCAACATGCAACATGCAACATGCAACATGCAACATGCAACATGCAACATGCAACATGCAACATGCAACATGCAACATGCAACATGCAACATGCAACATGCAACATGCAACATGCAACATGCAACATGCAACATGCAACATGCAACATGCAACATGCAACATGCAACATGCAACATGCAACATGCAACATGCAACATGCAACATGCAACATGCAACATGCAACATGCAACATGCAACATGCAACATGCAACATGCAACATGCAACATGCAACATGCAACATGCAACATGCAACATGCAACATGCAACATGCAACATGCAACATGCAATATGCGTATAGCTGCATATATCTGCGTATATAAGCGTATATCCGCGTATATCTGCGTATACCTGCGTATATCTGCGTATAACTGTGTATATCTGCGTATATCTGCGTATTACACTAAGCTCGTATAGCATTAGCTCTAAGCTGGTATGGGAGTGTGTGGACAGGCTAAATGAACAGGGCAAGAATAACTATGTTACTCTTCACTGGGTACCTGGGCACGTTGGCATACAGGGCAATGAAGAGGCAGACTCCTTAGCAAAAAAAGGAACAATTTCACCCATAATGGGGCCAAAGCCTTATTGCGGATTAGGAGAAAACGTGATTAAAAAACAAAATCAAAACAACAGAGAGGGAGAAAAGATCAAAAACCTGGAAAGAGCTCCCTAGCTGAGGCAGGCCAAACTTCTACTTGGAGATTACAACCAAGCACGATTCCAATCCTGCATCAGCTTAAATAGAAAAAGACTAAGAATAATAACGGGATTCCTCACAGGCCACAGTAAGTTAAGGAGACACCTCCGAATTCTTGGCCTGGAAAACAGTGCCATATGCAGATTTTGCAATGTGCACGATGAAACCCCGAACCACATATTGGGTAGATGTGATGCACTTGTGCACCAAAGACAAAGGCATCTGGGAAATCACCAGATAGAGGAGAAAGAACTATCCTCTCTAAAAGTACTCCAAATACTCAAGTTTCTTATAGAAATCAATTTGGAGGATGAGCTGTAGAATGAGTAACCTCATCAAGCTCTAGTAAGGGGGCACAATAGATCTTAAGGTCGCAGTGCACTTACACCCTTAAACCAATTCATTCATTCATTCATCTGCGTATAGCTTCATATATCTGCGTATATCTAGATTTGGCTCCTTTATAATAACCAGGTCCCCTGGGTTTAGGTTTGGAGTGTATCGCTTCCACTTTGGACTTTATTGAAGTTGGTACTGTAACGGAGCGAACCGGGGATTAAACGGTAGGAATCTGATTCCAGTCCAAGGCTAGTCCAAGGGAGAACAGCAGGTATAGCCCTGAACCAACTCCGAAGAGCAAGCAGGGAGAATAACGGTAGGAATCTGATTCCAGCCCAAGGATAGTCCAAGGGAGAACAGCGGGTATAGCCCTGAACCAACTCCAAAGAGCAAGCAGGGAGAACAACGGTAGGAATCTGATTCCAGCCCAAGGCTAGTCCAAGGGAGAATAACGGATTTTCAACGGCGGATGCTTAAAAGGTTTTCTTTAAATGATACACGGATGCACCAAGCAAAAGACCTAAGCTTATCAAAGTTGCTATAAACGATGAACAGCTGGAAACTTAACTCTCATAAAATTCGAAATTATTAAATAATAATTAGGAACAAATTCGAGGTAAAAAGCTTTAACTTTTTCAGAAATGTTCACCTCCTCATTATGAATTTTGTGCCACAAGACAGTGTGAATTTTAAGGAGCTAAAATGTAAAATCGTATGGCGTCGGCAGCACCCAATGCAGTGTGCAGTTGTTGTTACTGACCAGAGTGTAAACAATGGTACTATGTGTGCTGTGGCTGTTGATCATTTGTTATGACGTTGACACCACCGAATGAAGTACGCAGTTGTTGTTGTTTATCAGATTGGGTATAATAGCATTCTGTGCGCTGTGGCTGTTGATCGTTTGGTGGATGGTGGCTGGTGTATATTAATATTGTTGTGGGTATTTGGTGGTTTGGCTATGCATGGTGATGGTGTTTATAAACTCTGATGTAGGGTAGGGTGCTGTTGGTTGATGTAGGTTGCAGATTGTTGATGTTGATGACGGTGGTTGTATTTATAAAAGGACGGCAACGGGTCGGTGATTTAGTGGTGAAAACTCTGTGCGAGGGGGGAAGCGAAAGTGTAACACTTCCTTACAGTACCAACTTGTGCATCTCATTGAGACATTGACGCGTACCGTGGAAGTTGGTTACATTGTCTGAATAGACATTCGAACAGAATCCACGTCTCAAAACAAATCGACGGAAAGCAGCGAAAAAGGCTTCGGAAGTGAGGTCACTCACTAGCTCGAGGTGGATAGCTCTTGTGGCCATACATACAAACAAAAATATGTAAGCCTTTGACGATTTTGGATTACGACCTTGTGAAAACTTGATGTTATAAGGCCCAGCATAATCACAACCGGTATGTGAAAACGTACGGCTTTGGAAAATCCTTTGTCATGGTAAGTCACCCATTAGCTGCGTAGTGGTATCTTTTCGCAGTTTGTAACATCTATTAAAATCAAAAACTATCTTCCAGATGGTGTTGCGAGAGCCCAAGATCCAAAACTGTTGTTTCACAATGGCGGAGGTTGCGGATACTCCTGGGTGAAGGTTACCTTTGTGGATATCTTATAATATAATCAGGGAAGAAAAATTGTTATTAGGTAGAATGTAAGGATGTTTTATGCTAAAAGATATATTAGCATTTTTTATCCTGCCTCCTACTCTTATCACCAATCGTCATCACCTTCACCTATATTCCCTCTAGTTGGAGAGAAGTCAATGTCATATTCATTCCCAATGCTGGCAAGCCCACCCACACTGAACCAAAAGATTTCAGGCCAATAAACCTATCCTCTTTTCTTCTTAAAACCTTAGAAAGACTTATAGAAACTCACATACGCTTAAAGCTTAATGAAAATGTTCTCTCGCAGGCCCAACATGCTTATATGAAGGGCAAATCTGTTGAGACAGAACTTCATGGGGTGGTTAGCACAATTGAGAAATCAATAGAATTCAAGGAATTTACTTTGGGAGAATTCCTTGGCATAGAAGGGGCCTTCAATAACGTTGAAAACATTGCAATTCGACAAGCCCTAGACTCGATGGGTATCGATCCAAGGCTCTCAAATTGGATAGACTCCATGCTTCAGTCGAGACTTGTAAATGCACAAATGGGTCATACCAAGCTTAAAGTAAGGACGTGTAGGGGTACTCCACAGGGACGGGTCTTATCTCCCTTGCTCTGGCTTCTATTCGTTAATCAGATCCTGGTTAATCTCAGTCTCAGCGGGGTCAAAGTCGTGGCATACGGTGATGATATTGTAATTATGGCCTCAGGGAAATTTGTCCCCATACTGTCCGACCTCCTACAAACATCCCTTAACAAGCTCAATCACTGGGCCAAAAGCTGTGGACTTAATGTCAGTCAAAGACTAGCATGTATAGGTACTACCAGTGCCATGAGAGCTACACCAACTGCAGCCCTAGGAACATTCCTCCCACTAGCCCCACTCGATTCTTTTACGAAAGAGATGGCGGCCAAAAGTGCTCTGCGACTTCAACAATGCAATAATTGGAAAAAGGTCCTTTACGGTCATAGAACTATTATGAGATTTACCGACATAAACATTCAGACAGACTACACATTACCGCACATTGATTTTAATCCGGTAGCCCTAACAGATATTCCCACAAGGACACTCTGGACGGAAAACCGGGTCATAAACGATAATCATGTCTCGGTCTTCACGGACGACTCAAAAACTAACGAAGGGGTAGGGTCAGGCATTTATTCAGTTAACCCACCCTTAGACAGATCAATAAAGCTTCCAGATTTCTGCAGTGTCTTTCAAGCGGAAGTGCTCGCAGTTTGTCAGGCTGCAAAGAGCCTTTACACGTGTGAGCTGGTTAATAAAAATATTGACATTTTTATTGATAGCCAGGTGGCAATCAAAGCCATTACCTCATTTGTTACAAAGTCAAAACTGGTTAATCGCTGTCGTGATGAGTTGAAATTACTCAGCGCATCAAATACAGTTACCCTTCGATGGGTCCCAGGACATCGTAACATATACGGGAACGAAATGATGTATATAAAGTTAGCAGGACACTTTTGGAAATTCATGTTAAAAACTATCCTATCATTAGTTGCTACTTAATTGCGAATTAGTTACGCAAAAAAAAAATTAATTGCTTTTTTTGGTTTAGGAAAAAACGGGTGACCTGCTAACTTCATATGAACTTAGCAGGACAACTTTCTCAAAAATTTGTATAAACGATTAAAAAAAAATTGATTTTGAGAACTAATTAATTGCGAATTAGTTACGCAAAAAAAAATGTATAGCATTTTTGGTTTGCGAAAAAATGGATGTCCTGCTAACTTCATATGAACCTAGCAGGACAACTTTCTCAAAAATGTAGATAAACGATCCGAAAAAAGTTGGTTATTGGGAACTAATTAATTGCGAATTAGTTACGCCAAAAAAAATTTAGTTGCATTTTTGGTTTGCGACAAAATGGGTGTCCTGCTAACTTCATATGAACCTAGCAGGACATTTTTCTTAAAAATGAAGATAATCGAGCTGAAAAAATTTGGTTGTTGAGTACTAATTAATTGCGAATTAGTTACGCAAAAAAAATTTGTATTGCGTTTTAGGTTTGCGAAAAAATTTGTGTCGTGCCAAGTTCATATGAAGTTAGCAGGACACCCGTTTTTTCCTAAACCAAAAAAGCAATTAATTTTTGTTTGCGTAACTAATTCGCAATTAAGTAGCAACTAATGATAAGATAGTTTTTAACATGAATTTCCAAAAGTGTCCTGCTAACTTTATATACATAACGAAATGGCAGATGAATTGACCAAAAACGGATCATCTCTTGGTCCGAGCCAAACCGACTGCTCTGTTCTTATGCCACAAGAGCAAGAAAAAAGAAGAATTTGCCTGAGTTTTCTCAAAATTGCCAGCGACAGATGGTCAACAATTGAAACCTGTCGTATTACGAGGAACTTATGGCCGAATATTTCAAAGAAAAAAACTGAGTATTTACTCAAGCTAAGCAGGCCTCAACTCTTCCTATTGGTTGGAATCCTAATGGGTCACAACACAATGGGAACCCACTTAAGTTGAATGGGCATCGGCTCATCTGACTTTCATATGTAGAGGATGTCAGGATGAAGAGGCGGAGGAGGGCTCAGTTCACTTCCTCTGTGAATGCCCCAGCCTAGCCAGAACTAGAAAGGCAGCCCTCGGAGAATACTTTTTCGATGAATTGGGCGACGCACGTCTCGTGTTTGCCACTAAGAAACATCCTTAAATTCACTCAGAACTCAGGATGGTTCAGGGAGGCCCCCCATACCTAAGCTTCCAATAATCAATTTCCTTCTCCCTCCTTATACCTACTTTGCCAACACCCAGGGGAGCACAATGGATCTATTGAGATCCGAGTTAGGTGATGCGACCTTCTCGTATCACCACCCCATTTAACCTAACCCAACCTACTCTTAGAAGATCTTTGTTATCTAAAAAGGGAGAGTATTTTAGAATTTTTGATTTTAGGGGTACTTGTTTTTTGTTTATTAGGGTGCGAATATCTTCACTGAATGAGTTTTGTTGTATTGATTTTATTATGGTTGTTTTCGCGATGGTGATTTTTTTTAGGGTTAAGTATGAGGTACGACGATTAGGTTTTATATTTATTACCAAGATAATTGAAGTTGGAACGTAAGACGTTAGCGTGTATCCTTTGCATACGAAAACACAATGACGTTTTGTTAATTACAGTAGACACTCGATTTAGTGGATCTCGAAATAGTGAACTATCCACTATAGTGAACACACAAAATTGTTTCTGTTTTTTGTTTAAACCTGAGAGAAAGCCTTGTTTAATGCTTAGTTAAAATTAAAAACATTCACATCGAACAAAATGTGCATTTTGGATCAAATTCGCCTTTATAAAGCCTTAGAAATTTCCCGCTTGAAAAAGTGAACAATCTGGAAACAGTAAACAGGCCTGGTTTTAATTACTTCACTATATCGAGCGTCAACTGTATATGATCGATGACATAAAATTTGTTAGAAGATGTTACAAGAACATGAGGTGGACATTGTCTATTTTCGAGTAAAAGTTCGTTCTCTTCCAATTTAAAAGTCACGAGGTTAGATTTTGGACATTCACTTTCCTCCAGCGATAACCACGGTGGACCAATCCACCAAAAATGATGATTTCGAAGATTTGACGGAAGAACGTCGCGCAACGAAGAATAAGCTGGATTTGACTCGGATCGAATATGGTTCCAGCAATTCTCTGGAGCAGTTTCCAAAATAGCAGAGGCTCTGTTGGCAACGAACGTAGTCCAGCGACGAAAAGGTGAAGAGAGCCAGTGCAGAACAATTTCAGAATCACACCACGCCGCCACAGCTCTGGAAAATTTATACAAAAACGACGATTTTATGAGATTAAACAAGCGAGCTATGCTAGAACTATAATGCTCGGAGGGGCACTTTTCGTCAAGTTTCGTTCCACTTTGTTTACGAAAATCTAGTGCACTCCCGAGCGCACCTCACTTAAGTAAAACTGACATTTGGAGAAATAAGAATGCCAGTATGGGTGTGTTCCCCTTTTAACGCTACGGAAAGCTACTTTTTGTTGGTTTTTGACATTAGCTTCAGTGCCCTTCCGACTATTATAGTTCTACCTTTAGCAGCAAAGCCCCGCAAAACTTCAAGCCAGGAATTGAAACCAGTTTTAACGGAGCAACTTTTGTTTTCGCTGCAATGATGGTGTTACACTTTTTCTTCTCCACAAAATGGGTGGGTGGGTATTCAACACCTTTTTATATGAATATAATTGGTTTATCGATAAAACAAACCAATTAAACGATCGCGAACAAATTTTTTTTAATAAAATTACTATCTACACTGCGCACCACGATTAGCTATTATTGACTTTTGACTACTGGTTCTTTTGACAGAAATGTCAAACCAACCGAAAGAAAAGACAACGAAAGAAGAGAAGAAAAAGAGACACGAAAAAGTGCAACAGTAGCTTGTTGATGAAAGCTACAACCACGGCTCAGCTGGGCTGGGTTCAGCGAAGGAAAACAAAAAGAATTAATGACGATAAAAGTTGATTCTATCAATCAAAAATAAACGAAGTATATTTTATTACAAGTACAGTACAAGTACAGTGGGGTACTTGTAATAAATAATGGGCGCAAGGAATTTTAGTTGGACTAAATTAGCAAAATTTCAAATCTAATTATGAAATGAAAATAAAGCGAAAAATTAAATGAAACACAATTTGTATATTCTCAGATGGGGACTTTAAATAATTTTTATTCGGGAAACCTTGGATAAACCAGGATGAAAACCCAAAATTTTTTCGAATAAAAAATGAACACTGAGAATTTTATAACTGTTCGCGGGGGACCATTGAGCCAAAAACAAAGAAAATGAAAACGCGAAATGGGCCGTTAACGCACAGTTAAAAAAAAGAAATACCGCGTCCCAAAATTAATCGCAATAAAAAGATTAACTGAACAATTAACATAAAACCGAATAAGGTCTGTCGAAATTCCTTATTCCACAACTAGCACAAAAATTACCACTCTACTTGGAAATTTTCCTCTTTGATTTTTCTCCTCGGAACTCGTTCCCAATTTCCTCACTCCTCGAATCACCTTTCCTTCCTTTTTCTTTTACTTTTTCACAGTGAAAATTTCGATCTTTTCTTTACTTTAAGATTCAAAACTTTTCCTCGATTTTATATTCTTTAAACTTTTCCTCGTATCCTCAATCAACTTCTCGCTGGGTTAGCTCTCTCAAGAGTGAACTTCCCAGCTATCAACCCAATCCTTCCCTCAACCATTCCAATCACTCGAACATTCATACATTCAGCCACACGTTTTCGTGATCATCGGTTACGGGACATCGCACAGTGCGTCGATTGTATGGAGATGGTGGACAAAAATCAATTTTTCAAAACTAAGTTGACTTTGCAAAAAAAAATTATTGGAAATGTAATAAAAAAGATATTTTATAAAATCTAACGAAATTTTCACGCCCCCTGCCACGCCCACTTTTGAATATGGTTTATATCTTAAGAATTGTGTGCACGATTTCAATAAAATTTAGAGAATTTGACTTTCTAGGTGAGTTCAAAAACAAAAAGTGGTGTGGACCCTATCCGCCCACTGCCACGCCCACTTTTTATATTGTTTATTTCTAATAAACCGCTTGTAAGATTTGAAAAATATTTTGAAATTTGAATTAGTTAGTGAGTTGAAAAAACAAAATATTGTAAACTTTATTCGCCCTCTGCCACGCCTTTTTTAAATCGTGAACAATACTTCACAAATACATGATTTTAAAATAATATTTTTTAGATAAACTCTGACAACATAAATAAAAAGACCAAATATAAATATAAATTTGTGCATAAAAATGAACAATTCTTTAAAAAATCAAAAATCGGAGTTTTATTTTCAAAATCTTTGATGATAAAAAAGTAAGCGCAGCCAAAGATTTGTCAACCCATTCAGTATTTTGTATATGTATATTGTGCAATTTCTTCTTGATCTTCCTTCGATAATTTTAGATCTTTTTTTTCTGAAATTTGAAATCAAAGGATCAGATCTGAGAAGCAGGACTGTCAAAATATCTTCGTTGGTTGCGAACTTCAGCTCTTCAGTTGTCCAATTCAACTGAAGAGCTAAAAGTTTCACAATTTTTCGTTTTTTCGTGTTTTTTGACGCTTCTGAAAATGGTGTTTGGGGTCTTCCCTAACTAGTTCCTGGTTCATCAAAAGGAGATACAGATTGCAGATAGGTTGAAATGCTATCAGGAAATGTAAATCTATTTTTAAGCCAAGCCTCATGGTGCTTCTTGAAAAGAGCATGATTGCTTGAACATTGCTTCCCTCGTCGTTCAAGGTTTGAGTCAACAAACTTAATTTTGGACTTTAAATCATTTTTAATTTTAAAAGGACATTAATTTTTCTTCAATTCATTCAAAATAAATGTTAAAATATCTTCAATTCATGATTTTTTATCAAAAGAAATTCATTTTTCACCAACTAGTTGATTTTTAAAGGTTTGACCTTGTTCTACAAAAAGTTGAATATTTTGAAGGTTAGCAAAAAGTAGCATGAACACTTTGCATTTTCGCAAAGTAAAATTATAAGACAATGTAATGACACTAAAAATTCTGCTACACTCTGCTAAACTTTTTTTAAAAGCTTAACCAAATAGAAAAAAATGCCTTAAAAATATGATTTTTTTCAATAATTCACTTAAATTACAAATTATTTCAAAAACCAAATAAAATTAGTCATAGCAGCTCTAAATGAATCCATTATTAATAATCACTGCCAAAAAAAATTTTTCTTCAACTACTTTTCTTTCACCAGCTAAATCACTTCACACAAAATCGCGTTTCACAACAATACTCTGACTATTATTACCTTATATGGTTTAAACAATTCCGCTTATCTATCATCTAAAAAAAGCAAACAACAAAAAAACAATAAATGACAGTTATTCAACATGAGCTTGACCCGAATCAAAGCATAATAGAACAAAATTGCATTTTTTGATTTTTGATTTTTGTCCACTGGTCGACGCACTGTGCATCGGCTTCCTGGAAGGCTTTTTCGCTCCCCAGAAAACCACTGTTGTTGAATCTCAACGAAACTCTCACACACCTAAGTTCAACCAATTTTTTGGATGTCTATCCAAAACTTGCTGAATCTCTCTCACAAACACAAGTTCAACAAGTTGTTGGATGTCTTTCCAAAACTTGCCGAAACTTAATGGCCGAGTTCAGACCTATCCCAAACTAAACTTTTGAGAAAAATTGAAAAGAATCAAAACCGAGAAAAGGCCTTCGCTAGGCATTCTCCTAGTTAATACAAAAATACTCGCGGGTGATTCGAAGCGTAAAGCAACTAACTATTCAAAAACAAATTATTTCGAGACGAGAGAGTGAAACATTTTAAAAACCACGAGAATCTATTCTTTTCTTAATTCCGATAGACCTTTTGTAATTAAAATTAATAAACGATTTTAAAGATTAAAAGTAATGCGTAAACTACCCTAAAATGTCTACAATTAGTTATTTAGTTAAGTTTAGATAATTTCAAGGTATTGATGCTATGTTTTTGTTGTGTTGTTTTGGAAATAAGTAAGAGTCCGCCTGACTCGTTACATCTTCAGCTCATCCGCTGGCCAATCGACATGAGACGTTCGTCTGCATGGTACATACGTCTATGGATTTTGGAACCGCCCGTTCCATTCGAAAGTTATCAAAAATTACTCGTACACCTGTTTGTGTTGCTTTTGCAAAATTCTAGCGAAGTACACCACTGGTTTATGATACCATGGTTGCCCTCAAGTTCACTAGTATTTTGCAGCCACAACGGAAAATTAAAAAGGAAGCAAAGGATTCGAAGGCTGGTTTGTTGCGGTAAATTTTACCGTAACAATGGTTATCTTGAATTCTTCAGTGATTTTACAGAAGCTCAAAGTCGTTGAATGAAGATGCAAACAAGTTTCTGGGGTAACGAACCTGCTCGAAAATCGAAAGCTCTTGTCTGTACTTTGCCCATCTTTCAGCTAATTCCGAAGGCCTGAAAGGCCCAGTTCCTTGAAATCATATATTGTCCCTATTTCTTGTACCGTCAAAGTGTTTCCCGAGTCCATTTGTACTTAAAACTTAAAATAAAATATAGTTTTCGACCCTTTCTCAAATATTATTAGCTTCTGTTAGAAAAAAATGTAAGATTTTAGCTTTTGCCAATAAATATTTGTATTGGCCTCAATCAAGTGACTCAAGATTTAACACTCATTTTTGGCTTCATTCATATTACCTCCTTGTGAAATTCCTATGTGACTCAAGATTTAACACTCATTTTTGGCTTCATTCATATTACCTCCTTGTGAAATTCCTATGGATTTTCCAAGTTACCTCTTCAACATTATCCCTTTTTGTTGGACAATATGTATTCCTACCCACAGGTACCAAAAATGTCCAGGAAAAATTTTTCTCACAGGTATTTATCGAGAAAAAACTATTGCAAAAATAGCGGCCTCAAACAAGTGACGGGTAGTGTATGTACCAGAAACCTGTTTGTAAAAAGTCAGCCAAAACAAGTAGGTAATGAGATCTAAAATATATGCCAAGTTTTAAGTTTATGAAGTTTAATATCAAATATCTTAAGTAGAGTAGATAATGTCGAAACAACTCCAAATTATGACAGAAATTTGGTATTTAATGATTACTGATTAAAATTAGGTGGATTTACTTGTCAAATTTCCTTTTAATTACTTACTTTATCACAAATTTAAAATTTATGAAAACTAGACCAATGCGTATTGCGCTACAGCATACTAACATGTGCCTCTTCTGTCACAGAACTCATCCTTTGCATGGCCTAGATGTATGTTTATATTTTTAATAATTAGTACATACATATATACAATCGAGTTCTTAGTGAAATTATCAATCCAAAAATATTCACTGAATAAGCTTCAATGCAAAGCTCATAAAATCTTGTTAAAACAAAAAACAAAAATATAATGTTTTAATTGGCGCCCAACGGAGGTTCTTTTACATTTCCTTTTATATTCGATTTTTCAATTAAAAATTAAAGCAACACACAAGAAGCTCTACCAATTATGAAATAAAATTTACATATTATTAAATAGTCATAAAAGCTGTTTCAAAAATACTTCACCAACAAAAACCAAGTAGGTACCTATAAGTAAAGGTATACTGCTCCTAATTTCAAGCGCACATTGGAAAATACCTACATACATATTCTGTACCCTAATACAGGTGCGTGTAATAATACGCTTCACGTAATTCAATTTCTCTTTTAATATCTATAAAACAGCCCTCAGCGTCTGAAGGATATTATTTTCTCGGTTAAAACAAAGGTAAATAAAACAAACAAAAAACAAAATAAGAATCACTTGGATGCAGCTATAAACATAAATCAAGAACGTGCTCCTCTGCTATGACAAAAATTCAATTCAATACTTCTTAGATTTGCAGAGTCAACCAGCAGCAGCAGCACAGCCGCGCTATGCCTTCGACATCATCCTTTGTCGCTTCGTCATCGTATCTGTTTCGAAGTCATTTAAAGGATCATCTTGATTTCTAAGTAGCTTTTATCCAGTCTGTTTACCGTATTATTCTACGCTTAATCCTAACGTATTATCATTGGTGACAGAAATACACCACATCAAGATTGGAATTTTCTTTTGAACTTGATCCCTATTCCAGTTACTATTTTTGTTTTCAATTTTCTCCCACTCTCCCTTTCTTTCGTTGTCATTTCCCCTGTCTCATTCTATATCTTGGACTCATATCGAATCTATATTACACACGTGAGCCCATGCTCAGGCAGCCGGGAGTGATAAACCTATGATATAAATTTTACGCGCTGAAGTTTGGTGTCCTTGTTTCGTTGGATTGGGTTTAGTTTCTGAAAAACACTCTTTTCTTTTTGAGTATTATAAGGGACTGACAGTTGCCATTGTTGTTGTTGGTAATACCCGTGTCATATGTAAATCAAACAACGGCTTTGGGTTACCTCCACAAATATTAATTCCACCAGCAGAAAAGTTATTGGATTTTCGAAGAATTCCATAAAATACAAAAAAGAGTCACATGGATTAGAGATTCCGGTAGCGGGAGTAAAATTCACTCTCGTAGTATTCGCAATCACAGAAACTTTGATTCCCGGGACCAACCACATACATTTGTTTTTCGTTCATATTATCGCCTTAAATTTTGCAAATCAAGTATAAAATATCAGTTTGGTACGCAAGTGTCTTAAAACAAATCAAAAAAGTCACATATTCCCCGGGAGTAAAATGTAACGGTTTCTATAATCGGGTTAAAAGAGTGGCTGAACTTTTAACTTGTAGGACCTTTAATGGAACATCAAAAACAAGGCTGACAAAATAACTTCAATTACAAAATCGATAAATAGACACTTCAAAAAGTATTTTGACACATGGCATGAATTAAAAAAAGGAAATTAAAATAAAAAAGATCAAATTAACCTTTAGCTTACCAAATTTAAAGTCAATATTTATAACTAAAAAAAACAAAGCCCTATAATGGCCAGAAGCTTTCGATTTTACAGCCATTTCGGACAATTTTCATCAAAGGTTTTTAAGATATAATGCCCATATATTCAGCACCGAAACATATTTTTTTTCTCTTTGCATAGAAATCAGTTGACGTTGTTCATGTTGGAAGACCACATTTCAAGGAAGCAATTGTCTTTATGAAGGCCAACTTTCTCGATGATCCGTTTATTCGTGCAATGGGAGTTTCTGTGCGTCATGAGGAGACCCAACACTTTCTCTCGAAATTATGGTTGACTCTTCTAAGATCTGGTACTTTTACTGATTTCAAACTCAAAGGCCAGGCGTGAATGTGGAAATTTATTGCTATCGTTCCAGTATTGATCTAAGAAAGTTGTCATGAACAAAATTCTACATAAAACAAGGGTTTACTCGAACTTTGGTAGCAACAAATTGCTTCATTCCATCCTGATCAAAAAAATATCGAATATTTAGTAATTTAATGCGTTCACCAGAATTATCATTGGCAGCAGTTCACCGTCAAAAAATCTGTGGCTTGTGCATTAATTGCTTACAAATGCATTGGGGAATCAACTCAAACAATGACAACGATACCACCTTTCTGCAACTAGCTGATGTCGCTAAAACAGAAGGTACTCGCAACTTGTTGCGTGCTTGGGATAGAATCGAGCGTGAGGTTCCATTTCCAATGTGTAAAACTGCAAATGACAGGAAAATAAGAATACTTGAGATAGCTGCTTGTACAGTTGGACATAACCACCGTCGATTAGGTATTGCAAAGAAAATCATTCAGAGCTCAGCAGATATGGCCATGTTGTTGGGATTTGACTATGTACGCATAGATTGTACACACATGGCAACAGCAAAGATTTGTAATCAACTCGGTTGGAAGATGATTTGGGAAATGCCATTTAAATTGTTTAATGGCGTTATTGAGAATTCATATGCTTTGGCCGATAGTGAAAATTCAAGTGTTCAAGTCTACATTAAAAAGTTACATTCCAGTTTAAATAGAATATAAAAAGTGCAAAATAATACTTAGAATGTGTCATAACTTAAGGTGGTGCTACAGTGTGGTATGAACCCATACTTCAATCAACTAGCTTTTTTAGCCAGCTTGGGCCCTCGACCCCAGCGCTAACTGGTCTTCAGATTCATGCGCCATAAAATGGTTTAAGTTTTCTTCCGTTGGTATGTCAATCCGTTCTACACCAACCAGCCAGCTCAGTCTTTGAACTTTTAGTTTCTATCCAAGCCATCTTCTAGTTTATCTTCCTCCTCATTGGTAGGAAACACTTTATTGTGTCGAATCGGCATGGAGAGAGATCTAAGCCCTCCATTTATTCGCTTTTTGGATTTATTTCCTCTTTCGCCCTTGATTTTAGCTGGCTTTAGATTACAGGACAGGTATGGGAAAAGTTAGACCGAAAGTTCACACCAAATTTTTTGCGTAAGAATATGGTCATGACAGACGTCTTAGCTCAGCTTCAAAAACACAGGCAGACGGCCCCGGAAATGTGTTTTTTCTGTGGTGTTTCTACACATTTAAAAAACCACGTGAAATATACATTATCTCAAACGAGAGCTCTTGATTCTTTGAGAGCCACATGAAAGTACTCAAAGTGGTCAAAAAACAACCGATAGACTTCCCCAAAAACCACTTGAAATATATCTCAAATGAAATGTCTTCACTCCCTGAGAACGAATATGACATGACAGACGTCTAAGGGGACCCAAAATCAATTAGTCCAGAGTGTCAGGGTGTGTCGCATTTGAAGTAATTTTCCTCACTTATTCTATATTCGGAAAAGTTTTACTTTTGATGGACTTTTTTCTCAAAAACGGTATCACTACTGGCAGTCGTTATAACTTTCACCGGGACTATTTGAAATTGAAGCTGGTACCAACGTTAGGACTCTATGAAGAAATTGGCCGTAATATCTTAACTGGTTTCTTTCACGCTTAATAGAAATGTTGCGAGCTCTTAAGGAACCGTTGTAAAATCGTGGTTCAAATTTTAATCCGTGGTTCAGTACTTTTCCGCCGAAATCGTTTTTTTTTTTTTTTTGTTATAATGAGCGCGCACTAAAAGGGTTTTGACTACCCTTAAAATGATTAAACACAGTGCGAGCGTTAGGAAAAAAAACTGGACCTGGACCAACCTGGACGACCGACGTAGGCCAACAATTCCGTCCACCCGATCTCGAAGAAGTAAAGATAGCTATATCTAAACTTAAGTCCAATAAAGCCGCTGGAGCTGATGGCCTTGCGGCTGAGCTATTGAAAGCGGCTGGAGATGAATTGGTAAGGAGTATGCACCAGCTCATCTGTAAAATAAGGTCGGAGGAAAGCATGCCCGATGAATCCTCAAGAAAGGCGATCCTATGGACTGCACCAACTACAGAGGCATCAGTCTTCTTAATATCGCCTACAAGATCTTCTCTGCCGTACTTTGTGAACGCCTGAAGCTATTCGTCAACAACCTGATAGGTCCATATCAGTGTGGCTTTAGGCCTGGGAAGTCCACCATCGACCAAATATTCACACTTCGGCAGATCTTGGAGAAAACCCAGGAGTTTCAAATTGATACCCACCACCTTTTCATCGATTTCAAGGCCGCGTATGACAGCATCTATAGAGACGAGCTATATAGATCAATGTCTAATTTTGGCATCCCTGCCAAAATCGTCTGTTTGTGCAGGATGACGATGGAGAACGCACGCTGCTCCATCAAGGTCGGCAAAGATCTCACCGACACCTTTGATGTCAAAAAAGGTTTTAGGCAAGGCGACGAGCTGTCATGCGACTTCTTCAACATCGTTCTTGAAAGAATATTGCAAAACTCTCACGTCAACACTAGAGGCACAATCTTTCAAAAGTCCGTCCAATTACTTGCTTACGCTGACGACATTGATATAATAGGACGAACAAAGCGTGATGTCAGTGGTGCTTTTGTGAGCATTGAGAAGGAAGCCAAGAAGATGGGTCTAACGGTGAATGAAAGCAAAACAGAATATATGCTGTCAACAAGAAAGGACACCCAACACTGACAGCTATAATTTTGAGGTGGTCAGAGACTTTGTCTACCTAGGATCCGCTATTAACTCAGCGAACGATACCAGTGCTGAGATCAAACGAAGAATTACTCTTGCCAATCGCTGTTTCTTTGGGCTAAGAAGGCAATTGAGAAGCAAAGCCCTCTCTCGAGCCACTAAACTGTCCCTGTATAAGACGCTTATCATCCCGGTCCTGATGTATGGCGCAGAGGTATGGACACTGTTAACGGTGGATGAGAACGCGTTAGGCTGTTTTGAGAGGAAAATTCTCCGGGTGATTTTTGGTCCCGTCTGCATAGATGGGGAATGGAGAAGAAGATACAATAACGAGCTGTATGGGCTGTACAGCGACACCGACCTAGCCACAAAAGTGAAAAGCCAACGAATAAGATGGATGGGTCACCTAGAGCGAATGGACACCAATGCTTCGGCCCGGAAAGTCTTTGAATCCAACCCCGTGGGACAACGCAGTAGAGATGGACAGCGTAAAAGGTGGCGCACGCAAGTGGAAGAGAACCTCAACCAACTTGGCGTGCGAAACTGGAGACAGCTAGCTAGAAACCGAGCCGGCTGGAAGAAGCTTGTTGGTTGAGGCCCTGGTCCACCCCGGACTGTAGCGCCACCTTGAGTAAGTAAGTAAGTTAGGAAAAAAGGGAAGGATTCAAGAGGAGAAATGGGAGGGAAATACAGAGTCAGGTAAAGCATTCCACATTCGGGTAGGGCGACTAAGAAAAGAATCTCTTTACAATAATAATTATTTGAAATTACTGAACCCGGATCAAAATTTGAACCACGATTGTAAAACAGGCCCTTAGAGAGACTATTACATAAGGGGCTGTTTGGGTGGCTTTTGTGGATTGGGTTTTGGTGTGTCATGGTGTGACTCTAAAAGTTTGGGTGATTGTGGAAGGGCAAAGGATTTTGTTTTTTCTTGCTTCTTTTATTGGATCCATGTTTTTTTAGCATTGCTTTTCCCTGAACGCACGCTCCTGAGGACCTTACCTTCCAGGCTTTTGCTATATTTTAGGAATGTATTAGTGAAAAGGATATCTTGTCATCTTTTCCCATGTTTCTTGGTAAGAATTGCGTCATGGCGTCCGTCTTAAGGATTTCACCACCCTACGTACCATCTGTTCGCTGGACTTCCAAGTGCTCAAGGCCTTAACATTTAGCCAATGAGCTGTTTGTCGACCAGCACAATCGACCAAAAACGGGTTGGGTACGAAATCCCGAATTCCAAAATCCCAAAATGGAAAAAAGTCCCGAATGAACAATATCCCGAATGGACAAAATTCCCAAATGGCTAAAATCCCAAATGCCATAATCCCGAATGACAGAATTCCAAAAGCTGAAAACCCGAATGGCTTAGTTAATGTTAATGGCTTAACAGTACTAAAGTAATTGGAGGTTCTTGCATTCACAATAATAATAAGGATGAATGTTTATTTACAAAGGAGAATGGGCATTAGATATTGCATTAGTTGCGGTTCATCGTTGTAACACTTTTTGATCTACATAATATCATTGGAAAGGTCTCGATGAGTGCTTTTTTTGTTGTATGGGCATAAGTCTGTATCTTGTGCAGTGAAAGTGTAAAAGCCCATAGCAATTGTTGCACTGCATTATAAATCTTTCCCTGCACAAGTTGCGTCCCAAGTGTTTTAACACCTTCTGACCTATATCAATGAAAGGGTCTCAATGAAAGCTTTTATTCTTGTGTGGGTATAAGTCTCTATCAGGTGCAGGGAAAGTATAATTGCCCATACTAACTATTGCACTGTACAATTACTCTTTTCCTGCACAAGTTGCGTCCCAAATATTGTAACACCTTCTTACATTGGATCATTGGATTGGATTGGATTTTTTGTTCTATTAGCATAAGTCTGTATCGCGTGCAGGGAAAGTGTTATAGCCCAATAACTGTTATAGATGTTATAGCGCACTGCAATGGTTATTGGGCTATAACATTTTCCCTACATGAGATACAGACTTATGCCCACACAAAAAATAATAGCACTCCTTGAGACCTCTCCAATGATTAAGGTCAGAAAGTCTTACAACATATGGGACGAAACGCCCATTCTCCTTTATTTTATAGACAGTGTCATGAAGCCAAAGCGAGAGCCCAAGTCAAAAGCTATACATAAAACTGTTTGATTTCTTTGAAAGTACTAAAATCGAATTGAAATTCGGCATTCAATCTCGAATGTATTCGAGATTTTGTGCATTCGGGATTTTAATTTTCGTAATTTTGCCTATTCGGGATTTTGGCATTCGGGATTTTGGGCCTTCGGGATTCTGTTTTCTGCAATTTGGGATTTTGGCATTTGGGATCTTTAAACAGCCCAATTTTAAAGTGCAAGCCAATGAGTTTTGGCTTCCCTCCACCCTATAATTACTTCTTCCAGTACCACACAAGCCTTGTGGCACTCCTTTATTTCGTATTTGCAAGTCTTGTCTTGAGCCTATCGTTGCTAAGAAATCTTTGATTTTTGGATTTTATTGTTCGTTTTTGCTAACTTTTCTTGGAAAAATTTTTATTAAATTTTTAAAACCATCTATTTCTATAAGAAATTTAATTTTGAGCAAATACTTTTAAATGTAAAACTGTCAAATTCGGCTTATTTTCCGAGCTATACCATATACCTATGTTTATGCATATAAAAGTGGCCAGTGTGACCATTCTCTCAGAAACGCAGGGGTGAATTTAGTAGCATTTTGGGTTTTGTGCGTGCAACAACACACATATCTACATATTAAATAATAAAAACACTCTAACGTAGCTGTTCCTTATTAAGAGGTATATTCTCTAGCCAATTATAAGGGTGTTTGAAGACCTTTTATATTAATGTAAAATCACTTGATGAAACCCAAAATTCTAGCTTTAACATTAGATGACCTTCAAAATTATATAGAGTCCTCTACTAAATCGGCCATTAGAATGCTTTGTTAAGTATTTTAGAAGGAACCTGTAATTTTTTTGGTTATTTCCGCCTAGCGTCACGTGGTGAAATTCACCTTTATTATTGAAAATAAGAAAATGTCAAGAATAAAACAAATGAACAACCTGCAGAAGAAAAGTATCAGGTGCTTCGTGCGTTAACAATAAATTGATACACACCAAAGCACCTTAAACACACATTCGCACCTTTAAACATTATACTCGTACTTACCTAGATATACAAAAGGAGACAGATTGTTAAATGAACTTTTTCCCTGATTACTTAACCAAACAAGCAGAGTGATACCATATCTATTTAGGTATTTTCGAAGTCTATATGGACAAAATAGGATAAAACCCACTGCGCTAAAAAGCAATAAATAAAACCCAGCAAATAGAGAACTGAAATGAAAACAACAACAACAACACAACAAATAAGAAACTTTAATGGATGCTGTGATGAATTTAAATGCGGCAAAAGGTACCTATATAAAATGGTTAAAAAGGTATTTTTACGCTCAACGGCGGATGGCCTACACACCATATTGAATCTATTTTATAGGATATCCTGTGACTTATGGTTTTGGAAACTAACGAGATTATTATCAGATAATAGGAAAATATTCAAAAGCCAGAAACAAAGTTATGTAATCTAGAAAGTGTGAAATATTGCTTAAAAGTTTTTTAATTTAGTAGTTTTGATATTTGTTTCTCTGGAATTCAACAATACATACGAACTATTTAAGTGTGATTATGGGAAAGAGTATCTTTTCTTAGTCCAAAGTTAAATATAGATAATACATAATTAATCATTCAAAAAATTGGCATATGACAGATATAGGAAATATGATATAGGAAGAGCATGCAAGTTGGGTCAGAAATAAACGAATCATTTGGAAAGGGTGTCTATTTTAACCTTTCATAAAACAAACTCTGTTGGTGGATACTGCAAGAATTTGTAAAAATTAATAACAATAACTGTGGATGCTAATAATTAAACGAGGGAGTGTTCCCACTAAGGCACTTCTTCTTTATCCAGGTGGCATTGGAAGAATTCTCCAGATGGAATCAACGGTAGCGTCTACAGTTGCAGTTAGGTTGAACTACTTAGTGAACACCTAATACGGGCTACTACGACATATTCGGAGCTCAGGTCTAAATGGAGCGGTTAATCCGGCTCCCCGCCGCCGTTGGAGTTATATTGTAAGGGTCTGGTCCTCCACAAAGTTTCTAAATAACTATATTTGGAGTGGAGCGGCTGTCTTAAGTTAGACTAAGTGTTCATGCACTTTTGTGCGTGGGCATTCTACATTGTGTCCACACATTTGCGGCCCAGTGTGGAATGCCCACGCGCATCAGGTGAATGAACGCACCTACAACCCGATTTGACGTTGTTGACTTTGCCTCCGCGGCTTATAAATACGACCGTACAACTCTTTTTCGATGAAAGGAAAAGGTGTTGAAACAGCCCTTCACAATACTTAGTAAGTATAGTAGAAAAATCACTTAAGGACAAAGAGTATACTCTAGCAGCTTTTCTGGACATTGAAGGCGCCTTCAATAATGTACAAAATGATGCGGTAAAAAGAGCACTTGTAGAAATGGATAATTCTCTCGTAAACTGGATTATCTGTATGTTAAAATACAGACGGATTAACTCAGAATTAGGGGACGCACGGATCAAAGTATCCACATCGAGGGGGACTCCACAAGGAGGAGTTCTCTCACCACTATTGTGGATACAAGTTATGAACGAAATCCTGATTGAACTGAATAATAGCGGTGTCAAAGTAGTAGCCTACGCAGACGATCTGGCGCTGCTAGCGACCGGAAAATTTATTTCCACAACCAGCGAACAGATTAATTACGTTTTCTCAAAAGTCTGTACCTCGGCGGGGAAATGTGGACTTTCGGTGAACCCACAAAAAACCGAACTGGTTCTTTTTACCAACAAAAGGAAAATACCAGAATTTGTCCTACCATCAATAGAAGGAACCCAACTTAGACTATCAGATCATGCCAAATATTTAGCCGTAATTCTTGACAAAAAGCTGAACTGGGGTATGAACATCAAAGAAAGAGCCAAGAAGGCCATGATCGCTTTTTAATCCTGCAACAGGATCTTTGGTAAGACCTGGGGTTCAAACCCTAAAATCATAATGTGGATGTACAAGGCCATTGTAAGACCGATCCTCACATATGGTCCTTTCTTGTTGACAGCATATATTTTGTTTTGCTTTCATTCACCGTTAGACCCATCTTCTGGGCTTCCTTCTCAATGCTCACAAAATCGTCAGTCGTCAGCGTAAGCGAGTAATTGGACGGACTTTTGAAAGGTTGTGCCTCTAGTGTTGACGTGAGAGTTTTGCACTATTCTTTCAAGAACGATGTTGAAGAAGTCGCATGACAGCGCGTCGCCTTGCCGAAAACCTTTTTTGGCATCAAAGGTGTCGGTGAGGTCTTTGCCGACCTTGATGGAGCAGCGTGCATTCTCCATCGTCATCCTGCACAAACGGTCGAGTTTGGCAGGGATGCCAAAACTAGACATTGCTCTATATAGCTCGTCTCTATAGATGCTGTCATACGCGGCCTTGAAATCGATAAAAATGTGGTGGGTATCGATTTGAAACTCCTGGGTTTTCTCCAAGATCTGCCGTAGTGCGAATATTTGGTGGATGGTGGACTTCCCTGGCCTAAGGTCACCAGGGCCGGTCAAGCTATACGTGCAAGAGGTGCAAATGCGCAGGGCGCTGAACCCAATGGGCGACTTGAGCAAGTATCAAGAAAGCCACTACCACTACCTGCCTATACTTTTTCTAATTTTCAATTATTTTTAATAGCTCACACCAACATTGATATCCATTCTTATTCTGAATTTAATGACAGATATCTACTATTCCAAAATTAGGTCGATATCTAGTTTCCTATTCAAAATCTTTGCAAAGTGCACGATTTTGTTCTTCTCTTGGGGTTACTTCGTTCAAAAGAACGCGTATTTGAGTCTACACCATGGGCAATGAGAACATGAATTCTTCTGCGCTAATGAGGATTGATAAAATAGTACCTCATGGCATAATGGTAAGTGCGTTGGACTGTTATGCCGAAAGTCTGAGTTCGATTCATAGCCGCAGCCACCACAGAAATTCCTCTTTGCCTCTTGCGAGGAACTGACAAATCTTCCAAGAGTATACTTATCATGAAAAAGTGTTTCTCATCTAGCCGTTCGGACTCCGCTTAAAATTGTAGGTCCTCTCCGTTACTGCCAACAACACGCAAATAGGAGTGGTTGAGAGTTGCAATTCACTAGGCCCTGGCTTTCCACGAGCTGTTGCGCTACCAAATTTGTTTATTTATTTTTAATGATGAAGCTTGCGCAGAGCGCTAATTCAGCACGGGCCGGCCCTGAAGGTCACACTGATATGGACCTATCAGATTGTTGACGAATGGCTTCAGGTGTTCACAAAGTACGGCAGAAAAGATCTTGTAGGCGATATTAAGAAGACTGATGCCTCTGTAGTTGGTGCAGTCCAGAGGATCGCCTTTTTTGAGGATCGGGTAAACAATGCTGAGGTTCCATTCATCGGGCATGCTTTCTTCCGACCATATTTTACAGATGAGCTGGTGCATACTCCTAACCAATTCATCGCCAGCCGCTTAAAATAGCTCAGCCGCAAGCCATCAGCTCCAGCAGCTTTATTGGACTTAAGTTTAGATATGGCTATCCTCACTTCGTCAAGATCGGGTGGACGGAATTGTTGGCCTACGTCGTCCAAGTTGAATGGTGCAATTTGCATGTTAGCGGAATTCGGTTCGTCATCGCCGTTATACAATTTGCAGAAATGATTTTTCCATATCCTCAGCACCGACTGCGATTCCACCACGATGTTCCCCTGATCGTCCTTGCAGGCTTCGGTTCGGGCCTTGTAACCTTGGGAGGCATTATCTGGTCATAATAGTTAGAAAATGCACTTCAGGTTGCATTTTTGGGTAAGTGTATCTATAATATAAGCAACTTCTATAAATGGGGTATCAAATGAAAGTTGAGATTGTCTTCTACAGCAGCGATTCCCAAAGTGTGTTCCGCGGAATCTCAGTGCTCTCAGAGTTTTCAGATAGAAGGTAGTTTTAAAATAATTATAAGACAAACAATGAAACAGATTCATTCTTCACACTAAACAAAAAATAGATTTTGAAATGTGTTGTTTTTCATTTGTTGCTATTGTCAAGATGGGGTTCCGAAATATATTTGGGCATTGTTTAGGGTTCCACAGCTTAAAAAGCTCTACACAATACCAATGGTCAGACAGATTCTTTTTGGGTGTTGCAGGTGTTCAATTATTATTAATTTATTATGTATTCAAATATACCTAAGTGACATTTTGCTTTATTCAAAAGTAAGATTCCCTCTACACAATATTACATAAAAGGCTATATCTATAGCTCTATATAGCATCTTGCCGTCTTAAATACGCATATAATTTTGAATTAAACATTTTACAAAACAATCATCTTAAAGTTGAATTTGGAGATCCTATGTCATTCAAAATTAAAAAAAAAAAATAATTAAACTTCTAAAACAAAAAGAAAAACAAATTTAATACAAAAAAGCCCCTCCTCATGAGCATAAAACCAAATGTTTATCGTATTCAAACAAAAAAATTTGTAGTCCATTAGTCTGTCTGTTGTATGTGTTCATATGGATTTGATGAAAAACAAAAAAAAATATAAAAGACTTAAAAACCGCTTTATCAACAGACTTTATTCGTTTTGGAATTTAATTTGTGAGTGATTTTATTTAAGTACATTTTATTCTATTGAAAAAGTAAAAAAAAAAGAAAGTGAAAAGTAAGTAAGAAGGAAGGTAACATTGGCAACGTTATTATACTTTTTTTTTTGTTTTATTTATTTCGAATTTAGTTAAATAAGGTATTGTCTGTCATACATTGTCGCATTTGATTTTAAGTGGAATAAGAAGCTTTAAAGGCGCCTAGAACAACTAACAGTCATCACACAGGTAACAGCCTCCGCTTACGGGGTTTTCAGTTAACAAACAGGAATCAATGAAAATTTGCGAAAATGTATGGAGACCCCAAAGGCTCTATGCGGCGTGACGGACACAAATACACCGGAAGTGTTGTCGTAGATAAAGCATAATTAACAGTTCCCATGCCAACAAAAAATCAAAATTTTCAAAACAATTTCCACTTATTCTGTGCACCAAATTGAATTGAATCGGTCATTTCAAAAACAACTTAAGTTAACCTACAAAAAAATTAGACCACACTGAGTTAAAAGTCGAAATGACTGACGAAGCTACCAAAAATCACGTTGCGCTAAATTGCATCGTTATTAAAATTTATGCGCAAAGGTAATTTGAGGGTCTAACAGACCAATGCGCGGGAGTAGGAAAAAAAATAAGCGCTTACAGCAAAAAAAGAATTTTGGAAACAAATATGACTTAAGTGGTTTTTGAAATGACCGATTCAATTATATTCAAGGCAAAAAACGTTTGCCTTCTTGGCCTAAGCCACCCATTGAGTCATTAATTAATAAGCTATAGGCCTAAAAATGGAAAATATTTATTTTTTGATGCAAAAACCATTTGCATGCAAACAATGCCTCGAGGTGAATATATATTTTTTTTTTGGAAGTGTAAGCCGACCATCAAAAAAAAAATATTTTACTCACCACTCTTTGTTTTTTGCATGCAAAACAATTGCCGGTCCATGTTGCATCTGTATCTGAATCTGTAAATCAACCATGCAAACAATTATTTTTGCATTTCACCACAATTATTTTTGACATGCGAGAATATTTGCATAGATTTTTTCTTGCGCATGGGAACTGTAAGCTGGGCTTAGCGTAGTTTACAGTTCCCGCGCAAAAAAAAATCAATGCAAATGTTTTCGCATGTCAAAAATTATTGAGGTGAAATTAATTGCATGATGGGCTTACAGTTTCATGCAAAAAAAAATTATTGCTGTCATGGAATGTCATGCAAACAAATTGACTGGCGATTATTTTGCATGCAAAAAAAAGGATGGTGAATAAAATATATTTTTTGGATGGTCGGCTTACACTTCCAAAAAAAAAATCACCTCAAGGCATTATTTGCATGGAAATGATTTTGCATCCAAAAATATTTGTTTTCCATATTTAGGCCTATAAATTATTAATTAAGGGTAAAATAATGATTCAATGGGTGGCTTTTGCCAAGGCAAAGACTTGTACGTTGAATATTATAGATTGGGTGGAAGATTGTTTTGAAAATTTTGGTTTTTGTTCGCATGGGAACTAAGCTTAAGTTTATTAAACAAAGTGAAAAGTCCTCGAATCCTTGGAGTAAAATTATGCAGATTCCATAACCAGCACGATTATAAAAGAAAGCAAATCATTTCAGCAAGAAAGAGTAGAGTACTCGATAAAGAAGGTATGCTAAGGCCTTCAAATTACCTTAATCCAACACTGCTTCTATCGCATCAAGGACATCTACTTTAATTTCCATCGTCATCGGAGTCGTTTTTATAGAAGGTAATTGTTTTTTTTTTTCGTTTTGAAAGTATGAAACAATTTTCTTGCTAAATTGAGGGGGATCAAGGCATAAGTACATACACTACACATATATAAGAAAGGAGCGTATGCCGGCCGTGCAATAACGTTAAGAGGGTCCTTGAAGACCAAAGAAAAATATTAACCTTCTAACAAAATTATGTATGCACACATTATTTCGTTTTCACACAGAGTCAGGCAGGCAGGCTCAGCTCAGCATGCAAGGACGATAACGACGAAGGAGACAATGCCAACGTGAGAAAGATGCATCAATGTTTGTTGGGTGGCCCTCGTCTTTAGCAAAAAGTTTTGCTTGTTGGAAAATTTCTTTTCAATTTCCATCCCTGCTCCGTGCTAAACTTTTAGGAAACATATTTTAAGAATAACATGGCTGGAGTTAAAAGTGCAATGGCCCTGATGTGATATGAAAATAAGAGGCGTTCGGGTTGGTTTTATTTTAGAAGGAAAACTACATCACATAATTGTGCTTTAAAGTCAGAACGGCTAAACTGTATATTGCTTTAGAAGTCATAATTTTTAAGAATAGATTGGAGACTCTGTGTTTGAAGCTAAACATTTAAGAAAATAAGAGGAATATTGTAATCGAAATCTAGCATATTTGAAAACATGGATTGGTCGCGAATTGAAAGTGATATATGCTAACGTGACATTTAGCTCGAGCCCCTAGAATATAGTGTTTATACGGCCTTAAACAGATTCCTTACTTTTTGAAAATCCAGCACTGTAAATGAACGCAGCTCTTTGGCATATATTATTCTATTTGAAGTGGGATCATTCTGTTATCTTCGATGGTGCATTCTATACCTATGCTCCACAAATCCCATATACTTTAAAGTATATATATATATATATATATATAGGTATATGTATATATAAAATGTACACAAAGGCCAGAAACTAACAAGAATATAGAATTTGGTTTTTCATGTTTTCAAGGATATATTCACAAATTGCTGGCATTAATTTGAGGACATAACAAAAACAACAAAAAAAAACTTGAAATTATTGCCACTCATCGAAGTGAAACTTTTGTTTCCGAACATGGTCTTGGGCATCAAAAAGACTTTATTGGAGATCAAAAGTTCTATCGTTTAGACGATTTGTAACATTTATGGTTTTTATTTTTTCTTTCTTATATAAATATTCACTGAAAAAGTAGTAGCTATACCTTTAGAAACTTTGAAGATAGAAATGAGGCTGCAGAAAGTATGTGGATGGGCTTATATTTCTTCAGATCTTAACAGAAAATGTATATATGTAACTATTAGAAACTTTAGAAAATAATGGAAAAGTAAAGGAAAATTTGAATCATAGTTATAATAATGTTATGGAAAAAGAAAGAAATTTACCATGCATATACAACTTTCTTATTATAGGTCTGGTAAATGTGTAGTTTTAAAGTTATGTTTGATTTTGCTTAGTTTTGTTGAGTCTTAGGGCTTCTATCTATATTGTCGGTTGTATAAGTTTTTCCATCAGAGTAGAATTAATTAAAAATGCAGGTACAAGTTGCTCAGCTAATAATGGAGAAAGAATGCACTCATTGGTGTTGTGTTAGGCGATCAAAACAATCTTTTCAAAATAGTCACTACCCGATTCCTTAAGCTTACCATAACCTATGTACTTCGGCTCGCAGAACCAATTGCCAAAACACTAAAGCACATATTGTCATACTCGTACTAACTGTGGCATTGAACACTCGTACCGGTATTAATAAACGCAAATTAGACATGAATTATTATATTCAGTAAGTGAGCTAAGTGAAATGTTAAAGCCTGGGTGTGACCCACACTGGTAACTTCCCATTGTGGTGCCCTGGGAATAGTCCAGTCATATTGTATTTCTACCATGCAAATTGTCGGGTAGTTTTGCTCCTATACGTTTTCGGGGGTGTTGAATCCGAATCTAAGGTTTGCCAACAAAATTTCGTGACACAACATGGAAAAATATGCAAAAAATTACGCAAAAATGCATTTTTTGGAAGTTTTTCACTAATGGCTCGAAAACTACCAACTATTCGAAAATAACATTAAAGTACCATTGAAAGTATACACAATTTAAAATAAATTCCTGTTTAAGTTTCTTTTCTGCGACAACCCATTTGGACTCAAGCAGTAGTCGAAAATTGACGTATTTTTACTGTTTTCGAAAATCCACTCGAAAGCGCTAAGAAATTACTTTGTGTGATAAAATTTGAACTTATGTCTGAAACATGAACCAAAATATACTTTTCTGGTGGTCTGTGATGCGTTGATTTTGAATATGGCCTTGAAATTGCTCTATCATGTCACGTTTTTGAGATATTCGAATCTAAAAATAAAAAAAAATGCATTTTTTACACAAATTTGGGGCTATTTTATTTTCTCGAGGTTATTTTTTCGAAAAGTAATTCTGAAGTATGAACATTTTACTTCAAAAATCTTTTTGAATCTTTCAAATACCTCCATTCGTTTTCGAGAAATCGTTGGTTTTCGTCTTACTACCTAATTCCAAAAATCTCACAATTTACCCTTTTGAGCACAAATTGACTGGATTTTTTGAATTAGGTATAGGCGGGACAAAATCAAAACTACCCCACAATTTGCTCGCAAAGAGCCTTTTTGAGCACAAATTGACTGGATTATGCTCTATCCAACAAAAATTGTCAGTAAAAGGAAGATAGGACGTTTGCCTCTCAGTCTGGTTGCATTGGCTTGCATACATCTGTCTCAAGTTAAAGCTCTCACAGGGTTTCCGTACTTTGAATTATAAATTGCCACAAATCGAAGAACAATGTGCATATGGTTACCGTTGATACCATTTCAAACATATTAAAAAAAAAGATCCATTTACCTTTTTTTACCACAGCACACCTTTTTAAATGAATTTGATCACGTAACGCTTTGTGAATGTTTCAAAACTTAGCCCTAATAACTTTTTTCTTCTTAAAGACTAAAATCGTACAAATTTTAAGTGCATTTTATAGCTTTATTCAAATATACAAACAAATAATAAGGGGACAATCAAAACGACAACACTTTTGGCTCTCACCTTTATAAATATTGTTCTCAAAAGCTTCAAAACTGAAAGTTCTTTCATAAAAACCACTGAAAAAGCTCTTTCGTACTGTTGCAACATGGCAAAGGCAACTCTGTTGGAATTTTAATGTTTTGTTTTATTTCACACAGCGAAGGTAGAAGCGAAAGCGAGTATACGATCAAAATGCTTTTGGCATTGAAAGACGACGGTCATGTTGGAGCGTACGAAATGTTTCAAGGAGTTGCAACAACAATTCCTGTATGTTTGTCAGTGGTTTAGTATCTTTTTCAGTGGCAGGTTTGTTATTTGAGTGTTGTGATGGTATACACTGGCACCACTGTTTTGAAAAAAGCTCGCCCATAAGCCCTGTACTGACAATTTTTGCTGGATAGACTATAGAAGCTAGATATATGAAAACGATTTCAGGTGTTCAATTTGCAATCAAGTTAAGACCAAAGATTGGTTGGGCGAGCGGTACGATATCCCGCAAACCAAAATCTCGAATAACAAAATCTCGCACCTATTTTTTAATCTAGAATAACGAAATCTCTGAAATTTTAAATATTGTTTTTTATAATCTCGCAATTACAAAATCTCGCTTTCACATCCCACACCGAAAAATCTCGAAAATTTCAACCAAAATCATGCAAACTAAAATCTCCCAATTTAAAAGCTCACAAATCAAAATCTCGCAAATTCGAATCTTACAGCAACGTATTGCTCTGGGTTTTGCACTGGAAAATAAAAATCCTGCTAATGGAAAATAAAAATAATAATTATAAATAAGAGTGTGGTCCAAATCTCGCACGAGATTTCAACTTGCGAGATTTTCATTAAAAAATGTATTTATTGCAATCCAATTACTTTTTGCGAGATTTTGATTTGTGGGATTTAAGTTTGCGGGATTTCGTTATTGCGAGATTATGAAAAGCGGGATTTTGCAATTACGAGAGTTCGTTGTGCGAGATTTCATAGCCAACCAAGATTGGTTTACCATGGAGAAATTAGAGACAAAAACATTCCTTAGATAAGAATAGTACCTATTGTAGCTATTTTCTTAAAAAAAAAAAAATCATTCAAAATTTTACAAAATCTTATCAATTATGAACTGTTATGTGAATAACGTCCCAAAGTCCATATATCGGAAGATATTCGAGACAAAAAAAAAATTTATTTTTGGTGTAATTTTTTGTGTTGCTTTGTTGCTTTTTCAGGGTTCGTAAGATATTGTTCATGAATCAAAGAACACGGATCTTAAATCATTCTTTATCAATCTTTTCACGAACCATAAAAATATTGTTCGCGAACTATACAAAATTTGATCTGTAAAAATGTATAGTTCTCTCACGAACAAAATAAACACTTTTTTATGTGTCACTCGTTCGCGAGCGATCGGAAAAATAAAATTCGGGTAGAATACAGTTCTCTTAAATCATTTTTCATTAAGTATCCATTCACAACGGTTGTGAAACTATTAATTTATTGAATTAATTTTTGTTGAAATGAAGAAAATAAATTCATTTGTTCAGAAAGTCAAATATTTTTTTTAATATGAAGAAGCCGGTAAATCGTCAAAATATAGTTCGTCCCCCATCTATCAAGCCATTAATTTTAAAATCCTATTGAAGGATGGCAACTATATCTATGCAATAAAAAATCTCTTAGAAATATGGAATTTTCAATTATTTTTAAAATATTGAATCAACATTTTTTTAAAGCGAATAAAAATGCAAACTATTTTACCAATAATTGTTGAAATTTTTTTTTTGTCTCAAATATCTCAAGAACAGACAATGATATTGGCTTCCGGGCAATTTAATCCTACACATTAGCTTATAATTAATATTTTATAGGATTTGTAAAAAACATCAACAAATAGTTTTTTACTAAGCGAAAAAAAAGAAAAAAAAAGAAACTACCAAAAACAGTGTAATATTTGGAATAGTTTTATTCCAAACACTAGGTCAAAATTAATAACATTTGTAAATAAAGTAATAAACAATTTCTTAAGAAAATGGCTTCAAATACTATTATTTAACTATGTTTTCGTCTCTAATAATATCTCGAAGGCAAACCAATCTTTGGTCTTCACTTGATTGCATATTGAAGGGCTGAAAAAGCTTTCGAAGATCGAGAATAGGCGATTTTTTAATGAAAAGAAATAGTATTGGGCCTCTAGCTTCCGGGGCACCAATGGGAAGTTACTTGTGTGGGTTACACCCAGCCTCTTTTTTTCTTTTTAATTCTACTTGTATCAGCCATCACTTGTGTCGATTTCATTGGAATCGCTCAAGGAACAATGAAGTTCCGAGGGTTTCGAAACATTGTCCTTGATACGTTGTCTTGCGAAACTTTACCTTTTCGAAACTTTCTCCTTTCGTAAGAAAACATTTTTCTTTCTTATTTGAACCACGATCTAGTTCACACGTCATAAATTTGGGATCTAACCATATTGTGCGGATAGAAGAAAATTTGAATCGATCGTGATAGCGAATTTTATTATAAATGATCCGAAATATAAGATTTGCGATCGGATCACAAATAAAACTTGAAAACTAAAAATAAAATTTTGAATTTTTCAACGAATCATAATTTATCGTTTTCCGAACTTTGTCTTTTTACCTCTTAACCTATTTTTTTACAAAGCCTATCAATTATCAATTATGACATAGTGTGTCCCTAGAATTAAACTAGCCCAGAGCCAATATCATTGTTTTTTCTCAAGATATTTCATCAATTTTTGGTACATTTTTGGGTACTTAGTTTTTGTTCACTTAAAAAACGGTTTATTGATTTTTTTGTGAATAACTTTTGAATGAACAACAACAACCTGTTTGTGTTACGACCAATTGTATAGGCTGGAGTTATATGTAGCTATATAGCAAGTGCCACCTCGATCATCAGACTCCTTTAGTGGTACTAAGTCTGGTTTTGGTAGATTTGTATGTAGTTTTTTTCCTGATCCGTGGTTTTTTCGAATTTTTTTACAAATCCTACCAATTTTCAACTATAAACAATAGTGTTAGGATTAAAATTATCAGACCAATATCATTTCATTTCTCAAGATATTCCAGTAGAATAACTATTTTACAAAATACTTTTTGAGAGGACAAAGGCTTTTCAGGGGGGACCTAAGCTTTTGTGATTTTACAAAACTAAGGTTTCCACAAAAAAAAAAAAAAAAAAAAAAAATACTCAGTTTTCTTGATTTATTTAGCTGTTTTTCATGTTAAGTGTCATAATTGCATTTGCATTCATGCTATATGAACAATTTGAATAGAAATGAAATACGAAGTAATGTAATGTGTCTTTTTCGGTACTTTGTCTGATTCAATAACTCTGTCTTCTTCGGTGTTTGGGTTTTTCGGTATTTTGTGTTTTTCAGTACTAAGGTTTTTTCGGTAGGTTCCTACTCAGTCTTTTTTGTTACTCTGGATTTTTCGGTACTATTGTATTTTTGGTACTTTGTTTTTTGTGGTACTTTGTCTTCTTCAGTAGCTTGGGTTTTTGGGGTTTTCGGTATGTACTTCGCCTTTTTGGTACTTTGTCTTTTTCGGTATTTTGTCTTCTTCAGTAACTTGGGTTTTTGGGTATTTTGGATACTTTGTCTGTTTCGGTACTTTGGGTTTTTCAGTATTTTGGGTTTTTGGGTACTATGGGTTTTTCGGTAGGTACTTAGTCTTTTTTGGTACTCTGGGCTTTTCGATACTATTTGTGCTATGTGTTTTCGGTACTTTGTCTTTTTCAGTAACTTGGGTTTTTGGGTACTTTGGGTTTTTCGGCACCTTGTCTTTTTCGGTATTTTGGGTTTTTCGGCATTTGGGGTTTTTCGGTACTTTGGTGCTTAGTCTTTATTGGTACGCGGGGTTTTTCGATACTATGGGTTTCTCGGTACTTTGTCTTTTTTGGTACAGTGGGTTTTTCGGGACTATGGGTTTTTCGATTTTTCAAAAAAATAAATTTGAAACTTTTCTTAATATGAATGATATGCAATATTATCAGAACTTATATGAAATTTGTTTATTAAAAAATGTATCTAAATCCATTGAGCTGATGATGAGCAAATTCAAAAAAAAACAAATTCTATGAGAGGTACTACCAACAGTTGCTTAGTGTTAAATTTTATAGTTTTTGGCAGTGGATCGCACTAATTTTAGCATACTTAAGAAGTTTTATCTCAAACGTAGAAGCCATTTTTGAGAACAAAAAGTTTTTTCCTTAACGGTTTTTTAACTTTTTGTGGAAGGTACCGTTGTTTTTGCATAAAAGTAAATTTTTTCTTAAAATATTTTAGGAAGTATTAAAACTCTGAAATTTTTTAAAAATACAAAAATATATTTTTTTCTTAATATTTATTCTTCCAACTTTCGTATAAAAAAAATATTAAAATCAATCAAACCTTTTGGAAGAAAATCAAAAATAAAAAATGGTTCCTTGGGTGATACCAATATTAACCATTTTTTGAAAAATTGTTTCCCACCCAAAGAGAAAAGTTGTGGAGCCGTTTTTGCGAAAAATATGATCATGTAAAATTGTCACAAAAAATTGAATGGCAGGTACCGTTATTTTTGGTTCTAAAAAATTGAAAAAACAACGTGTACACTATGTACCAAATTTTAAGAAAATCTGCTTAGACTGTAGGTAAATGGCAGACAGACAGACATACAGACAGAACTGTCCCACTTTTTCATCTTCCCTATCATCATAATGACAAGTATGATCAAAATCTCGGGTACGAGTACGATAACTTGTAATTTTCAATTTTCTCAAAAACTATTGGACATAAAAGCTTTCGATTTTTTGTGTTCGATTCAAAATAGATATGAGCATTAACTACAAAAAGAAAATTTAGTTTTCCATTTCACAATTTTGAGAAAAATTGATCCAAACATTTTGTTTGCGTTTTTTTTAACTTGATAGTGGAGATTTTCAACGTGTTTTTTATTTTAATAAATTATTTTATCAAAATTTTGAGTTTGAACGCAAATTTTTTGAAAAATATTGATACAAATAATTTAATTTAAATTTAGGATTAAAGAACAGAATTTTGGCTTTTAAAACCGTTTGCATTTTAGGTATTGCCGTTGTTTTTAATATTTGTTTTTCAATTTAAGTCGCTTTTTCGAAAATAACCCTTACCTTCTAAACGAGGCGAGATAGACCCCCCTCCTATAATAAAAAATGCTTGTATATTTGACCCTTCTACTAAAATCCGTTATCAACTTTCGTTGATAACCGTCATCCCAGTTCAAACTTAAAACACCCGATATAGTGAGTATTGTTTGCTCCCAACAACCTGCACCTCAACAACAACAACAACATCATGAGATAGAACCACCTACGCACAGCTACAACCTGCGTAGTCAATCTAATACATCATAACATCTCAAGAGCAGTTTCCCGGTGACCACGCTCAATGCAATCTTTAAACTTTTATAACGCGGCTAATCCGAAAAATAATTGTCTATTATGTCCTTGCAAAAAAACAGAACCTTCGGGTCTCATAATCAATAAAGTGGCCGCACTTACTCCAAAATCTGTTGCTGATTCTAACCGTTTGCCTAATACCGCACATAATTAAATTACCAATTGTCCTTGACCCCCAATTAAATGTGTTCTAACCACCAACATCATCACTTTTGAAAGTCTCATTTGACAAAAGTTCAGCCATTTCGATTAAAGTATCATCCTAAGGGCCAGTTTATTCATAGCTTAACATCTTCAGGCAACTGTTATATTTTAATCAATTATTTCATAGTTTGAGTTGTTAACCATCAAAATCACTCGCTTTTCAGCCGGTTTAGGATTATTGAAACTATTTTATCAAAACAAGTGAGCATCATATTACAGATTTAACCTTCTGTGAACAAACTGACCCTTACGATAATGTAAAATAGGATGCTGGTATTCACCAAATCACGCATTTGAGTCACCGTAACGTTACATTTCCACAACAAATTTTCTATAATTGTGCAATAAAAATGAAGGACAAAATTATAGATTCATGATATCATGCCAAGTTGATGACAGGGAAAATAAAGTTACCATACAAATCTTGTGCATACACAAAAATGTATACATAGTTGCCAGCAAGGAAATCCTAATCCAAACGATAAAGATGCTTTCACACAGTTAACATTGTTTTTTTTTTTTTAGTTTTTTCTTTCCCTTTAACAAATCCCTAAATAAAACAATTGTCGATAATCTCTATGCTTCTTAATCGGAAATGTTGAGGATGATGACGCGGGACGCACGGTTGGGTGGCAGTTTTAGTGGTAAATTCTATAGATAGCTTCATGCAACCATAACCTCTTCTCATCCGATGATAATTGTTTAACCAATGATTTTTCTATTTTCTTTCTTCTTTGGGGGGAAAAGTGAATAAATTTTGTGTTCGTCCGTTTTGGTATCCTTAATGATGCGTACAATTGCGTGTCGGCGTTGGGTTAGGGATGAAAAAGAAATCCATTTTCATATTGATCCCTAGTGGGCAGCTTCTTTTACTAGAGTCAATGCATATATATGTATATGTGTATGTGTATATTGAATGTATATAGAGGTGCCTATAAGAAGTATACCATCACCATGAATAGAATTGAAATTTTCGTGACGTGGACGGACATCCTTTATGCTGAATATTTTTTTTTGTGTTATTAAGCGAAAGTGGATTTTGGGATCGATAAGCACTTGGGAAAGTGTATACAAAAATCTACATATCCTTGGGTGAATGTTTGAAAATTTCCAAACTTTTATTTTGTAGTTTTTTTTTTTTTGTTGGAACATCATCTTATGGTTGCTTCTCATGATGGTTGTCAATATTTGTGGTAAACTACTTGACTTTTGAATTTGGGCACACAAATTGATTTTGGTGTCAAAGTTTTTTTTTTGTAAGGAATTAAATATTCAATGTTGTACCTTCTTTGGCAGGAATTTTAAAAGTTTTTAAATTTTCTTAGACCTTCCTTTTCACATAGACAAAACCTCAGAGGCGCTACACTTTATAGATACAGAACTGTTTGCTTTGATTTGCTTTCGAAAACATATTTTCTTAAATTGGCCGAGCTAATGTAGCCAAATTGTTTAAATTTTCTGTACTACTTCCACATCTTGATGCAACTCATAGCGCTCATGGTTGTACCTTTTCCTCCATTCGCCCGCCTCCTACACAGGACCAAATATTCGTCGAAGAATTATTCTGTCGGATCCCAGTATCAGCTCTTTCTTTCTGCTTTCTGCCCAACATTTGGCGCCTTAAACAGGACTGGCAGCATAAGGGTTCTAAACAGAGTCCACCTCGTCTTTTGTTTGAGCTTTGAACCCATCTGATGCGCCAAACCGAAGTAGCACCGGTTTGTTGGGTTAATTCTTCGTCTGTTCCCCGTGTTTAATTTTGATACGCGGTTCAGCGATTTTGGCGGATTTACTGAGGTTCAACGATGGTTCAAGATTCAAGACTTTAATTAGTTAATGGCTACTGTAAGCTACTTCACCCTTGAACTATCGTTGAACCTTAGTAAATTCGTCAAAATCAGGAAGTTAAAATTGTTGAACCGCAGATCAAAATTTGAACCACCTTTGTACAACTGATCCTTAGATGTCATTGTTGCTATCAAAAGTGACGTTTTGTGCTAGCCAGTTGACAGATCTTTTATTGTTTGTTGATAACATGTTTTTGGTCTTATCCTCTTTTACTTGAACTCCAACAAGTTTCACCTGTTCTTCTATTGCCGTGAATGCCTCTGTTGCGAGCGACTGATGATGTTGATATCATGGGCATATCCTAGAAGTAAGATATAGACCTTTGATGCCCTGCGCACCATTTGCTCTAGAGCGAGTTTGAAAAATTCACATGTTCGTGCATCTCCCCGCGGAAGCCCTGTGCATGTTTGGAAGAGTTCGGTAGAGCTTTAACCTTACTGCACATTGCTTCGCGTATATTCCAATGTAACGCAACACACCTGGATCTATTTTTTTCCTTATCCCAAGTTCAGCTTTCGCCATTTATTGGTCCTGATGATGAATGTTATCATATGTGGCTTTGAATTTGTTGAATTGATGGTGAGTCTCAACTTGAAATTCGTTGGGTCTTCCACAATTTGCCTGGAAGTGAATATTTGATATATGGTCGATCTACCTGACCAGAAGCCACATTGGTACTTACTGGTTATTTTGCTGCTTAACGGATAAAACGCTCATGTTGTTTCGAAGAGCCTGCGTTCCGGTTTTAAAGCTAGCAACCAGTTGCTTGGATTTTTATACAAATTCCGGGCGTTTTTTTGATCGCGAGACTTCGATCTTCTTGAGCTGAGAGGATGTGTACGTCTCCTTCTTTCTACTCAGATTCTTCTTCGCCTGTCTTCTCTTTGCTCGATACTCCTCTCTTGCTGCTCTTGTTTTCCGCTGCAGTATATTCGCATGTGCATCGTTTGTCACCTTTTCCAGCAGTACGCATTCACCATCATACCACTTGTTCTTTTTTGGAGGTAGTTGGTAGCCTGTTGTAGTTTCGGATGCTTCTTTGATGATATCGTAATACTGCGATTACTGGTTGTTGGGGCGTCTGGTGGCAGTTGAATGTACAGTGGAGAGCTTTCCACTCAGATGCTCACTCTAGGCTTTGGTAACTCCCAGGTACCTATGCTAAGGTGACCAATGTTGAATTTCTTCTTTAGGGCCGTTCAATCTGCCGCAACAAAAAATGGTCAGAGTTGACGTTTGCCCCTCGAAAAGTGTACATCTAAAATTTTAGAAGCATCACCTGATCCTATCCTTTAGATTTCCTGGACTGCGGTAGTGTCTGCCTTATACCACGTGAGAACAGACTCAAATTTTTGAGTCGCATCTTGGGTGTAACGGGCTCTGACTTTCCAAGTACATACTCTTAAGTCGTTATCCGTTGACGTGCCAGTTCTTGTTGCCTTTTGAGGGTCATCATTATTCGAGGTTCCTCGCGTCTTTCTCATAACCGAACTTTTTTACGTGACAAAAAAGTTAACCCAGCGACCACAACCCCCAAACCTGGAGGGCTAAGTCCTTGTTACCCCTTTGGACAGCGGTACGGATAATCCAATGCCGGTAGCCCACTTCGGGATATGAACGCTGCCGTTGGCCCGTAAGGCGTTCATCCACCGCACTATTTCAGCACACTGCAATTGCTGACAATCCTTACAGACCTCATCTCTAAGTATACTAGAGAAGCTCATGTATCTAAGGTCTCTGTTGTGATGCTTTTTTGTTTCCAGCTGAGGTAGATCAGCGGGGTCCAGGGTCAACCGAAGAAAGCAAAAAAACTCGGCCAATAGAGAGTTCAGAACTCCAGTTCCAAAGTATATTTATTTAATATTATTATATAGTATAATAAGGTATTTCATATAAATTTCCAATATTTGCGGTCTTATAATACGCTAGCAAAGTACTTCATATACTTTAACAATATTTAAGGTCTTACGATAAACTAACAAAGTACTTCATATACACTAATGGTGGGATCAGTACGGAGCTAAGGACAGTGAAGGTTGGGATAGAGTCCCTAGTCTTAACTATAGCGGCAGAGAAGTAAAGGCTTAGACAGCGAAGGTTGGGATAGAGTCCCTAGTCTAAGCTTTTCGGACGGGGTTAATGCTATGTTTCCACCTAAGGTTTATCTCAGTTTAGATTAAATATATCTTTTTGGTGTTTCCACCGCACAAAAAGATTTAAAAAAGATTAAATCTGACAACACTTTCAAAAATGCAAAATGGCGCTTCAATTTTTCTTATGAAGTGCGAAAGAGACAGAATGTTTTATTCGAGTCAAACAATAGGTGTGTTTTATTGGGAAAGCTATCCGCAGCACAGTGAAATTTTATATGAATTACAAAAACAACATCGGCAGCAAAATCGCTGCCGATAAAAGTTAAAGTAGAATCCCGCTGCCGATAAACTTTTGACGTTTGTTCGAGTATCGAACTCAATTGAATAGGATTTTTGTGTGTCGTCATTGGTACGACTGGAACTTTTATGTGTCTCGAATCCTCGATGGCTATGTTCGTAGAGTAAAATTATGTTGAATGAATGGCCCTGTTTAGACTGTAACTTTTCACTTCGTCAAGACCATGTTTTTGTAGAAGAAATAGGTGAAGAGAAAATTTCACCCATAAATTTACGTCATGGTGGCGTAGTGAGCAATTACAGTCTAAACAGGGTCGTTTGTAAGTGCATGGTTGTTTTGCTTTACCTTTTCAACAAAATGAAAAAACGATCCTATCCTATGCTATGCTAAAAAAAACGCTGCCTTAAATTAGTTTAAAGTGCAAAATTTAGCATTTTTATTTATAAGTGACAAACAAGATATTGTAATAACTTTCCATATTTAAACTATATCGACTCTGAAATGCAAACAAACGGACACAATAAAGCTTACGGTCGCAGTGCAAACATACCCTTATTAGCTATAATTATAGCAACTCTCAAACGAAGGAAGCGCCATCTGCCGGATTATAGCAGATTTACCAGCTGTCAAATAAAAGCTTTTGGAAGGGAAATTATTGGGAAATTTCCCCTACGGAAAGCTCTAGAAGCAGAGACCAGAACGTTCTCCTTATTTCGAGAGATTGGAAAACAAGTATAAAAGGCACATGTTTGAACGGCAGCGACAGTTTGTTTTTAATCGTGAATGAATAAATTTGGTTGTAATAAAAGTGAAAAGTAAAGTTTGTGAATTAATTTCAGTGGTGAATAATAAATCGTTTTGTTTGTAGTAAGAACAGTAAAGTGTTTTATTTTGCGAAATAAATAAGTGGACGTTTTGAATAAAGTAAATAAGTTTTATTAACGAACCTGAGAAAATATTACATTGGTGTTAGAAGTGGAATAAAATTTATTTTATTTGTGCACTCAGTAAATTTATTGTGTGGAAAGTGAAAAAAAAAAGACAAGACAATGGGTAAATCTTTGAATGATTTAAATTTAGTGGAACTAAAGGCAGAACTGAATAAACGAGATCTTCCTACTGCTGGAACAAAGAATGATCTTATAATTCGTCTGCAAGAAGATTTAAGAAGATGTGGAAAAAACCCGGACACGTTTATATTCGACATTGAAATGGAAGAACAGCAAGAGCAAGTAAGTACATCGGGCATGACCAACATGCTGTCTCAGCTACTTGCCAAATTTGTCTGCTGGAAAAACAGACAAATATGCTCGAATGTAAGTTAGATGCCTTTGACAATAGAATTATTGCCCTTGACGAGCGTGTCGATAAACAATTTTCTTCTATCGATAAACAATTGTTAACTGTCGATCAACAATTGTCTAATGTCGATAAGCAATTGTCGACAGTAGAATCAAAATTCGAAAAAGTGGAAGATAAAATCGAATCCATTACTAAGGAATTGGACAAAGTAAGAAAAATGAAGGTTCGAGAAAGTTCTGGTGACTGTCCTAGGAGAAAGGAGATGCATCCCCCAACCTTCGATGGACAAACTTCTTGGTCAATCTACAAGAAGCAGTTTGAAGCAGCCGCAGCAACAAATGGCTGGGATGAGGAGGACAAATACATAGCTCTGACGCTTGCCCTCAGAGGAACTGCTGCTGAACTGCTGCAAACCATACCAGCAGATAAGAGTGGCAACTTCAGTGCTCTTGTTCAGGCCATTGACAAACGCTTTGGAGATGGCCATATGCAAGAAGTCTTCCGTGTTCAACTCAATACTAGAATCCAAAAGAGGGGAGAAACTCTGCAACAGCTTCAAGCAGACATCGAACGATTGGCACATCTAGCATATCCAGCTGCAGGAGATGAAATCATCAACCAATTCGCAACAGAAGCCTTTGTTCGTGCTGTATCTGACATCAACCTTCAGCGAGCAATTCGAACGGCTGGAAAACGCACACTCCCTGAAGCATTGGCGTTCGCCCTGACTATGGAAGCAGCAGAACAGGCTTCTCAAGGAGTTCATCGGGTAAGAGAACTAGAAATTGAGGAGTGTTCTTGCCAGAGAACTGCATTCCAAAGGAACCAGCGAGATGGACCTGCTCGATGCTGGAATTGTAACAAGACCGGACATCTTCAACGCCAGTGCAGATTGCCACCTAGAAGACCTGCATGTCAACATTGTGGAAGCAGAAACTTTAACAACAACAATGTCAATACTCCTACTCGCCCCGTTTCTCAACCGGGAAACGAGTAAAAACCAACTTCGAGGGGCAGAAGCTGGTTTCTGGTATCGATGGCCCCAGAACCACCATCCAGGTCTCACAGACGAAACGAAACAACAAAAGTCTGACTGTGGAGGCAACACTAAACGGCAAGAAGCAAGTGGCTACGATCGACACCGGTGCCACTGCCTCCATTGTTCGAAAGGACTTGGTGAAGATGACGTGGCTGCATAACACCAACGCCTACCGTCTGAAAACAGCAACAGGAGAGGCAGCCAGAGTGTACGGGGAGGTTCGTCTAACGATCCGTTTGGCAGAACTGGAGTTTTCACATCTGTTTCTGGTAGCAGATATATGTGACGAGTGCATCGTTGGAATCGACTTTATGAAAGAGCATGGAGTAATTCTCGATATTGGAAAGCAAGTTCTCAAATACCGAAATGTGGAAATTCCTATGGTTTATGGCAATAAAAATTCATCAACTCTGAGAACTGTCATAAAGGAAGATATTTGCCTGCCACCTTCTTCAGAAGTGTTCGTTTGGACAAAAATAAAGGGAGATTTGGGTAGCCATCGATACCTTATGGTGGAGCCAGAGTCTGAGCAGTCTTCTCAAAACATCATCCTAGGGAAGACCCTTGTGGCACCAAAGAACAACATGGTGCCCGTACGGATACTCAACATCAAACCGTATGAAGTCAAGCTTAAGAAAGGAGAAGTTGTTGGAAAATGTGAATCCGTATCTGCAATAACTAAAATCACAGAAGTTGATACACAAGAATATGTGGACCCCAGGAAAGTGAACTCTATGAAGTCAAACATTCTCAAGTCTTCAAAATTAAGTGAACATCAGCTTAGTGTTGCTGGAAGCCTCCTTCACGAGTACGCTGATATACTCTCTTCACCCAATGGGCAGTATGGTCGAACACAACTGGTGCAGCATCGAATCGACACAGGAGACGCGAGACCTATTCGACAACCAGCAAGACGTCTCCCATTAGCCAAACAAGCCGAAGTTGAAGAGATGATATCGAGCATGAAGAAAGATGGGCTAATAGAAAACTCTAAAAGTCCTTGGGCATCCCCAGTAGTTCTTGTCAAAAAGAAGGACGGAAGTACTCGATTTTGTGTGGACTATCGGAGGCTGAACGATGTGACAAAGAAAGACAGCTACCCTCTGCCAAGAATCAGCGATACCTTGGATGCGATGGAAGGAGCTGAATGGTTTTCAACATTGGACTTGAAGAGTGGCTACTGGCAGGTAGAAATCCATCCAGAAGATCGAGAAAAGACGGCTTTCTCCACAGGAAATGGTCTGTGGCAATTTAAAGTGATGCCTTTCGGACTATGCAACGCTCCGGCAACATTTGAGCGTTTGATGGAGTGTGTTTTACAAGGACTTACTTGGAAATCTTGCCTAGTCTATTTGGACGATGTCATTGTTTATGGTAAGACATTTGATGAGCATTGTGGAAACCTTAAGGCCGTGTTCCAGAGGCTTCGAAAAGCAAACTTGAAATTGAATCCAGACAAGTGCGAGTTTTTTAAGTCTGAGGTAAAATATTTGGGACATATCATCTCTTCCCAAGGAGTAAAGACTGATCCTGAAAAAGTTGACACCGTAAAGAATTGGCCGACACCACAGGATAAACATCAACTCCGGAGCTTTCTTGGTCTAGCCACGTACTATCGACGATTTGTGAAGGATTTTGCTGGGATCGCGAAAAGTTTGCACCAGCTAACAGAGAAAAGCAAACCGTTCAAATGGTCAAGCGAGTGCGAGAAAAGCTTCCAGGAACTTAAGCAGCGCCTATGCAATACACCAGTTTTGGCCTATCCGACACCAGGGAAACCTTTCATCATCGACGCTGACGCAAGTAACGTAGGAATTGGTGCCGTACTATCACAAGTCCACGAAGGAGAAGAGAAGGTCATTGCCTATTACAGCAAGGTGCTCTCAAAGCCAGAAAGAAATTACTGCGTGACCAGAAGAGAACTTCTAGCTTTAGTATCGGCAACAAAACACTTCCATAAGTACATCTATGGACAGAAGTTCCTTCTTCGAACAGATCATGGCGCACTTAATTGGCTGTTGAACTTCAAAAATCCAGAAGGTCAAGTGGCAAGATGGATTGAGAGATTGCAGACATACGACTACCAGATCCAACATCGAAGAGGAAGGTTGCACTCAAATGCAGATGCCTTATCTCGGAGACCATGCAAATCGGACTGCAAGCACTGCACACGTCAGGAAGAGAAGGAGGTTGCTTCCATCCAGCGATTAAGAGCCGATCCCATTTACGGTTGGAGTAATGAAGAACTGAGGACTGCCCAACAAGAAGACTCGGATATTGAACCCATTCTTGCGTGGAAGGAACACCAAGAGAAACCAGAATGGGGTGACATCTCCGATAGAAGTCCAACTCTTAAAGCGTATTGGGCACAATGGGACTCGCTTCATGTACAAGAAGGAGTACTAAGACGTAAATGGGAATCCACAGACGGCAAATCGTATGTGATGCAGCTAGTCGTACCTCGTTCCAAAGTTAATGACGTTCTGCAAGAGATGCATGATGGATCTTCCGGAGGACATTTGGGTGTCAATAAGACACTGGAAAAGGTAAGGCAGCGATTTTACTGGCTACACGCAAGAGAAGACGTCGAAAAATGGTGCCGAAAATGTGATACTTGTGCTGCAAGCAAGGGACCAGGCAGAAAAGTCCAGAGTAGAATGCAGCAATATAATGTGGGCACGCCCTTTGAGAGGATTGCAATAGACGTTGCAGGCCCTTTTCCAGAAACCGAAAACGGAAACCGATACATCCTGGTAGTAATGGACTACTTCAGCAAGTGGCCTGAGGCATTTGCCATCCCAAACCAGGAAACCAAAACAGTCGCGGATCAGATTGTTTTCAACTGGGTAAGCAGGTTTGGTGTACCTATGGAACTCCATTCAGATCAAGGGAGGAACTTCGAGTCCAAAATTTTTCAGGAAGTTTGTACACTCCTTGGCATTAAAAAGACGAGGACAACACCGCTTCACCCACAATCTGATGGGATGGTTGAACGATTCAACCGGACCCTTAAAGAACACCTTTCCAAAGTTGTAAGCGACAACCAACGAGACTGGGATCGGCATATTCCATTATTCTTGATGGCCTATCGAAGTGCGGTACATAGCTCAACAGGACATACACCATCAGAAATCCTGCTCGGGACCACAATACGACTACCAAGCGAGATCAAATTTGGATGTAATACAAGTGAGCCACAAGGAATAGACGACTACGTGGAAAACCTCAAAGAAAAGCTAGTTGACATTCACAAAAGGACGAGGGCAAATATAAAGCTATCGAGTGATCGGATGAAAACAAGATACGACGCAAAAGCCACAACGACAGGATTCCAAGTGGGAGACCTTGTGTGGTTTTATAATCCCCACCGTCGGAAGGGACTCTCACCGAAGCTTCAACAAAATTGGGAAGGCCCTTATACTGTCGTAACACGAATAAACGATGTCGTCTACCGCATTCAGAGAGGATTAAGAGGCAAACTAAAAGTAGTTCACAGCGACCGTTTACATCATTATAATGGTGATGGAAGTAATGGATTTGCTCGGGACGATCAATCCTAAGAGGGGGGCAGTGTAATAACTTTCCATATTTAAACTATATCGACTCTGAAATGCAAACAAACGGACACAATAAAGCTTACGGTCGCAGTGCAAACATACCCTTATTAGCTATAATTATAGCAACTCTCAAACGAAGGAAGCGCCATCTGCCGGATTATAGCAGATTTACCAGCTGTCAAATAAAAGCTTTTGGAAGGGAAATTATTGGGAAATTTCCCCTACGGAAAGCTCTAGAAGCAGAGACCAGAACATTCTCCTTATTTCGAGAGATTGGAAAACAAGTATAAAAGGCACATGTTTGAACGGCAGCGACAGTTTGTTTTTAATCGTGAATGAATAAATTTGGTTGTAATAAAAGTGAAAAGTAAAGTTTGTGAATTAATTTCAGTGGTGAATAATAAATCGTTTTGTTTGTAGTAAGAACAGTAAAGTGTTTTATTTTGCGAAATAAATAAGTGGACGTTTTGAATAAAGTAAATAAGTTTTATTAACGAACCTGAGAAAATATTACAATATATTCTGCCGACTGTCAAACGATAATTCGCAAACCACAACATCAAGACGCACTTCACAAAGCATTTTTCTTCACATTTTCTTCTATAGGCAACCAAACAAATTACTCAAGGGAATGGAAGGTCAAAATTCACGATAATTCCCATTTTTGCTCTTTTTGTAAACCTTTGGTCTATAGGGACCAGTTTGTATAGCCAGTTTGTATAAGTCACTGCTTTTGGTGGGAAGGCTACTTGTACAAACGTGGTTTTCAAGCTTTGATGCGTGGTTCAATTATTTTAGCTCACTGATTTCGGCAGTTTAACCGAGGTTCAAGGGTCAAGCTTGAAATTGTTATTACAACATACTTGAACCTAGGAATCATCGTTGCACTTCAGTAGATCCGATAAAATCGATGAGTCACAAATGCTGAACCATGGATCAAATTTTTAACCAGTTAGTACAGCTGAAACTAACTGAAGTTCAGGGAAGGTTCAGGCTTATTTGGCTACTAATGTACTCAGTTAATCCGGTAAAATTGGTGAGTTAAAAAATTTCCAGTGGAAAACTAGGTAAATGCATTAAAATTAGCCATACAATCATGTCCTTATTGTAATTTATAAAATTATCGCTAATAAAGTCATCTTCTCCATGTGTATTGAGCCTGTTATTATACGACGACTTTTGAGTCATGACTTTTTTCAAAATTAAATGAGTGCAATTGAGAAAACAAAACTTGATTTTACTTTCACAATATTAAATTTCGAAAAATCTCAACTAAAAAGTCTTCGTGTAATAGCAGACTAAATCATCAGTTTTTTACTCTGACCATAGTCTACCAACACATCCCTACCCCTTTTCTTTTCTTTTATAGCTGCAAAATCAATTTTCGTATCTGAAAATGGCAAATAAAGAAAAAAGGGACACAAACATTTGATTGAAAACATTAATTATATAAATATATAGTTATATTTCCCATTTAACTTGCAAATATGTTAGTTTTTGTTAATAATTTTGGTTTATTTCTACTTTTAACTTTCACAAAATTCACTTTTGTGTCGTGACAGCTGTTCAGGCGTACCATATTGCAAATACAAAAATATAAGCCGCTGCGGATGCGTTTTTATGGAAATTTCTCACTGTACTATATATAAAATCCCAAAAAAACACGCCTAATGAAGAACTGAATCGAGTCTCGAATGAATCGTTCAGCACCATATTAAAATAGGTTAGTTCGATTTGTAAAACTATTTGTCCTAGGAAGATTTAATAAGATTAATTTCTAATCTCCAAGATTAACGAAATATATTTGTATGGTAAATCTTCAAGATTTAAAGAAGATTTGAGGTAAATCTTATTAAATCTCAGATAAGCGATAGGTGGAAATGTAGCATAAGACAGCGAAGGTTGGGATAGAGTCCCTAGTCTTAACTACGGTGGTGGAGGAGAGGAGGCTCAGACAGCGAAGATTGGGATAGAGAAGGAGAGCGAGGGTATTAAGCGGCCAAAGCCAAAAAGATTTGAAGCTACTATCTGGTTATGTGACCAGCAGTGTGCTTCGAATTAGTTATTCGAGATTATCTTTGACTTGTACACAAAACTGGTAGATCAACTCACGGTGGCAAGAAGAATCTCAATTTCGATGAAACCCTCACAACATGTTAACTTTGCTGCCAAAAGCAAATATGGATTCTAAAAATCGCGAACGTAATTTATTTTCTGACGTCGTCGTCAACCACCAGTGTGTGTCCTCTTTTGCATTTTTGCGTGGGCGCCTCAGGATATGCAATACTTTTGGGTAATTGGCTGCCGACGTGCGTGCGTCGCACAGTGGGATGAGAAGTGATTCTAGCGCGCCAAAAGTGGTACAAAAAATGGTCTCCAAAATGTGTAATTTTTTCAGGGAATGTTGTCAATACCTGGGCGTGAAAAAATCGAGAGCTAGTTTTTGTAAAACGTCATGCACTTTTTTTTATTCCTCGTTTCTTAGAAGGTTATGAATAATCGTAATTATGAAGTCAAATTACTGCTTTTTTAAAATGTCGATATTGATCCTATTTAAGGATGGATATCTGCTAGATTTTTTTTTTCTTGTTTACCAATAGTGTCATTATTATAAACAATCAACTCCAATAAAATTAATTCACTGGTTGTTTTTTATTTAAATCATTTTATTTAAACAATTTTTATATCTTTTTTTTTTGTATAGTCTGCCAAAAATCCGGAACGTCATGGAACCTCTTACCTATACTTCCATTAGCTAGTCCAATATGTTTACTTACACTCCTATAAAAATCGCTACCAACTACCACCAACTAACAATTTTATTTAACTTTTAATGAGAGATAACGTTAGCCACGAAAGTCAAACTGCTCTCTCTGGTGACTCAAGGTCGGTAATGTACTCCGTTATAATAAGTTGTCGCGAGTGTTTTCTGCGTTTTTTGGGTTGTTGTATTTGATAAACACTAAAATTTGCTTAAAAATAATACATATTAATTAAATAATTAAATTTTATCCACCGGATTATCGGCTATAAACTATAAATCCTATTAAAGTGTGAAAGAATACGTGCAGAAAAGAAAAGACATTCAAACTGTTGCTGTTGTTTTTTAATATTTGTTTGTCTATTTCAAGTAATTTTTTTTAGAAAATTGCCCCTCCCACCAAAACGGGGGGAAACAGACCCCCCACTTCATACAATTTTTTTTGAACCGCCTAAGAATCATTTCTCAAATAATCCTGCATTAAGGGACACCCTTTTTCCGAACACTGATAGAATTTTCTTTTTGCCACTTTCTTGTCCCTAATTTTTGACACCACCCTGGAAAAATATTAAAAACGGCTGCAACGACCTCAAAACTATAAAAGCTCATTAAAATTAGGTCTTTATTCCATATAATTACCCCAAGAATACTTTTGGGGCGCTAGAATCGCTTCTCATCCCACTGTGCGTCGTAGCCAGCGGCAACTATGTCCTCTTCTCGGCGATATGTAATGGTTGTTGGCTATTTCATTCTGAAGTAGAATTTCGGCGTTTTGCATTCTTTGGGAGATGAAAAATGTAACTTCGTTACACTGTCTTCCAGACTGCTGGTAATACCGTTGATTCTCAGAAGATTTTAGTGTTGCTATATACTTTTGTCTTTTGTTCTACACTCGGGCTTATTAGTTTAGCAAGTCAAGTTCATATTGATGAGACCAGTATCTGATGGTTCATACACTCACCCATTCTTTGAGAATGCAAAATAACTCAAAATAATGCGAAAGAATGCATAAGGATGTAAAATAATGCAAATAATGCATACATTCCCAAAAGATTGCATTCAAATGATTGCTGTCACATGAACTTGGGCAAAAATGATTACAATCATTTCAATGTCTAATGAATGATTGCAGACTTTGAAGTTAAAATCTCGATGTAAAGACAATGAATGCAATTTCTTAATTGAAGTCATAAGAGATTGCATACTTAAGCAATCCTGCAACTGCAAGTGTTACCTATAGGTATTTATACTTTTTTCTTACGTACTTTTAGTCAAGATTGGACCATGGCTTTCACCCATGCACATTCCGATCCCTAACTAGCTATGCCTTCTCCATCACAGGAATACTTATAACTTAAAGACTCGTGAGGCTGTAGCTCAACACAAACCATCAAACATCTTAGTTGGTATGTTTTTAACTTTTTTACAGATTGCTGCTTTCTACACATAGAAGTTCTTGGAAGTTTCAGGTTTTTCTCTAAATCTATTGGCTATATTAAAAAAAAATGCAATTTATTTTTTAGAATTACCTAAGTTATGTACAATTTTTACCTTTACATTTTTTCAAATAAAACTGATAGTTTTCGAAAAAAAAAATCGTAAAAACACTGAATGTCATCCTTTTTCCGTCTCTTTAAAAATTTGAACTCCCATCTTTATAGAATTTTTTTCCTAATTTAGCCAAATTGTCGTCTAAATTTCCTGGGCTATATGAAATCTCTGTCAATTTCTTCTTCTGAAATAAGTTGTTCTTTTCTGTAAGGTTTTGTCAGCTTAATCGTCAATCCATCCAATAAGAAAAAAAAAAAACTTATTTTATTCGCATGAATAAAATAACAAAAAGTACTGCATACTTATGCTATAAGAATTTCCTTAATTTAAATCCTTTCAAGAAAATTAATGAATATAATCTGTAGCAAAGAGTTTTTCCACAGTTTTTTGGTTTACTTTTTTTTCCTTCTTGATCAGTGTAGACATTGTTCTCATGTTAAACATTTTCAAACTTCGACATCAGCTCATACAACCAACCTCATCATCACGCATAAAATATTCCAATTTCAGAAAACACTTTATACTTCGTTTCCTAAAGTCTCATAACTTGCAAAAAAATAAAGCAAATGTGTATAAGAAAAACTTATAGGTACCTGTTGTCAAGGCAGGTAATTGTGTAAGAAAAAAGTTCTTTGCACAGACAGAAAGTAAACGAAAAGACTTTAATGTATAAATGGAAGACATTTTGGCATTTAAACAGAACTTTAAATATAAATTCTATTTGCTATTGCTCTACGATACGATGGTACGATGATGGCGGCACGGATAGGTACCTGGTGCGTTAACGCGGTGTTGAAGTTTTTCACGGCTTCATGGATACGTGGTTTATTAACTAAAAAAAAGTTAGGATGCGAAAAGTTTTTCCATTGCGCGTATGTGGCAAGAAATTGCCATGCTCAAGAATTGGTTCCAAGGATTTTTTTGAGGCTACATAGAATAATATGACAACTTTGACAGTGAATTTTATGGGTGTCTCTGTCTACAGTTGAAACCAGATGGAATTTTATTGTTCTTGTTGGGTTTTTGTTCGAAATATTTTTTTTTCACTCCCGTAGCTGAAATTCATTTTTGAAATCCTTATTAGAACTTACAAGTTGCGTATTTGTTATTTTGTTTTGTTTGTTAAGTTTAATTCAAAAAATATAGAAACCAAATATTTTCAAGGTGGGTTTTGCAATTTAAATTTGAAATTTGTATAGGTATTACTGGACTCTTTTTTTATCAAACACTTAATCGTATGTTCGTCATCATCATCGTGTCCTGTAACTTCGGTTAGAGCATTGGAGCTGATATATCTTTATTTATTTCATTTTATGAATGACTTTCAATCAAATGCTCAAGCCCAAACCCAAAGTAAAAGTACGGTTTACAGATTTGAGGTTGTAATAAACCAAACTACAATCTTACAAAAATAGTGTTAAGTGCAATCGTGAATGTTCGGTGGAATATAAGACACTGTGATATCCCACTTCTGAACATTTGAAATGCACGCATAAGGTAAACGTTTGCAAAGTAAGCATAGAAAATTTCAGCTAAATATCCAATTTGAAGTTTATGCTGTTAACAAGAAAGAACATCCTGCACTGAAGACCCGGACAGAACGTTACCATAGACAGCTCTAAGTTCGACTTAGCTAGAGACTTTGTTTAACTAAGACCATGACATCAAACGAAGAATTATTCTTGAGTATCGCTGCTTCTTCATTCATAGAAGGCAACTATTTATGAAAGCTAGTTTGTTAAATCATTCCAGAAATTATTCCAACATGATGTTTGGAAACTTCACTGCTCTCCATCTTCTTGGGGACTAGCTACAGAGATTTTGTTTTATGACAAGAAATGTTCAATACTGCAAGCTTAATATTTCTTTTCGAAGGTCTTCATTTGACAGCAGATGATATATCTTCGTTCAGCGGAAACAACATTTAGCATCGCATAGCGACATCTATGAATGAAAATTTCTAACATACCGACTATAGAGCTACATCAAATAATTGATGTTCAATGGCTGCCGCCAGGAGATCCGAAGCTATACAAGCAAGCAGATGTTACTTTTTGAATATTTTTAGTTAAAATATACACGGGCTGTCAAGCAAAGCTTTTTCAATTAATTTTTTTATTTTTGTAAGATAATTTTAAATTATTAGAGGAGAGCTTTAATAAATTGGAAGGATTTTTTGCAGACTTTGCACTTAAGTGGATTCCAGCAGCAAATATTCACGCCAGAGTCAGAGCAAAGGGGGTTGTTTATTTGGATACAAGACGCACTTGGAATGCTGCAGTTTTTCTTTTTTGAACATTGTAGATTGTTTTGGAAATGAACTCCAAATGAAAAACAGATTTAATAATCATATTGTAAAACTGTAACCATTGGACAACGGATTTTGAAGTATTGCAGGATTCTCTGAATAGTTTCGGAAAAAACAATATCATGATTATGGGCGATTTAAATGCAAGAATAGGTGAAGAGCAGTGCATTTCTCGGAAGATATGTCTATCTATCAAATCTGTGAATCATCAGAAATGCAAAGGACAAAGTTACTGATACTAAGAGGAGGCAATTATTGGATTTTTGCAAGGGGCTGGATCTTACAGCTTTGAACGGAAGAAGCCTCACTGAGACATGGGGGGAACTAACATTTGTGTGTGGGCAGGGCTCTTTAACTTATCACTACTGTTTTGTGGTAATTACGTTTCTGGAACGAATTTTTTACTTCAAAGTTGAAACAAAAACGTTTTTTTTTTCCATATGCCGACTGAAACTACTCTTAAAATTGACCATTTGGGACTGCAAATACCGGAAGTGAATTATATAGAGATGTTACCTAAGCTATTTCTTAAGGAGCACCAAGTTGAAGACCACAAGAGAAAGCTTAATAACGCAATAGAAGAAGAACCCCATTAAAAATAACGGCGAACCTTAATTGTGAGCATCATCTCTCTGAGAAACTAGATACAGCCAAATTGGCTGTTAACTCAACATGTATGCGTGAAAATAATCTGAATTTGGCAGCGAAGTATAACTTGTTACATCAAGCAGCCTCTAAATCTGTGATTTTTTACCCTGCTCAAATCTGGGGCTAAAGTTGTTATGAGGAAGTGGAAAAATTGCTGCTTTTTTTCCTGAAGAGATTATTCAAACTCCCCAGCAATACCCCAGCCCAAACTATATGCTGTACTTGGAGATGGACCTGTCTCGGATTTTCACTAGTGCACTAAGGTTCCACTTTGACTACGTTCTCAAAATAATGTCCTCAACAGACTTACGCCTACCAAAGCTAGTCATAATCTATGCAGTGAACACCTACAGCCTCTTCTGTAAGGAATGGTTCAACTTAAAACAGAAGTACGGCATTCATTTGAATGTCTCAATGAATAATGTTCACTGTTAGGGGGAAAATTTGTATGCCTTTTTACGAAACCTAAGATTCGATTTTAAGAGTTTACTATGCCATCTTAATTTCAACCTCGAAGATAAAAACTATTTCAAAGAAGATATGGGCGTTGAAAGAATCTCTATGATTTTGAAGGCTAGAGGCGGAATTCCAAGTCTTAGGCTAGGACCGCACTTGCGATTTTCAGTGCGATTAAAAATCGGTGTCGCAACAAATAATTGCCATGCACTCACTTGCGGCTATCTATCGCGCGATTTTTTAGTCGCAAGAAATAGAACATAAAGCTTTTAATATGAATGCACGCACATGCGTCTATTTAATTTCGCGACAGAAAAAAACGCTCAAAAAGTAGATCCGGTTCCATTTTTTTAATCGCTGCGATTTTAAAGTCGCATATGTGTGCATTCACATTTAAAACCATGTGTCTTATTTCTTGCGGCTAAATAATCGTACGTTTGAAAATCGCAAGTGCGTGTATAATTTTTTCTAGTTGCGACTACGATTTTTTAGTCGCGCTATTTTAAATCGCAAGTGTGAGCACAACCATCTAAGTCCGTTTGTTTCATTTTAACTTTCGACAATCGCATCGCCAGAAAAATAGAACAAATTTTCGACTTTTAACCGTCGCGATTTCCAGGTCGCATGTGCGTTCATTCTTATTAAAATTCATGTGTTCTATTTCTAGCGACTAAACAGTCGCGCGATTGAAATCGCAAGTGCGGTCCTAGCCTTAATCATATCCCACATAAGGAGGACCTCCCAATTTTTAGCAGCCTTTGCAGTATGCATACTCGAGAAGACATGTTCCATTTCTTGTCTGTATGTCCCATTCTTAAGGAATTCAGAAGGCTTCATTTGGAGTTGACGAAATGTCTCCGGAAAGGATTATAAACATAAGTACTTAATGGTGAAGATGGCTGGAATTCGATGTATATTTATTGCAAAGGAGCTCTTCAATATAGAAAGCAAATTATCGATGAAGAACTCCAACCTTTATAGTAGTTCTACGAAATAAATCGATGCAAAAAATGTTCGTCAAATTTAAAACCCGTTTATGTCACGTCCTTAGGTAGGCAGACATTAGCTTCTTGGTTCAAAACCTATTATTTATTTAAAGTACAATGATGATTTAAATGTCACGGTAATGACTTCTATATAATAATTTCCAAGAAAATTTTAACTTATGCCGTTAAAAGGAATATAAAATTCTGATAATCAACTGAAAAGATTCTATAATTTCAATTTTGGTGGAGGCAAAACCCCCATTTATTCGGCTTAATACAAGCTAATTCTTAATCTAATTTAAAAACTAAGAATTTAAGCTAAGTTTCGCGAGGTGTTGAGCGGTTCAGAACTCGGTTTTTTAAATTAAAGTCGAAGGAGCACATGTTTGAATTGACAGCCCGCAGCATACGAGAGATTGGTTCGTTGGAGCCATAAGAGGTTCGGTGGGTGTGTATTAAAAAGACGAGGATTACGTGTTTTACGAGGGTTAGTATTAAAAGAGACAGAGTTGTAGAGCGATATGCAGTCAACGGAACCAGAGAGAAGTCGATGAATGAAGAGAATGTCTGATATTTCTCTTCGTTCTTCCACCGAATTCAAGTTTATTAGTTTAAGGCGATCTAGATAGGGAGGCAGGATCAGAGGATTGTTCCACGATAAACCTCGAAGAGCAAATCGTAAGAAACGACGCTGAATGCTCTCAATTCTTGAAATGTGAGTAAGTTGGTAAGGGGACCAAACTTGAGAGGCGTATTCTAGGAGAGGACGATATATATAAAGACCGGGTAACATAGGGGTTGGAGAATTCTTTGGACCATCTTTTGACGAAGCCGAGCGCTGAGTTTGCTTTGAGAATGATATCGTCTATGTGAGTGAGAAAGTTAAGCTCTGGGCCACATAAAATGCCAAGGTCGCGAATATTATCAACTATGGGTATGGGTTGATTATGGAGCAAGTAAAGACGGGGAGGAGACTTGATACGTTTGCGTGAAAAAATGATTGATTGGCATTTGGCAACGTTTAGCTCCAAGCTATTTTTTAGACAACAAACTGAAAAACTGTCAAGATACTGTTGAATAAGGGAAGAGTCATGTGTTGAGGAACTGGTCTTGAAGAACTTGGTATCATCGGCGTACAGAGAGATAGAAGAATGTTTGATGACCCTTTCAATATCGTTAATAGCGAGAATAAATAAAAGTGGGCCTAGGTGGCTGCCTTGGGGGACACCAGAGGTAGCTAAGAAAGGGCAAAAGGTGGCAGATCTGAATCGAACACTGTAATAACGGTTTTCAAGGTAAGAACAAATCCATTTTAACAAAGATGGTTCAAACCCTAGAGTGGATAGTTTGAAAAGAATAAGCTTATGGGAAATTTTGTCGAAAGCTTTGCTGAAATCTGTTGAGATAGCATCAACTTCGTAGCCTTTTTCTAAGGCTGAGAGGGTTTAGGACACAAATTCAACAAGGTTAGTGGTTGTAGACTGGCACTTGAGAACGCCATGTTGTGAGGAGGAGATGAGATATTAGCAGTGGAAACTTTAAAATAAAATAAATAAATTGGGTGGCGCAACAGCTCGTGGAGAACCAGGGCCTAGTGCTTTACAACTCACAACCATTCCTGTCTGCGTGTTTGTTGGCAGGAATGGAGGGGACCTACAGTTTTTTGCCGAGTCCGAACGGCTAAATGAGAAGCACTTTTCATGACAAATATACTCTTGGAGGATTTGTCAGTTCCTCGCAAAAGGCAGTACCTCTGTTTTTAGGTGGCACGGCTGGGAATGAGGTACTACTGGAAACTTTAGGTTTCATACAAAATACTTTCGAAGAGTTTGGGTATGTGTGAAAGCTTAGCAATGGGACGATAGTTGTTAACATCGCTCTTCGGACCCTTTTTGAGAAAGTGGTTGGGTAGCCATCGGATTTTCTTTTGTAGTTAACGAACTGAAAGAATGACTTAGGATCTTTGATAAGGTTGGATTGCATTTTCGTTAGATAACGCTGGTAAAGGGAATTGTATAGCTCGGTAAAATGGAGATAAGAACCAAGATACATAGTTAGAATAGTCAGTAAGAGAACGAGAGCGGAGGTAAATTTCCCACAACTTATTTCTTTTATTCCGCAGAGAGCGAAGGTTGCGATTATACCAAGGTGGAGAAGTAGACGAGGTTTTGTGGCGGGAAAAAGGAACATAAAGAGAAATAGAGTAAAATATTTCTCTGTGGAGTAGAGTTAAGGCATCATTTACGGTTAATTTGTCAAAATTGAATGAGACTTTGCTAAGGTATTCATTGATTAGACGAAAGTTTGCTTTGTGGAAGTCGTAAGAAGACATATCCGTAGAGAGGGTGGACTGTAATGGAGAATCGTGAAAGAACGAGAGAAGAAGGGGAGGATGGAAGTTGTCGATGGTTGATAGAGAAAGGGGACTAGGTGATACAGATGAGTTGATGAGGTCTGTTGTTAAAATAAGGTCAAGTTGCCTACCCATAAAATTTGAGATGCCACTAACTTGGCAGAGGCTTGAATCAGCAAGGCTATTTAAGAAGAGACATTCTTTGGCAGATGTGGGATTGGAAGCAAGATAAAACGAAAGATCGTCTTATGGAGTCCATTTTAAATTAGGAAGGTTGAAGTCACCAAAGAGAAGGATCTCATCATGGGGTTCACATAAATCAGTGATATGATCAATCGTTTTAATTGCAAGTTCATAGGATTGGTTGCGAAGGTAAGATGTAACAACAGACAACGAAAAGTGACTTTCGTGGTAGTAAGATCATAATCAAGAATAAGGGAACATGATATGGCAATAAGGGAAGAGTCTATAGAATTTTTTACAGCAAGAAGGACACCACGGCTAGGGCAATCATTGGAAAATTCTTGATTTTTGATGCTGGGGATAAGATTCGTTTCAGTCAGTGCATATACTTTGAAGGGTAAGGCATGAGTTTGTTGCAAAACTGACTGAGTTTTACTATCAAAATGTAAGGCCTCTTACATTTTGATAGTAGAAAGAAAAAGGGAGATTTTTGGAAAGAAAAGTGGAGGTCGGGAGTACATTAGGAACGAACAAATCTATCATGGTCAATTCTGCTACGTTGAAGGTGTAAGATCCGCTTTAAGTGAATATACTGTCCCAAGGCCTCAAGATCATTCACCACCTTTTGGGGAGACAAATTAAGAAAATTATGATATTTTATGAAGAGGTTTTTAAGACTTGCGACATCAGTGGGGAGACCTTCCTGTTGAATGGAGACCATTACACTAGTTTTCGTTTTACCTTCAAAGCAGACAGAGTGAGGTTTATCGTGCAGATATGCCAAAAACAGACGAATGTTTTCGTAGGTTTTTTTATCTCTAAGCCTAGAGAGAGCATAGCGACATTCAGTGGATTCACTAGATTGTAGGGTGCATTTGACTGTAGGGGTAGAAGGGAATCAATAAAGGAAGAAGAAGGGGACATTGCAGTTGGAAAAGTTGTAAAAGACTGAGTGGTGATTAAGGAAGGGGTCATTGATGTCGGGGGAGAATTAGAGTAGACTGAAGAATGATAGACGGAGATTGATGGGTTTGGTGAAGAAGAGAATGTGTGGTTAGGTGTTGTGCTGGGGAGAGAAATTGGTGAGGGGTTGAGAATATGAGAACTGTGAAAATTAGGATATTTGGCTCCAGAACTGAGGTCGAAGTTAGGATTAGAATTCGTTGGGGGTAGTTGGGTTGGAGACGAAAAAAGCGGAGATAAGAGATGAGTAGAAGGATCTAGATTAAAAGAAACTCTTTCACCTTTAGGTTTAGATGGATTACCGGAAGGAGATGAGTTCTAGAATAGGGAACGAGAAAAGTTAGGTATGATGCCCATTTTGAAGGACCAGTTATTAGAGTTTTGTTTATTCCTCGATGAAGACGGCTGCTGTGGCTGACGAAAAGGATTTTGATGTTTGCTGTCGCATAGAGTTGGGATCTGGTATGGATAGGTTAGATGGAACACGATTAGAATGTGGCTTACTAGAAAAATGAGTGGATTTACGCTCCCGGGAAACTGAGGGTTCACTGCAATTAGAGGGAATATAAGTTAACTTAGAACTAGGGTTTTTATATTTAAAAGTTGAAGGGCTGGTCTTCCATTTGGATAGCATCATGTTCTCTAGGCGAAGTGATCCACCAGGATGGTGAAATATCCAGTCGTACTTTGAAGAAAACTGGATTGGATGACATTCAGAGACAGTGATGGAGAATCGACGCTTAAAGTAAATTTGACACAGGAATGGTTAGAAAAAGCTACCACGGTACTGAAAAATAAATTTATGATTTTCTTAAAATTTTGAAGAGGAAAATTGTAATTTTTTTAGTACCAAAAATAACCGCACTTGCCATACAACTGTTAAGGAAAAGCTTATTTATCTCAAAAACGGCTCTAATGATTTTGATAAAATAAAAATCTATATATAATCATATGGTGTACTTTTGGATACAAATAAAATGCACGATTGGATCGCACATACTTGCTTTTATGTTCAAGTTGTGTGGAACTTAAGAACTTTAAAAAATATTCAAGTAGTTATAGAAAAAGTATAAAAAATCATTTAAATCGTTCGTTTAATTGTATAAACAGCCTGATAGATAACTTAGAGCTCAAAAAAAAGTATGCCATTTGATTACTTGAAAAAATATGAATATATGCAAAAAAAAATTTAAAATCGTTGAAGCCGTTTTCTTAAAAATTAATTTTTTATATATAAAATTTTTGTAACATTTTTCAAACAAAAATTTGGTATGTCAATTTTGAGTATATATTAATATACATTTAAAACTGAAATTTCAAAACAATTCATCAACTTTTGAAATATTCATCGTTTTTGAAATATTGAATTTTCAAAAAAAAAATTTTGAATCTTTTTTTAAAAATCCAACATTTATTTTTTCAAAAATGTTGGTATGCAGTATTATTTATATTCTAACAAAACTTTTGTGCAAAAATTTTTACTGAAATCGGATGAGCGGTTAATGATAAAACCAAATATAAAAAAACCGTTATATGGCAGGTACCGTTAATAAATGTTTTTGGTGAAATTTTTTCTTACTTAAGGGTATATCATATCTACAGTAATACACTGATTTTTTTTTTTTATCAAAATCGTTGGAGCCGTTTTTGAGATAAATAAGCTTTTCCTTAACGGTTGTATGGCAAGTACCGTTATTTTTTGAGCTAAAAAAAAAATTTCAATTTCCCCTCTGGAGAGTTACAAAAAAACCTTAAGTTTAAAATTTGAAGAAAATCGCTTCAGTAGCTTAGGCTGTAGGTTGAGGTACGGACAGACAGACAGACAGACAGACAGAATTGTGCCATCTACTTTTTTCGTGTTCTCTATCATCGTAATGTTATGTTTGATTCTTATCTCGAAATTTTTTTTTTTGCACGAATCCAAAACTTGCCCTATAGTACCTATATCGCAAGTAAAAATACCAAAAACTGCTATTAATGGTACCTGTTATATACCGGTTTTTATTTTCAATTTTCTCATTATTCTATTCAACCGTTTTCAGTAAATTTGTATATTAAAATTTTTATATATAAAAAATTAGGTTTTAATAAAACGGCTGTAACGATTTTAAATTTTTTGTTTGCATATTTATATCGTCGGCTTTCTGTCAAAACTTCGTAAGTCCTTAAATAACATTTTAATGTATTTCAGATGAAAACAAATCAACGAATTCAAATATGGATGTCTGGTAACTGTGTTAAGGTTCCTTTTGGCTGTATCAACCAGTTTTAATACCTTTTACGATCTAAACATTTCATTTTAATACCTTTTAAATCAGCTTTTTGTGTCTTCTAAGAAATGTATAAAATTTTGACAGAAGGCCGACGATAAAATCATATTTTTTTCAAGCAATCAAAAAGAATGCATTTTTTAGATCTAAGCAATTTTATATGAGTTCTATAATTACTTGCATATTTCATAAGGTTTTAAGTTCCAAGTAACTTGAACTATTAGAGCAAGTTCGTGTGACCCAGTAGTGCATTTTATTTATTTTTTAAACCAAGTCCTTGAAAATATCAAACTCTTTTTAAACTCTTGAACTTTCAAAAACTCCCAAATTATTTTTATGAATTTCAAAAATCCAACAACACCATGACGATGATAAGAACTGGAAAAGATACTCCCATGTTGTTCATTATTTTTTTTATCTTTTAGCTTTTTTTTATATAGTTTGCAGTAGCAACCATCAACTCAGGTGGAAGAAATTGAATTGAAAATTTAAATTGGAAAAGTTTGCATCGATTTGATAATATAAAAAAAAAAAACACATTTCAGTATATATGTAACCAAAGTTATAGGGACGCTTCTTTTGCAAAACCTTTCTTCCACCCCTCTCAATCTCAAATTCAAACTACCATCACCGCATTACTCTATATAGATACAGTTATTCTTGCGGTACAAGTGTATCAACAAATCATCTTGTCATTGCGATTGTATCGAAAATTTGTTGCAAACTCTCTAGCTAGAGCATGAAATGCAAACATTTGCTGCACTTATGTTCTTTGTCAAGTGGATTTTCACCGAAAAACTTTCACACAAAACGATGTAAGTAGTTTTCCAACAATATTTTAACAGAAAATGAATTTTTTGTGTCAAGCTTAGAAATTACAAATTGTTGATACTTATTTTGATAGTTTTTGAAGGTAGTAATGCAGAAGGTATACTTTAAGATAGTTTTAAATGTTTTGAAATGCTTAAAACGAACCGAAATATGGCAGTTTGAAAAACTTTGTTAAACATTTTAATGTCTTTGTCTTGTGATATTTTCTTGAAGGAAAATTTTTTCAGTTAAAATTAAGAAAGTTTCTTTATTATGTTGTTATGTGATAGTTTTGAACAAGAAAGTATACCTTTTAAGATTATATTCAATTTTAAACACAGGTGCAAGTAATTTGAGTGTTTCGACAACCTAAGTCACTGAATGATTTTGTTCAATTTTGGGACTTTTTTATATTACTAGAAAGAGAATTGATATTTTGTCGCTTAGCTCTAAAAATAACCGTAGAAACATTAAAGTTTCGCGTACAAGGAATTACTGTGTTCTTGTGATTCTGTCATGTATTTTAGTATTTTTTCATGAACTCATACTCATGTAGCAAATTAGATGGCATGCATTGTATTTTAAAAATAGTTTTAAAAGTTTGAATAACACATTTAATTCGTAATTTTATTTTCTGCAAATGACTTATTACATTCATTTTTGAATTTATTAATTTTTTAAATATCCAATACGCGTATGGACTCTAAAGCAAGTGCGTTCTACAAAGTTAAGCATTTTAATTAATTTGATTCAAATTTTAAGGATTTGAGATCTTTGCTAAGTTTTTTCTTTCAGTTTTTGGTACTTAACTCCCTTAGGGAAGTATCCCTAACTGAAAGAAAAACTTAATGGAAAAGTTTTGGAACATTAAATTCCCTTCCAATGTTGTAAATGGAGTTTTTTATATGTCAGTTAACAAGTTATTATCTGCGAAGGAAAATAATTGAGGGTAGGCAAGTAAGAAAAAAAAAACATTTCCAATAAGAACATTAATTTAAACAGAAAACTTTTAAACGGATAATTTCTATACATCCATGTGTCAGCTAACACGTGGGTAAACGAGTAGGAAGCTTGCTTTATCAACATTTTTTTTTTTACTATCCGATGGAAATCTTCAAAAGACACTCGGTAAGAAAGATCGACAAATGATATTTATTTCTTAATTTTTAAATCGCATTGGGGGAAGTTTAAAGTTATAACACTTTCCCACAGCTTTTAGAGACCATCAGCTCATGAGGCTTGGTTCTTCTTAATTTCCGAACATTGTTTCGTACATTTAGGACGGTCTCCATTTCAGAGTTGGAATGACTTTGCAGTCGCTGATTGTGTGATACAGCGTGTTTTTTAACCACTTCTGTAACCATTTCAATTTGAAGGTCACGATGTAGATCGCATCAATTATTCCACGAAGGACCTTGCTTTGGAATTTTTGGATGGGTTCAGCATTTATTTTCTTTGTACAGCCCCATAGTGGGGTGCCATATGTCCAAACGGGTTTCAGCAACATTAGTTTATTCTGGAAAGATAGGTCAGAGTTCTTTCCTAGTAACCAGTACATTTTTCTGTACTTCAAGCTTAGTTCTTCTTTTTTCTTTTTGATGTGCTCTTTCCATTTAAGTTTTGCATCCAAAGTCATTCCAAGGTATTCGGCGGTATTGGAGTAAGGTACTGCTGTACTGTTTATATAAATTGGAACATTGTTTATGTTTTTATTTGTAAAGTTTATATGCGTCGATTTTGTTTCGTTTAGTTTGATGCGCCATATATGCATCCAGTCACTAACTTTATCGACTGCATTTTGCAATTTTGGTGTAGCCTTCGTAACGGATTTATCTGGCACCAATATTGCAGTATCATCAAGATGATAGCGTTGATGTCCACTGGAATATCCCTTGTATATAACAGATACAGGGTTGGTCCTAGGACACTTCCTTGTGGTACACCGGCTTCAATTTTCCTTAGTTCCGAGTAATTTTGGTCGTACCGTACTCTAAATAGTCGGTTCGTAACGTAGGATTTCAGTATTTCGTAGTACTGCCTGGGAAGGTCCCTGCGCAGTTTGTACTCAAGTCCCAAGTGCCAAACCTTGTCAAAGGCTTGAGCAACATCTAGGAATATAGATGAGCATACTTGTTTTTCTTCAAGTGCCTTTTCCACAACATCTGCAATTTGATGCACTTGGTCTATCGTGGAATGTTTATTTCAAAATCCAAACTGATGGCTCGGAATTAATCTTCTTTCTTCTATTATTTTGCTAAGCCTTTTCAGTAGCAGTTTTTCAAAAACTTTTGCCATGATTGGTATAAGCGATATTGGTCTGTAAGATGTTACTTCTGTTGGTGGCTTACCTTGTTTAAGTATAACAATGACTTCTGCAATTTTACAGTGATGTGGCACATATCTTAGTTTAAGGCATGCGTTTATTATTAATTGGAGTTTCTTGAAGGCTATTAAAGGCATTTCTTTCATAACCTGAGCACTTATGAGATCGTGCCCTGGTGATTTTTTGTTAGACAACTTATGTTGACACATGCTTGTCACTTCTTCGAGCGTGACAAAAGGTATTTCGCATTCGTCGTTTCTATCAACAAACTGTAAGGAATCTGTAGCTGTGTTTGCTGGGAGTGGCTTAAAAACATTCGACAGATGTTCAGCCGAGAGATCAGCCTTTTGTTTCAGATTTCCGATCCATTTACATTTATTTTATTTCTTTTTCGCTTGAGTTCGAAATAGTTGGAGTACTTTCTTCTGCAGCCTGTTGCACATCAGCAATAAATTGTTCTACTTCATGGTCAATTTGTTCAATTGTTTTCATAGGAGATCTCAGGTTTATAAAACTGTCAAGTTTATCTCTGAATTCGTTCCAGTTTGTTCTCTTATTCACTAGCTTAGGATTACTTTTTACTTGCGATTATAGGTACTATAAGGCAAGTTTTGGATTCGTGCAAAAAAAAAATTTTGAGATAACAATCAAACATGATATTACGATGATAGAGAACACCAAAAAAAAGGGTGGCAAAATTCTGTCTGTCTGTCTGTTCGTCTACAGCCTAAACGGCTCGATTGATTTTCTTCAAACTTGGTACTTAGTGGTTTTTGGTGATTCTGCCGACATGTTTTTTTCATTTTTTTTTAGAACCAAAAATAACGGTACCTGTCATACATTTTTTTTGGCAAATTTACATAATCGTATTTTTCTCAAAAACGGCTCGACAACTATACTTAAAAAAAAATCAATAAATTTATTTTAGTAAAGGCTTTCTTTTGGGTGGAAAACCATTTTTCAAAAATGGTTATTAATGGTACCTCCCAAGGAACCATTTTTTAATTTTTGATTTTCTTCAAAATGGTATGACCGATTTCAATTATTTTTTTTATACAAAAGCTTCCAAGAAATTTTAATAGTTTTGTGTACCAACATTTTTGAAAAAATATTTTTTGGATTTTTAAAAAATATTTCAAATTTTTTTTTGGAAAATCAAATATTTCGAAAACGGCATCATAGATTTTTTTGAAACTCGATATTTAAGACTTTTTCAGTACTCTCTAAAATATTTTTAGAAAAAATTTTACATTTATGAAAAAATAACGGTACCTTCCATACAAAAGTGAAAAAACCGCAAAGGAAAATATTTTTTTGCTTGAAAACGACTCCTACGATTTTGATTAAACTTTTTTCATATACTAAAATTAGTACGATCTACTATCAAAAATTATAAAATTTTACACATTGCAACTATTAGTAGTACCTCTCATAGAACGTATTTTTTTATTTTGAGTTTTCTCGTTATCAACTTAACGGATTTAAATGAATTTTTTTATATACAAATTTCAGATAAGATTAAATAATATTGCATATCAAAATTTTCAAAAAAAAAGTTTTTGGATTTTTAAAAAAAGTTTCAAATTTTTTTTTTGAAAATTCGATATCTCAAAAACGGGTTGACAATTTTTTTTTTAATTTTGTTTTTATATACACATAAATATATAGTTTAAAACTGCATACCAAAATTTGTTCTTAAAAATGTTTTAAGAATTTTATATATAAAAAATTAATTTAAAAAAAAACCGCTCCAACGATTTTAAAAATTTTTTTTCCCATACAATTATATTCCATCATGAATTAAGATGGCATACTTTTTTTCACATCAAACTGTCAAAAGAGTTGTTTTAGCTAATTTAAATGTCGTATTTCATGCTTCTCTACGTTTTTCTCTCATAATTTCCATGTTTGTATATACAATTTTCTTAAACTCGCAGTGTCTTGAACATAAGAGCAAGTACGTGCGACCCAGTCGTGCATTTTATTTCTATTATTTCCGCTTCACTCAGTGATACAATTAATGGAGTGTGATCTGACGATAAGTCGTAGTTACCTTCGACACTTGTATGATTTCGTTTAATACCTTTAACTACGAAAAAGTCTATAAGGTCTGGTATTTTGTTAGAACCAGAAGATGTTTAGTTCTGATACATGTTGTAAAAGACCGTTTGCATTCCATGTCGCGATTTTAAGTGTTCTGTCCATCATTGTTTTTTAAAAGTGACTTATTCGCTTAGCTGTTTTATGTTTAAATCTTGTTTGTCAATCCTTTCAAGGATAAGTTCAAGCATTTCTTTGATAGATGTTTCTTCGTTTTTCCGCACATTTTTCACAATCTGGGAATAAGATTTATTTTCATCAGTTTTGCTTAGTGCAATTGCTTTTGCCGGTTGATTTTAAGTTTTGTTTTCTACCATTACTGTTTTGCTTTTAACTATTGCTTTTGTGTTTGTTGAGTTTCTAAGCTTGTTCCCAGTTTTGTTTTTTTCTTTTTGTGTCTTGGAATTTTTTGGCGACTGGACATCCTCTGTAACTTGCAGGATGATTGCCTTGACAGTTAACACATTTCGCTTTCTGTTCTCTGTCCATGGGACAGTTTTTAGTTGCATGCCTGCCCTCGCATTTAACATAAGCAAACTCGCGATTGCTGTATTTTTGTGTATGCCAAAGGCTTGGCAGCGCTTGCATTGTGGAACAATTTTATTATGCCTTTGTGTACTGTGCGTTGGACTGCCGTTCCGAAGGTCTGGGTTAAATTCCCAGTCGCTACCACCTAAAAACAAATATTGTCTTTTTCCGAGGTTCTGCCCCTTGCGAGAAACTGACAAATCCTCCAAGAGCATTTGTTGCCATGAATAAGTGTTTCTCATCAAGCTGTTCGGACTTGGCAAAAAATTGTAGGTCCCCTCCACCTCTGCCAAGAATGGTCAACGGGCTGTCGCATCACCAAATTATTTGTATTTTGTCAACTGAAATCTCGAAAATTTCTAATAGCCATTTGCTCAAACCAAACTAAAATATACAATAGTCGGAAAAAGTATTTTGACAAAAAAAAATTGCAATTTTCTTTATATCTTTTTTTTTTATTGATAGAAAAAAATCTGAAAAATATACAATGGTATCAAGATGAGCTTCCAAAAAAACATACAAAAGTTGGATTCATAATTATAGTTTTGAAAATAAAAATTGTACAATTGCAAAAAAACGGGTTTTGTTCATTTTTCTAAGGGCAATATTCTTGAAAGCCCGAGCTGAAAGCCACAAACGGATGACGGATTTGAGTTCTGCATCCAAAATTATACTAAAAAAAATTGTCACTACCTGTACTAAAAAGTTAACCGGTGATTGTGTGCCTTTTTAATTTTGTCAAAATACTTTTTCCCCCATTCGTTTTTGAAATACAATTTTTATTTTCAAAACTATAATTATTTTGTTTGTTCTTGTCTATTATATTCAATGCTTTCACCAATCTTAAGAAAAAAGTTTAAAAACCAGATGTTGTGTGTGTTTTAATTTTTGATAAAAATGAATATTACAAAAACTTCTTTTTTCTTCATTTTTTTTTTTTAATGTTTGGTACCAACATTAAAATGGTAATTTTTATTAACAAACACGCTGATTTTGGAATGCGCTATTTTTAAATTAAACCTATAGAATAATTGCCTATCATTGTTTCATTTTATTGATCTTGGTAATGACGATCACTCTCAAAGTCCAGAAAGTCCAAGTTAAAACGTTTTCCTTTTTCTTCTGAGTATGCTTCCAATGAAGTTTTAAATTTTTTTCTAAATGACCGTGCAGAATAGCCAATCTAAGAGACATCCTGCGTGTCTTTTAAGTTTCTTAACATATTTATATAATGTGAATTTTGATGAAATAACCACATATAGTAGCAAAATACAATAGCATCGCTTTAACACATTTTTAATAACGTCCTTAAATTGCAAGATAAAAATGTGTGTTGTTTGTGACACAAATATACTCTAGAGATACCAAATAGGCGTAACAATTCCCCTCCCTTCGCCTCTTTTAAAGAAAATATTAAATCAAACATTTATTATTTAAATGAAAACTATGTTACTGTATTCTGACTACCAACTCTACAAAAGCAAACTTAAAGGGGGGTATGGGTAATTTTCCATTATTTTGGAGCATGACGAATAAAAAAATGATGAAATAAACCCAGGCACAAGAAAAAAATATTTTGTTGAGTTGTGTAATGAGAAAATTCAAAATAAAACAAAAAAACATTCTGTGAGAGGTACTAATAATAGTTGCTACGTGTAAAATTTTATAATTTTTGGTAGTAGATTGTGCTAGTTTTAGTATAGAGAAAAAGTTTTATCGAAATCGTAGGAGTCATTTTGAGAAAAAAAATATTTTCTTTAACGGTTTTTTAACTTTTGTTATTTTTTCATAAAAGTAAATATTTTTCTTAAAACATTTTAGAGAGTGTTAAAAAATTTTTAAGTATCGAGTTTCAAAAAAATCGATCATGTCATTTTCGAAATATTTGATTTTCAAAGAAAAAATGAAACATTCTTTAAAAATCCCAAAAAATATTTTTTGTATACCAACAATGTTATTTACATTTTTTGGAAGCTTGCGTACACAACAAATTATTGAAATCGTTCATATAGTTTTGAAAATACTCGATAAAAAGTGGTTCTTTGGGAGGTACCATTAAAAATCGTTTTTTTGAAAAATTGTTTTCTACCCAAAGGTAGCCTTTAATAAAAGTAATTCATTGAATTTTGTTAAGAGAAGTTGTAGAGCCGTTTTTTTAGAAAAATACGATTATGTAAAATTGCTTAAAAAAAATTGTATGGCAGGTACCGTTATTTTTGGTTCTAAAAAAAAATTTGAAAACGAGTGGGGAGAATGACCAAAAAACGCTATGTACCAAGTTTGAGGAAAATTGATCTAGCCGTTAAGGCTGTAGCTCACGGACAGACAGACAGACATAACTGTGAGACACACTTTTTTGTCTTCCCTATCATCGTAATGACAAGTCTGATCAAAATCTCGAGTTTTACTTTTTTTTACGAAAGCATAACTTGCCAAATATCTCAAATAAAAAGGTCACGAAAAAGGATATAATTTAATGTGTAGGTGTAGGTATTTGTTGCAAGGCAATTCAATTATGCGAGATTTACGTCTGCGAGGCTTTAGTTTATGAAATGTAATTGAACTTGCCAGATCTCAGATTAAAAATTCGCATTGCATTGCAAGTGCAACAAAAACATACAAATTTTCATTCAAAATCTCGCAAATTAAAATCTTGCGCGCGATAAAAATATGAATTTGTTGTAATGCAAATTAAATTATTTGAGATTTTATCACTTCTGCAAAAAAAATAAGTACCTGCTTTCCGGCCATATAATTAGCGCAAATTTATAAAAAGTGGTATTTTGTTATTGCCAGATTATTTCTATATTCATTGTTAAGATATTTCCCAAATAATAACTATATGTAGGTACCTATTGTTTGTACTTTATTATCTTCAGTTTTTGGATACAAAATTATTCCAACAACCCTCCTTGTATATAAAATTTATATTAAGCCATATATTTAAATAAAAATCGATTTTGACAAAATAATCTTTATGAAGAATTTCTTTTGCATATCAATTTGTATCTACCCTCCAGGAATGCTGACTTAACCTATTTTTAACATCATTGTTATCCGAAAATTCTGCAAAAATTCATCTCAAATAATAAATACCTTTCCGTTGATCCAGTGATGCGTGAGTAAAAATTGAACCTTGGCAATTTTTTTTTTTTTTTTTTTGATGAAAAAATAAATGTAAAATCCCTGAAAGGTAATGGAGTTAATTTTGGCTTTCCATCAACCGACAAAAAAAAAAAAATACCACAGAAAAACCCTCAACAGAAACAGAATATACACCAACAACAACAGCAAAAAAACAATTGGATCGAAACACAACAAATGAATAGCATTAAGCCCCGGAAACCCATGTGGCTGATGATGCCTCTTGGAACCCTAAGTAATATTTTCTACAGTAGTTGTTGCGGGCGATCATTTCTCGAAGTTGCACGACATTTGAATATCTGATTCGATGACTTGGATTAAGCTTTGTGGAAATGATGATGACGGAACAACGGCTGTTTCGGTCGAGGAAGTATATTATTATCCCTGTTGTGTATATGTATATCCTAGAATGGAATTCCTTATTTTGGGTTGGGTGTTGAGTTCTGCATGGTTTCATCAGGGAAACCGAGAACGGCAAGTACGCCATACGATACAACGACGATGGCAATGGCAATGACAACAAACCCAAGGACAAATTCTAAAGCATTATGGAACGTAGACTACTTCAATATACTGTACTCGTATATATATACAGTACATGTGTTAGAGTTGTTTTCTATAAAATGAAACGCGCGTCCGATTGGTTTGAGTTTAATTCTTCGACTCTCGGCTGCCGAAGAGACCAAGCTTGGACTTTACCATTGTTAGCCTACGAAACGCATTACTCAGCTAGTGCTGAGGTGCATTCCGGAAGCTAACCTTGTCCCACTGAGCCATTGTGTGCAGGTGTGACATGGAAATGCCAACCGTCGACATGACCCAGTGGTGCATTTGGGGCAATGTATAAGCAATTGCGATATAGGCATAACATTCCTCCCCCCTTAAAAAATCCAAGCAGGGTCTCCCGAAGCTGTTTCGTCTCTTTTTATTAATTTATCAAAATATTTCTTTTAATTATAGACTAACATATTTCAACTATATATTTTTTTAATATATTAAGCTTAAATCATTTTTTTGTATTACAAATGGAACAAAATGATTTTTTTGTGCAATTAATTTTGTAATATATATAAGAAAAAATAAAATTAAAATAAAATATAAAATTAGATAATTTTGGTCCTTTAAATTCATTGTTTTCAGTTTTGTTTTTTGGTTTAAATTGTATTTATTTCTGTATCTTTATTAAATTTAAACTTAAATTGACATTAATAAAAGATTTTTTTTTTATTCCATTTTTTTTTTAAAATATACTATGTATGCAGGTTCGTATTTAATAGGATATTTCTTTTATTTTTAATTTTATTTATATATTTATAAATTTGTTATGTTCTTATTTTTATTAATATTTATTTATATACTTATTTGTTTTTCTATACAATTTATATAATTTAGAGTTTATGTTTTACTTAAATTTGTCTTGCTTACACCCGGGCAGAGGTGATCCCGAAAATCGTTGTCCTCGTTTTGTTTGTTTGGATCGACGGTGTCGCAGGGGCTCGTCTCTTTGGTGTACAGGTTGGCATTTCTATCGCATTGGTATCGAAGCTTAACTCAGGTTTGGACGGAATGGCTGGTGATCTTGTTCGGAAACGACGGATTAAACAAACTGCTACTGCCATTGCTGCTCCTATCATAATGATGGACATCATGGAATATCGGTGAATGGACAGTTCCCAGTCTTGGTTGGATGCTTTTCGCTCTGCTTCCAGGACGTTCAAAGATTGTGTGAGATCGTCAATACTTTTCTTGCCTTCATTTAAAATATTGGCATAATTTTTATGGTTGCCAATTTTCACCGAGAGTAGTCTTGGAGTAGGTCCTGGTTTCGTAATGTTGAATCTAACCAAGAGTGTTTCTCTGAGTTCAGAGTGGTCCACCATAGGTTGTTTGTATTCGGCGGAGGTTTCAGAGTGGAACTCATAAAAAAGCTTAAACCCTTTTGCACTTGCTTCACAAGGCTGTAGCATTTTCAGGATTCCCGAGGAATTGAGCGTGACTGCATAAGTTTTACTATCACACTTCAGGTTCAACGCCATGGTCTCTCTCACTTCGAATAGCCATTCGTTAGAGGACGTCATCTTCAGGAATATTCCCTCGGTGGCTGGTATCACGGCGTATTTGCACGAGTCCTTTGAAGATGCAACGTGTTGTAAAAGCTCGATAAGGCACTCGTTAGACCCAGCTGTGAGAATCGGCTTTTCGTGACGACAAACAGCAGTGCTCGTGGGTGAACCTTCCGTCGCCACAAAAGTACACTCCGAGTACTCTCTTTCGCTTATGACAACAAAACGATCGTGGTTCTCAGATTCTGCTATGTATTCGTGTTTTGTATCGAGAACCAGGTCCCAGTGTTCATCTAAAGGTCTTGGCAAGGGGTATATCTTCTGGATTTTGTAACGAAGATATTCTGGCAGGGGGAGCGTTACTTTAATCAGCAGCTTTTCTCCGACAAAGAGTACGGATGTTTTGGCAGCTTGTTGTATTAAAAACGGATTCTCAAACGAAAATTTTCCTTTTGTCGTGATGTTCTTCAAAAGGCCAGTTATATTTCCTTCATCAAGTATGAACGGGTGTAATCGTCCCTGGTAAAGGTCATCTATAATGGAAAGCTCCATGGCTTGTTGATTTTGAACTTCCATTATTTTCGCTGTCACCCCTGATATAAGCGTATTGAAGTCGCTCCTCATTTTAAGCTTAGCAATTTCGTTGTTCGTGTTTTTGGCAAACGAAAGAAATGCTTCGCTTAAATTCCTTGCTCCAGCGTTAACTAGTTCTATTTCTTCCGTCAGTTCAGTTATTGGCTTGCTCAATCTGTTATAATTTGAGCTCATGACGGATAGTTGTTTGTGCATTAGTTGTAGGGATTCCATATCCCGCTTGTGGAGGAATTCCAGTTGGTGGTAAACTTTTCTTGCGTCATCGCTGTCCATTGTCCCAAAGGCCCATTTCGAGAAACCTCCGATGAACTCTAAAGCTCGCTTTGGTCGTTTCGAGCGAGTCAAACTTTGCATTTGATCAAAGGTTCTTCCAAGATTCAATATATTTTTCATGGTTTCTCGACTGGACAAGAGGCAATGCCGATGAAAATCGTCATCTAGGATTTTTGTGCATATTGTTTCCAGGGCCGTAACACCTTCATTCATCGTCTGGATAACCACTCCGTAGTCCATGGGTACAAATTTTGTGAAGATAGTCCATGTATCACTGTAAAACATGGCTGCTCCCACTGCTTCGAAAACCACTGGAGAGTTCTTCTGTAGTTGTTGTAGCTCGTACGGTGTGTCCGTTTGTGCGTGCCCGGCGTGTAAGCCAAATATTACTTCCGTTATAATAACTAATTTTAGCATGAACATTTTGAATGTTGAAAATAAATACTTTATATTAGGTATTCTTATATTTTTATATATATATTTTTTTATTAATAGAATATATTTTATGTATGTATATGCATGTACATATGTGTGTGTATTATTTGTGTATGTGTTTGGTTACTGGAAAGAGAAAAAGAAAATATTAATCATATGAAGTTTTTTTTTTAAGCTTTCAAAATAAAAATTATTATAAAAATCAAAAGAGCTCTGTGAACGTGAGTAAGTTAGATAAAATAAAGTTTTAGCTGGTTGTTGTGCACCCTTTTTATCTTGTTGCCCATCTGAATTCTCGTATTGGAGCCATTTCCCGATGATACAACTTCGTAAGGTCCCAACCAGAAAGCTGAAAATTTATTTTTTCTTACCGGGTTCTTTAACAGAACCTTTTGGCCCACGTTGAACGAAACTACTTTGGATCCTTTGTCGTAAAATTCCTTTGATTTTACCTTGGCCTTTTTTAGATTCTCGTTGGCTAGTTGGTGCGCTACTCCAAGTTGATATTTAAGCTGCAAAGTGTAGTCGTCTTCTTTGTAGAGGGGTGTTGGTTTTCTACTCAAATTCGTCGGCATTTCAAACTTGAAACCATAAAGGGCATTGAGAGGGGTTAGCTGTGTAGCAGTATGAACGGAATTGTTATGGACATGCATAGCCTGTCTTAACCATTGATCCCAATTCCTTTCGTCTTTGACTACAAAAGACCTCAGATAATCGGCTAAAGGTCGATGAGCTCTCTCTAATGAACCGTTGGCTTGTGGGTGATACGCTGTTGTGTGAATTTTCTTAACACCAAGTAATTTGCATGTTTGTGAGAAGACATTAGAGGTGAAATTTGCACCATTATCAGTAACTAAGATTTTTGGAATCCTATACCTTGTGACAATTTGTTCGTAAAATACTCTCGCAACTGTCGAAGCTTCCATATCAGGGAGGGGTGCACAATCCTACCGGCTGCGCCAAAATGTTAGAGTTGTTTTCTATAAAATGAAACGCGCGTCCGATTGGTTTGAGTTTAATTCTTCGACTCTCGGCTGCCGAAGAGACCAAGCTTGGACTTTACCATTGTTAGCCTACGAAACGCATTACTCAGCTAGTGCTGAGGTGCATTCCGGAAGCTAACCTTGTCCCACTGAGCCATTGTGTGCAGGTGTGACATGGAAATGCCAACCGTCGACATGACCCAGTGGTGCATTTGGGGCAATGTATAAGCAATTGCGATATAGGCATAACACATGTGTGGAAGGCACCTTATTGGCATGGCATGAGCCATGAAGATGAAGACCCATCAACAGATTGCAAATGATGACAGAACTTTGGTTATCTGAAAATCCTCTTAGGAATGGATTTAGGTCAGAAGGATTAGTTTATGAAATCGTATGGTTTCAACTGCGGCTTTAAGATAGAATCTTTGAAGAATATTGGCTATGCCCTTGATGGTGATGGTGATGATTTTTGGATTTACAGTACGTATTTTAAAAGACAATTTTTGAAGCAAGCCTAACTAGGTGAACGCAATAAAATAAATCTGTAACAGAAACTTGTTACAGCTGCATACATACATAGCTTACAGTTTCAAAATTTAGTGTTGTATACTTTGTTTGCTATTTTCAATAACTTTGACAGCCCTACGAACTACAACTGCACTTAACAATATATATTTTCTGTTCAAGCAATAAGATTCTAAAACGCTTTGTCAAAAAGTGTAGACTTTTCGTCTTTGTTTTTGGTAAGATGATGAGATAAAGATTACATGGAATTATTTGTAAAATTTCACATTTGACAATATATTTCGAGATGTTCACTGAGTTTAAGGATAAAATAACTGGCTGCCGTATTTACCAAATCAATTTGAATTCCAAACAACCCTTAATGGAGCTTATACTTAGATCAAAATGGCTCTAATGGTTTTGATAAGAAATCAACCTGTGCAAAATTGTTATGGTCTACCTTTTAAAAAATTTCTTTTTGCCAAGAAGTAATGTTAAATGTACCTCGCATAGAACCGTTTTTGTTTTTTTTTTTCTCTCTAAAATTCCAAGCAAAACTAAGAGCAAGTACGTGCAACTCTGTCATGCATTTCACTTGTATGTAATTGGGCTTAATATAAACTTGACTTTAAAAATTAAAATATACCAAAATTGAAAACAAAAGATTAAAATTCAATATTTAAAAAAGTACGTATACGCCACAGTGTCCTGTAAAATCTATTCATTTATTTATTGTTATTTTTGGATGCAATTCAGGTTTATAGGTTTCTTGTTTTGTTTTCTTTTAGAGTAAATAACAGTATCCAGTATTGAGAATTGATATAAATGATACATCAAAGGGCACGGTAGTGCCCAGCCAAGTTCGCGGCACTACACCCTTTTTACAGGAACAAACTCAGGCGATTTTCGACCCCCCTCTAACTTCAGTACCAACAAAGTCAGGAACTTCAAATTCGCAGTATTTACTGAACTAATCAAACACAGATGGCTCACCAAATTTCAACTCTTTACCATTAGTAATTCCCGAGATATAGGACTTCAAAAATCGCAAAAACCGTAACTGACTGACTCACTGACAGATCATCAAAATTATGGAGCACTAGCCGACATTGTAGAAACTTGAAATTTCGCACAACGGTAGGCCTTGTGGTGCATACAAAGGAAAAAATCGAAAATCTGCAATTTTCTATTCAGGGGGCGTGGCACCCACCTACTTTCTTTAAAATTCTTATAAATTATATGGAGCACCTCAAATTATTGTAAAAAGATGAAAATTGGCAATGCAGTGGGGTTTGACGTGCATACAAAGATGAAAGTCAGAAATTTATAATTTTCACCTCAAGGGGCGTGGCATTTACCCACTTTTTAAAAATTGTTATCAATCATATAATGCACTTCCGATTGTTGTAGAGCGATGAAAATTGGTAGAACGGTATGCTTGAAGAACATAATAAGAGAAAAATTAAAATTGAGATTTTCCATTCAAGGGGCGTGGCATCCACCCACTTTCTCAGAATTGCTTTTATTTTTATGAAGTATTTCCGGTTGTCGTAGAATTATTAATATTTGTAGAGCGGTAGGGCTTGATTGTCACCTGGCAAAATAAATCTTTGCAAAAAGGAGTGAAATCACAATAAAACATAAATGTTAAAAAAAGAGCTTCGTGAACTTAAAACTTGGCATATATTTTAGATCTCATTACTTTTTTTGCCAGACTTTTAACGCACAGGTTTCTTGTACATGCATATAAGAACTTGGCTCTTGGAAACCTTTTGGAGGATTTTTTAACATAAGAAGTAACATGAAGTATTAAGTAACATACTTTTTTAAGATGAGTTACATAATGAGGGTTATCTCTAAATAAAATCTAAGAAGATTTATGATTCAAAACTGTAGTACATATCGTCGGCTCAAAGGTAAAACTCAATAAGTACAGAAAAAAATGTTTTAGAAAAATAAGAATGAGATGCACTTTTTAAATCTCAAAAGTCTCACGGTTTCTATAAAGACATTGAAAGGTATGGCCGAACAGTTTCAAAAAGTTTCAGTGTTATTATCTTCATTACTGGAATTTGTTAGTTAGAGTTTTACCTTTGAACCGATGTTGGTGCCCAACATAGAAATTTTCTTCAAACGTCACCGACACAGATACGTCATCACAACACATCGAGACAAATACGTCATCACAACACACCGCACAAACAACAAACATACGTCATCGAATCATATTAAAGAAGAATTATTGCTGTAATACAATGGATCAACAATTGATATGCAAATTCATAATAATTGCATTAATATTACTATCGATTGTTAATCCAACGCATTTAAACAATATAAAATAGAAATTAAACAATTTGAAATAAACTAAAACTGCACAAAAAAACCAAACCGAGCGATCACAAGCAAAGAAAATGAAAACTAAAGAAAAATTGTAAAAAACTGAAATAGTAATATCCTATTTGATTATCTTTCTCGCTTCAACTAATTCTCATGTTTCTTAATTTGTCATAACGCATTATAACTCATTATAAATTAAAACTTAACGAAACATTTATGATTGCATCTCACTCTTATAAGAATATAAAAATAAAGAAATAAGAATTTCGAAAAGTAACTATGTAATTATGTAAAAACTAAATTTAAAGGAATTCCCCTATTAAGGGTTATTGACCCTTTATATAGAATCAGCTGTAATGATGTATATAATGAAATACAGTAAGACCAAAGTAGAAGCTTTCTTGGTAGGAAATTTCGAATTTTCAATTCAATTGCAAAGTATCATTTAAACTCGCTACAACTTAGCTTTGAATAAAGATATAATTATAACGTGCTATAAAAAAAACCTTCTTTTATTTGTACATATATTGGACGAAGTTTGATCCAATTTTAAACATACTTTCTTTAAAGCATTCTTGAGCTAACGCCTTTAGCCATTGAACATGGTCCTTCGAGCCCTTTAAAAGAACAGCGCGATTTTTTTAATTTAAATTAAACTTAATTTGAGTGAACAGAACTATTAAAAGTGCAAGTGAAAGTCACAGTCACTAAAAGACTTATAAACTAAAAAAAAAAAACAGTACAACCATATAACTGAGAAGTGCGTTTTGCCGACGGCGCGGCGTTTGGAGAAAAAAGTCATTTTGCCGACGGCAGTTGAAAATCATAATTTTTTGCAGCGATTGGAAGAGGAAAGTGCCCGCTGGAAAATCTAACGGGACAAGACATACGACTGCTGCCTAACTGTCCAACAGTAAATGAACGGTACCAACAACTTTACCGTTAATTTAAAGGTGGTAATTATCAAAAATCTTTAAAAATATATTTTATTTAAAGCTAAATATATAAAAATCTTTAAAAATATATTGAAATTTAAATAAACTTTATACCTATATGTAAAAAATTAAATCGAACATTTTAACAAAAGAACCTTGTGATCAATTCCAAAATGTCAAAGATAGCTAAGGTGATAGAAGCTCAAGAGCTAAGGCTTAGAGAGCTTCAAAATGATTATGAAAAGTTCTGTGAAAAACTTGTGAAAGACAGCTCGATGCGAAATTCGAAAGGTTATTTGAACACGTGTTTTTCGGAAGTTGAAGAGACTTTCAAAATGGCGAAAAAGGACCACACGTCCATTGTGAATACGGCTGTCGATCCAGCCAAAGACAAGTACTTTGAAAATGAAACCTTTTCACAAATAAAGCAGCTATTTTTTAGTTTTAGTGGCGAAATAAAGGATCTTCTTGATCTACTATCTTTTAAAGGTGAAAACACTGTTCTTGACTCTTCTCGGTTAAATATATCCAGATCGTCGGTATGTGAAATAAAACTCAAGCCAATTGAAATTAAACCGTTCTCCGGTGAATACGAGGATTGGTTTGAATTTCAGAATATGTTTGAGAGTATGGTTCATCAAAACATTGATCTCTCAGACATACAAAAACTTCAATATTTGCTCTCTTCCTTAGCAAAAAGACCATTAAATCTTATAAATCACCTCCCAATTGAAGGCAAATCGTATGTTTCTGCCTGGGAAATCTTAAACGATAGATACAAAAATACACGAAAACTTGTGAATGCCCAAATCAGAAAGTTAATAGAACAAGAAAAACTAACACATGAAACGGCGTCGGGTTTGAAATCCTTGCATGATGTAACGACATCATGCATTCATGCACTGGCAAATTTAAATATTAAAGTAGATGCTTGGGACTGCATTTTAATTTATTTGGTATACCAAAAACTACCCCTACAGACTCAGAAGGAATGGGAGTATCGTTTAGGGACTTCAAAGGTTCTTCCAGATTGGAAAACTTTTGCAGCATTTATAGAGGCACGATTTAGCTCATTAGAACAGATCTATGAGGAGAATTGCTTCAACCACACCAATAATAGTCCGTATAAAAAGCCAGCAGCTGCGTTTCATGTGAAGTCGCAGCATTCGAATAAGCAGTTCCAATGCCGCCTGTGTAAGGCAAATCATGGGATTCGATTCTGCAGACAGTTTTCGAATATGGGTGTAAAGGCACGAATAGAAGCAACAAAGCGAAACTCAATCTGTTCAAATTGTTTAGGATATGACCATCATTCATCCACGTGTAACAGTAGCAATCGCTGCCTCAAATGTGGATTAAAGCACCACACCATGTTGCATATAGAATCACAGCAAAATAACGACACAAATCTTCAGAGAACCTCATCTCAAAGACAAAACAACAATCCGCCGCAACACCAAAACCCGTTTAGAAGACAAAACAACAATAACGAAAACTATAACGTTCATTTGGTGCAAAATCCAAATCATTCCATCCCTAGGGACAGCGAACAAGAGAGTTCAACAAATTCTCAAACTTTTAACACTCTTTTTAATCAAATGCGGTCTAAGGCGTTGCTTGCCACCGCATTGGTAAAGGTCTTCACTCAAAACGGCACCTCACATGTTCTAAGAGCACTAATTGATCCTGGTTCTGAGGTCAGCTTTATTACCGAAAATGCATCACAGCTCCTCAAATTAAAGAAACAACGAACGCTCGCTAATGTTACCGGGTTAGGTCAAACCTTGACAGGCACCTCCAGTTTCAAGGTTAATCTCACCATCTGTTCAGTCACAAACCCATCTTTTTCTCTTGAAATCCAAGCCTTTGTATTCTCTCAGCTAACTACTTTGCTGCCAACAAACCAACTTGATGTGTCTGCTTGGGATCACCTTGAACAACTTTCATTGGCCGATCCTTCATATTTTGTCCCTGGGAAGATCGATCTCCTACTTGGTGCAGACGTTTATGCGTCTATCATCCTGGAAGGTCTTATAAAGGGAGAAATTGGGTCTCCAGTTGCACAGCAGACTGAGTTAGGATGGATTTTAACTGGATCGGTTAGATCTGATGTCCTATCAAACACAACTACAGTTCAAAATCACTTCAACTCCCTCGATGTACAACTGAAGCAGTTTTGGGAGTTAGAAGAAAATCTCGACGAACGTAAACTAACTTCAGAAGAAAAACAATGCCAACAACATTACGAAGAAACCTTTCAAAGAAGGTCAGATGGGAGATATGAAGTCCAACTTCCTTTCAAGGATAACATTCGACCTGTCCTAGGTGATTCTAAAAAGGCAGCCATGGCAAGATATTTTCAATTGGAAAGACGAATGGCGTCCAATACAAAATTGAAGGAAGAGTACACTAGTTGCATCAATGAGTATTTGGAACTGGGACACATGAAGGAAGTGACGACTGAGACGTTGACAGTTGAAGGTAATCATTATTACCTCCCGCATCATGCTGTCTTCAAGGAGTCGACGACAACAAAACTTCGAGTGGTCTTTGATGCGTCATGTGCAACTTCCACCGGTTTATCATTGAACGACTGTTTAATGGTAGGCCCACGTCTTCAAAAGGACATAATAGATCTTATTGCCCAATGGCGAAAATTCAAAATTGGAATTGCAGCTGACATCACTAAAATGTACAGGCAAATATGGATGGCTCCAAAGGATACAATATACCAACTGATATTGTGGAGAGAAAGTACTTCTAAACCAATAAAAACATATGCACTGAACACTGTCACGTTTGGTACAGCTTCGGCGCCTTTACCAGCAGTGCGCACTTTACAACAAATCGCACTGGATGTTGAGCATATCAAACCTCATGTAGCCAAGGCCATCAGAGACGGTTTTTACGTTGATGACTTTTTATATGGGTCCGATAACGAAGCGGACGCAACCACTTTACAAAGAGACGTTTCAGCCGCATTGAACAAGGCTGGATTTCCTCTGCGTAAATGGGCAAGCAATTCGTCTAACATTTTGGTTCAGATACCTAAAACTGAAAGGGAAGTTAATCTTCCAATGAATTTTGATTCTACTGACGCCATCAAAACACTTGGTATTCAATGGCATCCAGCAAAGGATGTATTCACATTTAAGATTAATCTTCCCAGCACTGAAAGGTGTACAAAACGATCCGTCCTGGCTGATATCGCACGCCTTTTCGATCCTTTAGGATGGATCGCACCTTGCATAATTAAAGCAAAACTTATAATGCAACAATTATGGGTTGATGAGTTATCTTGGGATGCAACTATACCCCAAGAACTTAAAAAAACCTGGCTTGAACTAAGAAGTAACCTCAAAAAATTAGAAAGTATCCAAATACCTCGCTGGATTAATTTCGAAAATTTATCTGTGGTTCAGCTTCATGGCTTCTGTGACGCTTCGGAGAAGGCGTACGCAGCAGTCATATACGCAAGGATTGTCAAGGATGGAAAAGATGCCATTCATCTAATAGCCTCAAAAACAAGAGTTGCTCCAATCAAGAGTATTGCACTCCCCAGACTTGAACTTTGTGCAGCGTTACTGCTTGCGAAGCTCCTACATCGTGTTTCGAAGTCTATGCAATTTGAAAACATGGAAATATTCGCTTGGTCAGATTCGATGATCACATTAGCATGGATCAGAGGAAGCCCAGCAACCAGAACTACCTTTGTCGCAAATAGAATAACCGAGATTCAGTCTCTCACTCGAACAACTATTTGGCACCACGTGAAAGGCAAGGAAAACCCAGCTGACATTGGTTCCCGGGGAATGTCACCAGACGATCTCATCGATAACGAAATGTGGTGGCATGGGCCTCCATTTCTTCAAAACTTTACGCCACCTGAAACAAGGAATTTGATTCCTATCGAAACCGATTTGGAAACTAAGAAAACAAACACAAATTCCAGAACAAAACCATTTTCGTACGAAGAAAACCTAATGATTTCATTAACAAGCATTATACACGTAGTATCACTTTACACTTTTAACATCAGCTCAATCGTTCAAAGGTATTCTACTCTGAACCGACTTGTACGAAGTGTTGCCATATGGCGGAGATATTTTTTCAACCTTCGACATAAGGACAATAAAAAACCACTTATAACACACCCACTGCAGTCTGAGGAACTAATCTCAGCCCAAAATCAAATTATAAGGTTTGTTCAAAAAGAAACCTTTCCTGAAGAAATTTCAAACTTAAAACAAGGAAAACCTATTCCAAATAGAAGCCACATTCGAAGTCTCAACCCTTTCCTTGCTAGTGATGACATGCTACGCGTAGGAGGGCGATTAACAAATTCATCACTCACCTTTGATCAACAACACCCAATTGTGTTAAAAGACACTCATCCGTTTGTCAAACTTTTGATAAATGACATTCATCAAACGACACTTCACGGTGGACAACAGATTATGATGGCGAAAATTCGTAATTTATACTGGATCACCAATTTGAAACGATCAGTCAAATATATAATACATAAATGCATTCGATGTCATCGATACAATGCAAAAATGCAGGAACAGCTTATGGGCAGCTTACCTGCAGAGAGAGTTGTTGCATCCAGGCCATTCACAAACACTGGCGTAGATTATGCCGGACCGATTGAAATCAAGTTGTGGAAGGGTAGATGCAATAAATTTGCAAAGGGTTATATAGCTGTTTTCATTTGTTTATCCACAAAGGCCATACACATTGAACTGGTCAGTGACTTAAGCGCGGTTGCCTTCATAGCAGCCTTTAGAAGATTTGTTGCTCGACGAGGAAGTTGCGCGAACATGTTTAGTGACTGCGGGACGAATTTTAAGGGAGCAAGTAACGAGCTCAGAAAGGATAGCAAGTTTATTTCATCTGAATGGTCTACAGAAGTAAGTGAAAGTCTTGCCTCTCAAAATACAAGCTGGCATTTTAATCCTCCTTCATCACCACACTTTGGGGGCCTGTGGGAGGCAGGCGTAAAATCCATTAAGTTTCACTTAAAACGAACAATTGGCTGCTCAAGACTCACTTTCGAGGAATACGTTACTCTTTTGGCACAAATTGAAGCGTGTCTGAATTCTAGACCACTGTGTCCAATGACTACGGACCCAGACGATCTTTCAGTGCTCACACCAGGGCATTTTCTAATTGGAGCCCCACTTTGCACCCTTCCTGAAAGGAACCTTATGGAACACAACATCAGCATTCTCAACAAATGGAAGTATTTACAACGTCTAACACAGGAATTTTGGAAGCAGTGGAGCTCATCGTATCTACATCTCCTACAACAGCGTCCAAAATGGGTCAGTCAACAAAAAAATATTGAAATTGGAGACATCGTTCTCGTAAAGGAAGAAAATCTTCCACCATCAGCATGGTTACTTGCCAGAGTAATTGAACTACACCCTGGCTCAGATGGTTTGACACGCGTAGTGACAATAAAAACAAAAAACTCAATTTTAAAACGACCGATTGCAAAACTGTCACTTCTACCAATATGTAATCCCTCAAACAACCACAACAACAATATTTAACCTATTCCTACATATATATCAACATAAAATTAAATCAAAAGTCCATATCAGCCCCTACCACATTTAATTAATTAATCAAGTGATCATGTAAATGCCCATGTCACTCCCTTAAAAAAAAAAAACGTAAACCTAAACAAAACAAAACAAAAAAAAACTTTCAAAATGCCTACAAATGTCTGTACCTACTAATGAACTTACCCTTTTAAAACCAACAGGTACAAATCAAACCAAAATGATGATGGCGAAGAAGTATCCAAACCAACAAGGGGTAGTCAAATCACCAACAGATAAACATTTTTTTTAACGTTTGCTTTTCACATTTTCTATTAATTCATTTTAATAAAAAACTAATGCATTTTTTTATTTTATTTTTGGTATCACTCCTGCCATGAACATAAATAAGATAACTAGGAATTATGATGATGATAATGGTGATAACAAGCTAATGAGAAAACTAACACCATGAATGCAAAATTAAGATAAAATTTGGTCATAAAACTACGTCAACGCTACAACTTTCCCGGGGGGTGGAGCATGTTGGTGCCCAACATAGAAATTTTCTTCAAACGTCACCGACACAGATACGTCATCACAACACATCGAGACAAATACGTCATCACAACACACCGCACAAACAACAAACATACGTCATCGAATCATATTAAAGAAGAATTATTGCTGTAATACAATGGATCACTCCTGCCATGAACATAAATAAGATAACTAGGAATTATGATGATGATAATGGTGATAACAAGCTAATGAGAAAACTAACACCATGAATGCAAAATTAAGATAAAATTTGGTCATAAAACTACGTCAACGCTACAACTTTCCCGGGGGGTGGAGCATGTTGGTGCCCAACATAGAAATTTTCTTCAAACGTCACCGACACAGATACGTCATCACAACACATCGAGACAAATACGTCATCACAACACACCGCACAAACAACAAACATACGTCATCGAATCATATTAAAGAAGAATTATTGCTGTAATACAATGGATCAACAATTGATATGCAAATTCATAATAATTGCATTAATATTACTATCGATTGTTAATCCAACGCATTTAAACAATATAAAATAGAAATTAAACAATTTGAAATAAACTAAAACTGCACAAAAAAACCAAACCGAGCGATCACAAGCAAAGAAAATGAAAACTAAAGAAAAATTGTAAAAAACTGAAATAGTAATATCCTATTTGATTATCTTTCTCGCTTCAACTAATTCTCATGTTTCTTAATTTGTCATAACGCATTATAACTCATTATAAATTAAAACTTAACGAAACATTTATGATTGCATCTCACTCTTATAAGAATATAAAAATAAAGAAATAAGAATTTCGAAAAGTAACTATGTAATTATGTAAAAACTAAATTTAAAGGAATTCCCCTATTAAGGGTTATTGACCCTTTATATAGAATCAGCTGTAATGATGTATATAATGAAATACAGTAAGACCAAAGTAGAAGCTTTCTTGGTAGGAAATTTCGAATTTTCAATTCAATTGCAAAGTATCATTTAAACTCGCTACAACTTAGCTTTGAATAAAGATATAATTATAACGTGCTATAAAAAAAACCTTCTTTTATTTGTACATATATTGGACGAAGTTTGATCCAATTTTAAACATACTTTCTTTAAAGCATTCTTGAGCTAACGCCTTTAGCCATTGAACAACCGACAATATTAATTTTTCAATCCGATGACAAAATTATAAAAATTTGATTTAGTTAGCACAATTTTTAAAATCTCTGAAAACATTTCCTCAATATTCTGTGAGGAGTTCAATACTTTCGTAGTAAAAAGTGATCAATGATTTAATAAAAGTTCTGTAAATTTTGTTTGAAATCGACTAGCGTTAACACGTGTCGGCAAGCACTTGAAATTTCCCCTGCAATATACTTGTTTTGTCTAAGTAAACAATAAGTTGCCGTTTTACAAAAGCACAGCTAGATATTGCTTGATTGTAAAATCAATGCAAATTTTAATCAAATAGAATCCTTTTGTTAAGCCCTTCTACATAAATCAATCTGTATTTTCTAACACTTCAAACAATCACTTAAAAAATGTACTTGATATCAAACAGGGTATACCTACAAAAAACCCAATGCATTAACCAACTTCGAATTCTAAAAATTGAGCTTATAGAACAATAATCTAAACTTTACCACAATAAAACTGCATGGTTTCTACACACGACTAATTACAGTGTGTGACAAAATTTTATTATTTGTCCCTAACATGAATCAAAATATATTTTCTGATAGTTTTTAGTGCACTGAATTCGAATTTTAAATTTTAAAAATACATACATATTCATTTTTAGGCAAATTTGAAGTGGTATTATTTTTTGAAATAATTTATTTCGGATAAAACTCTATCGTCAATCGGAAGTATAAACATTTATCTTTTTTTTTAATCTTTCAAATACATTCATTCATCTTGGAGAGATCATTAAATTAGATGTTAGCCTATACGCGTTAAACTACCTTATTCCAAAATATGCCAAACTCATAAATTTCAATTGAGGACTTCGAAAAGAGTAATATAAATATTGATAAAAATCAATTTTTTTGATCTATGTAGCTGCAAGTTTTGTGAAAAAAAGATCATCTTGTAGTATAACATAACCTCAATTTTCCAAAAACGTTTTTTCTAAGCTTTTAGAAATGTTTTAGAATGGGTTATCTCAAAAACTTGGTATGCTAGTTCAATTTTTAGACCAGTGCCGGGATTCAGCTAATTCGAAGCCGCAAGGATTGAGTGAGATGAGTCACTTTTCGTCGAAAATCGATTCATTTAGCAAAAGGGAGTGAGTGAGCGAGTGAAATGAAATGTCAGATTACTCGCCAGATATTTCCGTAGTGACTTGGTGTATGTGTTGGTAAATTTATAGTTTTGGTATATGTGCTTTTCTCAAGAATTCCTATGATAGGAAACGAAATAAAAAACAAGAACGTAGATACAAACAACTACCCTTTTATTGATTCTTTAATTTTATTTTATTATCATATGCACATATAAATATTAAATAAATTTATATTCTATTCACTTTCAACACTCTTAAACTTTTTATTTCTCAAGGGTGAAACTCACATTAAACTTTAATTATGACAAAAAAAAAAATAATTGAAACAAAAGATACTCCAAACACCATTATTAAAAATTCCAATGTTTACATTGTTGTATTTGTTATTTCATTTTGTTTTGCGTAACGAGTGTGACAAGGAGGTAGAATTCAGCTGTTTTATATTTATTCTTTGTCTCATGTTCGAAACTAAATTCGAACTTACTCATTTCACTTCAATAGCTGAATCACTTTTGCGAGTGAAGTGAGATGAGTCGGCGAGTAAGGCGAGTCATCTCATCTCACTCGCTGAAATAGCTGAATCTCGACACAGATTCGAGCTCAGCGCATCGACAGCCACCAGAAAAGTATAATTTGGTTGGTTTATGTAGCAGCAACAAATTAAAATCAAAACTTAAGAAATCAAAATTTCTCCATGATTTTAGAAAAATTTATTTTTTTTTAATAAAATTTTTCATAAAATTCTATGAAAGGTGCTAATTGTTGGTAGTATATTGCACTAATTTCAGCATTAGAAAAAGGTTTCATCAAAATAGTAGGAGCCGTTTTTGAGAAGAAAATATTTTCCATAACGGATTTTTTAACTTTTGTATGTAGGTACTGTTATTTTTGAAAAAAAAATCAAAATTTTTTCCTTAAGTACTCTTTACAAACTCTTAGGTATTGAGTTTCAAAAAAAAAAAAACGATATCATTTTCAAAATATTTGATTTCCAAACAAAAAATTTGTTTTTTTTTAAATCATCAAATATTTAAAAAAATATAAATGCACAATACTATTTATATTTTTAGAAGCTTTTGTATTTTTTCACGTCATCCTACATAAAACATTCACCCATATTCTCTAACTCGTACTTATGACTCGTATTCGACCACAGTCGTATGTTATTATTCTAGGTGTCGTAGATTCGACTTCGCTCGTATAAGTATTGAGAAACGCACAACATCGCATACGACTTTTCGTATTTTATGATATTCCGAGGGCTTGTTTCACAATGTCTCAGTAAAGTTCTGATTAGATATCCGACACATAAATATTGGCATAGGGTAATAAGTCCACAGAAGAAAAATTCACAATTATGGTCTCATTATTTGACAATTTTCTATAAGCAGCGATAGACGTTGTTTTTTAAAGCTTCTCGTATCCAACGTATACGACTTGAAGAATAACTATTTTGATACGAGACGAGTTCGAGCTCGACTACGAGTACGACACAAAATACGACTTTCAGAATATGGGTGATTAACAAAAAGAATTATTTTAGACTAAATTAAAGAAGAGTAGGTAAGCATTTGGACCACGATAGCGGCCGAATCCATGCACGACGTTGACGAATTGTCTGTTGTACCTACTGGATCCTCCTCTTTGCGCCACTGGTCTTCTTCTTAATATCCTTCTTCTATACTTTGGGAGTCTGCCCTTGACCTTAACTGCACGAGCTAAATAACCTAGCACTTTACCTTCGAGAAATAGTACATCAGGCATCATTTTCCACAAAGCGTTTCTTTCACAGTTGTGGACGAACTCTTCTTTGATGCCCTTCAATTGGTACAATTAATGCTTGTATAGGAGGCAATGGTATCATTTTGGGAAATCTCTAGGGTACAACAAAAAAGGGTAGTACAAAAAGCTGCATACATGCATGGCTACTTTGTGGCAAAATTTATGGAAAAAGGGAGAAAACAGCGCAAATGATATTTATTTAATGACAGTTTTAATTATTTCACAATTTTCTACAAGCAACGATCATCATCGTGTCCTGTAACCCCGGCTGGAGCATAGGGCGTCAACAAAACGTCTCCATCCTTCACGGTCTGCTGCAAGGTACTTTAGCTGTGGCCACGTCTTTCTCTGGGATTCTGCTTCCGCTAAGACAGTTGATTTCCATGTTGTTCTTGGTCTTCCAACCCGCCGTGCACCCTGAGGATTCCATTCAAAGGACTGCTTTGCAATTTCATCGTTTGGTTTCCTCAGTGTGTGACCAATCCAACGCCATTTACGCTTTCTTATGTCGACGTCCAGCCGCTCTTGAATTGTCCTGCGCCACAATTCCTCATTTGATATTATTTGTGGCCAGCGAATCTTTAGGATGTGGCGAAGACAGCGATTCACAAAAGCCTGCAATTTCTTTGAAATGATTGACGTGACTTTCCAGGTTTCGCAAGCATATAACAGCACGGATTTGACATTGGATTCGAAGAATCTCAACTTAGTGCGTAAGGAGATTTGACTTGATTTCCAGATTGGGGACAGAGTACCGAAGGCAGCACGAGCTTTATTTATTAAACTTTAACCGTCCAGATCCGTACCACCGTTTGCAGAAACAATACTGCCAAGGTAGTAAAACTGTTCCACTACTTCAACTGGCATTTCCCGTAGAATAATACGCTGCTGTGTGGAGCGGCCTGTGAGCATTATTTTTGCCTATTTGCTATTTATTCTTAGACCACTCGACTCTCTCTTCACTTGCAGTGTTTGGCACATCCCGTTCAGCCCACTGATGTTATTTGCCAGTAGACATATGTCTGACTGACTGACCCTTTCGAACGGTCTCCATGGAATGCCCTGTCGCTCAGCTGTACCAATACTGGCCGTCAATACGTCGTCCATCGCCAGCAGGAAGAGAATTGGCGATAGAACATCCCCTTGTCTCACACCCTGTTGCACTACGAAGGAGTCGGATAGCTGCCCATTGTGCAAAACAAAACACCTTGCGTTGTTGTAGGACTCTTTTATAATGGCAACTATTTTTGGTGGAATTCCTCTACCAAGCAACGATCTCCATATACATCCTCGGTTAACTCGATCAAAGGCTTTCTCAAAATCGACGAACATGAGGTAAAGTGGTGATTGAAATTCCATCGACTGCTTGAGGACGATACGTAGGGTGTTGATATGGTCGACACACGATCGACCACTGCGGAAGCCAGCTTGATGCCTCTTGAGTGTAGACTTGATTCTATCCTTTATTCGCTCGAGAATGATGGTTGCCATTAGTTTTGGGAAAACGGACAAAACGGTGATACCACGCCAATTGTTGCAATTCTTTAAGTCACCTTTCTTTGGCAACTTAACAATCACACTATCCTTCCAGTCCCTGGGATAGCTTTCGTTTTCCCAAATGCTTTGTATCAACGGATGTAAACACTAGCCGCTGTTACGGGATCGGCTTTCAGGAATTCAGCTGGTATTCCGTCCAGTCCAGATGCCTTGTTGTTTTTGAGGAGATTTATTGATGTAAGGATTTCCGATTGTGATGGGGGTTCGATGTCAATACCCCTATAGGACCTGCGCATCTCGTTTAGTTGGGGCACTTCAGCACTCTGCTCAACTGAATCCTCATTTAGCAGGGCACAAAAATGTTCCTTCCATCTACGAAGCTGATCCTCAATTGATACCAAAAGTGTTCCATCCACATCCATTACAGGATGATTGGTGTTGCTTTTTTTCACGATCACTTCTTTGGCTATTTGGTACAATTCCCGGATATCTCCTCTTCTGGCAGCGATTTCCGCATTATCTGCGAGTCCATCTAACCTCACCCTCTTGTCACGTCTCACACACCGATAGACCATCTTATGTGCAATGCGGTACTCTCTTCGCAAGTCAGCCTTTCGTTGAATATCTACTTCGGCATTTATTTGGATTTTCAACGATTTGCGACGTTCGATCTTATCCCAGGTGTCTTGGGATATCCAAGAGTCTCTACGTCTCGTGCAACGATAGCCTTTGTTTTTTTAAAGCTCCTCGTATCCAACGTATACGACTTGAAGAATAACGATTTTGATACGAGACGAGTTCGAGTTCGACTATGAGTATCTACGAGACAAAATACGACTTACAGAATATGGGTGATTGTTTTACTACCATTTTTTATCTTTTTTTATAATTAACGAGCACACAGGGGGCTATGACTATACCTACCCTCAATATGTTAAACACAGTGTGAGTAGCTTTTGAATCATTAATTTTTCTTAAGTTATATATATATGGTTCTTTATAAATTGTTAATATATCTTTTGAATTTCATAATTTTTCTTTGAATTATATAGCTTATGGCCATAGTTTCACAGTGGGAGTTTAAACTCTGATTTTGGTTTAACTTAAGTTCAACAATATATTCGGTTTCACAGTGTTCGTTTAAACCTTGAACTAAGTTCATTCTATAGTTTAAGTTAAACGACAGTATTCTGCCGTTTAATTCAAAGTATTAAATCTATGACCAAAATCATTCCACAGATATTTTTATAGACTCTTCTTATTATTGTTTTTCATGACAAATGAACCATTGATACCAAGTTTCATCGACGGACCATTATTTTCAACTGGTTTCCGCTAATATTTTACTTTTATACTGAAAATATAGTCATCGTTAAATAAAAATGACAATAACTGTTTTCACGGAGGTCGTATCGACTTGGTTTTGGTGTCATTTGATTCAACATTAAAAACTACCTTAAAAATATGTGTAATATGCTTAGTTTGCACCAAAGTTAATATTTCTGTTTGATATACCACAATTTCTCAGCCTCTCCCCTTCAAAAAAAACACCATTTCATGTGAAATATTTTTATAGACTCTTTTGATTTTTCAATTTCATAATACATGAAACGTTTTCACACAGTTTCATGATGGTACTAATTTTTTTGTTTTATTAATCCTATTTTACCTGTACTATATCATCGTAATCATAAGTTTGATCTAAATCTCGAGTTGTATTATTTTTACAAATGCATAACTAACCTTATATGGCTATCAAAGATTCATTCATTTCATTTACAAAGGTGCTGTCAAATTTTGCATTTACAAAGGTGCTGTCAAAATGAATCTTTTTTTAATCTTTTTGTGCGGTTGAAACACCAAATAGATTTATTAAATCTGAACTGAAATAAACCTTGGGTCTGGGTGGAAACATATCATTAGATATCGAGTACCATCAGGTGCGTTATTTAATATTGTCCTTAACGGTTAATGTTATTTACAAAATTACCTCCTTAGCTACCTGTTTGTAGAAAAAAACAAATTGAAAATTTACAATTTTCGAGATATTTGGCAAAAACTCATTTTCGTGACCTTTGACCTCTACTAACAACCCTTGTGGTCATCGGATTCTCAGATTTGTGTCATTTTGATATAGTAAACAAATTTTTTTCAAATATGAGATATTATGCCGAATTTGGGGTGTAGCTCGTTGTGTAAATGGAGGTGGAAGCACGGATGATAGCAAGACTGAATGACGCCGACGGGTATCCCGAAACCAATAAAAAAGTAATGTTTTTGATTATGACCTTAACATTTTGTTTTACCCAAAAACTGGCTTGTTTGGCATTGTTTTTTTTTTTTTAACCCAAGTGTGACCTTTGTAGACTTATTCACATAAGAACAAAGAATGTATGTACATGTGTCCAACATATGGGAGGAGTTATAATTGTAAGAGCTAAACAAAGCTATGCTCCTTAGTCCCCTTTCACACGAGGAAACAAGTTGCTGGAGATTTTTTTGACGTTTTCTTTTAATCTCCTTAAAAATCTCTTGTACCTTTCACACGAGCAAACAAATCTCCAGGCAATTTTTGAAATTTCCTTTGAAAGTCTATTGGTTGAACACACCTAAACCTAGATGTGAAAGGAAATGTCAAAAAATCTCCTCAAATCCTCGACCGGGGAGATTCTGTTCGCCCCTCTTTCCTCCTGCCCTTCTCACCTAGGAACTAAAAGTTGCTGGCAACTCAGTTTCCTCGTGTGAAAGGGCACTTAATTGAGCGTTTACTTAAACTTTCAGCACTCGAGTTTAGTTTCTTTGGGGGCCACCCTGTAAAACCACACAATAAATTTTCATATGGACCTAAAAAAACAAGCACGATATTTTCTATAAAACTGCCAAGATATAAAAACTACAGTCTAAATTCCTTTAACCCATAACACTAAGCAGTATGCTTTTGAACGTTGCCGGCCTCATAGTTTTTCTGACTATTTTATTATTTGCAAGTAGTGGCAGTGTAGCAGTGAAATACAATCGCAACAATGAAAATTTTTCTTTGGTGGGAAATTTTATCCAGCCTTCAGAGGCTTGGACTAATTTGCAACCTTTTAACGAGGTGAGTTAAAAACAACCTGTGTTCCTTATCAAAAAGTGTTTTGTTCCTAAATAAGAAGTTTTTGTTCTTAGGTTGAATTAATACATGGACTAAGAGGAAAACGAGAAGCTTCCCCTAGAAAAAGAGTTGCAAGAAACAAAAAGAAAAATAAATTAAGAATGGGAAAGTAGTAGACCGCCAAAGTTGGTTTATCCCCGCAAAGAAATATTTTACTATGTTACAAAAAAAAATGTTGATTTGTTAATAAAAAATAGGAGAAAAGCTAAATTACATAAACAATACTGTTTACAAAAGTTTGAACTTTTGCCATGGATTCGTGGAAATTTGTGGTAAATTGTTCAGTGGTGTTTGGAAAATAACCGTAATAGGTTAAAGCCTTGAATAACTTTTTAAAATCATCAAATTTCATTTTCAAAATCAGTGCTCCGTTCAATATGAAGCCCATTTTTACATGAATGGGTATATGTATGTATGTGATTTGGGATGATATCAATTTGCACGATATATGTACACCGAGCCAAATGCATCCCCAGAAAGTCATGGTTTGGTTTTTATTTTGGTATTATGGAATCATTGGTCCGCCCTTTCATCCCATGCAAATTATTTATTTAAAACTGATGATGCAGATACGTTATAATAGATAATAATAATACCGTCAAATACAGAAACTCCAAAGCTTAGATAATAAGGCCTACATTTAAATTGTATTATTTTGAGATGAAGAGCTGTTTAAACTTGTGCTTCTATTTCTGTGTATGTGTCAGTGGCGGATCCAGGGGGGAGGTCATGGGGGTCATGACCCCCCCCCCCCCAGAGCTCTAGCGAAAACAACAAACACGAGCAATCTTTACTGATTATTCAGAAAATTAGAGGATAGAGAAAAAGTTTTTGGGTTATTCCATATTTGCTAGTAATCTCCTATTTATACGAAAAACATGACCTACTAATGGTAAGCTTCTATTTTCTTAACAAAGCCAAGCTTCTTAATGAGGACAGCAAAGAAATATTGATACACTAGATTGTCTTAGATATCCATCCGACTTAAAATTCTGCAGACTCTCTTAAATAATAACGGTTCCCCACAGTCACCATCATCGCAAAAAATAAGACTCTGCCGTAGTTTGACAAAGATTAAGCTATTTAAAGCAAACGGGACCCTTAATCATAAAATCCGTTATAACTCGAAAGCAAAGCGAAAATGAGAAAAATACCTCTTAAGTTTTTCAGTAACCCATGGTTTTCATCTGCGGTGGTAACTGTGTGATAACCTGTATAGTAGTTTTGATAACAAGTTAACATAGCATTTTAAACATTATATTTACTGAACTCTGTTTTATTTTCAATTGAAAAGAAAATAGTTTTGGGTGTCACAGACATTTTGTTGCGAATGCACCGATCAAAGCATTCTTTTTTTGAAAATTTTATAGCAGAAGATCTATGTAAGTTGTTTATTTTAAATTTTCCAAAAATATTACTTGGATGTCTTCGTTTCTTAATGTGCTTGTGCGTGAAGTAAGCACCGCCATTTTTGATTTTCGAGAGTAAAATTGTGCTGTATTGCACTGATTTTGTGCTGCCTTGTGCCGTAAATATTAAAAAAATCGTAAATTTGCAAATTTTGCGATTTCATTTTTTTTTTTGAAATTTCGATATTTCTTAAAAAAGAAAGTTGTGTAATTTTGTGCTCAGATTATGCTGCTAGGTGCCAAAAAAAAATAAAATTCGCAAAATTGCAACTTTAATGTGGACAAGAATAAAATACGAAGGGCTGTAGCGTGAAGTTGGCACCGCCATTTTTGCTATGCTGTATTGTGATCAACTTTGGGCCGTAAATTAAAAAAAATTACAAACATGCAAATTTGATGAATGATTTTTTTTCGAAATTTCGCAATTTCTTAAAAGTGAAAGGTATGCTGTTTTGTGCTCAGTTTGAGCTGTCATGCGCCGAAAAGATAAACAAAAATGGCAAAATTTCAATTTTTAGGCCAAAAACTAATGCATACATATATGCCTTTTTGTATAGGTTTCACATTTTTATAAAAAAAAAACTTAGGTAATTGTGCTATTTGGTGCTCAATTTGTGCTGCCATATGGAGATACAAAAATTCGCATATTTGCAACTTTACGGCCAAAAAACAACAACATTAAAAAAATTCTCATCCGTACCATTTGAAAATTCTCGATTTTTTTTAATAATTACGGCACAAGGTAGCACAAGTTGAGCAGAATACAGCACAACTTTTTTTTATCGAAAATGGTGGTGCTAACTTCACCCACAGCTTATCTAAACTAGCCTAGTTCTTTGAAATCAAGTACAGTATTGAATTAATTAATCATATAGTTTTCTTGTGTAAATATTGTTAAATTGGAATAATTATTTTTTTTTGGGTTTCAAGCAAGTTTTTTTAAAATAATATTACATAATAGGAAAATACCCTCCTTTTTGCTTTGATAGCAGTTTTTTTTTCTTTACGGCATGGAATCCACCATTTTTTTGCAATTTTGTCTATCTGTTTCATCTCAAATTGACGCTTGATACTTGAATTACACGTTTTGATTTTTTTTGGTTTTACATATGTACCTATATGTAATGTGTAATCCATTACTGTCAATTATTCTTGGTAAATTGCTCAAAAGTTTTCAAAACAACGGTTTTCTCGTCAATTTCGCTTCCAATCTTAAATGTTTATCTTATCCTCATCATTGTCCTAAAAGTATGAAATGAAGCTAAATCTTGTTGATGAATACAATTTCTAGCTCAAACTACATATAAGCGGGAGTCCGATTAAGTCTAAAGCTTCTCCCTGATCAAGCCTTCGACTGGAATGAAGCCATGATTAAGCTGGACTTTTGCTAAGCAGTTCTTATTGATGTTAAAATTTCATGACCCCCTCCAAAGTGGATTCCTGGATCCGCGCCTGGTATGTGTATGTATAGTAAGTACTGAAGTTAATGAGATTTATCGGATAATGGAAACTATTAATTAAACACACTCAAACGCATTCGACATAATATTCTATTAGTTGAAGAGGAATATACATATAGAAAGTAATTGTTATGATAAATAAGTAAGCTCTTTATGTATGTAACAATAACGACTATTCTACCATATTGTCGACTTAGAATAAATGAATTCGTTTGTTTAGGCATGTGGTGCTGTTGTTAGAATTAAATTAAAAACAAATACCTTCTTCAAATAAGTAAGTTATTAACCAAATCAGTCTGTTGTCAGATGAGTTATCATATGAAAGTTTTCTCTGGGTGAACGAACATCGAACATAAATTTTCTATTTTCTAAATATTAGTGTGAAGGGTTTATGTTCGAAATAATATGTATAAATACGAGTATGGAGATGGAGTGAATATTGATTTATACTTTGTCATTGTGATTGTTATTCGAATTGATGTCATCCAGGATTGAGTACCTACCTACTAGCTAGACCAGCGATTCCCGAAGTGTTTTCCGCGGAACCCTGGGGTTCCGCGAGAGAGTTTTCAGGGTTCCACAAATCGTTTGAAGTATAAACAGTTAAATAGAACAATAAAAGAAACAAAATTAAAAATTTAAACAAAAAAATAATTTGAACAACATTTTTTTTTTGAAGTTTATATTTTTTAATCGAAGTGTGAACTTCAAGGTCATAGACTGTTTCATGAGTAAACACATCACTAATTGGGGAAAATGTATTGACGGAGCCGCAATGGTGAGAAAGGTTAAAGGGGTGGTTTCAAAAATTAAAAACATTGCTCCTGGAAGTACCAGCAGTCATTGCTAACTGATTTATAAAAAGTTCTGAGGCTGTGAAAATAGTAAATTTTGTAAAGAGTCGTCCTCTCCAATCGAGATTGTTTAAATAGGTGTGTTAGGATATGGGCAGTCAGCAGTGTTGCCAGGTTTTTGAAGACGAGTGGAGCCCAATTTGCAAAAATCTTGGAGCCAAAAATAGCCCCACTCAAAAAATAATGAACAGAAATGAGTATGAAAATTAAAATTTAGCGTTTAAAATTTAAATATTTGTTTCAATTAAAGTTATAAAGATTCAAAATTTGATTAAAGATTTTGTATGTGTTTTCCCATATAAAACTTCTTTCGTCTTGGGGGTCGGGTGAACGCTTAAATAATGAGCTAAAATTTTACAGGATTTTTTAAACTTGGAACAAATTAGTGTAGTATGTAATCAAACAATGCCTTTTTTAAGGACCCACCCTAATATACCTACAAATTTTACAAAATTAAAAAAAAACTCGCAAACTGCTAGCTAAACAAGTCATATTATGTAGATATTTTAAGTCACTTCAGAGTTCTTAAGCATTTTCAAGTAAACTAAATTCTGGTAAGAAGTTCAAATTCGAAATATTGTTTCAAGGGTTCTATCAGAGATTATCAATTATTTATTGATAATCTCTAGTCCCAAAATATCAATCTGTTTCACAAATGTGCAAACTGATTCAACTGCTTACAGTAAAGGGTGTGGATACAATCAAATATTGAAATTTAAGTAGGCTCATTCTCAGTAGATTTTTCGAAGGTTTTAAGTTTTTCTGAGAAGCCTAAAACTGCCCCATTTCAAAACTTAATAGCCCAAATTGGGATTTATCGTAAATCAGAAATGGAAGGAGCAAGTGAAAAGTTCGAGGAGTCCAATTGGCGATAATGAGCCCGTTATGGCAACCCTGGCAGTTACGAATCGCTTCTTCTTCATACTGAAATCCGATGGCTTTCCAGAGTGAAAGCTTTTTCCAGATTATTTCAACTTCGTGATGAGTTGAATGTGCTCAAACTGGAAAAAAAATATGTCTTCAACGGCAAACCTCCTTGATGTATTGCATGATGAGAGTAATGAATTACGAAGTTAGCTTATCTTGCAGACATTTTCGAGAAGATCAACGAAACTGCTACAGCTCTGCAGGAAAAATCAATAACAGTATTTTTTGCGAGAGATAAACTGGCAGAGCTTTGAAAAGAAAAATTAATTTCGGGCTCTCATGTTTACAAAAGAACAATTTTGAATGTTTTCCAGTTTTACATGAATTTTTTCAAGAAAACATGCTTGAACTCAGAGCAGATATTAGCAATGTTATTGCTCTCATTTGGTTAGTTTCCAAAGATCCATGCTGGATTACTTTCCAGATACAAATACTGACATCGAGTGGGTACTAAATCCATTTCTAATGAAAATCATTCAGCCTATGACTCTGAGTATACAGGAAAACGAATCCCTGATAGATCTGCAGAGCTCCTCTTCATCAAAATTTGTATTTGATTCTGTATCATTAAACGAATTTGGATTGGTGTTAAGAATGAATACCCTGAGCTTGCCAAGAAAGCTATATCCCATTTGGTAACTTTTGCTACAACTTTCCGCTTACACAAAAACTAAATACAGATCGATGATGCACGCTGTCCCAGATATGCGAATACAACTTTGGGCAAAGAAGACAATTATTTTAAAATAATTATAAATCAAATAATGAAACAGATTCATTCTTCACCACTAAATAAAAAATTGATTTTGAAATGTGCTGTTTTTCATTTTTTGCTATAGTCAGGATGGGGTTCCGAAATATATTTGGGCATTCTTTAGGATTCCACAGCTAAGAAAGTTTGGGAACCACTGAGCTAGACTACCTAAACTCAGTTGGAATGTAGGAACATTTGAAATATATGTACATTATGTACCTACTTGGCCCTTAAAAACTTTTGTGAAAAGAAAAAGAACGTTTTATTTCAACTGACAGAGTAAAATGAGTGTTTTTCAACTAATTTCAAACAAACAAATTTCATCTATACAGATTTAATGCATTATTTACGCTTTTCACTGTAAAAAAACCATCGTTTTTTTCAAAAACAGTTATTTATTTTATAACTGCACCAATAGGGTTGAGTAGAGTCGGGCACATAAATGCACCAACTAATCGACTGAGGATTTTCTTCTCAAATTTCGATTCGAAAGTTTTTGGAAAAAAATACACAAAAATTATGAAAATATGCACTTAAAATATGCATTTACATATTATAAAAATATGAATTTATTTTGAGAATATGCATTTTGCATAAAATATGCACTAACGATTGAATGTCATTTTAAAGGAAATTTTATGTTTCGTAAAGATCATTTGGTCTAAGGCTTCTAAATGTTATGAGAAAAAACATGCATTTGCATGGAAATCCTAGCCCTATTCATTACAAATGAAAATGGTAGGATCATTCAAACAAAATGGCGTGGCTGTAAATGGTTACTTTAGCCAATATCAATAACATGTTTTAAATAATATCTTTAAAATGCAATAAGATTTTTCTCCCATACAGAATTCTCCCCAAAATTCTGCCTAGCGGTAAGCAAATCCAATTAAATTTTCGTTTCTTACTGTATATAGCCCAGGAAAATTAGACAAAAAAATGGCCAAACTTCGAAAAAATTGCGACAAAGCGGATTTTTGGTGGAGTGGCTTATTATGACGTCCTAAGCATTTCATGAAAAGTACCCTAAATTTGGCCCGGGGCTAAATTTTTTAGGGGGGGTGAAATGGGTTGAAGTTCAGTTTTTTGGGAATTGCTCCTAAAATATCGGTTTTATTGAAAAAATGTGAAGGTAAAAATTAAAGCTGATGTTATTCTACACAAAAAATTTTAACATACTTTTTTTTGTAGAACCAATAGTTTCAGACAAAAACGTTCAAGAACTTCATGGTGCAGTGAGTTTAGTCCAAAAAATTTATAAAATATTTGCTTATCGCTGGGCAAATTTTGTTTTGTGATTTATGTTTAAGTACAACTCCTTATTGTAAAATCAAGTTTTTGGGGTGGTAAGGGAAAGAGAATGGCTGCCATCTTGAAAACAAGGTTGATTTTGTTTTTGTTTAATAACTCGTTGAAATTGCGTTTTTCAAAAAAATGACCAAAGGACAGATTTTAGACAGTTAAATTATCTAAAAAATGAGCCATTAAACAGCTCTGTATGTTTATTAATCTCAAAGTTACAGCGGATCAAAAGTCACCTATGCCTCATATATGGTGGGGATGAAATGACGTTTTTTAAGGTTTTTCGCTTATTTGTGATTTTTTTTGATGATGTCTAGAATATATTTTGCACTGCTCTTGATTGTCTGTAAAATGAGTCTTCTATTCTGACCAACAAAATTCATAAATAAGCGAAAAGCCTTAAAAAACGTCATTTCATCCCCACCATATATGAGGCATAGAGGTGACTTTTGATCCGCTGTAACTTTGAGATTAATAAACATACAGAGTTGTTTAATTTTTTATTTTTATTTTAATTTTATTTTATAAATTTTTTGGACTAAACTCACTGCACCATGAAGTTCTTGAACGTTTTTGTCTGAAACTATTGGTTCTACAAAAAAAAAGTATGTTAAATTTTTTTGTGTAGAATAACATCAGCTTTAGTTTTTACCTTCACATTTATTCAATAAAACCGATAGCTTAGGAGCGATTCCCAAAAAACTGAACTTCAACCCATTTCACCCCCCCTAAAAAATTTAGCCCCGGGCCAAATTTAGGGTACTTTTCAGGAAATGCTTAGGACGTCATAATAAGCCACTCCACCAAAAATCCGCTTTGTCGCAATTTTTTCGAAGTGAAAGTCTAATTTTCCTGGGCTAATATAACCAAGATACCTGTCAAAATTTAGTGCATGAAATAATTGTTCGCCACATTATTCCCGTTTCAGCTTATTTTGTTCATGAGATTTAGGTGGACTTTGCTTTGTTAAAATGAAAATCGAAAACGAGCAATATTCGATAAAAACCCATTTTATTTTATCACGTTTACTTGGTTGAGTAAAGTAAGTATGTGATATTATTCACAAAAATGTTAGGTGAAAATAGAGCTAGCATTTTAGCTGGTGTATGGAGAGAAATGTGGGAGCTAAAAGTCAGCACGATACTGCCTAAATGTATAAATTCCAGAAAAGTCATTCAGTATAAAAAGAAAGACATTTGAATTATCCTAACAACTTTTTGTACAGTGTGACGTATTTATCTTGTAATTATCTACTCCGCCAACTGGCCTTCATTCCGAGAAAACCAAAATAGTATTGAGAGAGATTCTGCCCCCCCCCCCCTCCCCCCACACAGCCAAATCCTGGAGCCGCTACTGTAGGTGTACATACTTCATTGAATTATATGGCAGTTAAGCTCCAAACCAATGGACTTGCAGTGATAATTTCAAAACAACGAAAAGAGAAAATAATGCAATTCCTCAAAGATTATTTTCGTATTCCATACAGAGATATGTACCATAAATTGTTGAAAAAGTTATTTTTTGTACTTCATTTTGTTATTTGGGTTATTCAAACTATTAAGCGGTAGACCCTTTAAAGGAAATTATATAGAAAAAACCCTATCGTTTGCGAACATCAGTTGTCCACTATTATATTTGAGAATGGCTACGTAGGGCCATATCTTTAAAAAATGTTTTATGAGTCACATTTGCAAGGTTCTATATCACGGCACCATTTTTTTTTTCAAATTTCTTTTATAACTATGTATTTAATATTTTTATAATTTTATTTAAAGATTGAATTTTAAAAAACATTTAAGACGATTCACATGATCCTGCTAAAAGACCTAACTTACAAGAAATGTAAATGTTATAATTATTATGTATAGTGTAAGTACATACATATATGTTTATGTATAGAAAAGGTTCAAAATGTTTTATTTTTAACTATTTCAGAATAAAATAAATGTTGTATTAAATTTAATAACGGACAGAAAATATTTTTAAAATTATGTTCTTAACATCTTTGTACAGTTATTGTCTTTCCGGATTTTGTACGAAATTTTACGGAACGGCATGCTCGCTTGTATCTCAACGGAACACTCTGTATCTCATCATTTATTTCCTATTAAAAGAATATAATTATTAATTTGTTGTCAAATATATAAAAAACAATACAAGAAAATACCTCTCCGTTGATTTCATCGTTAATTCCTTTAAAAAGTTCATCTGAGCTTTTAGCAATTACAGTTTCTTTTGAAACTACAACAGATGGTTTTCTGGATTCAGGTAGTCCAAAAATCACAGTGATAAATGCCAACATAAATACAATCTTGAGAGACATTTTTCTGATGAATGTTATTAATAATTAATATCTTATCAAATATTTTCACTTGAATGATAGCTTTCTTAAAGTATGTTTTCCTTTTATAGTACACGCACAAGATAATCAAATTTAGGTTATAAAAAAAAAATAGATAAAAATTTAACCGGTGATTTTAATTTTAATATTGCTGGGTATACTCTGTGTGGTTTTTTTTTTTTTTTTGTGTTTGTTAACAAAATGGGTAAAAGCCCTTATTGACTATTTGTGTTGGCACAACATGACTAAATTCTTAATAAATATCTGATTCCAGTTTAAGCAATTTTTGATCAATAGATTCGGACTGGGTTAAGAACCTTAATCTGCGATGCCCTGTGAAATAAGGTCAAATGAAGGTACATTTATGGGATGGTTTAAGAACAAAAAATCAACAAAAAAAAATGCCATAAAAATTTGTATGGGAAAAGTATGCGCTTAGAATCACCAGTAAATGACCTCGCACGAAATTTTTTCGGAAGTTTTTTTTTGAAGGCATAAACTTTTGATTTAAAAATTATTAGCAGATTATTTGGAGGAGTCTGCAATATTTTTTCACCTCAAGAACTAGTCGCACAGTTTTAACCCAAAAGAGAAAAGCTAAGTTCCTTTAATCAAAAACACATTGGAATTTATTAACGTGCAATATAAATCAAAATTTACTTAAAGCTTATTTTTTACAGTAGAATTTTATCACAAAATGCAAATAATTTAAAGAGAATCATGCTGTTCTATTTCCACCGTCGAAGCTAAGCGCTTTGCATTCAACTCGTCGAGCGATTGGAAAATCTCTGCTAATTCTTCGTCCTGCGGCGGAGTTTCGCTCAAACTTTGACTCTGACTAGACTCATATTCCATTGATTCATTAAGTTTGGATTTAGCTATATTTAACATTTGGAGACGACGATTTTCTAAAAATTTTCTTTTCCTGAAATAAGAGAAGTTATTTGTTTTTTATTTCATTGCCGTCGTAGGAAATTCAAATTCATACTTGTTAGGACTTTTCTTAGTTTTTTCTCTAGAAACAAATGTTGAAGATCTATTTGTTTTTTCATTGTTATTTTCAGCTATAACCGTGATTTGAGCTAGCGGAAAATATTCTTTTATACTCTCAGATATTTCAAAGAATTCTTTAGACATTTCATTGACTTTTGGGTAACGCATGTTAAATGCATCTTCATTGAATTCTTCTGTTGCTACGGTCTCTGTAATCAGTAACATGAAATTAAAGAAAATCAACGTGAGTAGAAAAATGAATGAACATACTTCTCTGCAAGATAGCGCCTTCAGTAATATATTGCTTTATTTCAAGGTCTTTTTTGTGGATTGTATTTTTCAATTCTTTAATTTGTTGTGCCAAATAGTGAATAGATATGAAAAGTGGATTCGTGATAAGCTTCTGGAACTGAAAAAAAATCTTTAACACAGCAATCCTCAAAAAGAACATTATTTTATACTTACATCATCCGTAGGAAGAGGTTTGAGATTCCATTCAAAGTTGAAAGGGCGTTCCATGATGTGATACTTAAGAACCACATTTCGGCCATATTCTGCAGATTCAATGGACACAATAGTTGGTGTAGCGGATTTGAGTGTCGTGACCACAGTTTCACTGTCATAACAGATGCGTTTGTTCAAGTTCTTTCTCAAAATCATATTACTACATTGTAGACACAAATAAATTGTAAATTATATTTATCCAACTTACCTTTGATCTTTGAATAATCTCACTGATGTTACATTTTTCAGACCAAACTTCTTTGAGATCGTACAAATAATATTCAATGCTGTTTTCGTCCAAGGAACATTTAAAGAAGTAATTTTGCTCAATATTTTTTAATGCATGCCACATAATTGAAATCTTTTTGAATAAAATTGCTTTCTTTTTTGTGAATATAAAAATACTTGAAAAACGAGCAGCAGAAGAATAAAAAGGTATTTGTTTTGTATTTGTTTTGAGTTTTGACATATAACATATGACGCCATCAAACTTCAGATTTAACATTACGTTTTGACATTTTGTAGTGGGTATACACAAACCAAAGTAACATAAGATGAGCGTAACGTAAATTGAATATTTAGACAAGGCAGTAGCCAAGGAGGGAATTTTCTGATTACATGTGGGGAAATCGATTGCCTCCAGCGACATTCCTCGCGTTCCAATGTTTATTCGCTATGCTATCTAGTTATCCCAAAAATTTTGAGATAACTTGAGTTGTTGTTGCGTCAGCGATTATCAGCTGTTTTTTAACAAGGGATTACAAAAACACAAAGCTATCCGGATAACTGAGAATAACCATCGGAACGTGCCCATTCTCTAAATTTTTCGGAGTGTTTCCAACTGCTACTGATTAATTATTACTACATGCACGAGCCATGTTCGGACTGTTCCTAATGCTCACCGGACGTTAATTGGCTTAATTAACAATATTTCTTTCTATTTCATTTCAGAAAAAAAAACCAACAGATGAAAACAAGGACAAAAAGAAAACATTCATAACCCAGTCGACAGCCGTAAGTAACTACAGCATTTTATCGAAAACAAAAACAAATTCTTCTTATTCTAATCAAGTGTACAATAGCGATAGCTTCTCCTGAAATTATTCTCCGTGGTCCAAATGATTTTTACTGCGGCGAAATGGAAAGATTTAAGTGCGATGTGCATATATTAGCCCTGTTTTTTAGTGCAATTTTATTTTCGCTTAGAAAAAAGTAGCATGATAAATACAACAACAATTTGGTATAACTCCGTTTTGTTGTTGTATTTAGCATGCTACTTTTTTATAGGCTAAGATAAAAATGCACTAAAAAACAGGGCTAATATTTCATATATTCATTATCTTGACTAGAAATAAAAATCGAATTTCACCACACTTTTGAAAGAATCAGTGGAGTTTTTGATTTTTTGAAGTAGGTATACTGCAGCGTCCAAATTGAATATACTTTAGGTTTTAGGAAACACTTGGTTAGATTTTCAGCACAAGTTTATGTATAGCTGCAAGTTGCTTTATTATGTAATAAAAGTATAGTTTTTATATTTATTAGAATAGTTTTTCTTCTTTTAGAAAATAATTTCGGAAAAATATTTCACAAATCACATACGATTTACAACATATTTTGACATCTTAAGTGTATATCCTGTTGTAAGGTTTTTCCGCTAGAGGGAGTAGGTACTGCCTCCAGTCGTCAATATTAGGCGTGTTTTTTTATCATCGGAATCTGGATCTGGATTAACTTTTACACGTAAAACAAAAACAAAATAATGGGAAAGGAGAATGGGCAAATTAGCCCATATGCTCAAAACAATTGTGTGATACATTTTTGAAAATGTTATTGTTAGGACATCATTTCATTATGTAGCCGTTAAGCTCTAAACTATGGGGTTCGCGAGATATTCGGCTTCAAAGCACCGAAAAGGGCAATAATGCAACTCCGCATTTGGACAATGTCTTCCTGATCAACATCATTGTGTTGTGTATCGTTGGAAAGTGTATAGCATATACTTAATTTCTGTATATGACCGTTAAGCTGTGGACCATGGGGTTCAAGAGATATTTGGCATCAAAAAAGGCAAATAAAACAATAATGCAATTCTGCATTGGGGCCTGATCTGCCAACTCAACACCAATGTGTCATATATTTCATAGAAAATTTTATTGCGAGCCCTTTATTTTCTTATTTGACAAAAACGCATTATAAAAAAATAATGCAATTCTGCACTGGAAGCCGGTCTCTACCAAGTCAACAGCAATGTGTCGGTACATCGTTGAAGAGTTTATTGCATACACTTCATTTTATTATTTTGCCATTAAATTGTAAACCAAGGGGCTTGAGAGATATTTGGCATCAATGGAAGGCGAACAGAAAAATAATGGAGTTCTGCATTGGAAGCTGGTCTACCACCTCAACACGAATGTGTAATACATCTTTAAAAAGGCTATTGTGAGTACATCATTTTATTATGTGGTCGTTAAGCTGTAAACCATGGGTTTCGCGAGATATTTGGCTTCAAAGCATCGAAAAGAACAATAATGCAACTCCGCACTTGGACGTTGCCTTCCTTCTCAACATCAAATGTGTCGTCCATCGTTGGAAAGGTTGTAGTATGTACTTCATTTTTGTACGTGACCCTTAAGCTGTACACCATGGGATTCGAGAGATATATAGCAAAAAAAAACGCATTATAGAACAATAATGCAATTCCGCATTTGGAGCTGATGGTCTACCAATTCAACAGTAATGTGTCGTACATCATTGAAAAGGTTATTACATTCATTTTGTTATATCATAGTTAAGCTGTAGACCATAAGGTTCGAGAGATATTTGGCATCAAAATAAGAAGGCAAATAGAAAAATAATGCAATTCTGCATTGAGTGCCTACCTACTCAACACGAATGTGTCATACATGGTTGAAAGGTTATTATGAAAACTTCATTTTATTATATGGCCATTAAGCTCTAAGCCATGGGTTTCGAAAGTTATTTAGCTTATTATGGATGGTATTAGTTTTTAAGAGGGAGGCCACCTCGGATCATCACACACTGGGTCAATTTTTATTGGTTCAACACCTCAAAGGCGATTATTGAAATCACTTACAACTTTACGTAAATGACATGACTTTTTTTGTCGTTGGCTCTGTCTATAATGTTTATAATGTCGTTTTTCATTGAAATCTGAAAGATTTGATTTTAAAATCAAGAATTGCTGTCTTGAATGAAACATCTGGGCATACTTTTGAGTAGATTCAATTGCACACATAGCACACATACACGCATACAAATAAACATCAGGTACGATGTCGTACAAAAATAGTGCAAAACAAAAAAATGCCCAGCTGCGATTTGCTGTTTGACAGGAATGTGTTTGCATGTATTAGTTAATGCAGATCAAATCTCCGAAGCTAGAAAGATCGCATCCTTCTTTTTCAGATCTCATCTTTTTTTGAATAAAACATGAAAAAGTAGAATAAATGCAAATCTTTTCGCAAAAAGATCAAATCTTTTCAACAATGAAAAACGACATAAGATAGATCAGCTCCCACTTTTTGTTTCTGATATACGTGTTCAAAGTAAAAACGTTCAATATTAAAGGCATAATTATAACCATTGAAGAGTCTTTTACGTGGTAAATCGAAAACAAACACATACAGGATATCACCATCCTTCCCTCTCACATCCTTCCGGAATAAGCATCGCCAGTTCAACATAGTCGCTGGCCATAGTCACTGCACTGATGTAGCTTTAGCCAAAGAAAAAATGGCATTATTATGTTCTTTTGGGGGTTTGTTTGTTATCTAGCTTTAAATAACTCCCGAAACCCCTGGCTTAAAGCCATACGGCCATATAATAAAATGAAGGTATCATAATAACCTTTTCAACCATGCATGACACATTCGTGTTGAGTAGGTAGGCAAGCACCCAACGCAGAATTGCATTATTTTTCTTTTACCTTTTTTGATGCCATTTATCTCTTGAATCCCATGGTCTACAGCTTAACGACAATATAACAAAATGAAGTACATGCAATAACCTTTTGAACGATGTACGACACATAACTGTTGACTTGGTAACCAGCTCCAAATGCGCAATTGCATTATTGTTATGCGTTTTTGTCAAATATCTCTCGAACCCCATGGTCTACATCTTAACGGTCATACACAGAAATAAAGTACATGCTATAACCTTTCCAACGATGTAGGACACATTGATGTTGAGTAGGAAGACAATGTCAAAATGCGGAGTTGCAGTATTGTTCTTTTCGGTGCTTTGAAGCCGAATATCTCGCGAACCCCATGGTTTAGAGCATAACGTCCACATAATGAAATGATGTACTTGCAATTACCTTTTCATCGGTGTATGACACATTCGTGTTGAGAAATGGACCAGCTCCTATACATTTTTGCTCATTCTCCTTTTCAAAATTGTTTTTTGTAACACGTGTTAAAAGTTAATCCAGATCCAGATCCGGATGATAAAAAAACACGCCTAGTGTTTCATTTTTTCTCATGAAGAGGAATGCGCGAAACAGATTAACCCAGCACCAGCACCGTCAACAGAGAACAGCACGCTGGCCAGCAAATATTTTTCAAACACATTGCCACCAGCACCGTAATTTCATGTGCATGACATTTCACATAGAAACGAAAGTAAAAACAGAAACAACAAGTTCCATGTCCAAGGAATTTTATTTTTTGCAGTGTGGTTCTCCTGAATATTGTTGCGGAAAAGTTGTCAGCAATGCACCAGCAACAGCAAATTTAGGACTTTGGTCTAACGACGCTGTTGACGTTGCTGGTGCTGTTCTAATCTGTGCTGAACGATTTAAACACTATAGGTCTGTTCCTTGCCGACTTTCAAACAGTTTGAAACCGCCAGATTTAGTCCGAAGTCGTTCCACAATTGAAAAATTGTACTGGTCCGCACCAAATCTGGTGGTCTGAAACTGTTTGGGACTAAACCATGGAACAGGGTTATTGGTTCTAAAACAATGGCCGCCGCTGTTGCTGGTGCTGTTGCTGGTGCTGGTTTAATCTGTTTCACGCTGAAGTCAGATAGTGTTTAAAGCCTCGTACGCAGATCGAGCTAAAATTTCGCTCCCATACAAAATTCTCTCCAAAATTTAGCCAAGCTAAAATTTAGCCAAACATTTTAGCCGAGAAGTACGCAGCTCCAGCTAAAAAATCAAATTTTTGTTTCTTACTGAACGCACTCATCTGTCAAAATTTAGCGCGTGAAATAATTGTTCGGCACATTAATTCTCGAGCTAAATTGTGACAGGTTCATTTATTTGTGAGATTATGTGAGCTTTATATTGCGAAAATGAAAATTGAGACCGAGAAATATTCAAGGACAAACGATTTAGCAATTCTAAAAGGAAAAATCTATTTTATTTGATTATTTTAATGTGAAATATTGAAAGAAAATTCTTTGAAATTATTGAATAAAATTTCTTTTCAGAGAACAGCTGTTTTTTGTAATGTATTCTCCACAAAAATCTTGTGTCAAAATTTAGCTAGGATTTTAGCTGGTGTTTGGAGAGAAATGTGCGAGCGGAATTTTAGCTCGATCTGCGTACTAGGCTTAACGTGTGAAGAACTGAATTCAGCCATGAATGAATCCTTCAGCGCCATATAAGAAAATGTTAGTTCGATTTGTAAAAGTATTTGTCCTGGGAAGATTTAGTCCCCTATTACACGATGATTCCTTGCGTCTGACTCTTGTCAAAATTCAATGAGTGCGAAGGTGAAATCCGATGCTTTTTCTTCTTCGCACTCATGAAAATTCGAAAAGAGTCAGACGCAAAGAATCATCGTGTAATAGAGGTCTAAGCAAGATTATTTTCTAATCTTCAAGGTTTACGAAATAAATGTGTATGGTATCTACGAGATTTAAAGATTTGAGGTAAATCTTATTAAATCTCAGATTAGAGTTAGGTGGAAATGTAGCATTAGGGACACCCCTGAACAAATTCCATCAAGAAAATCGGTTCAGTAATTATTTGCAAACAAAAAGTACCCGGCTTTTGGCCAATCGGTATAAATTTTAAATTAAAAAAAATCAAGCGATTCAATTATCCTTGGTAGTCGACCCACATTCGTCTTTGTTAAGAACTTCGATTAGTTCCCTTGCAGTTTTAGCCTTTTAAATTAAAAATGGGAGCAAGCCCGTTTCAATGTTATTAATAATATAATTGGACATATTACGTGGAAGTCTTTATGTAAAAGCCTAATATAGATTAGCTTTTGCTCTCCACTCCTACGCTGCATAAAGCAAAATTAACTTAGGGCCTAATTAGGCGCCAGTGTCATTTGCTTCCAATAAACGACTTTTTTCGAAAGTTGATCATCGAAAAATTTATTTTGGTGTTAAAAATCTTAATTATTGTGAACGAAATTTTTCGTTTTGACTTTTTAACGAAAAATTCTGTTCAAAAAATTAAAATTTTCGACACTCGTTAAGTACCTCCCTATACTACGCTTTCAGTACAGTCAAAATTATGTAATTTCGAAAATTACAGTGTTTGAATTTGCCGTTCATAGCAATTTGGTGTTTTTGGCATAATTATCTCTACAGAAGCTATTCAAAGCTTTTAAAATGGATTTGTTCCTTAGAATTTCACTTGATTTCCAACCGAATTTTGTAAGATTTGTTTAACACTGCTAGCTCTCGTACTAATACTTTCAGAGTCCAAGCTCCTTAAAGTAGGCTCTTTTTATTTTGTACCTTATATCACACTCAAGATTGTTGTTTTGGAAACTTATGTTAATTTAGATTAAATTTGTAGAGCATACAATTTTCTCATCACCTAAGAGCTCGAGTCAATTGGTGTTTTTAGAGGTGCCTCTATAGGCCTAATACACAAATGTTTTTTTTTTAATTACTCAAATCTTCCCCCTTTGACGGTTCCGCTTCAACATTTCAACTTCATATATATTTGACTTGGCAAATCTTCAATGTGAATGAACGAAATCTATTATCTGAACAATATTTTCGCAGGCAATTAGAGAAAATAATAAAAGAAGAGTGAGGGGCAGTTTTTCTTGCAACCACGAACTGGTTTTTGGCTGCGGTATTTGGCGGAAAAAAAGCTAACCTTTCAAAACCTCCCTTAAAATCTTTAAACCTAGCACCAAGTTGAAACATGGTTTGAAGTACCAAAAGTGGGGCTGCAACCTACAAGTGGTTGCAGAAAAGCTGGTCTTTACTATATATTAGAGTAATAATGTTTTACTGCAGCACTCACATGATTGTATTCTCTTACATCTCTGTTAAAAAGAAATTGATCACGTGAACATTCCGATCGGATTGAGAATATATGTTTATACAATCTGGGGGCCTATTCTGAAAAGCGCGGCGGATCGCTTTCAATGGCGGATTTGCATTTTCCTATTCTGAAAAGCGATTCGCTTTTCATTCGATCGCATATGGAAAGCGAAAGCGCTTTCCAACAAATGTCATTCTGTCAGTACATTTTGAAAGCGATAGATGTGAAGCTGACGAACTAGTGACGGATCGAAGCAAAATATAAATAATTACATAAAAAATGTTTTGTTTCTCAAATAAAAATGTTCTTACATAAAAAATATTTTGTTTCTCAAATAAAAATGTCCTTTGATTGTTTCTGTAATTTTTTGGGGATTTTTTTTCAAATAAAAGTGTTTTTTGATTTTATGTCATTTCGTGTTTGAAAACGATAGGTATTTAGGGGACGGATTGTTGGCGGATTGAAAGAAATTGCAATTACGAGTGTTAAATTATGTTTAAATATTTTTCACCTCATTCTTAGCATAGCATTTAAAAACACACTTATGGAGTCCAACGAATTGTTTTATTTTTTAGACAAGTGCAACAAATCGCAAAATTATGAATTAAAATACTTTTTGCATAGATAGAAAAAAAAATGTTTTGCTGACACGGCCCTTCTGTCATATTCTTGGAAACAGATGATATTTTAATGAGAGTGGAAGTGAAAATGGGAGTGGCCTGGAATTATTTGGAATTTAAATGAGAAAACTGGAATTATTTGGAACTCAAATGAGAAAACTGGAATGATCGTTTTTGTTCATTTTCGCTTTTGGGAATAACCCAAAGCGAAGACGGTCGAAATTGAGGTATCGCTTTCAATTCGATCCGCCGCGCTTTCTAGAATAGGCCCCCTGCTTCATTTGTAAAATCGAAAATGAAATCTTCATGCCTAGAGCATTATACTACAATAAATCAATTTAAATCATAGTTCTTTTATTCTTATCTTTAATATATCATTTGATATTTTTTTTTTTTTTTGAAAATTTACAGAATTTGTGATTTTTTTTTAAAGAAAATTCCTAACTTAAAATAAATACATAAATGAATCTTAGCATCAGCCTCAAAATAATAATTTTAACATTATTTTGTCTTTTTCTTATAAATTTAGACCTAATTTTGTTAACATTTTAAAATGGTAAGTAAAAATAATATTTAACTTATTATAATTACACGAATACACCATAATTAAATATAAATTATACTTAAAACATTTTATTTGTTTTGTTTTTTTTTGTTATCTATATCTGAATATAATATATAATAATATAGATGTGTTCAATTAATACGGTGTGGAATGTGGATTAATATTTCTGTTGGATTTTAATTGATCATCTTCACCTCATCCATACGTCTTTTAGATCTCGCATCTTTAAGTCTGTTTGGAAAGAGAAAAAATTGTGATTACTATATGCTCAACACAAACTACCTTTACATAATAATATACAAAGATTACTATAAATATACATATAACACAAGTTATAATTACATAAGTAAATCTTCATAAGCAACTATATATTAGGTACGCCCAATGAACAAAATGGATTTATTAGCTATCTTAAATTCTATTCAAATGAAGGCAAATTTTGTTGAACCGTCAATCACGACAAGTTTCTTTTCGTACCAAATGAAGGATGTTTGTACCACACTATCAAATGATTTCTTATTTTTTGGCGACGAACGAAAGAAAAATAAGGGCTACTGGTGCTCTTAGCAAAAGTTTTTTGTTTATTTTAGGCCAAGAGAAGTTCAGGCGAAACTATTAATAGATTTTAAGCTTCCAGGCGAACAAAATTTTATCGGGTAAGCTTCCAAATATGGCAACAGTGTTGCTTACTCATCCGGCATGATAAGCTTAATGCACCCTTCTATTGTCTGTTTGTCTTTCTTTAAATAACATTTTAATATTTTGTAGGAATTTTTGTGATAAACTTTTTATCATTTTTGCCACAATTTATACAAAATTTTTGATTTCGTTTGTTCATTGTGGTTTTAAATCGAATCGATAAGGGTTTTAACTACGAAACTCTAAAGTTTTCTAATTTTTGTTTTGTAAATTGATTCTTATTATATGCAGCTATTTTTTTAAATTCGAAACGAAGAGGGTTGCGACTTTTCCTATTTTTTAGCTTACAATACGATGTTTTATTGACCTGTTTAATGAATATTAAGATACGTTCCACGTTCAGCCATAGAGCTACTGAAGTTCAAATGTGGAGTTAACTAGTTGTTGTTGGAGTTTGCTTATGAAAATTTGGCTTAATGTGAAGCATTTCTTAATGTTCACATTAATGAGATCGACATACCACGCCTAATATAGATTTGTTGGGTCTTAGAAAATAGCGCTCAAGGAAAAAGTGCTAAAATCGATTTGGAAAACATCGCCCAAAATTTTGTTTGCTCATTCATATTTCTAGGATAGAAGGGTGTTATGTTCTTTGAATGTAAACACTTTCGAGATTTTAAGTAAACATAAAGAGTTGCAATAGTCTAGCAGCGTATATCTAAATATCTCGAAATGTATGTACAGCTGTGAACATGAAAATAGTGGTTTCACAGACATTGTTGAAGGCTTTCTACTTTTGATTTTAGACTCCAATTAAAAAAAGAATGCATTTAGTGAAAGTTTGAACATTAGCATTGTTAAGAAAGTGATAACTATAGTTTGTTTTCCATGCTTTCAGAATAACGGTAGATTTAATCTTTGAGAAGTGAACATTGAAATAGCAGTATTTTGTAAATATTGGATTTTTTTTACTTTTTTGAAGGGCTATAAGCTGAAATCAAGTGAGTTGTAGTAGACGAAATGTTTTTAAAGAAATATGAACATAAACAAGCATTTGTTTTTAAAGAGATAAGACTACAACTCACTTGATTTCAGCTTATAGCCCTTCAAAAAAGTAAAAAAAATCCAATATTTACAAAATACTGCTATTTCAATGTTCACTTCTCAAAGATTAAATCTACCGTTATTCTGAAAGCATGGAAAACAAACTATAGTTATCACTTTCTTAACAATGCTAATGTTCAAACTTTCACTAAATGCATTCTTTTTTTAATTGGAGTCTAAAATCAAAAGTAGAAAGCCTTCAACAATGTCTGTGAAACCACTATTTTCATGTTCACAGCTGTACATACATTTCGAGATATTTAGATATACGCTGCTAGACTATTGCAACTCTTTATGTTTACTTAAAATCTCGAAATGTTTTTAAAGAAATATGAACATAAACAAGCATTTGTAACATTTTATTTTGCAAAAAAAAGCTCAAATTAATTCTGCCGCTGCTCAGGGAATTCAAGTGATACCAGGAAATGCAGCAGATTTGTTGTTGTTAGGTTTAAATGATTTCAATAAAATATGCGCAAAATCCAGAAATGAGAGATGGAAACAGAAAAATGACACCCCGTGATGGAAGGATGATCGAGCGATTGTCTAAAGAGAATTCACAAAAATCGCAATTGAGATTCGTTAACAGCTCAATCTGTCTTTGAGTGATATGAACTGGAGACGAAGACTCCTAGAGGCAAATTTGGAGGCAAGCATTTCGAAGAAAAAGCCACCCCTCACCAAGAAACATAAAGAGAAACCGATGCAATTTGCAAGGAACTATGTTGGATTTCATGTGTGCTAAGTATTTTGCGGGCAGATGAGTCCAAGTTTATTTTTTATGGCGGTATTTAATCCTACCAGTATGTGCGACGTCTCTCCAACACTGAACCTTAACCCCAGTATTCCACATCATTTTTTCGTTTATTTTAAACTCCACTACTATTTTCGTGTTCACAACTGTACGTATTTATTTATTTATATCTATTGTCAGAGGTCTTCGGTCTACAGTTTAAAAATATTCTTATGAACACAACAAATACCCACAATATCAAAAAAATAGAATTCATTATTAAATAAAAAATATAAATTAATATAATATTGGGTATTATTTCTTTACATAAAAGCCAAATATTTAAGATCGCCACAGTAAGGTCAAAGCCAATCGAGCTCCTTTTTCATGCTCTCATTAACTTATGATAATGTACCTTACACACCAACTTTTGATATCAAGCACTGCTGGTTTGAAATTTTTTTTCTTTTTTTGGATTCACGGGACGGGACAAACTTAATAGGAGAACTGAAAAAAGCTCGTGTAGCTTTCGTGTCAAGATCGAATAGAAATATTTATAACGAACAAAAAAGTTTATATAATTTATTTATTTTATTTCAAGTAAGTAGGTTATTACCAGAGCGTTTCTGAGGCCAAACAAGATCATACCGGCTCATCATCGTTGTGCTAGGCCTGAAATAATACACAAATAGTAAGAAAATAACAAACACAAATCTAATTAATCCGTACAAACCTATATGGATGCTTCAAACAGCCGTAGACTTCTCTATATCGGCCATATAATGTTCCATATGAAACGCCTAACAATTTCGCAGCTTTTTTCATTTCCAATTTTTTGTTTTTTATTGCGTCCAAAACCTTTAACAACAAAATAAACAATCAAATTAATAAAACAAAATTTGTAATAATACACAAAATCCTTACCCTTTTCGTAAATGGTTCTTCCCAGAACTGCGGCCTTCTTCCTGTCGACAAATAAGCATCCATTTTTACCACATCATCCCATTGAGCCAATTCTTCCGTTGTCAAACTTGCTTCAGACTCATCAATTTTACTATTACTCTGTTCATCTTGGTCCTCCGCACCGAGCTCATTCAAATCCTGATCAATCGAATACTTTCTTTCTTCTTCCACCGTTATTTCATCACCGGGTTCATTTTCTTGTTCATGGGAGTCAGGATTTTGATAAAACTCAGAACCAGGGCCGGGATTTGATTCTTGTGAGCCGGATTGTTCTGTACTATGTTGAACTTCGGCGACTTCTTGTTCAACATTCTGGTGCGGCCAATCAGTTGGTTCAGGGCTAATTTGTATTGGTTCTTCAGAATCGCGGGGTGTATTATTATGTTGTTCTTCTGGTGGAGGGGAATCAAGACGAGTACGGACTTCTGGATACATCATTTCACAACTAGGTGCAACATGTGAAATTTTGGGGCTAGAATTCGAAAGTAAAAGGGTTATAATTATCAGCAGGGCTAACACCAAATGAGAAACAAGTTTAGTAGCAATTTGATTAATGCTTAATTTTTGAGACAAAAGAATATTTTTAAACGAATTGTGTTGTTTTTTAGAAGCAAAATTTTCTACTTTCCGAACACCTATGCACTCGTGTTTCTCCCACTTTAGTGTTTAACTGCCTGTTTACGCAACACTGCGTTGATCTGGAGAAAATGAGAGGTCAACGAAATACTAGAGTTACTGCATTTGTTAATTGTATTTAATTGATGTTGACGGGTACCTTCCGAAGGTTTTCTGTTAAATCGAATCAGGACAATGTTATTCGCGACACAAGGTTTAACTATAATTGTTGGAGGAACACTTAAGTGGTTGGAAGAAAACAAGAGAGTACGAGGAAATCATATGACGCGGTTATAATTTCTAAATGCGGCTTTTCGTCTTGTTTCGTTCACTTTTGCTTTTGGAAGTGCTAGTGAGTTTCTGACTATTATAGATTTAACTGAACTCATTCCTTAAGTCTCTTTGGGAAATAAGCTTGAAATACATCTCTTTACAGAATTTGCGCATGCATTTTAACGATCCGATCTTACTGATGTATTTTTAATGTTGAAGATTCTATGTTCTACTTAAACACACTGTATTTCTGGCTGTATTGAATTCCTATACTTACGTGCTGAAAACATCATAGGAATCATCTAATGGTGGCCGTCCTCTTTTCCTTTTCGGCCCAACATATTCGCCATTCGACGAAGGCATTGGTGTTAACATTGGCATACGAGGTGCTGATCTACTCGTATTACTACTGCTCGATGATTGTGGAATCGGAGACGAAGGTGCCCTACTTTCGTGATAATTTCGTGGCGGTGACCTTTGGTCATTGTGTGGAATGTTTTCTTGCATGCGTGGATGATGGTCCATCATAACCGGATCAGTCTCTTCATCCCTCCAGGAAACTTCGGCTAAACCTTTTATCTTAAGGTCATCGGCTGTTTTCAAAAGCGATGCTAAACTTGCCTGCAAAGATTAAATAACAACATAAACTTTCATGTTTGAATTTTAACGGATCAATTTGGTCACATTTGATTGTACTTACATGCTCTACATTTATTTCTCCTTTATACATAAATTCAATCAGGCATTTAACATCGGCAAATGTGACATCCTTAATGATTATAATTGGATCTCTTTCGCTGGCATAATTTGTTAAAACTTGATCGAAAAATGTACTACACGCACATAGAACAACACGATGGGCCCGTATCAATTGTCCCTCGCATGCTAATGTCACATCACAAAAGCATCCACGATCAAGCAAGTGTGAGAACATAGTTTGTAAGTTGCTGTGATGGTACTTCCATCGTAAGCAATACTGTTGAGGCAACATTTCGGTCTGAAATAAAAATAAAAAAATAAATATTTTATTATAACGAAATACACAACATATTTATGAAAAAAAGAAATACTTAAATTAAAAATATTTCAAAAATAGGTTTTATTAAAGATCGATCGTAAAAGAATTCAATAAACAGCAGGATGATTCGATTGAGATATGGTAGGAATAAAAATAAATAATTATTTCAGTGTACTTTCTTAAATTTTGGAATAATATTGTACTTGGCTTAAGGTAAAAATAGATGTTAAATTTGCTTGGTAGCATGATTATGTTCATCGTCAGGCAGACAAAATTAAGAAAGCCTAGTGATAATTTTTAAACATTTTTAATGATCGAATAGCAATAACTGGCATTTGCACTACACGCTTTTAACGTGATCACATATACTTTGAGGGATAGGAGGAGGGAAAAGTTGCTCGGAAATAGCCAACTTCATATTGTTAGTATCTGGTTTTCAAAATTTACTATTAAATTTTTCTATATACAACAAGGCACCTTCTTTTTTGGATGTGCAATGCTCATTGAATCCGACCCCAAACTGAGAAAATACTGAATTTTTGTTAGATCCTTAAGCTTTCTATCAAGAATTTTGCTGATATTTTTTTTAATCTTTCCTCACAGCATCAGTTCTTCTGAATAATGATTTATTTTGAGAATTTCGAAGTGACAAATCCTCCAAGAGTACATATTTATTTATCTCTTGTCATGAAGAAGATTTTCTCTTGCTTATTTCTTTATATTCAATCAAAAGATGTAAAAAGGAGTTGAGTTGAACCTTTGTATATGAAAACTTGGTTTTTATATACAAAGGTTGAACTTCAGAGTCAGAGCGTTGCATGGCTGCATTCTGCCGTCGATATTAATTAATATCTCGAGATTGGTGTGACATTTTTCACAGACATGGTGCAAACCATATACAACCTAAACCTTTGTTGCCGTTTCTTTGACTCATGCATTTCTTGCAAAGTCAAGAAAGCGTTTGACAAATAGAACAATCTTTTATGACACGAAGCTTGGATGATGTCTCCTTTGGGCCTAGTCGAGTCCTTGAAGAAGAGCAACTAACAACAATAAGAGTTCAACAATCTCAAGCAAACCATACAAAGTCGTTAAAGCTAATCTATACAACTTTTGCTAATTTTTCGTCTGTATTGCCATGGAAAATGTTACGAAAAGAGAAAAATAACTAAAATCCCAACCATAATTATCTTGCCAAATTTTCGTTACCATTACTTTAGAAGAGGCCACTTAAACCTATTAAATTTTGGTTTGTGAAAAAGTTCTTCTGTCATTCTTAGAGCAGGGTTTCTATTTTTCAAAAACATTTTGTTTGTTGATTTTCCACTTTTTGTTGTTGTATTGTTTATTGTTTTCGTCGTCTGCCCTGGTTCCTATAGTAACCATTTAATAATATGAACGTTGAAACGTAAATAAGTGCGCCCCACAATATGAGCATATATGAGATCTCAGAGCGCTTGAAATTTTTGTAAGGGTGTTTCCATTGTTACGAGTGTATCATCATCACTGATTATGATAATTTGGAAAATTATTCGCAGAATATTCTATCAATAACAAACAAATCGAGTAATCTATAGAAATTTATTATTGTCCTTTATGTATGTAGTATATTATGTACATAAATATGGTCCAGTCATATTGTGTTTTTAACATGCAAATTGTGGGGTAGTTTTGATTTATTCCCTCCTTTATGTTTTCGGGGGTACTGAATCCGAATCCTAGGTTTGCGACTAAAATTTCGTGACGCAACATGGAAAAAAATGTAAAAATGTATTTTTTGGCAGTTTACTTATGGCTCGTAAACTATCAGTTATACGTTAATTACATCAAAGTACAATTAAAATAATAAGCAATTTCTAACAAATCTCTGTTTAAGGTTTTTTTCTGCGACAGCCCATTTGGACTTAATCGATATGTGAAAATTGACTTTTTTTTACTGATTTCCGAAAATCCACTCGAAAACACTAATTTACTACTTTGCGTGTAAAAATTTGAACTTTTGTCTTTAACATGAACCAAGATTTACTTTTCTGAAGGTTTTTGATGCACCGAGTTCGAATCTGGCCTTGAAAGTGCTCTAGCACGTCACGTTTTTGAGATATTCGTTTTTGATGCAAATTTGGGGCTATATTATTTCTCGATGTAATTTTTTCGAATTAATCAGCCTTATCGCAAATAAATTTTCCCCCGGATTTTTTCCCCCGTGTGATACTCTCCAATCGTAAACAATATTCGAAAAAAGGAAAAAATTCCTAGGAAAAAAGTAGGTATCGCCAATTTTTTTTCGGAAGGAAAATTAAAGATTTTTCCCTGGAAAAAAATCACTTAAGTTTAGCTGGAGGGTTTTGAAAATATAACTCGTAAGTTTTACTTTTGACTTTCTTATTCCTATTTTGTCCGTTTATTTTAACAATTTTTATCATCCGTGATATCTTAAGTGATACATTTGGGGCAGATATCTCTCTCAAAAATTAATTAATAACTTCTGCCAAGACTTCTCTGAAGCTGGTGGCACTGAATTCATTTAAATATCCAGTAAATATGTGAAAGCTGGCGGTCATTCCGTAATTTTTAAAATGATAAGCTTCACGTAACGTCTATTGGTTTTTTCAGAATGCAGTCCTCTACAAACCTACAAGCATGAAAAAAGTATCATAAATAAATAAATAAATTGTGTGGCGCAACAGCTCATGGAGAACCAGGGCCTAGTGACTTACAACTCACAACCATTCCTGTGTGCGTGTTTTTTGGCAGGAATGGAGGGGACCTACAGTTTTTTGCCGAGTCCGAACGGCTAAATGAGAAGCACTTTTTCATGACAAGTATACTCTTGGAGGATTTGTCAGTTCCTCGCAAGAGGCAGTACCTCGAATAAAACATTTCTGTTTTTAGGTGGCACGGCTGGGAATCGAACCCACACCTTCGGCATGACAGTCCTACGCACTAACCATCAAGCCACGAGGTACTACAGAAGATTATATATAAAAGTATCAAGTTAGCTTGAAAATCAATGCAAACGATACCTTTCTACCCCTTAAGTTTTTTCGAATTCTGTTTAGGTTTCTCCGATCTCTTTCTCCGGTGGTTAATCTGAAGGCTATGGTATATATTTTAAGAAATACCGATCTGAATGCTTACAAAATTTAGGTACATAATTGTACTTCATTAACTTATTCACAAACTTTGACAGTTCAATAATTTAAATTAAATAATTCTCTCAAAATATTTCGATATAAGTTCGAAGTTATTTCCGGGGGAAATTGTATTCGGGGGAGATTGGCGATGAGAGTATTCAACTCCTGGGAAAAAATAAAATCCGAGGGAAAGCTATCTCCCTCGGAATTGGCGATAAGGCTGAATGTTTATAGTCATTCTGAAGTATAAACATTTTACTTCGAAATTGTTTTCGAATCTTCCAAATCTTTGAGAAAATCATTAATTAGTTATTAGCCCTAGGGAACAAATCAAAACTATCCCACAATTTGCTCGTTAAGAGCCCTTTTGAGCACAAATTGACTGGACTAATAGTCCAGTTATTAAAGAGATTGACTATGGATAAATTAGAGGAAGCTGAATTTTGGTGTATAGTCTCCTTTTGGTGTTCAAATCTATATATTCGAATTCAAAGCATTGAAAACCTTCGATTAAGTATATACATGAAGCCTATTTCCTGTGCCAGAAAAAAAAGTTTAATTTAAAAATCTCGAAAACGATTGGTCTTACGAACAAAAAAAATCATAAGTTGTTATTTTTAGGAATGTTTTGAACTACCAATACGACGTAAATATTTGCCTGTAAAAATGAGCATTATGAAGATATAGAATATGAAGAAAATTTAAAAAGAAAATTGTTCAGTTTAAGTCGAGCTACTGAATTAAAAGTTCAAATGAGCTCAACTCCAAAATGGGTTACGCTCTGGTATTTATGATATAGTTGATCAGTCAACTACCAACTATCTTACCTGGGCGAAACGCATTTGGGAGTTGAGCTCATTTAAACTTTTAATTAAATTACATTATGGAGATATTCCCAAATTTAAAACTGTGTTTGGGGCTTTTGAACCTCCTACAATTTTTAGTGGCTTGGCGCTAGGAAAAGGGAACTTTTAAAGCTTTTCTATTGATTAAAATATTTTGAAAACGGCTATTTTGAAGAAAAGTTAAAAAATGATTTTTGTAGTACAAATTTTGTAAATAATACAAATACAGAATGACATCAATATTCTTTTTTGTAGGAGCAGCTGCTACATTATAAATTCATGATTAACAATTTTGGGGATTTTTAATTCCAAAATAAGAGTTTGAAAATCTTACGGATGTGGCAAGTTAAAGTTGAAAGAGTAAATTGTTTTTCGAATCAAGGGGGTTTTCAAAGATCTCTGGCAGAACTGCATCAAATTGGAAAACTATTCAACTGTAATTTTAGGAGCATAAGTTAATGCTGCAAAAAAATTTCTTTTGGAGCAAATATACCTTCAAGTGGTTCCGACTGCTAAAAAAGTAAGACAAAAACAAATTAATATATATGAAATCACCCGTATGGCACCTGTGGCACGTGGAAGATTAACTTTTTATTTTGTACTGTTAATAAGCATGATTTATCTATATGCTCATATTATTTCAGTGTGATAGTACGAGTACGATACAGTTTGAGTATTAATAATGACTTATACATGCAGTTATTTTTTCAGGCTCGGTTCGAAGGGACTAAATTACATTCTAAAATAAATTAATGCATGCAAAATGTTAATACACAAAAAAAAAAAAACACCTCCCACTGTCTCTATCGTTATACATTTTGGCAGGTCGCTAAAAGATTGTTTTTCATCTTCTACTACCTATCTTGAATCTGAACATAAGAAAGCTTTAACCTTTTTGAGTTTCGGGCCAAAAGTCATTATGGCAGGAGTTTTTGTTTTTACGTTCGACGTTAACAGCATTATATTAAACTTTCTTTTTTTTTTGTAATTTAAAATGATGCGGTTCTATATAGTACAGCCACTCTTTTATTAACGTAGACTTTAAAGTCATGTCTTTATTCTGCCAGAGGTTGCTTTTTTTAATATCCTTCGTTATGCCCGTATTTTGCTTTTTGCTCTTTGCAAATTATAAAAAAAAAGGACGAGACATAATTTTTTTGAGAAAAAAATAAAAAAGGAAAAATGAATAAGAAAATGCAAGCCCTTTGCCTTTGTCACATAAAATTAAAAAAGCTACAAAAAAAAAAAGAAAATGTGTACCTCATCATCCCTTGAGAGCTAAAAATATACATATACATATAGATAGATAGGTATACATACATATATACAAAAAAAAAAGTACAAAAACAAATTGGGGCCATAAGAGGGAAAAGCTGCCAGCAGATTTTTTTTTATTTTCCATTTTATATTTTTTTTTATTTTGGCTCCACATTACATTTTTCATTTTCATTTTATGTGAGACTGCTAAGGGTGAATTGTCGGGGGGTTCGAAGAGCAAAACGAAATATTTTCTGAAAAAAAAAAGATTTTTTATTTTGTAGAATTTTTTAACTCCCAACGCAGTAGTGGGGTGGGGTGGGAGGGATGGTGGTAGCTAGCTAGGTGGGTGTTGGGTAATGGAGACGGCTATTGGCACAGAGCTCAGTATGGGATGGTGAAGAATAGAATTTTTATGGAATTTTCTCATTTTTTATACAATTTTCTTTGGCAAAAAAAAATTCTACACGGTGCTTGGTTGCCGGGTTGGGGATTTTATTTTTTTCATTTAATTTTTTTTGTTTTTATTTCTGCACATAAAACACGTTTTTCATTTCAGAAAAATCGATACTTATACATAATTCTTTTTTATTTACCATATTAAGAGGGAATGGGGGGTTTTGGTCATGTTTTTTTTTTGTCTACTATTCTCAGTGGAAATTGAAAAATAGCTGAATAAATTTTTGTGGCGCAAAAGAAGAAATTTATTTTTCTTAATTGCGGAAATACTAATTAAAAGCTGTTTAAAGAATTAATTAAAAACGAAAGAAAATCTTGGTAAGGGATATGTTTCTTTTTTTAGATTTATTTCAAAATGTAATCTTATATGGAAAGGAGATGTTTAGATTTTTCATTTCTATTTTTGAAATTATAATTTATGTATTCATAAAGGTTTCATAATAGAAATTCTATATATAGGTGTGTATTTCGATATAAATACCTCACATTTAAACCAAAGCCGGGTCTTTTGACAATTCAACCAGCTTTGATATTTAAGAATTTTAATCTTTTGAATAACTTTGGAATTTTGTCAATGAACTGAACAAAAACAAGTGAGCCCCACCGAGAGAAAAAATGACACATTTTTGTATGAAAATAAGGACTTCGAAAACATATTTCGAATACATTCAATGTGATTGTATGTTTATAGCTTTTCAAAGATGGAATTTAAGTATTTGCTTTAAACATACAAAAAGTTCAATGCTTCCGGAGATAATAATGTTATTATAAGATGCGAATGGAGACAAAACAGACCAAAAAATGTGGTGTTTGGGTGAAAAAAGATAGCTCTATATTGTAATTTGCGTCTTTATGTCCACTTTTCATCGAGATAGAGCCTAAACGAATTAACCGATTTTCATCAAATTTAAAAAAAAAAATTACAAGAACATGCTCATAACTATTCCAAATTAGAAGAAAACTGGTAAACTCGTTTAAGCTCTAGCTCGACGTAAGTGGACGTAAGGACGCATATCCTAAAATGGAGTTTTTATGTTTCTACCAAATACCACATGTACATACACTCACAGACACAATTATCCGCCCACCTTTGTAACAGTCTCACTTTGTGTGTTTTTTATAAGTGGCGGTTATCACAATGGGTGATATGCATAAAACGGAAGTATTTACTACAAGTAAAAGATAATAGTAAATACTATAACTTTAAGCAAATGGTTAAATTTAAAGTATTTACTTCATTCCATATGCATAAAGTTTAGTACTTACTAACTGGCTAATACTTTCAGTATATACTAAATTCATCCAAGTAAATACTAGAATTCATCGGAAATTGATAGTAAATACTTTTTTTTTCTTATCGGGTTAGTAAGCAAATAATTTTTTCAATTCATAAATATTAAAATTGGAATCGAAGCAGAATTGCAACCTCTATAACATATCCAAAGTCCCCGAAATGCCCGCATTGGCTTTTTGTGTAGATGCAGTTGAAGAAGTGCAGACGAGAGAATTTGGAGGTCTATTAAACTAAAATATATTTTAATATATTTACTAATGAAACTTGGAATAAATGTTCCATTTTTCATACGAACTAAGAATCCCTAAGAGTCCCCAAAAATATCCATTGTGAAAGGGTGTTTTTTTTTAAGGGGGAGGGGCAAGTGTAGAATGTTAACCATAGCACCCACAAAAAAACTTTTACACTCATGAAAGTCGCCAAAAATATTAAACTTGTCATCAACCAAGAATCGAAATAGTCATACAAATATCTTTGTTCTAATAGTGTTTTTGGTGACTGGTAAATTTTGACCTGTTCTACGGAAAAAAACGATTTGAAAAATTAATTTTTGCTTGAAAAGAATCATAACTTTGTTAATTAGATTCAGCGTTAAAAAATATCCTTAAATAATATATACCATACTTTGGGTACCATATACCTCAATTACACCAAATCGGAATTTTGGCTCAAATCTTCCGACTTCTTCCCAGATTTTCCCTCTCCCAGAACAATAATATATTTATGTGGACTATTTTGATTCTTGGTTGCCAGGACAAGTTTAATATTTTTGGCGAGTTTCATGAGCGTAGGAGTTTTTTCGTGGGCGAACTAATGCGTACAAATTCCGCCATTTCAGTACTGTCAACACTAACTTAATTTTAATTTATATCAGCGACGTGAATCTCTTGAGAATAGAGTTAAGACTGTAAGTCCAGTGGCGTAGCGTGAGTTTCTGCCGCCCGGGGAGGTGGAAAATTTTGCATTTTAGTGGGAATTAGTATTTTCTTTTTATTGAAAGGTTATTCTGTTAACGACAAAACTTTTGGTTTCAGTACCGCCCTGACAGAATATTATAGGGAAGCCAAAATTTAATTATTATGTAAACTGCTAAGCACTTTCGATAATCAGCAAGGTAGTTTTGCGTGTTAGTATATTTCAATTCATGGATTCGTGGATTCGGTCATTGAAATTCAATGCGTAGCCTTTCTGATCACGTAGATTCCCACCTAAATTGCAAAACCAGTTATTCGCATAAATACATTTGCTGAGGGCGTTAAAATTTTACAGTTAATACCTATTGGTTATTAAATTTCTCCGCTCCGTAAATAGTGCGGCAAAGTTTGCCGCCCCCTCATAAAGTGCCGCCCGGGCGGACAGCTCCCTGCACCCCCCCCCCCTACGCTACGTCACTGTGTAAGTTCTTAAGTTTTTGAGGCTACATAATTATGTGTTAAAGCAAAAAAAGTAGGTACTTTGAAATTTTCATGTTGCTTTTCTTTGACTTTGAAAAAAAGAAGTACTTGCTAGTTTTTATGCATATACAGAATAAGGTATTTACTCAAAAAGTTCATCCCAAAACAGTAAGTACTGTGGCCAAAAGTAAATACTTTATTTTCAGCATTTACTGCATTTTTATGCATATCAAAAAAAGTAAATACTTAGAAATTCTCAAGTAAAAGCATTTACTATCTTTTATGCATATCACCCAATAAGTGTCTTTTGTCAATTGGAGGTAGTCATATGCGTGTGTATACAGACGACGAAATGAGAGGTTTACTCCATGTGCCATAGGCGTTACAGTGGGATATCAGGACAGCTCGATAATAATATGGGGAAGCATCAGTTGCGAGTGTGAATGCCCAGAGAAACGTGGAGGAAGTTCCACGACCATTTCATAGTTTTTGTGTCATTTATTGGAGAAAATTTCATTCTTATACAAGATAACGTAAGTTGTTATGTCGCCAGATCATTCACACATATGTTAAAGAGGTCATGCATGCCCAGCACGCATGCCGGATGTGAATCCTATAGACCACATAGACGGGTTCGAGCAAGGATACCAAGTTCCATAACGGAACTCAAGACAGATGTAGTAGAGGAATGCACAGTCAGATATTCAAGAAGTCATTAGAAGCCAGAAGTCCTCGAAAAGGAATTATTGAAAATAAAAATTTGATTAAATAAACGATAAAATAAAAAACGTTAATTTTATCAAAAATTAAAAAAAAAAAACTATATATTGTGACACAAGATAAAATCCATATTTTTAAAACTTTAAATGCTTGTTTTTAAAACCTCAAAATTTCTCTCATAAAAATCCTACCAAAAATGTTCTTATTATGAAACAATAGCCGCGTTTTATTACCGCTCATAACCCATATGGTTCACCCCTTGAAAATATAACGATGGGGGTCAGTGCAAAAATAGTGCTCTATATCAGTCTCTTTTTTTCTTATGTTATTTTTTGTTTTTCATGTAAACACTTGTCTTTTTTCCTCTATAGCTGCGTTTTATTATCTCTAGGTCTGGGTCGAGGTTATCTTTTAACATGCATTACAAAAACAACATGGGATGTAGGTTTCTATCGAGGTTAATTTCAATAACCCAGATAGAGGTTTTCACTCTGATCGGCAGAGGGCTATTTACCATTGTGAATGGATGTCAGCGATTTGTCAGCAGTATAAGGAATAGAGAGGAAAAGAGACAAGTGCTTACATGAAAAACAAATAAACATAAGAAAAAAAGAGACTGATATACAGCACTGCTTTTGCACTAACCCACATCGTTTTATTTTCACGAGGTGAACCATATGGGTTATGAGCGATAATAAAACGCGGCTTATATTACTAACACTGCTGACAAATCGCTGACTTAATTCAAAATGGTAAATAGCCCTCTGCCGGTCAAAGTGAAAACCTCTATCTGGTTTATTGAAATAAACCTCTAAAGAAACCTAGACCCCAGCTATTAGCTGCGTTTTATTATCTCTGGGTCGAGGTTATCTTTTAACATGTATTACAAAAACAACATGGGATCTACGTGTCTATCGAGGTTATTTTCAATAAACCAGATAGAAGTTTTTATTTTGACCGGCAGAGGGCTATTTACCATTGTGAATGATGTCAGCGATTTGTCAGCAGTGTAAGGAATAGAGAGGAAAAGAGACAAGTGTTTACATGAAAAAGAAATAAACATAAGAAAAAAAGAGACTGATATACAGCACTGTTTTTGCACTAACCCGCATCGTTTTATTTTCAAGAGGTGAATCATATGGGTTATGAGCGATAATAAAACGTGAAATAACTGGGTGGGCGGTTAATTGTGCCTGTGAGTGCATAAAGGGTGTTCCCACAAGATGAATCATTCAGAGAACGCATTTTTTAAGTGCTTATGTCCTAATTGCTATCTAAAGTAGAAACTCTGCGGTTTATAATGGAATACAATGTCTGCGAAATGACCACCTCGACTTTGCCTAGAAATTGTGATTTTTTGCAGTTCAAGCTTTACGAAACGTTTTTGCGATTTTTTCGCCATTTTTACAGTGAATTTTCACTATTTCAACAATTTGTGCGAGTCTATTCTATCGAAGCATGGTTAAAAACCATCTAGTTTTTACTAATGTCGTTTTCGATTGGATGTTTGGAGTACTCCTTTTAATTCTTTTTTCACTACTTTTTCACTCCTACTACTGAAAATCATCCATTTTTTTTACGAATTGAACAGAATGCAAAAACCAAACGAAAACCGCACAAGCAAAAGTTATCGCAATAACAGTTTAATGCTGGGAGTTAAAAAAAAACTGGAAATTTTAAAGGAAACATCTTGTTGGAAGACCCTGTACTTATGCATAGGTATGACAAATATGTGGTTAGTTCCCTATCTATATAGTTAAGCTTAGATTAGACGGTCAACATAAATGGTCGCCGCATTTACACCTTAACATCATCAAAACATCGTCAATATACTGTCAACGTAGACTGTGTCAACGCATGAAACGTTGAATATCACACAGATGACGGCACTCAGTCAATGTTGTCGTAAAATGCGTTGACGTACTATCCGTGTCAACGCAATTGGTGCCCTCTGGTGTCGACGTATTGACACGTGAAACGTTGACGTTGACCACATCCAAACATATGAACGTTGACACGGAGTTGACAAGAGCAAAATTGAATCATAAAACCTTCAAAAAATAAAAAATGTTTGAAGTTCTTTTTAACTGCTCGGGAAAAAGGTAATTTTGGGGCAATTGCGAGACATTTAGATCGGAATACACTTTTTCCGTCAAAATATAGTTCATCCCCCATGTGCCAAGCTGCCAAGCCATCAACTGTCAAGTTCCAAGGAAGGACAGCTACGATGTCGATGGATTAAAGAACAGCTACAAAATTAGAAATTTTTAAAGTTTATTTACTGCTCCAGAAAAGTGATTTTATGTCAATTGGGTGACTTTGGATCAAAATATACCTTTGTAGTCAAAATATAGCTCGTATTTCATATGTCAAGCCATCAACTGTCAAATTCCTTTGAAGTATGGCTACGATGTCGATAAATTAAAAACCTCTAAAAATCAGACATTTTTGAAGTTTATTTACTGCTCCGGGAAAAGTGATTTAAGGGCAATCGGGTGACATTTGCATCGAAATATATTTTTGCCGCCAAAATATAGTTTGTCTTCCATCTGTCAAGTCATCAACTGTCAAATTCACTTGAAGGATGGCTACGATGTCGATGTGGATTAAAAAAACATCTACAAAATTAGAAATGTTTGAAATTTTTGTACTGCTCCGGAAAAAAGTGACTTGGGCAATTGGGTGACATTTGGATTGAAATATACTTTTTCAAAATATAGTTCGTCCCCCTCATCTGTCAAGCTAATAACCGTCGATGTATTAAAAATCCTCAAAAAATGCAAAATTTTCGTGATTGAGATGAAGGTCAAGGCATCAGTGTACGTTGTCATGTCAGAAAAATCCGCTATGTCAACGTACAGTCAATGCGTTGGTGAGTAGTCTGTCATAGTGTCCTAACAGCGTTGACAGGGTGATTACACGACCAATAAAAATAATCAACGCATTGACCCTTCAATTCGTGTCAACGAAAGTGTCAAAGCAGCTGTCCACGCATAGTATTCTGACGTTGACAAGACAAGTTTTGAACAGAATTCTACGTCATTTTGACGTCAGAGAGTTAACGCGTTGACCGTCTAATCATAGCTTTTAGTGTGAAATTCAATCAAAGGATGACTTAAAAATAAAAAAAAACACAGTTTGAGAGTCTGTGGTGTCATAATATTAACTGTCATAGTAAAAAACAGCGAAGTTTAGTTCAGTTGAATTGCCTTCATAGTACTGATTTTATTTCCTTTTTGAAAATCCTTTTAATTCTGCGCAGTAATTACACAACTCTTTTCTTTCTATTTTGTTTTCGTTTTTGTTTCATAGTGCTGCTAAAATTATTCCAATGGAAGAATATCCGTCTATATGGTTGGAAAAAATATCGGAAAGACTATTAAGTTGCATTATGTGTTGACGATGATTAATGAATCGACCATGAATTGCACAAAAAAAATGGAAGTCGCATGTGTGGTCCACACATTGAAGTGGACAATTAAGCATTTAGTTTTTTTTTTTTTGTGGTAATCCATGACCCTCTAGGAGACATCTGCTAATTTTAATTTTTTAAACAAAAACACCGACTCTGCTGTAGGTGAGAACATTATTTTATTTTGCAACTTTTTTTTGTCATCTACGATGGACATTAAAATATTTTTTTTTTAGTTAAATACTTACGAAGAGTGAAACTGAATTACAATGCTGGATTTACATTGATTACAAAAATTGCATTATTTCTATCATATTTTAGCCATTTATTGGCCATAATGTTTTTTCTTTTGACAAACTATGGGATTATTATTACGATCTTCTGTAAGCCGTGAGTCAATAAATTGATGAGGGTTTTATCGTTAATCAGAATGGAATAGGCTGGGATCCCCAACGTTACGATAGACTTGTTTTCATAAGAAATGACAAGTACGGCAAGTGACAATTTGTAAATTTATAACCTGAAAAATGACTAATTTCTATGTAAGATTTAAATAAAATCTACCAATTTTGTGAAATTATAGGGAAATAAGCGGCAGTTGTCAAATGTTCGAATGATCTATGAAAATATTTTGGATGATACTAAATAAACATACATTGCCATATTCATTAGAATTCGCTTAAACACCTCTCAATGGTTGAATAGTCACGCAGTATATAAGCCCTTATTAAGGCTCTATCCAACGTTGCGTAAATCCTTAAGCCTAGTACGCTGCTGATGCGGAACGAAAAATCCCATACAAAAATGACACAACGAAATCATAAACTAAAAATTTAGTTCTACACTTCGTTCTGCATGCAGTACGCTGTTCGATGAGCGAAATTGATAATTGTAGCAGATTATTTGGAGAAGTCTACACTCTTTTTTCGCAAATAATTAATTACCCAGACCATTTATTTGTGTGCGAAAAAATGACATTTGTGTTTGTTCGTGTTTATTTTTATTGTTTCTTTCATTAGATCTTGGCTGCTCGTGTTTTGTTTTCATTTTACATTTGTTTTAATTTTTTAAATTTGTGCAACTGTCAATGAATATTTTTCCGCTTCGTTTTCGTAAGCATTTCGTTGTCTTGTTGGAGACCAACTAAAAATTTCGTTTCGCATCAGCAGCGTTCTAGGCTCAAGGACTCAACAAGCGCTTCAAACAATATTCGAATCTTCAAATTATTAGGATATTCGGATACATTTGAACGAGACAATTTGATTCCAGTCGGATCACAACTGTCTCATTTAACTATTCGGATATTTCGAGTATCCGATTCTGGATCCGAGTCCGTTCCAGATATCTGGATATCCGAAATATATACGGATACTTTGAACCACTAGACTAAACCTTTCAATATTTTGTATAGTTTTTTTTTTTTAGTTTTTAAGAAGTTCATTTAATAATGACAAAATAATTCATAGATAAGTTTAAGTTTCTTTAAGGTTATGGTGCGTTTATTAACATGCTACATTTATTCTTCAATTATTAACCTTTCACCTTACAAAGTTTAAAAGACATCAATTCTCATATATCTTTTTATATTTGCTTAATATAAATTTTCAAGTACTTTTTCTGCAAAAAATTTAAAATTGAGAAAAAATCAAAGCGTATTTCAAATATTTTTTGATTTTTTTTTTTAAATTATTTAATAGCAATTTCAAATTCTAAAAATAACCAAAAGTAAACAATTAATATTTATGTGCATAATGTTTGTTTTATTTAATACTTCTGTTCAAGTATTTCATGAAAAAAAAAAATAAAAAAAAACCTTTCTGGCGTAAGAAATTAACAAAAAAAAATTATCAAAATTGAGGGCAAATACATAAACATCACATACAAATTTTCAAAGAATCATACACTTGTTATAAATACATTGTATCTATGTACATATGAAGAAAAAAAAACTTAAGATCACCAATACTTATAATATAATCAATCAATACCCAAATACCAACAGGCTCATGAGTGATTCACATGTTAAAACGAAAAAAATAAATACTCAAAAAAAATTTAAAAGATAAGAACCAAATACAAAAAAAAAAATATAAAAAAAAAAACAAAAATCATAAATAAAAGTAAAGATAGTTGCTGATAGTAGTATTTTGATCACGTGTTTTATTTGTTTTTTAAACTCTTTTATCTTCGATGTAACAAAAAAAAAACAAAGTTATTTGTTTTGACAAATCAAAAACAAAAAGAATTGAAAAATAAGATATGAGAAATTTTTGATTATGACAGAAAAAAACATTACATTACTAGGTACAATGTACATGTAAATGTACATGTACATGTAAAATTGACGAAAAAAATAAGTTATTGCATTTTGGGGAAGTCTTACAGTCGTGTTCTTAAAAATCTCTTTTTTAGTGCTAAATTAGCTCTGAGTTAAACCTGAGTTAGTTAAGTTATTCAATACATCAAATGACCATCTGCCGGATAATCAAGAGTGGAAAGTTGGTGTCTCATCAAAGAGGAGGTAGACCACGTAGAATCACAGCCAAAGAAGACAGAAAAATTAAAGAAGCCAAAATTGAACTACAGTTACAGGTCGGATTGCTTGTTTCCAAATAGTGAAAAAGCCATTTATTTCCAAAAAAAAAATTTTAAAAGCTCGTTTGGATTTCGCATGAACTCATCTCAATTGGGATTTGCACATCAAAATATCCCTTATTTTTAAGTCTTTCTCAATTTATGTTTGCTTAAGTAGCCAATAATATTGTATTCTGTACGGAAAAATCTGCTAGTTTAAGTTGCAAATGTGTTGCACAGCACTGTAAATGCGATTGAAAATTTCGTTTTCGTGAAAAATATATGAAAAACGACTGAAGTGCAAAAGCTATTGCGCTCTTATTTGAAATTGAGAAAAGATATCGATGTTAAATGTACTACCAAAAAAATAACATAATCACATGTTTTATGCACTAAAAGATCAAAATCATCAATTTTTGAGTTATGCCGGTCTTGCAGCAAATGAGCGATATTCGGTATTATTTAATCTTATTTGAAATTTGTATATAAATAAAATCTAAATCCGTTCAGACGATAATGAGAAAACTCAAAATTAAAAAAAAAAGTTCTATGAGAGGTACTGTTAGTACATACATAGTTGATAAGCGTGAATTTTTATAATTTTTGGTAATAGTTGTTGCTCCCATTAATTTTAGCATATAGGTGTTTCTATCGTTACGGGTGTGACAGCGAGACTCCATATTTTATAATTTATTCACATACTATTCCCAATTTATAAATAATAACTTAACTATTCTATAGGACACCTGAAGCCTTTTTAAAAAATTAGTATATTAAAATATGAATAATTAGTGGTTCAGTTATTGGATGCAATTTAGTTGCGTTACTGGTGTGACCTTAGAAAACTGGTGATTTGCGATTAAGATATCTAATTTTCATGTGGTGTAAAATATTGCATGAAAAGTATGCATCAATCTTTTGCAAATATTAACCCAGTTTCAGTTAAGAAATGAGAACCAAAACTACGAAAAACTATACAAAATTTTTACTAGAAAACGTTACGGGTGTGACAGCTCATCGTTACGGGTGTGACTGAGTATGATTTTTATGCATGAAAACAATATATTATACTATTTTTTGACGGGAAATTGTTGTCGTCGATGTATAACACATGATGTCAGAAACACTTGAAGTTTTTCTCACTGAAAAGTTAATAGATTTCTCACTTCAATGATATTTTTTCCATTTTCTTTTAAAATAGCGAAAACTTTTCTTAGAATTATATCCCTACGTTATGAATTTCATATCTAAAAGCAACAAAACTAAAATTGAGTTGAAAAACAGAAAGATTATGATTTGAAATGCCAACCCGTTACGGGTGTGACATAGACTTAAAATTTTAAATACGGAGTCATTATTAATTTCAAATTCTTGAAATTTTGTCTGACAGTAGATCATAGTGTTCTCCTTTTTTCCCCAAATTATCATATTGATACAAATTTTTGTCTTCTAGTAATGAAACATAATTTTTTTTTGTTACGGGTGTGACACTAAACACTTTATGAATCAACTGCCTAATAACTAAAATTATATTTACTATTGAATAATTATATGACACAAAAACGTGCTTAGAGTTTTGATAAGGGCAATTAACCAACGGTTCTCACATTGTGAAATAATGAATTATTGAAAATAGGGTTTTGAGCTTCTGATAACAAAAAGCGACTTTTGGAGACATATTCTGCTAAGTGGTTCGAGCTGCGAAGTAAGCGGCGATAAAAATAAAATGCACGACTGGGTCGCACGTACTTGCTCTTATGTTCAAGACACTGCGGATTTAAGAAAATTGTGTATAAAAACATTGAAATTATGAGAGTAAAATGTATAGAGAAGCATGAAATACGACATTTAAATTGGCTAAACCAGCTCTTTTGACAGTTTGAGGTGAAAAAAAAGAATGCCATCTTAATTCTCGATTCAATATGATTGTATGGGAAAAAATATTTAAAATCGTTGGAGCGGTTTTTTACAAAATTAATTTATCCGAATTTTCAAAAAAAAAAAATTTTTGAAACGTTTTTTAAAAAACCAAAAAAAAATGGTTTGAAAATTTTGATATGCAATATTATTTACTTTTATATGAAATTTGTATGTAAAAAAAATATTCTAAATCCGTTAAGCCGATAACGAGAAAATTCAAAATAAAAAATACGTTCTATGACAGGAACTGTTAATAGTTGCTAAGTGTAAAATTTGCTAAATTTTTGGTAGTAGATCGTACTAATTTTAGTACATAAAAAAAGTTTAATCAAAATCTACGATTTTTCGTTTTTGAGAAAAAAAAATATTTTCCTTTGCGGTTTTTTTTACTTTTGTATGGCAGGTGCCGTTATTTTTTCATAAATGTACAATTTTTTCTAAAAATATTTTAGAAAGTACTAAAAAACTCATAAGTATCGAGTTTCAAAAAAATCGATTATGCCGTTTTCGAAATATTTGATTTTCCAAAAAAAATTTGAACATTTTTTAAAAATCCAAAAAATATTTTTTCAAAAACTTTGGTACACAAAACTATTTATATTTTTTTTGCATAAAAAAATAATTGAAATCGTCCGTACTGTTTTGAAGAAAATCAAAAATTAAAAAAATGGTTCTTTGGGAGGTACCATTAATAACCATTTTTGAAAAATGGTTTTTCACCCAAAGGAAGCCTTTACTAAAATAAATTTATTGAATTTTTTTTAAGAAAAGTTGTCGAGCCGTTTTTGAGAAAAAAGCGATTATGTAAAATTGATAAAAAAAATTGTATGGCACGTACCGTTATTTTTGGTTCAATTCGAATTCAAATCGTTCAATTATAACAGTGCTATTGATGAATGTGTCAACCAATTTGTACTTTGTGAAAAATATTAAAATTGTGTTTGTTTTATTATGCCTTTTTTCATTATGAAGTGATATAAGCTTTTTTAGTTAGTTAATGGGGCGCCAAATGTTATTGGCCCGGGGCGCCAAATCTGTAAATACGCCACTGGCGATATGCAGTATTATTTAATCTTATTTGAAATTTGTATATAAATAAAAAAATCTAAATCCGTTCAGCCGATAATGAGAAGACTCAAAATTTAAACAAAAAAGTTCTATGAGAGGTACTGTTAGGTAATACATACATAGTTTCTAAGAGTAAATTTTTATAATTTTTGGTAACAGCTCTCATTAATTTTAGTATATAGAAAAAGATTTATAAAAACCGTTGGAGCCATTTTTAAGAAGAAAAATATTTTTGATAACGGTTTTTTAAAATTTGTAGGGAAGAAACCGTTATTTTTTCATGAAAGTATTTTTTTTTTTTTTAAACATTCTAGATAGTTTTAAAAACCCTTAAATATCGAGTTTTAAAAAATCGCCTATGTTGTTTTCAAAATATTTGATTTTCAAAAAAAAATTTACTTTAATTAATTCAAAACTTATTTTTTGAAATGTTGGTAAAAAAAATATTATTTTTTTGAAGCTTCTATATACAAAAAATTATTGAAATCAGAAATAACATTTTGAAGAAATTCTAAAATTAAAAAATGGTTCTTTAGAAGGTACCATTAATATCCTTTTTGTTGGAAATGATTTCCTATGTAAAAGTAGCCTTTACCAAAAGAAATGTATTGAATTTTTTTAAGAAAAGTTCTGGAGCTGTTTTTGAGAAAAGTAAGATTTTGTAAAATTGGTAAAAAAAATTGTATGGAAGGCACCGGTTCAAGAAAAAAGAAAAAAAAGTGAGGGGAGAATCACCAAAACCATTATGTACTACTTTTTAAGAGAATCAATCTGTTTAGGCTTAGCCGAACAGAAAGACAGACAGAATTATTGTGAGACCCACCTACTTCGTCTTCCCTATCATCGTAATGACAAGTCTGATCAAAATCTCGAGTTCAATTTTTGTACCAATGCATAACTTGCCATTACCTTTATATGGCAAGTAAAAATGGCAACACTCATAATATTATGCTATTACATATTTACATATACCTGTTTATATTTTAAGTTCAAAATTCTTTCCTAAAAAAAGAGTAGTTTTCGGAATTTTGAATTTTTTCATAATCTGACAGGCCAAAACCGATTTCGTTTTAGCGTTCGATAAAAAATAAATAAGAACACTGAATACTAGTACTTAATTACGAATATTTTTTTAAAACAAATGAATAAATGAATGGTATATTGGAGTTATTGCACTGCGACCTAAAGATCTATATGGGATTGCATATCCAACAGCTCTTCTTCCAATCTTATATCTCTCAGAACTTGAGGTTTAAAGATCCAACAGAGAGGGTAGATCCCCTCTACCTAGTAGCGCCCCAGATGTTTTTCCTTTGGTGTATAATTCCATCCCATTTGCCTTATGCTTGGTCTGGCGTTTCCTTCTGGATGCAGTAGAATCCACTGCTTACAAGACCAAGAATGCAAGGGTGTCTTTTTAGTTTAAACTTAAATAAATTAATCAATCTCTTTTACTTCAAAATTATGAATTTTTTATGAGAAGTGAAGAAAATGACTTTTGTAAATATTCGAATCGATTTTCAAATTTTTAACCAGCAACAAAGCTATGTAAATATACAAAAATATCGATCAGTTTTTGAAGCAAAATTTATGCCTACATGTACAGACCATTCGGTCCTGTTTTTTCCCTCCCTTAAAACTGCTTCATGTCCAAAAAAATTCCATGTATATGCTCATAAAGAACACCTTTTTTTCAACTTGAACCTTTTTTTATATTCTTGTTTTTTGTAGCTTCAGTTTTATTTTTATTCTCTGACAAAAAAATATACAGGTAACTTCATGCTTTTAACTTTTATTTTTATTTTCATATTCAGTTCCAAAAAGAAAAGAAAAAATACTCTTTTCCCCTGTTTTACACAACCCTTCTGCCTTCTTCGAAAAAACCTTCTAAATAAATTTACCTTCCTTTGCACACATTTTTTAATCTGAACCAAAAAAAAAGGAACAAATAAAAATGAAAATACAGGACAAAATTCCATCCAACCTCTATGCGCTTGTTAGCAGGAAAGTGTCTCCTAACCCTGGTATATGTATTTAAAAAAAAAAAACTAATGTAGAAATTTTTTCCCCAAAAAAAATTCTCTTCTATTTTGGTCTTTTTGTATTGATTTTTTTTAAGGGATGGTAATATTTTTAGTACCTAGTCGTAACTGAGTTATTTTTTTTTTAAAGAAAACAAAAATGAAAAAAAAATTACGATAAAATAGCAAAAATAAATGTTCCCAGACCTCGAAAGCTGGAATCATTTCATAAAAGCATCCCACCATTTTGAAGTATACCTGTATCTACTATCTGGCGACCTTTTTGGGGACTGAAATGTTTTATTTTCATAAATCACATATCCTAGCTGACTACAACTTTTAAATGAGATTCATGTTTCAAAAAAGAAAAAAAGATATGAAGCTTCTGATAGAAGAACTACACATTTCCATATTTTTTTTCAGATTGGTTTAATTTTAAATATTTATTTTGTATTTAAATAGGTAAAAAAAAAAAAATAAATTGTAGAAAAGAAAATGGCTTAATCAATTTTTATTTTATCCTAAGGCCTGGAACTGGGAGCGTTCTCAAAAAAGCTGACTTTTTTGGGTTTAATTCAAAGCGCCAAATGTTTTCCACTTAAGTTAACTTCATAAAAAATTTGAGTACGATTTAAAACGATTTTTCCGTTTTTAGCAATGCATTTTGTGTATATGTAAGGCGTTTCATATATTAGTAACCTATAGCTGGCACAGCAATATACATAAGTCTGAATTTACTTTTTATTTGCGATATTGGTATGTACTATAGCATAGGGCAAGTTTTGGATTCGTGCAAAAAAAAATTCGAAATAACAAGCAAACATTGCATTGCGATGATAGAGAACACGAAAAAAGTGGGTGACGCAATTCTTTCTATCTGTCTGTCAATACCTCGACCTACATCTTAAGCCACTGAAGCGATTTCTAACAAATTTTGAACTTAAGGTTTTTTTTTTGTAATTCACTAGAGGTGAAATATAATTTGTTTAGCTACAAAAATAACGGTATGTATTATGGCAAACAACCGTTAAAAAAGATTATTCATCTCAAAAACGGCTCTAAGGATTTTGATAAAAAAAAAATGCACGACTGGGTCGCACGTACTTGATCTTATGTTCAAGAAGCTGAGGATTTAAAAAAATTGTATATAAACCATGGAAATTATAAGAGAACAATGTTTAAAATCATGAAATACGATCTTAATCCATCTTAATTCTTCTTGAATATGATTTTATGGAAAAAAAAATTTAAAGCGTTGCAGCGGTTTTTAAAAAAAAATAATTTTGTATATGTAATCAAATTCTTAAAACATATTTTCAAGGAAAAATTAAGGTGCGCCAATCTTAAGTATTTATTTAAGTATATATAAAAATAAAATTTTAAATAAATTGTCAACCCGTTTTTGAGATATCGATTTTTTCAAAAACATAATTTGAATTTTGTATGTAATATTATTTGAACTTATTTGAAATTAAAAAAAAAAATTAATCTAAATCCGTTCGGGTGATAATGAGAAAATTCAAAATAAAAAAAAACTTTCTATGATAGGTACCAACTATTAGTAGTAGATCGTTTGAATTTTAGCATACGGAAAAAGTTAAATCAAAATCGCAGGAGTCGTTTTTGAGAAAAATATTTTTTTCTTCAAAGGTTGCTTAACTTTTGAATGGAAGGTACCGTTATTTTTCCAAAAAAGTAAAATTTTGTCTTAAAATATTTTTAAAAATTATTAAAAAGCTCTTAAGTATCGAGTTTAAGAAAAATCGATCATGTCGTTTTCGAAATACAGTAAAAGCTCGATTAAGTGAACAAAAATGAACTATCCACAATAGTGAACACACAAAATATTATATAAAAATGTATTTGGTACTAAAATGTTTTGCAAGCATTTAAGATTGCTTAAGAACGCTAAGCAATAGTTTTTGGTTTTTTTTTTTAACCTGAAATAAAGTTTTGTTTGACGCTTAAATAAACTTAAAAGCATTCACATCGAACAAAATGTGAATTTTGTTTCGAATTCACCATTAGAAAACCTCTAATAACTCCCACTCGAAAGAGTGAACAGGCCTGGTCGAGCGTCTACTGTATTTGATTTTCAAAAAAAAAAATTTGAAATTTTTTTTTAAAAATCCAAAAAATATTTTTTTGAAAATTTTGTTTTACAATAATATATTTTGGAAACACAAACCCGCTCATTACCTATTTTACTCAAGCAAGATGATGAAAAGAAAAATGCATTACAGTAAAAAGCTCTTATTATAACGTCTCTGCACGTTTTTCACTAAATCTGTTGCTCCTACGAAAAAAAGTTTCATAATATTTTTTGTGTAGAATTGTATGAGCAATAATAAAAATTCATTAATTTTTTGAAAAAAATTATATTTGCTGAGATATTTACAAAAAACTGTAATTTGCCCTTTTACAGTACAAACTCAAAAGTGTTACTTTGACACGCTATAACTTCAACATTAATTAACCTACAGAGTTTGTTAATAGCTCATTTTTAAGATAATTTTGCTGTCTAAATGTTATTTTCTTATTATTTTGTTGTCGAATAAAAACCAAATCACTTTCTTTTTCAAGATGGCGGCCTTCCCCTTATCCCGGGCAACCCAAAAACTTGGTTTTATACTGAGGAGATATGGGTTATTCCGTCCCAACTGTGACTCTTTGTGTCCAGTGCTTTTTTTGTTATTTAATGTAAAATGTTCGTATATATTTTTGGTTTGAATTGTGTAAATGGCTATTTACTACAATCTACATTCGATATCATGACCCAATTTGCTACTTCTTCCACATGGCTTGGGAAAGTGTAATAAAAATGTCAGTACCGTGGCATGTCCGTTCCTTGTTTTTCCGATTAATGGCCAATTTCATAAACAAACACTAAAATTGCTTTTATCTAAACCCCTTCTAAATTTTATCAGACATTTAAAATTTTTCAGTTTCACCAATGTAGAAAAGGAATATTTTAGGGATATTTTAATTTTACTGAGTTTGCTCACATCCCTGGATTCAAAATAAAGAGGTTGTTTCCCTCGCACATGCGAAGTCTAGGAGAAAAAGTGAAAAAGCATTATGGATGAGGGACAGTTATTCTGACAGCATAATATTAGCTGTTGTTGACTGGAATGGCTTAACAAAAAAGACTTTTAAAATTTAATGAGACAAAAACGAGCTTTTAGTTAACAAGGGCATTTAAAATCTTCCTAAATATAAAAGCATTTGGTGAAACCAAAAAAACATCATTTAAAGGCAAAAAGGCTTTTTAAATAGTAAAAAGCCTTTCGTGAAATCGGCCATAAATCTACTTTTTTCTAATGAAATACTTAATTGAATAGAAATGTCCTTAGAAAAGTTTGAGTGCAATACTTGCTTGACAAAATAATGCAAAAATTAAGTCCAAATACTTATTGCTGAATAAAATAATCATGAATGAATGTTGTCCGAGGTTTTAGCTATATTTTTGAATTAAAAAGATTTCCCTCTCAACCGCCATTTTATTTTAGCTTTAATACGTATGTATTGTGGTTTTCTAAAAGATTTACTAGTTATGTATAGTTAACAACAGCCATTTTAATTTTTGTACGTTGTTGTACTTTAAGAGTAATATGTTTTCATGGGATGAAAATATGTCACAAATTAATTTGTCAGTACCGTGGTAGTATTTTTAAAGCATGTTATAACATGTTTTTGACTGGTTATCAGAATTTTGTATTCCTTTTAACGGCAGAAGTTAAAATTGTCCTGGAAATTACTTTTCTCATTAGCATAGAGAAGTAAGGTCACATAAACTGTCTAAATGTCAGTACCATGGATATCAGTGCCGTGGCATTTAAATACTTTTTGAGCTTAAATTAAATATAATTAAATAATTTCTTGCAATAATATTTTTTTGTACCAATTTTCTTTGTAAGAACGGTAGCAATACCACAAAAGAGCCAAACAAAAATCATTCCGTGCAATAAAAACTAAGTAATAACCCAGCACAAGGAAAAGGGTTTCCATTCAGAAGAACAGACTTCAAAAACGAAAGAGATAATTTTTTAAAGAAAAAAAAGGGAATTAGAAATGTCAAGAGGTCAAAACGTATTAGAAAATTAGGAATCTCAACAAAAATAGGTCAAAAAGAGGGAGACCAAATTAAAAACAAAAAAAAAAAGTGGAAAAGAGTGTTATTATCGTCTATACTAGTTTTAGTACAATTCACTATATTTTTTGTTCTTTAAAATTTGTAGCAAAATGCTTTTACTGGTATGATACTCTGACTAAATGAAGCCACAAGCACAAAACAAATTGTTTCCAAGAAATTTTAATTTTATAAAATTTTCTAAAAAAAGAATCACAGTTGGCAGAGAATCACACATATAGCCAAACACAAATCGTACCAAAAATTTTGCCCATCGATTAATGAAATTTTAATAAATTTTTTGACAAAATTTGCCCCACCATGAAGTTCTTGCACGATTTTCTCTGAATCTATTGATTGTAGACACAAAAAGTATGTTAATCTTTTAAAATGACAATACAACCTTTTAAAATCTTCTAACGATATTATTTTAGATTATATGTATATGTAAGTCATATTTTATGATTTTTCGTTAGGGGTCGTTAAGTATGGAAACACCCATATACAACATAAAACGGTTTTTATGATTTTTGATACCGTTTCAGTTAAGTGGCTCTATCCTTGCCAGTTTAGGACGGTTTTAATTTTTTTTTCATTTAAACAGAAAACGTGGTTGGCAATAAGAAATAAAAAAACGAGAAATACCGTTATCTACGCAAGAAAAAAGTGTTAACCAAGTTAAAGGGCTTAAAAATTTTGTTTGAATGCAAAAAATAATTTTAAGATCTATCCTAAATTGGCAAAGATAAGGGCGCTTCAATGAAACGGCACCCAAAATCATAAAAACCGTTATGCAGGGTGTCCCTTAATTCGTCAACAATATTTTAAGACAACGCATTATTATAAGAAAAAAAAAATTGTATGGGGGAAGTTCTGAGACAGGGGGCAATTTCTGAAAAATTGAATTTAAATACAAAAAAATAAAAATAAACAAAAGCACATAAAATAATGTGCTTTAGCTTTTTTGAAAGCTTCTACTTAAGTGGTTTAAGCAAATAGTTTTTGAGAAATTAAATTTCAAAGTCAAATTTGTTTAAAAAAATTGTTATTTTTTTTTCTTAAGTCGATATTTTTCAAAATTTTACGTAATTAAGTGCTAGTTTTGTGTTCAATATTCATTGCCTTTATTATTTTTTAATTCATTACCGAAAACTAAATGCAAAAATCTTTCTTAGGTTTTGAGAAATTAAGAAAAAACAAAAGGTACTTTCCCCAAAAAAGACCGAAAAAATTAATTTATTCATGAATTATCCATAATTTAACCCTTTTTTCGGGCTTTTTTGGTTAAAGTACCTTTCGTTTTTTCTTAATTTCTCAAAAACTAAGATAGATTTTTACATTTGGGTTTCGGTAATGGACTAAAAATAAATGAGCGCAATGAATATTGAACACAAAAATAGCACTTAATAACGTAAAATTTTGAAAAATATCGACTTAAGAAAAAAAAATCACAATTTTTTTAAACAAATTTGACATTGAAATTTAATTTCTCAAAAACTATTCGCTTAAACAACTTGATTTAAAAACCAAATGCAAGAATGGAGTATTAGCTATAAAAAAATTATAGCACATTATTAAATGTGTTTTCGTTGATTTTAAATGTTTTTTTTGGCATTTAAGGTCAATTTTTCAAAAACTGCCCCCCCCCTGCCTCAGGGAGGGGAGATACAACTTTCCCCCCATACAATTTTTTCTTAGAATATATTGAATAGGTATTGCTTATTTAAAAATATTTAATTGTTTTGTTTCTGATATAATTTTCAATAAACCACAGCTAAATTACAAAAGGTTTATCAAATTAAGCCAACTTGGCTTACAAAAAAGCTTTAAGAAATCCAATGTAGGTATGTAGATAGGTACGTTCTACTTTGTATATCGCAAGTACAAAAACAAAAACTACAATTACCTCAGATCTGAAAATGTGTAATTTTTACAAAATTAAAATATGTAATAAATTTAAGTTCATCCCAGTTGCAAAATATTCTTTTAAATTTCTTTATTAAATCTACTCACTATAGCTAAAACAAAAAATTCATACTTGTATACATACCAATATAAAATTACGACAAAAATAAAAATTTACTTTGAAACTAAACCGGGAAAAACCAGACAAGCCGCTCATTTCTGTGTTTCCGTCTAGATATAGGTTGGTACATATACGTATATTGGCTTCTGTTTGATGCACAAGTAAGCACTTCTATACCTATATTATGTCTATACACAGGTTACATTATATCTACACCATGAAAATGGCAAATTTTTTGTACCTAGTTTTTTTTTTATATTTTCAAAAGAATTCACTTCCAATCGCAAAAATAAAATAAAAAAACAGATAAATAAAAAATATTTTTTTTTGTTGTTATTAAGCTAGAACCTGTTGGATAGTTCCCTAGCTGGACCATCAACTCTGTATAGTGATGATGATGATGATGATGCAGCTCTTGACTCAAACAGATGCATTCTCAGCTAGCAAATAAAAAAAAGGCCACAGGAAAAGACGAGAATGAAAAAAATTATTGAAGTCGAAGACGAAATTGCTTGACAAAAAAAAAATCGACGGAAATACCTAACTACGAACTGCATATAGAAAAATTAGGAAAGAAATAAAAAAAAAATTGAAAAAATAACTACCTTGCTGTGAATTATGGTACACGAATACCTATCCAAGATGGCTAGCACATATTAAATTTAAAAAAAAAACTATAATTATTGCACTAGATTCAATTTGCAAATTGGTTGAATGTTTGTATATAGGTACAGTCACAAAGGGAACCAAATTAAATATGACTTTAAGGTTTAACCCGATGGAAAATTTAATTTTTATAGATATGTCTGTATGGGTTTTCCTAGTTTGAAGATAAGGTTAAAATATTTTTAAATGTAAAAAAAAAAAAACTTAATCATGGAAGTTATCCATCCATATCCAGAATAATTTTAACCACAACAACATAATGAAAGACAACAACAAAAAAAACAAATAAACAAAACAAAAAGAATGAGAATACGTATCTACATTATCTATATATTGTGTGTGTTCAGTGTGTTAATTGAATATCATAATTTTTTAGGAGCCACAAACAATAAAGACAAAACAGGTCAGAAAAATATTTTGGCGCTCTTCTTATTTTTTGCTTCAGTATTTTTTTTTTTTGGGAATTCAGTATTCGTAGGCTTTGTTATTTTTGTTTTCTTTTTTACTTGTGAAGGAAAAACCACCAAGTTTCTTTGTATTCAACAACAAAAAAAAAATCACAAAAAATCCAATTCAAGATTTTAGTTATAACTGTAATGTAATAAAAATAGTAATAATGACTCATGATTTTTATTGTAGATAGTTTCCTGTAGATTCGCATTCGAACTCAGATTTTGCTATCATACAAACAAAGAGAGTTTACTGTTTACATTACTTACAGTTTAAAAAAATAAGTCACTGCATCTTTCAAGGTTATAATAAATATAGAAGTTCAGTAGTTAGCGTACTTTAAGCTATCAGTGGAGAATTGGAGAGTATCCCTTCTTAATTCCTTTTCGGATCACAGATGGATTCTCTTCAATATTAATTTTTAGTCTGAAACCCCTGCTACCTATAGAAATCCGAAAAAAATTGACTGGACGAAGTTCAGCCAAATCGTAAATTCCAAACTGCGCAATATACCGAATCTGAGTCCAGAATCAGTTATAGATCTAGAATCAATGGTGAAAACCATTGAAGTGTCTATGAACACTGCTTTTAAGGTCTCTTGCCCAGTTAAATATAGCCGTAAAACCTTTCCTCCATGGTTGAATGAAGACCTGCCTAGTCTGAGAAAAATGACTAGGAAGATCTTCAATATCTGCCAAAGACACAAGTTTTACCAACCTTATAAAGACTGTTTGAAAGTCTACAAGCGTGCTCTCGCATGGGAACGCTACGATATCCCGCAAACCAAAATCTCGAATAACGAAATCTCGCATTTTTTTAAAAATATCGAATAACGAAATCTCGCAAATTAAAAATCTTGTTTTTCATAATCTCGCAATTACAAAATCTCGCATTTTACGATTTCGCATTTACATCTTGAACCTAAAAATCTCGCAAATTTCAACCAAAATCTCGCAATTTAAAATCTCGCAAATCAAAATCTCGCAATTTCAAATTTCACAGCAACGAATCGCACACGGCTTTTCATTTTGAGAATATACCTACCCAAGAGAACTTCGGATAATTTTTCTTTCCAACTAATAACTATACCCGTCAATAAAAAATTTGTACATCCTTTATTACTGTTAATAACCTCTATAATCATTTTGGTTGTCTTTTACGCGTTTATAATGGAACTAAAAGTATTTTCTAGTTCAAGGCCAAATACGAGTAATGCAATTTACACATGACACTATACAACTGAATATACCATCTCTATGTTCTCTCTCTTTCTTGTTCTTTTGAAATCAATAATATTGAAAAATCAAAAGTTCAAATTATTAAATAACAGTGTGGTCTAAAAGTACCCAGACACTGGACTATATATTTTGCAGTAGGTATCTCGCAAAATTGAATTGCATTGCATACATTTTTTAATCAAAATGAAGTAAATTAAAATCTCGCGCCAGATTTTGATTAAAAAAGTGTATTTGTTGCAATACAATTCAATTTTGCGAGATTTTCATATGCGAGACTTTAGTTTGCGGGATTTCGTTATTGCGAGATTATGAAAAGCGATATTTTGTAATTGCGAGATTTCGTTACACGAGATTTCAAATGCAAGATTTTGAATTGCGAGATTTCGTAGCCAACCCCTCTCGCATCAGCGAAGAAACTAGGTTGGAGAGAATACTGCCATTCTATTGAGAGCTTAAAAGATTCCGCAAGGCTTAGCAAAGTTCCTTCTAAGGAGCATTGTAATCCTTCGTTCTTGAAAAAGCCTGATGGATCTTGGACAGTTTCTCCGACGGAGTCATTAGAACTGCTGATGACGACACACTTTCCGGGCTGCGAGAATAGCAACCCCGAAACGCATAGAACTTATAACTTACCTTTAGTTCGTGTAGAGCATATCAATACCGTTATAACAAAAGAAAGGATAGGCCAAGATGGAATTCTGCGAATCATGCTCCAAAACCTACAAGATGTGGTAATCTCACGGCTAGAGATGATTTTTAAAGGATGCCTCTTTCTCAACCATGTGCCAGAGTCTTGGAGACATGTAAAAGTGGTTTTTATTCCAAAAGTAGGCAGGCGAGGGCACGAATCAGCGAAGGATTTTCGTCCAATTAGCCTAACCTCTTTTGTACTTAAAACTCTAGAGCGTATTCTAGACAAACATATTAGAGACATACTTGTGGAATGTCTTCTTCTAAACTCTCAACATGCATATGTCAAAGGTAGGTCGACGAAGACGGCCCTTCATGAGGTAGTGCGTACAATTGAGAAAACCATCAACTTCAAAGAATATACCCTCGCTACCTTCTTAGATGTAGAAGGGGCTTTCAACAACGTGCTAACCGAATTTTCTTGAGGCACTCGTTGACTTTGGTGTAGAGGACTACATCAGAGAATGGATAATATCCATATGCTCAAGGATAGATTCATGGCACGTTAGGTAATGAACTCGAACACGTCAGTAGAGGAACACCCCAGGGCGGTGTTCTGTCACCACTTCTATGGCTTTTAGTCGTGAACAAAATCCTTGTTAAACTGGAGAGATGTGGTGTGAAGGCGGTTGCGTATTCGGACGACTTAGTATTATTACTGTCAGGGAAGTTTACTCCTGTGATAAGCGAAATCACAGAGATGGCTTTGAGAAAAGTTAGCAACTGGGCTACGAGTCAAGGTCTAGGAGTCAACCAGACCAAAACTGAACAGATGATTTTTACTACCAAAACTAAGATGGAACCCTTGACTCCACCCCGACTTAACGGCAAAATACTCTCACTATTAACCAGTGCAAAATATCTAAGGTGTCATCCTAGACCCTAAGTTAAACTGGAGAATAAACATCGAAGAACGGGTCAGGAAGGCCTGCATAGCTTTCTATGCCTGTAGTAAAACCTTTGGTAAAAAGTATGGGGCCTTCAATCAAAGATGATTTTATGGACGTATACTGCAGTAGTACGGCCGATTCTAAAATATGGTGAGCTTGTCTGGTGGCCCGCACTTAACAAGGCATATAACATCGACAAACTCAAAAAGGTTCAAAGAACAGCTAGTGTTGGTACCACAGGGGCTCTTCGATCTTGCCCAACGGATGCCTTAAGCGTTTTTCTGCACCTTCTACCACTTGATCTACACATACAATATTAAGTATCTTGCAGTGCCTTAAGACTTAAAGAATCAAATTCTTGGGTTGCTAAACCTTATGGTCACAGCAATATCACAAATTTGATTCCAACTGATATTATTTTCGACTCCCACTGACTACCGCGCTCCTACAATGAGCCTCAGTAAAGATATTAAAGTCTTATTCCCATCCAGAGGGGACTGGGATGAGGTAGCCGTGACGAGAGACTTCGACACAACTATCTATACTGATGGCTCTAAGATGGAGTGCGGTGTTGGCTAGGAGTCTTCCCTGAGTCTCTCAACATCTCTAAATCATTTCGGCTACCGAATTTTGCTAGTGTATTTCAAGCTGATATACTGGCAATTAGGGAGGCATGCAAGATACTTAAAGCAGATTCAAACCAAAATCGTAATAGAGCCATCCTTACAGACAGTCAGGCGGCTGTTAAAGCCATTGATTCGGCTACATCATCCTCTAAATTGGTCCAACGCAAATGATCTCAGATTCCGTGATATGGGATCCGCGGAGCTTATCTAGGGAGGGGTGAAAACCAATTTCGGCTAACACGATAATCCACGAAGTTGCATTCATATTTTTTTTTCGATGCACTTTTTCTCGCAAAGGCCCCAGTTTCGGACTGCAAGACTTTGATTTTTTGAATAACCTTTAATGAAGCTTTCGACGCATATACTTCTTTTTTTGCTATCACTCACACCCAAAATCTGCTGTGGGCTCTTAGACTATTAGTTTTTGAGAAATTAAGAAAAAATAGAAGGTACTTTTCCGAAAAAAAACGAAAAAATGAATTTATTCATGAATTATCCATTATTTCGGGGGTTTTTGGGGAAAGTAAATTTGTTTTTTCTTAGTTTCTCAAAAACTAAGAAAGATTTTTGCATTTGGTTTTCGAAGTACAAATTTCCGAGTACTAATTTTGACATCGGTACAACCAGGACAGAACACCCCATCAAAGTCAAGTTGACAAGAATAATTTAAATTTATATTTCTTAATGAATCTAAGTCAATTTAATATAATAGGCCCCCTATGTGCCATAAGATTTATATTTTTCAATGTATTTTATAGTTGTAAGTTAACTCAAATTGAATATAAAAATTCAATAAAAATCGTTAAATCGTTAAAAACTTGTATACTCGAAATTTCAAATCGGCGACTGAATGGAAGAAAAAAAAAGTAAACAAAAAGTGATACAAGACTAAAAACATTATAATTAATCATTAATAATTAGAAGAAAAAAACAAACAATCTGAAGTGATTAACTTAGAAATTGTATATATTTGCTAATAACAATACAAAAATATTAAGTGCAGTTTGAAATTGTGTAAGCAGAAATGTCAAACTAGGATTCTGTGAAACAGGGACGTATTTTTGTTTGGTGATTGTAAGGCGCAACTATTTGTTAAGCGCCCCTTATACCAGAAAATTATTTTTGTTATTAAATCGATTTTTTTAAAAGCCAAGTTATAGTTCATGTGTTTAATGTTTATTAATCAAAGGACACGGTAGTGCCCAGCTAAGTTCGCGGCACTACACCCTTTTTACAGGAACATTCGTAAAAAATTTTATAAATTATATGGAGCACTTTCGACTGTTGTAGAACGATGAAAATTGGTAGGTCGGTAGGACTTGAAGTATGTAAAAATCGAAAAATTGGAATTTTTCATCCAGGGGGCGTGGCATCCACCCGCGTTCTTAAAAATTCTTATAAATTATATGGAGCACTTCCGATTGTTGTAGAACGATGAAAATTGGTAGGTCGGTAGGGCTTGAAGTTTTTAGAAAGAACAAAATTGAAAAATTAGAATATTCCATTCAGGGGGCGTGCCACCCACCCACTTTATCAGGAATGCTATTTATTTATATGGAGCACTTTCGGTTGTCGTAGAATTATGAAACTTTGTAGAGCGGTAGGGCTTGATTTTCCCTTGGCAAAATAGATCTTTGCAAAAAGGAGTGAAATCACAACAAAAACATTTAAATATTAAAAAAAGAGCTTCATGAACTTAAAACTTGGCATATACAATAGTCAACGAAATTAAAGGAACAAATTTTTTTTTCAATTTTTGTTCGCGTTTTTTGAAGAGCTGTATCTTTGTGACGAATGGTCGTATTGAGTTCAAATAAAAAGCATTTTACAGCTTTATGTTTTTTGTTTCGAGATTTCTTTGCAAAACAAATTGTTTGAAGTACCGTTATTGCGTTATTGCAAAAAATGAGACGAGACAACAAAATTATTTTTTTTTTATTTTTTTTGAAGGTCCTCATTTCTATGAATAAATTTTTTTGAGTCGATTAAATATCGTGATCAGATACCTTGTTTGTTCAGCTTCAATTCGGTTTTTTTGTTGTTGTTGTACGATTTTTTTTGACACGGTTTATCTGACTTTGAATGAAAAAAGATACTTTTAGCCTTGATTACCAATATCTCAGCAAATAATGAGGTTATACAAAATTCAAAAACAGTTTTGGAAATTTGAGAAAGCGTTTTACAAGATTTTTTTAAGATTTTGTAGAAATTATTTTTTTGTACCCTTCACCGTTAGTTTAAAAAAAGTACTTAAAACCGACGTTTTGTGGTCTTAGTTTAAAAAAAAAGTACTTAAAACCGACGTTTTGTGGTCTTATGTCCCAGAACAAAAATTTCGTCTTTCTAAACCCTTTACAAGATCCACCATACCCATTTTGAATATAAAAAATTTAAAAAAATTCCGACACCCCTAATGTTCAGGAAAAATGGATGACCGTTCTGAAAGTGGATAAAGTAGTCACTTTCGGTGGTGTCATATTTTGTATCGCTGCGAGTGATTTGCTATGATTTAGCGTTGGTTTTGGACAATGCATAAATTAAATTAACTAAAGGGACCCATTTTTCAATGGAGCCTGGGCCCAGAGCGTACATAGATGAGTGTGGTATCAAATGAAAGCTTGAATTGAATAGGTACATTATAGGTACATACAGTGTTGGACAGAGAATTAGCACACATTAGTGAATCGGATTTTAATAAGGAAAATCCGTATTTTTGCTATGTTCTTGGAACATAATTTAGTGAAAACTTTTTAATTCAACCCTGAAAAACTTAAATATATACAAAAAAAGAATTCAATAAAATAACAATAACAAAAAAACCTTAAATAAAATTTGTTGGTGTAACATGTAGTGGTCACAGAATTAGCACAAGTACGAAATTAAATAATTTATTACTAAAACAAGTAGGTTTTTTCTAATATTTTGTTGGGTACTCTTTCTACTTTAACACAGCCTTAAACCGCCGAGGATTACTCGCCTCTAGGTGCTGGCATTGATGGACAGGAATGCTGTTCCAGCCATCCCTATTTGCCCCTCAAAGTTCTGCTAGATTCATTGGGTTCCTTAGTCCAACCTGATATTCAAATTCGTTCTATAGATTTATATGGGATTCAGGTCAAAACTCGCCGCAGGCCAAGGCAAAAAATTGATTTGCTGATCAAAAATCCACTGTTTCGTCAGCCGAGAAGTGTATTTAGGATCATTATCATGCATGAATATCCATGATAATGGTAAATTATCGTCTGCAAAGGGCTCCATATGGTTTTCCAAAACGCTCTTGTACTGATGCTGGTCCATTTGCTGCTCTATTCTCACAATAGGCCCTACAACGCACCATGGAAACGCACTACAAAGCACTGGTGCCATACAAAAAATATTACAGCCAGGCTTAAGTTCACCGGAGTACGGATACAAATCTTTATCATTTTGGAAAAATGTTTTTTGGAGTGATGAGTCGCAATTTAATCGATTTGGCTCTGATGGAGAGTGTCATGTTTGGCGTGTACCAAAGCAAGATCTTAATCCACGTTACACAGCTAAAACTATGAAACACGGTGGTATATGTATTATGGTGTGGGCTGCGTATTCATGGTACTGTGTAGGGCCTATTGCGAAAATAGAGCAGCAAATGGACCAGCATCGGTACAAGAACATTTTGGTAAAACCATATGGCGCCCTTTGCAGACGATAATTTACCATTATCATGGACATTCAGGCATGATAATGATCCTAAATATACTTCCTGGCTGGTGAAACAGTGGATTTTTGATCTGCAAATCAATTTTTTGCCTTCGCCTGCGCCGAGTTCTGACCTGAATCCCATAGAAAATCTCTAGAACGATGTTGAATATCATAGGTTGGACTACGGAAGGCAAGGAATCTAGCAGAACTTTGGGAGGCAATTAGAGATGGCTGGAATAGCATTCCTATTCATCAATGCCAGCACCTAGAGGCGAGTTTTTGTGGGGCGTTTAAGGCTGTGTTAAAGCAGAAAGGGTACCCAAAAAAATATTAGAAAAAAACTACTTGTTTTAGTGATAAATTATTTAATTTCGTACTTGTGCTAATTTTGTGACCACTACATGTTACACCAACAAATTTTATTTAAGGATTTGTTGTTGTTGTTATTTTGTTGAATTCTTTTTTGTGTATATTTAAGTTTTTCAGGGTTGAATTAAAGAGTTTTAAATAAATTATATTCCAAGAACATAGCCAAAATACAGATTTTCCTTATTAAAATCCGATTCACTAATGTGTGCTAACTCTCTGTCCAACACTGTATGTACATATATGTGAAATATTTTTAAAATCCCTTTTGGAGCTTTCGAGATATTTGACTTGAAGTTGGAGTTCAAAAAATAAGAAAATCTATGTTTTTTTCAAATAAGAGGTCATAACTTTTGATATAAATGACGTAAAAACATGATTTTGGTACCAAAATAAAAAAAAGGCATACCTACCTATAAGCCTTTAAAACAAAAGTAATATGATTTTCCTACCATGTATGTAAACAAAATAAATTGGGTGGCGCAACAGCTCGTGGAGAACCAGGGCCTAGTTACTTACAACTCACAACCACTCCTGTGTGCATGTTTGTTGGCAGGAATGGAGGGGACCTACAATTTTTTGCCGAGTCCGAACGGCTAAATGAGAAGCACTTTTTCATGACAAGTATACTCTTGGAGGATTTGTCAGTTCCTCGCAAGAGGCAGTAGGTACCTCGAATAAAACATTTCTGTTTTTAGGTGGCACGGCTGGGAATCGAACCCACACCTTCGACATGACAGTCCTACGCACTAACCATCACGCCACGAGGTACTACTACTATGTACATATGTATTTGTTTTCCAAAAGTTATTAACATCGTATCGTTTTTTAAAAAATATTTTTGCAGATGATTTTTCTAGGCTAATAACTCAAAATAAACAGTGACGAAATATAGTTATGTATATATAATTTTTTTGCATTTTTCTAACCTTGATTCATGAGCTTCACCTGATATAGTTTTCACCTTCCAATAATATTTTTTTTTTAGGTATATTGCTTTCGTTACAAAGACCCTTTTCTTTTTTTAAGACGATCTCAAAAAACCGCCTGAAGCCACCTTAACCTTTTAGGTGCCAGTTATAGCTATCATTGAAACTCATCTTTGAAAACTTTAATGATTGATTTTGAGACGTTAAGAAAGCAAAATCATTTATTTTTTTGATGGACAAATAAAGTTCAAGACTAAATAAATATTTCTAGCAAAAAAAAAGTTTCAAATATGCCCAAATTTCCACACAAAAAAACTTTTCTTATTTCAATGATTGAACTACCTTACCAATGATCATTGAAAAATTAAAAGTAATTTTTTTGGAAAAGTTGGACCTATCTGAAAATTTTTTACTTTTTTTTTACTATAAATATTAATTAAGTCTTGAACTTTATTTGTCCATCAAAAAAATAAATGATTTTGCTTTCTAAACATCTCAAAATCAATCATTAAAAATTTCAATAATGAGTTTCAATGATAGCTATAACTGGCACCTTAGAAAATAAAAAATAATAGGTAACTACCATTGCCACTGGGGAGATTCCCATAATTTATCATACCTACACTACCTATATTTCATTTTTTTTTATTTTTATTTTCGTTTTCTACAAAAATTACACGACTGGTAACGTAGTTTCAAAATAGAATACAAAAAGAAAAGTGAAATATCAAACAAAAAAAAAAAGAAAACCAAAAAACACACTTCATTTTTCTTCGTCATAAAATTCGAAGGCTATTAACCAACCAACCCCCTCTCATAATACAACACTGTCGTGTGACCAGCAAAAAAAAATATATCGCAAGTAAAAACACCACACATATGGCTATATTTTTACTGGTTTATTTTTTTTTACGTGCATACATATATATTTTATACATACATGTATAAACCAACCGACAATATAAAATGTAAAAAATAAAAAACCCACCCGGCCGTCACTAGGTAATTTTTTATTTTGAAATACAAAAAAAAAAAGTTTTTCTTCAAAAGACGATAACAAAGAAATGCAATTCAAAATGCAATGGAAAAATACATCGAAACGAAGTAATGAAATAATAATACAAACAAAAAATACAAAAAAAAAAACATGAGTCAGAGGAGGGTTCTAGGAAATAAAAGCAGTTTGGGATAATCAATTTGTTAGTTTTTTTTTCTATTTTTATTAGCTTGCATTTACAGAATTATTAATTACTTTTACGAGTATGTGTAATTAATTAGATTACCATACGTAGGAACGTTAAATTATTACAATATAGATTCCAAGATACCAAATTTAGATTTTTTGGAAAAGATGAAGTTTCAGAAAAAATATTATGCAAGGTTTTTTTGACAATAAAAAGTTCATAAGTCTTTTAGATGCTATTAAAGCTCGAAGGTTATACAAATCACGAGTAGGTCTCTATGTTCTTGTTGTTCGTGCACAAAAGCACTCAGTGTCCCAAGGATGGACAAATTATATTTTTCTCATTTTTTTCACATTGATGTTTTACGCAAATTGTTTATGATTATGAAAAAAGAAGTTAACAGAAAACAAAAAAAAAAAAAAACAGTTTAAAAATTTTCAAGGCACAAAGAACAAAAACAATCACATTATGTGAAGGAGGGGGTTCCATCAATGTATAACAATGTTTTTTTGGGGGTGAAATTCCAAAATGGGATTCTCTCCCGCGGTGTTTGATCCTGACTAATAAATGACCTTTAATACTAGGTTTTTACTTTTTGATTGCAACTGGCGAAAGGCATATTTTCAAAAGACAGTCTGATACCAAAAAAGAGCTATCCTTTTTCTTTTTCTTCTTTTGGTACCAGCCAGCAAAGTTTAAATGGAAATATTTTTAATGAAAATATTTTTAATGAAAATATTTTATTAGCCCTTTTGACGTATCCGTTCTGAGTAAAAAACCGATCGGAACCTATAGATAAGGTGAGAGGTAAAAAAAAGCATAAAATCAAGTTCGTTGCATATATAACATAGTTTACTGTTCCCATGCGAAAAAAAAATAAAAATTTTCAAAACAATTTTCCACCTATTCTGTGCACCAAATTGAATAATATTCAAGGCGAAAAACGTTTGCCTTGGCCTAAGCCACCCATTGAGACATTAATTTACCCTTAATTAATAAACTAAAGGCCTAAAAATGGAAAATAATTATTTTTGTATGCAAAAACTATTTGCATGCAAAAACTATTTGCATGCAAATAATAAATAAATACAAAAATTGGGTGGTGCAACAGCTCGTGGGCCTAGTGACTTACAACTCTCAACCATTCCTGTGTGCGTGTTTTTGGCAGGAATGGAGGGGACCTACAGTTTTTTGCCGAGTCCGAACGGTTAAATGAGAAGCACTTTTTCATGACAAGTATACTCTTGGAGGATTTGTCAGTTCCTCGCAAGAGGCAGTACCTCGGATAAAACATTTGTTTGTAGGTGGCACGGCTGGGAATTGAATCCACACCTTCGGCATGACAGCCCTACGCACTGACCATCATGCCACGAGGTACTGCATGCAAATAATGCCTTGAGGTGAATATATTTTTTTTTTAAGTATAAACCGACCATCGAAAAAAAATATTTTACTCACCACGCTTTTTTTTCGCATGCAAAACAATTGCCGGTCCATTTTTTTCAATGACAGCAATGTTTTTTTTTTGCATGAAACTGTAAACCAATCATGCCAAAAATTAATTTTGCATTTCACCACAATTATTGTTGACATGCGAGAATATTTGCATAGGTTTTTTTATTACGCAAGCTTAAACTATGGCACAAAAAAAAATCTATGCAAATATTCTCGCATGTCAAAAATAATTGAAGTGAAATGCAAAATTAATTGTTTCCATGATTAGCTTACAGTTTCATGCAAAAAAAAACCATATCTGTCAAGGAATGTCATGCAAAACAATGGACCGGCAATTGTTTTGCATGCGAAAAAAGTGTGGTAAGTAAATTTTTTTTTTTGATGATCAGTTTGCACTTCAGAACAAAAAAAATATTCACCTCAGGGGATTATTTGCATGCAAATGGTTTTTGCATCCAAAAATAATTATTTTCGGTTTTTAGGCCTATAGTTTATTAATAAAGAGTAAATTAATGACTGAATGGGTGGTAGAGCCTTAGACCAAGGCAAACGTTTTTCGTCTATAAATATTATTCAATTTGGTGCACAGAATAGGTGGAAAATCGTTTTGAAAATTTTGATTTTGGGAACTGTAAACTATGCTTTAAGTGAAAATCTGTCAATGCAGTTAGAAGAAATGATAAGTTTTTGAATAGTTAAGTCAATTGGGTGTCGACGGACAGACAAGCAACATCCAACCAAATGGATCACCTCGCGGTCGGTCGGCGATTTAGAAGCATTCTCCATGACGTTCGTAACAGAAGGGGTGCCAGACATGGGAATGACCCGGGACATTACCGCCTGATCGTTGCTACCGTAGAATTACGCAAAGCTGCAATTCGGAGATACTAAGAAAACACCCAAATACCCAAGTTCAATACCGATAGACTTAAGGGTCTGGCAGTCTGTCAACAACTATTAGGGGACCACAAGGATTGAGAGCAATCAGTAGCACGGAACCCCACTCCATTGGTGTCTTGTGAAAAATGTTTTCATATGCGGTGCTGAAAGCATAGTCGGTCGGTCCAAAGGAGGAAACAGTGGTGCCTTTCGAAAGAAACTTAGGCTAGGATCGAAGAAAGAAAACAGCTCAAAGTTCGCATTGCAGCTACTCCAGCAGCAGGGAGAAACGAGCTAGAGTCAGCGTACCGCATGAAGATGAGAGAAGTTCACCGTAGTATGCGCAGCATTGGCAACAGAAGCAGAAGAGGCTCTAAACAACCACCTGGTAAAAAGACATAGACGGTTCACTGATAGTTTCGGATGAGGATCAGCTCAAAAGGTGGAAGGAGCACTTTTGTGTGGCTTTAAATCGCGTTTTCACCAGTGAAGTGAACCTAACATCCAATCAGCCGTCCGTAGTTACAAAATCCCGAATACGCACTGTATCCCCCAGTAGAGAAGAAATTTTACCCGCAATCAGAGCACTGAAGAACAACAAAGCGGTTAGGCTTGATGGTATTCCCGCAGAGCTCTTACGAGCAGCGCCAAACAACACCGAGTGAGCTCATGCATCCACTCATTGAGAGAGCCTGGGAGGCAGAGAATTTTCCTAAGAAGTGGTAAAAAGGAATTATTGTCAAGTTTCCGAAGGAAGGAGACCTTACGCAGTGCGAAAACTGGAGAGGATTTTGCATGCTGCCTGCTGTAGCCAAGGATAGCAAAAATTGTGCTTGAGCGAATAAAAGACCACCTCGAAGACACGCTTGACGCCGAACAAGCAGGATTACACACTAGATTTTCTTGTGGGGACCACATCAACACCTTGCTGATCATCAGACTTGCAACTACAGATAGCCTCACAAGAAAACGTTCGGGGGAGTCAAATCGCAAGAGATAAAACTATCCTCGTTATCATTGAGGCAGAATGTCCTTTCTGGCATCAGCTGTCCTATTGGAACCACATGTCGTTCACATCCATATCATCCAATTTAGAGCAAAAGAAATTTATTTTGTATCAATCGGAACATCGGTAGCAGTGTCCGTTGACAAAATTGACTGTTCCGAGTTCTCCTGAACACTCTCATGGGAAGCGGCGACGTTTTCGGCAGATCCTGCATTTCGTTGACGGACGGGAGTTGGCTAATTATTAACTGGAACCGGTCGACTTGAACACCATATAATCCGTCAAATGGGTGTGCATCGCTGCCAAAAGAAAACACCCATTTTGACAGTATAAAGTTTTATCATTTCCACGTGTTGCTCAATCGCGTTATATGGCATCATACTGACAACAGATTAAGCCCTCCGTGGGGCACAGGGCGTCAACTACCGCTACACGCCATCTTGTTCTGTTTCTGGAAATGTGTTTGAGCACTCCTCAACTTTTCCACAGTTTTTGGGATTCATTTTCGACTGTTCTGCGCGCCAACTTTTTTCGGCCATATTGTTTTGATTAACCGTTAAAACAACATGGCCACCACAGAGTGTCAATTTCGACCCGTACCTATTGGAAAACATGTTTTTTTTTTTTTGGGAACATGAATTATGTACCTATCCCTTTACTAAAGAGTCTGGAAAAGCTACATGCGATTGATGGTCATAACTCAGACTAAAGCTTTCTGTATATACCTAAAATTATGGCAAACAAAATAACATAACAAAAAATAACATAGTACTTGTGGGCTTTAAATTCAATTTGAGAGCATGGAAAAACATAAGTGTGTTATAGATTTGTTTCTTCTAGGAAACGGAATTCCGTTCGATCTATTTATAAACTGTGCGTTTCTCGGAATTTATCTACCCGGACTGTTTTGGAGAAAGGACCTGAAAATGTTTTAGGTATTGAAATTCATCTGTTTTTTTTTGCACAAATAAATCCCAGAATTCCAGGGATTTGTCCCTTTTTTATCTATTAGCACTTTTTCCATAAAAAAAAAAAACAAGGAAATGAAAACTGATTTCAAAATATAAATTCAAATATGCATAGAAAAAAAATACCGATCAAATATTTGACAGTAGAAATGAAAACTTATGTAGGTATACAACCTGACATAAATTTAAGGATGAAACATAAAAACATAATTAACAAAAAAAATTCCAAAAGTAAGTAAAATATGTAGGTACTACTTTAAGGGCCGATTTTTCAATAGTCACTTAAACCTCAGGTAAAACTTACTCTTCAGATAAAGCAAAAAAATTGTTCCTGTTGCCATGATATTTAATCCTCTAATAGTTTAACTGATAATTGAAAAATCAGCTCTTACTAGGAACTTTCAGAAAAAAGAAATCTGGAAGACCTCATCAATCTCAATCTCTTGCAACGGGATTCCTCAGTAAAATTTCAGATCCTGGGGAAAAATAATTTTAGATTCGCTTCCTCAGTTTTTAACAGAGCAAATAATGTGAAATCTCATTTTCCTGTACCAAGTACATAAACCATGTATGTATGTAATTCGATTTTGATCAAATTCGTCATTTCATTAAAATCGTGAATAATATTATTTCCTTGTTATTTTTATAGCAAAACTAGATAATCCCTAGTATGTAGTAGGTATAGGTATAATCAACAAAGCTTGGCACAACGCAACAAAACCAAAGTAAGTATATGACAACGATGTTATTTTCAGTATAAATACCAGTGCAAAATTAGTAAAAAATGCAATGCCCTGCAGTTCAATTGATTAGATACATTCGTTATTTTCTTAACATGCATTTTCATACCTACAAAAAGCCATGCTATAATGGAAAGTCATCAGACTTTCGCAACTATTCACTGAATTCTCATCAAATAATAGAAGAAGACTATCTGCAATTTATGACTCCCACTTCAAGGTGAGAAAGGGGTGGCAATGTCAGGCAGGATTTTTTGATTTTTTTTTAATCTGTGGATTTTGTTGACGTTTTCTTTCGTGACAACTGCTTTCTCTCTTTATAAAGGGTCCGCCAAATAACTTTTTTTTTTGAAAATGCTATAAAAAAAACTACTGAATATTTTCTCAAATTTCTTTTTTTATTTGAAAGTACAATCCTTCCGGTTAATAATGGAAAAGAGTTTCATTCAAATGGCTGCTTCGCTAAGTGGGCCTGCGATCGACTTAGAGAAGATGCCGATTTTGCCAAAAAAAATCATCTTTTCAGATGAAGCTCATTTTGATCTTGGCGGGTATGTAAACAAGCAAAATTGTCGCATTGAGTGGCCGTTACAGTCAATGGCGATCGTTATCGGGCCATGTTGAACGAATTTTTGTTCACAAAAATTGAAGAGGAGGATATTGGCAACATTTGGTTTCAACAGGACGGCGCTACGTGCCACACAGCCGAAGCTACACTCCATGTAGTAGTAGCATTTTCAAAAAAAAAAAAAAAAGTTATTTGGCGGACCTTTTAGTTTTTCTTTGACAAATAAATAATACAAAATTCAATTTTAATAATCCCTCAACGAGCTTAGATTTGTGTTTTGTTCAAACGACTTCTCAACGTCAAAGTCTGTTGTGTTGGAAGTTGGAAGAATGTCAAAATAAGTCAATTCAATGTGAAAACCGTCTATAAAGTTAGTATATGGTATATTTTGACATCAATAGCGGCTAGGTCGTCGTTTATTTTCCTTATTTTAATTTTTCACCAGACACTAAAGAAAAATCCCCATGGCAAGTTGCAGCGTCAAGTGTTCAACAACAAGGCCCATTTGTGAACGGATTTTCCAACTGTCAACTATGAGAATTCATAGCTTGATGTCAGTTTAAAATAATGCAACCAGAAAAAAGATCAACATTATTAAAACTATTACTTTAGATTATTTTTTCGAGTTTTTGAGTAGTGACCGAAAATTTTATTGAAAACTTTTAGCCGTCAAAATTGTCCAATTTCTGTCAGACTCGATCAGATTAGGTCTAAAAAAAACTTTCCAATCAAAAAATTTTAAAAACTAGCACTAAAATTAGTTCTAATCCCTTGGGAACATTTCTCAACATTTTGGACTATCTTCTTTAAATTTTGTACAAATCAGTATAGTATTGTTGCTTTTTTTGTTCATTAAAACTCGAAAACTGCTAAAAAAATGTTTTCTTTTTTTCTGTCTTTTCGAAATCAAGTTTGAATAAATATTTTTATTAAACAAGTTATACACATTTTAAGTCACATAAAAGTTCTAACAGTACTTTTCAGTCAACTGAATTCTGCTTCGAATTCGCAATACTGCTGCAAGGGTCCCAATAACAGAGATTATCAATTATATACATTTTGACCAAGTCTCGGGTCCAAATTTACAAGCAACTGTTGCAATGTAAACAGGCTCATTTATAATAAATTTTTCACAACTTTAAAGTTCTCATCTAGGTAAATGAAAAATTTAAACAAAAAAATATTTGTCTGACTCAATTTTTAAGGAGCCTAAAATCGCCCAATTTTAAAACTCAATAGCCCAAATTGGGGTTTATCGCAAATTACAATTTGGAGGAGCGATTTAAAAGTTCAAGTAGCCCAATTGGCGATAAAGAGCCCGTTCTGGCAATCCTGATTGTAGTCATTATTTTAATGAAATTATCCATTCAGGCACATATTTTACGACATTTTTAACATAAACTTGGCTCAGATCATGACTTCGACACTACTTTTCTTTTAATTTTGAAATTTGGGACCATGTTCTGACCTAAATTGTAAAGCCCCTGTTTGAAGTAGAAAAAATCAGCATCCCTAAATCACTGAACTGTGCCAAATATCATGAATTTATATTAAGATAAGAATTGGCATGGGAAATGATTTTTGTCACCGAAATTCAACAAATGGACCACTGTGCGGCGGTGTCATCGATTTGTTCTTCTTCGAAAAGACGGGGGCCATGGCGTTGCCCTCACCGTCAACGAAAGTCGACACCGACCGATGATAACCATTTCCTTTTTGTCTTAAATTGGATGATAATAATGTGAACGAACAGGGTTTCAGTAGGAGGTCCGGCGCGCATTTACGCCCCGCACGCCTAATATACATTATACACGACGCAGAGGCCGCCAAGATCATGCGAATTTACCTGTATTGAAATGTCCTTCTAGGGTTCCCTTAAGTCGTAGGTTCTACGCCAGAACTACCTCTAGGACGCGCGCCACACAGTGGTTCAAGTAGTATGGAGAGGTGGTCTTAAATCTATAAAATCTGAAGCAGTCAAGCGATTTGTACGAAATTTTCAGACATGATAAAGGATATCCATAAGACATCATCAAAGATAATTTCCACCCAGTGACACACCCACATTTTTTTTTTAAATAAGTCGTCTAATCAAAGTTGATATAAATGTGGGGTGTGCGTTTTTAAAAAAGTTGCTGATAATGTGATTTGTAATAATTCTTCCATTCAAAACTTTTTTTCACGCCTTCTTTTGGGGGCGTTTTTTGACAAAAAATGTTGTTCTTTCATACCTCAAACATTGACTGATATTATTTTAATTTAATTTAATTTAATTTAATATACTACCTATGTACCTACATAATATTCACTTCATTTACATTTATGAAAAGATTTGAAAAAAAAAGAAATAAAATATACCTACCTAATAATAATGATATTTACAAAAAAAGAAGAAAAGAATGAGATTAATCAAGTTAACCTCACTGTACCTTAAACGACAAAAAATACTCAGCCATATACAAAGAAACAAAAAAATTCACGTATCGATTTTTCTTGAAAAAAGATATTTTATTTATTTTTCTTTTCTGAAAGATAATTGAGGCAAAAAATAAAAAGAAATGTGTATCTAGGGACTTAACAAACAAAAAAAAAAAAACTATTTTAGAATTAAGCGCAAGATAAAAAAAATAAATAAAAATAAAAACTATACACCGCGCCTTCTTCGTTGCATTTAGAAGGCGGGAAATTTTGTTTTGTTTTCCCTTCACATGCATATGAATTTATAATCAACTGAAAGCCCTCAATTTAAATTACAAAAAAAAGCTGTTGTACTTTAGGAGCCACTTAAAAAAAATGAATTAAACCGACTTGAAATATATTTACAAAAGAAAAGAAAAATAAATAAATACAAAACAAAAACTTGCTTATATCGTTCCAAATCCAAAGTAATTATCTTCTCTCACTTCACCACTTTATCCCCTTGATAGTCCACAAAGAAAAACGTACATATTTTCTTTGTAACATTAATTTTTTGCGGTTTTTTGTTGTTGATGTTGTTGTTATTTCCCCTTCGTGCAACTTGTTTTTTGTTTGTTTTTATTTTTCATTTTTTTTTTTTGTATTAATACTGGCGATAGTCACAATTTCGATTCATGGAAAAATTTATGAAAAAGAGGGTTTTTTTGTTGTTGGATTTTGTGATTAAAAAATCTCAGTATTGCCAGATGTTGAACTTATTATAGATAGAAATTGTCGTAGGTTCATTAATGCTAATATTTAGCTAAACAAAGTAAATAATTTTTTTGAATGTATTTAAGCTCAATTTAATCAATGCAAAAATAATTTTTTACAATTAAAGCATTCCGAATAGGGTTGGGTAAAGAGCTGATGCTTGAACCTGAATTTTCAAATATGCTTTTAAGTCCAGTAAAATTATCATTTTATATCTACAAAAAATACGGTGGAATTTTGTTTGTGTTCCGTAAAGAGTTCTTCTAAGAAGGAATTCTAAATCCACAAAGTTCGAACAAAAAAGTATACATGCTTTTTTTAGAACATGGACTTTCCCAAATGTTTGGACTTTCCTAAATTAAATACAGCGTTTTACAGTTGTTTTCAATATCCAGCAAATAATTCCTTATGGGAAATTACGAGTACGGCAGCACAAAACAATAACCGATTCTTGTAGAGGGACACAATACAAGTATTTTTAATTTTTAGAAGGGGAGGTCTATCTACTCCCATTTAGAGATTAGTGGGAGGTAGCAATACGTCCCACGATAAAAAAAGTAGTAGGCCCATAGTTTGGTCAGGCTGTTAATCAGTATTAAAATGTACGAAAGTAGTATGCGAAGGCTCTAAGTTGATATTTATGTGAATATCTACTCTCTTGGCGGGACACAATAGATCTTAAGGTCGCAGGCCAGCAACCCCAATATCTCATTCATTCTCTTTGAGCATATTTCAAACTTAATTGGACCTAGATCTGTTTTCTCATTACTAATTACCATACACCATATATTTAAACAGATAATAAAATACACTTTCATACAAATGTATACTCTGTGTAAGTACTAATTTTTCTTATTTTCAAAACCAATATCGACCATTTTTGGATTTATAATTTTGATTATCAACTTCTATGCATCTCAAAACGAACAAAAATATGTGTAATGTGCATATAGGGAGTTTCCATTCAGCGATAGACGCTATATGTATGTATATATGCATACGCACATGTGCATTATATTTTTTATTCTTCAGGAGTAAATTCGAAATAATGTCAACCCTTATTTTATAAATATGCTCATAAATTTTTCTTTAAAAAGGGGTCAGGTCAATATTTTTTTTATTAACGAAAAAATCAGGTTGGTACTATAAAATTTCAATTTTTTTTTTCAATTTCTGTTTACATGTTATTAGGCTTACCCTACCTTTTAGTAAGGAACAATATTACGTTTAAGGGTTTTTATTATTGAATATGTTTTCTTGGGGCATAATTAGGAGCATTTTCGGTTTTAAGCATCGAAAATGCTCCTAAGTTCAATTTTTAATATGTTTGATATAACTCGGAAGCTAAACTGAATTGGACAATTTAACACTTAAAGCTGGCCATACACGACCCAGCCATCCGATCCATTTGGCTTTTATTTTAATACACTAGTCAACAATATTAAAGGAACAAATTTTTTTTCAATTTTTGTTAGCGTTTTTTGAAGAGCTGTATCTTTGTGACGAGTGGTCGTATTGAGTTGAAATAAAAAGCATTTTACAGCTTTATGTTTTTTGTTTCGAGATTTGTCTGCAAAAAATTTTTTTTGAAGTACTGTTATTGCGTTATTGCAAAAAATGAGACGAGACAACAAAATTATTTTGTTTTTATTTTTTTTGAAGGTCCTCATTTCTATGGATAAATTTTTTTGAGTCAATTTAATGTCATGATCAGATACCTTGTTTATTCAGCTTCAATTCAGTTTTTTTGTTGTTTTCGTACGATTTTTTTGACATGGTTTATCTGACTTTGAAAGAAAAAAGATACTTTTAGCCTTGATAACCAATATCTCAGCAAATAATGATGTTATAAAAAATTCAAAGACAGTTTTGGAAATTTGAAAAAGCGTTTTACAAGATTTTTTTATGATTTTGTAGAAATTATTTCTTTTACCGTTCACCGTTAGTTTTAAAAAAAGTACTAAAAACCGACGTTTTGTGGTCTTTTCGTAAATCTTTTTTTTCACTGCAAATATTGATTGCATGGCTTGCGTTGGTATGCAAATTTGTAGGCTTTTAAATCATCAATATTTTTGTAAATTTTCAAATTGATTCATCGAACCGTTTTTCCTCACGAAAACTTCAAAGTCTTACAAACCAGGTAAAGGAACAAATTGTGGTGTTCCTAAACAATGCGTAGTCGTCATCAAAATGACAAGAAAACCGCAATTCCAGTGGATTTTTCCACAGTTTTGCATTAGTTAGATTAAAAATTACATTTTTCAAAAAAAAAAAATTAAAAAAGTCAAGTTTTTTTATTTGAAAAATTTTTTAAATTAATTTTTTTTATTTTTTTGTTTAATGTACTTTTTATTTCATTTCAATTCAAAAAAGTATCTAACTAATGCAAAACAGTGAAAAAAATCCACTGGAATTACAGTTTTCTTGTCATTTTGATGACGACTACGCGCTGTTTAGGAACAACACAATTTGTTCCTTTACCTGGTTTGTAAGACTTTGAAGTTTTGGTGAGGAAAAATGGTTCGATGAATCAATTTGAAAATTTACGAGAATATTGATGATTTAAAAGTCTATAAATTTGGATACCAACGCAAGCCATGCAATCAATATTTGCAGTGAAAAAAAAAGATCTACGAAAAGACCACAAAACGTCGGTTTTTAGTACTTTTTTTAAACTAACGGTGAACGGTAAAAAAAAATAATTTCTACAAAATCATAAAAAAATCTTGTAAAACGCTTTTTCAAATTTCCAAAACTGTCTTTGAATTTTTTATAACATCATTGTTTGCTGAGATATTGGTTATCAAGGCTAAAAGTATCTTTTTTCTTTCAAAGTCAGATAAACCATGTCAAAAAAAATCGTACGAAAACAACAAAAAAACTGAATTGAAGCTGAATAAACAAGGTATCTGATCATGACATTTAATTGACTCAAAAAAATTTATCCATAGAAATGAGGACCTTCAAAAAAAATAAAAACAAAATAATTTTGTTGTCTCGTCTCATTTTTTGCAATAACGCAATAACGGTACTTCAAAAAAATTTGTTTGCAAACAAATCTCGAAACAAAAAACTGTAAAATGCTTTTTATTTCAACTCAATACGACCATTCGTCACAAAGATACAGCTTTTCAAAAAACGCTAACAAAAATTGAAAAAAAATTTGTTCCTTTAATATTGTTGACTAGTGTAGTTACACACATATCTAAGCCCATGGGTGGAAAAAAAATTTAAAAAAAAACACTATTTTTCATTTATGTTTTAAAGAATGGAAATGCTTTAAAACAGTATAAATTTAAGTTTTAGATTAATATTAGGTCATTAAGACAAAAAAATAATTTTGACCAGTTTTTTCATGCAAATGCTCCTATGTGCAACGGTCCGAAATATACGGGGGGGCTTGTCAACGACTGTTTTTGAGATCCGTCCTGCAATAGCCCAGTCAATTCTCAGATCTCAATTCCATTGAGAACTTGTGGAATTAGTTCGAACGGGAACCAATTCTGATAATCCGTTCATAAAGAGCTGCATTTCGTTCCTTCGGCAGCATGCTATCAGTTGTTGGACACAACGCTAAGTCCACTCCAAAAAGTTTTGATAATATGTAATGGATGATACTCCGGTAAAAAGAGTAAGTAAGCCGGCTGTTTTCGAAAACGTCAAATCAAAGTCAATTTGATCATCATTTTTTGACGCAGATTGCAATCGTCATATGCAATCGTCCTGGCTTGTACAAAATTGGTTTTATCAACGTTTTTCAATTTAATCGCAAACGCTATCTGGTTTCTCAATTTTTTTTTATCGTCAACTCATTTTTTACTGCGCAGCTGTACCGCAGATGATGTTTTTGAACATGTGACTTTAGCAGTTTGCGTTAAAGAACATTATGCAAATGCATTTTTGACGCAGATGACGTTTTCGAGAACGGCCACCGATAAACGAAATTAAAAACAAAATTATTACAAAATAAACGTAATTATTGATACCTACTTGAAGACGACACACCTGTTTTTTTGTCGAAGCGCAAAATATTAAATCTGCAGTTATTGCAATCTATATTTATAATAGTTTAGTTTTATAAATATTCCCATAAAAGTAACAAGTGAAGAAAATATGTATTAAAAAAAATTAGTAGTTAGTCCAACTGTGTACATATACTGATATCGATTGTCTTGATACCATAAAATATTCCTACACCAGAAACAATGAGTATAGGTACGATGCCTGATACGCCTCCATTCCTCTCATTGTTTCTTGTGTATCGGCACCATGGTATTAATCTGGCCTTAATAATAAATCGATCGATATAACTAAAACTCTCGATCATTACATACATTATATCATTCGTTATACTGGATGCCCACTGTATCAATATGGGAAATTTTCAATTTACTATCTTCTATCGGAATCGCGATCTGGTTCTGGATTAGCTTCTAACATATAATACAAAAACAAAACAATGGAAAATTTTCAAAATTGTTTTTGTAGCAAGTGTTGAAATTTTTTGTTTAAGATGTTGGTTTATCAGTTGTTTTGATGTTCTTTTCATATTAGTCTTTTTATTGTTTTTTTTTATAATAATGTACTTTTGTTTTTTGTTTCAATATTTTAATTACCTCAAGTTGCTCATCCTTAATTGGTCTACTCAGAAGATCGATTGATTTTACTCTGACTGCTGAAACAATATCCTCTTTGTCTGGCTCTTGAACAATATGCTGATGTTGTTCTTGCTTAGGATTTGGCTTTAGAGCGACCAACAGCTCGTCGTCATCATCTACCTCTGATCCGGATGATGTATTCTGGGAGACAAAACGCTCCTTGTTTTGTTTCCCTTCTTGAAAAGTTCTGGCGCGCTTTCTGTATTCCTTGGAGTATTGTCTCCAAACTTTTCTTTGAATACGTTGCTCTAACTTTGATTTTTGACTTATAGTCGTTATGATTCCTTGTTTTTTCTTGCGCAAATATCGCAAATGTTCCTTTTTCCTTTCTTCCTCTCTTCTAACAGGATCTGCGTTAATTCTTCGTCGGCGTTCGCGTTCTTGCTGTGCGCGAATTTGTTTAGTTTTTGATTCACTAGATTTTTTAGTTTTACGGCCTGCCATTGTCCTTAAAATGTTTTAAATGAATGTCAAAAAAATTACAAAAATTTGCAAGTAATCCAAGACTCAAAAAGAAAAACACATATTAGGACGGATTCTGTTTCTGTGAAAAGGTGAAATGAAAATGTTTTCACTCTTTCACACTAAACGCTATTCTCGATGTGTGAAAAAATGAAACCAAACCTCAAAAACATTCATTTGAATTTTTTTTCTTTCACGCTCATTCGATGGTGAATTTTTGAAGTGAAACATGAAGGAATGTGTGTTACGGAATCCCAATATGACTTGAGCCGGCCAATCACGTTGTTTTCGCAAGGTGCGTAGAGATTTTCAATAATAAAATGACAACCTTTAACGTGAATGGGCCTTGGGCGAGCATGAAAATCTATAGGGAGTAAAGATCTTGCGACCATCTTAATAAGTTTCTTGATATTAAAAGTAATTTTATAATTTCCAATAAATATCAAACCTCTGCGTGATGTTTTTGAATAAGAATAATAAACCTTCCTTTATAAAGTATGTAAAAGTAAAAATGAAGGGAGGTATGCTTAAACAAGAATGAAAAGAATAGTTATAGTTACATACTTTGAATTTCTGTGCTATTAGTACACAGTTTGGGCTATATTTGTTTTTGCTATGAACTGTGACTAAAATCCGCATAAATGCAGAAAAATCCAAAGTAAAGGAACAGATCTATTATTATATTCTGTTTTTACCTTCGACATTCAGCGTTCACAATAGCAGATAAACTCAACAGAAACAGTTGAAAATTATTCAGCATGGTGAATGCTATTGAGTTCACCACGAGGCACGTTTTCATTCAATGAACAAACATCGATTTTTTGTGCCAATCGAAAAAAGTCAAAGTAATGCTTGGCAAATGACAAAGAATGTAGAAAACATATATTCGATTCACTTTTTCATAGAAACAGAATCGCCCCCTGAAAACATTTCCTTTTCAATTTCGTCATTACCATAACTCAATGATAGGGCAGGGCACAGGAATGACGCTATGAAAATTACAGAAATCCATTTGTTTTTACTTTTTAAATTTCTTTTTTCTGGTTTGTCATGAATAATTGTGCGACATAGCTTTATATATAAAATCCTTTATCTACATATATAAGAACAGAAAAATGTATACTCACCACGGGATATGACGCGACTACTCTGTAACATGCAATGAATACAACCACTCACTTCAAAATTACACACGAAACTGATTCTAATTTTGTTTTTTTGTATCGTACTTCGTATTCGTACATCGTACTTCGTTCGTACATCGTATCTATTCTTTTGAAAATACAAATACATACACAGTAACAATACATCATTGGTGGTGTTCAATTATGTTGGAGCGGCAAACTGCCATAGTGACGACCGTTAATTTGAATTTAAAAGAATTTTGATTTTTTTACTGTAATTATGCAAATACCGGTGCACACAAAATAATAAAAAGCTTCCAGAAAGGTTGTTTGAAATTAATACATTTTATTTTTGGGATAATTGTTGAACTACATTTTTCCTGGGATCCAACCATATGAACGTTTTATATTTAAGAGAAAAAACAAAATACTTTTTCTGTGTAAACCTACGGATTGAAGTGGGTTTAGATACGTAACGGAAATGATGCTTGGGAATAAAATGCTCAATTATTATGCAATAACACTTGCAAATATTATAAATTGAGAATTGGTTTTAGTGGGGATAAGCGTGCTGCTAACATCCCTAACGAAATGGAAATATGCATCATTCATTTGTTACAAGACTCAAACTTTGTTGTTACGAGATAAATGCCATTGAAAATTTCGTTTTTGTGGAAATATATGAAAAAAGACTGAGGTGCAAGAAACAATGCACTCCTATTTTAAATTGAGAAGAGTTATCAATATATTATGATGTAGTTACCTAGGTACTACAGAAAGAAAGAAAAAAACATCATTATCAAATGTTTTAGGTACCTATTTAGTTCAAAATCGTCAATTTTTTAGTTTTGGGTGTCTTGTTACAAATGGGCGATATGTACCTTTTTTTAATTGTTTAAAAAGGAGAAACAAACTTTGAATGGCCCTTATCCTATATCCTTGGGCGTGTAAGAGTGCATAGGTATGTACGTTTGATATAAGTTTTGTTCCAGATATTTTTGGACAAAAATTGGCAGTCTGTCAAATTTTGATAAAATATTATCAGAGCAGAGAGGAAAAAACTGCCTTAAATAAGTGGAATGGTTTGGTGGCAACTTTAAGCAACAATTTCCTCTCACAATACACAGTAAATATTTGTTTATCTGACCTACGCAAACCTGGCATTTGATTGATAGACCAAACAATTTCTACCCAACGATATTTTGAGCGCTCTCTTCTTCCCAAAACGACTCAACTGAAGTTTACAACAGGAACTCAGCAAAAATTGGTGACAAGCTGATAAGTACAGTCGACTCCCTCTAAGTCGAATTTTCACGGGATATGAAAATTAGTTCCAGTTAGAGTGAGCTTTGAAAAAATTCGAGTTATAGAGAAATATATATTTTTTTTTTTTTTGATAAAATTAATAAATTAAATAAATAAAAAGAAGCTTCTTGTAGTTTGTAGAAGGCATTAACAACCAACCAAGCAATAAAGTTAGGTTATTTTGTATTACATACATATAATGTTAACCAACTTAACGTAAAAGCTAAAGCAAAACCGTTTCAATATCATTGGACCAATTGATTTTAATGTAACAGAACGTTCTCTAATTTCGTCTAATAAATATAATCACAACAAAAACATAAATGTTAAAAAAGGAGCCAAGTTCTTATGTGTACAAGAAACCTGTGCGTATAAAGTCAGCCAAAAAAAGTAATGAGATCTAAAATATATGCCAAGTTTTAAGTTCATGAAGTTTAATATCAAATATCTTAAGTAGAGTAATATCGAAACAATTCCAAATCATGACAGAAATTTGGTATGTTATGATTACTGATTAAAATTTGGTGGATTCACTTGGCAAGTTTTCTCTTAATTACGTACTTAATTACAAATTTAAAACGTATGAAAACTTGACCAGTGAAACCACCAAAAAATTAAATCGTTGGAGCCGTTTTCTTAAAAAATAATTTTTTATATATAAAATTTTTGTAACATTTTTCAAAAAAAAATTTGGTATGCCAATTTCGAGTATATATTAATATACATTAAAAACTGAAATTTCAAAACAATTCATCAACCCGTTTTTGAAATATTGAATTTTCAAAAAAAAATTTTGAATCTTTTTTTAAAAATCCAAAATTTATTTTTTCAAAAATTTCGGTATGCAGTATTATTCATATTCTAACAAAGTTTTTGTGCAAAAAATTTTATTGAAATCGGATGAGCGGTTAATAAGAAAACCAAAAATCAAAAAAACCGTTATATGGCAGGTACCGTTAATAAATGTTTTTGGTGATTTTTTTTCTTACTTAAAGGTATATCATATCTACAATAATACACAGATTTTTTTTATCAAAATCTTTTGAGCCGTTTTTGAGATAAATAAACTTTTCCTTAATGGTTGTATGGCAAGTACCGTTATTTTTTGAGCTAAAAAAAAAATTTCAATTTCCCCTCTGGAGTTACAAAAAAACCTTAAAGCTAAGAGCAGACGGCATATAAAAAGCCGCAAACGTTTGCGACTCTGACGTCACGTAAAAAGTCGCAAATATGTCGCAAATTCTGTTTCTACGTCAGTGTCCGCAAACTTACACATAGGGTGTTCACAGAATGTGCAAAAACTGTCCAAAGTTGCAAATGCATATGGGTGTTTCCATCGTTACGGGTGTGACAGTGAGACTCCATATTTTATTAATTATTCACATACTATTCCCAATTTATAAATAATTACTTTACTATTCTATAGGACACCTGAAGCCCTTTTAAAAAAATAGTATACTAAAGTATGAAAAATTAGTGGTTCAGTTATATAGGATGCAATTTGGTTGCGTTACGGGTGTGACCTTAGAAAACTGCTGATTTGCGATTAAGATATCTAATTTCCATGTGGTGTAAAATATTGCATGAAAAGTTTGTATCATTCTTTTGCAAATATTTACCTAGATAGTTGATCTTCAGTTTCAGTTAAGAAATGAGAACCAAAACTACGAAAAACTATACAAAATTTCTAATTGAAAACGTTACGGGTGTGACAGGTCATCGTTACGGGTGTGACCGAGCATGATTTGTATGCCTTAAAACAATATAATATACTATATTTTGACGGGAAATTGTTGTCATCGATGTATAATCATTTCTCACATGATATCAGAAACACTTTTTCTAGAAAAATGAAGTATTTCTCACTGAAAAGTGAATAGTTTTGTCACTTCAATGAATTTTTCCATTTTCTTTTAAAATAGGGAAATCTTTCACTTAAAGCCGATTCAAATCATATTTAAAGTAGATTTTCTTAGAATTATATCCCTACGTCATGAATTTCATATCTTAAGGCAACAAAACTAAAATTGAGTTGAAAAACAGAATGATTATGATTTGAAATGCCAACCTGTTACGGGTGTGACATAGGCTTAAAATTTTAAATACGCGGTCAGTATTAATTTCAACGTCTTGAAATTTTGTCTGACAGTAGATCATAGTATTCTCCTTTTTTCCCCAAATTATCACATTGAAACAAATTTTTTTCTTCTAGTAATGAAACATAATTTTTTTTTGTTACGGGCGTGACACTAACCACTTTATGAATCAACTGCCTAAAAACTAAAATTGTATTTACTATTGAATAATTAAATGACACGAAAACGTGCTTAGAGTTTTCATAAGGGCAAATAACCACCAATTCTCAAATTTTGAAACAATTAATTATTGAAAATAGGGTTTTGAGCTTCTGATAACAAAAAGTGACTTTTGGACACCTATTTTGCAAAGTGGTTCGAGCTGCGAAATTAGCGGCGATAAAAAAAATTATTGATAATTTCACTTTTAAAATAAAACATGCAATCTATTAAAACCGTCTAACGGTCATTTTTTCAATTCTAAGTCATATTTTGTGATTTTTCGTAAAGGGTCGTTTTCTATGGAATCACCCATATGCGATCAAGGTGCTCGCACATCATGTGTCCGCAAATATGATCGCAAATGTTGTGGTCTATATGCGAGGTGTTCAGACGATGTGCTACAAAATCCGCATATCACCCAATTCCAATCATATGCACGTTTGCGAACACATATTTTCTTGGGTCGCATATTGCGAAAAGAATGAAATAAAGAAAAAAATGTAAAAGATTTCCGTTGTACAAATGTGGTTCAAATTTTGATCCGTGGTTCATATATTTTTACTGGCTGATTTTGGCAGAATTCCTGAGGTTCAACTATTGTTCAAGATTCAAGTACCTATGTTAAAGTCGCCAATTAAATTCCTGAACTATCGTTGAACCTCAATCCATTCTCCGAAGTCGGTGAGTTAAAATTGTTGAACCACGAGTTAAATAATTGTACAACTTGCCCTAAGAAATCTTCATTTGAATTTTATGAATTTTGCATATTTTATAAGAAGTTTAACACGAAGGCACTGAAAGAAGTACATACATACATATGTTATTGAAAGATTCAAAAATAATGTTGACGAAAATGTGGAGAATGAAAATACTTCAGAATAGTACAAATTTGTTTTACAAAATTAGCTGGAGTAATAATATAACCGTTTGAAAATTCTCATAAATGTTCGCAAATGTGTGAGATATGCAATGTCTTTTTTTCAGGCCATCGCAAATGCCTGGGAAGGTTGCAAATGCTCGCACATTACCGCAAACTGTCACAAATAATATGCTAGGGTGTTCACATGATATGCAAAAAAGTCGCAAACTAATATGCGATCTGGGTGTCGCACATGATTCGCAAATTGTTTGCGAGCATGTGGGGACTGTCCCAAAAGGGTGTTCAGACGATATGCGATCAAAAGTAGCAAATGATGACGTAAAAATGACGTCACAGTCGCAAATGTTTGCGGCTTTTATATGCCGTCTGCTCTTAGCTTAAGTTCAAAATTTGAAGAAAATCGCTTCAGACAGACAGAATTGTGCCACCCACTTTTTTCGTGTTCTCTATCATCGTAATGTCATGTTTGATTGTTATCTCGAAATTTTTGTTTGCACGAATCCAAAACTTGCCCTATAGTACCTATGTATATCGCAAGTAAAAATTATTACATACATACCTATGTACAATGTTCATACATAGTTACAAATTTTTAATTATCTACTTATTACAAATACAATGGATATTTTGTTTTAATTCATACCTATAAAGTGAGTGTCAAAAGTGTGTTAGTAAACACCCAAATGATTTGTGGAGTAACATGGGATTTAAACCCAAAAATAAAAACGTTATATATATAGATATGGAGTATGTCTAGTTTTTATTAGGAAAAAATGCATTTTTTTTTATTTTGGATATTATTGTTTTTATTAATTGATATTGAATAAAGCTTTTGTTCTTTGTTATTGGGATGCAGTTTTTGTTAATTTTGTTTGTTTAAATTTCATGTAACTCCAGAAATCTTTTTTGTGTTAAGGTACTCACTATTGACACTCACTGCACCTATTACAAATTTAATGGATAGTGCAATTGAATCGGTCATTTCAAAAACCACTTAAGTCACATTTTTTTCAAAAATGCTTTTTTTGCTGTAAATGCATATTCTGAGAATAAATTACGTCTCGGTCCAAACATTCCTTCCTCTCCAAATGATACCTCACAATAAACGTTCCATGCAAAAACAACGTAAGTCAATTGACTTAAGTGGTTTTTGCAAGCACTACTAGATGGTGGAAGTAGTTGAATCTAGTTTTGCCTACGGACTAAATATATTGAAACATGATAAATTAAAACATGTGACATGTTAAAATGTTAATATGTTAATATTTAAGTATAATTAAAAAAAAAATTTGATTTTGTTTAAATTATTGTTTACTGCTGACCCCGTTTCTTGCTAAAACAACGTAAGTCACTCGTTTCTTGTTAAAACAACGTATGTCAAGAACGGGTTTCAGACTTTTTTCCTTTCAAACTAGTTTAGTTTTTAACTAAACAGTTTTTATTGATTCCTGAAAAATTCGAATTGTGTGACTTAAGTGGTTTTTGAAATGACCGATTCAATTGTTATCCATTACATTTGAAAATGTAATAGAAAAATTTCATTTGTTCCATTAGGTACCTATTACAATAATTTAATGTTTAATTTGATTTATTTCCACTTCATTTTGAAAATATAATGGATAATAGGTACGATGTTTTTTACTATAGATATGTGCATATCTATAAGTTGGTAGTTATAAAAAATGTACTGGGTACCTACTTAAAATGTAATTGAATTTCAAATGTAATTAACTACAGTGGTAGTTCAGTATGACGAATTCCGATATAACGAATTATCGATGGTACGAATACTTTTTTCAATATCATTAGGTACCTACTATCCCTATAACCAAAAAATTACGAATTTCAGAAAGTAAAACCAAAAATGATTTGAAAATATGCCAGTTTACTAACTGAAATTTTCACCATGGTTTCTGACAGCCAATTGTGAAAATTTTTGAGAGTTTGCTAGAAATTTCACCAAACACAACTAATTTTCCTGTTACGGACATGAACAGGTATTTGTGTAATCAACTCTTGATAATGGATGAATGAGTGTATAAGTTTATTTATTTTGTTACCTATGTAGATTATGTATCCGTATAATTGGCATGAACATTGTTTTATTGTGCTCACTCAATTTACTCGTTTTATCTTTGCTTACTCAATGTATGAAAATGCTCAAACTTTTTAATTTGTTATGGCCAGTTATACAAATTTTTGATCCGTTGGTCAGCAATTTAAACACCGGCTTTGGCGAATTAACTGAAGTTCAACGATGGTTGAAGCACTTAATTACATACTACTATAACATACCAACTCAATGAGAGGGTTAAAACTGCTGAGCTACGGATCAAAATAAGGACCATGTTTGTACAACTGGCCCTTAGGGATTTGAGGATAAAACTGTGTTGTGGTATTGGAAAATGCTACCAGATAAAGTATTGAAAAATAAACAATAGCAACCTACCTACATATGTACATATTTCTTTTGCAAATATAACGTTCTAATGCATGTTTGATGTAAGGAATGGAGCGTGGACATTATCACCCGATTACAGAATACGATGAATGGGCTGCGGATAGAATAAGACTCAATTTTGACAGTTCGCTCATAGTAAAAATGCAAAAATTGAATCTCATGGGGAGTAATCGCGGTGTACCTATACATTATGTAGGTAGGCATGTATTATGTATATTATTCGTTGTACTGGACCAAAAGTTAATAGGTCCAACCCTGGTGACCTATCTACCTACCTTACCCGTTAATTTTCAGTCCTTATGAAATATACAAAACTCCCTACCTACGTCTTTTTTTTTTAATTACCGACAACTTTTATAGAAAACAATGTTAAACACTTTACAGATAAATTATTAGGTAGGTACCTACCCACCCACAGTACACATATTAAAGGTAATATCATTAGCGTTTTTATTTTTGTTCAGTTCTGCACATCCATCAAAATCAGTGGAAAATGGCGAATCCCGTGACCCCCGCTCGTTAAACGTCAATATTTGTTGTGTGTGATGTGTTCATTTGTTACTTATTTTTCAGCAAATACAATTGTTTCACGCTTTTGAGTGTTTATTAACAATATTTTATTTTGAAAATAACATTCCTTCCTGGTTTTTAGTGTTATTCAAATTATCCTTTTGTGTTTGTTTTTATCGTTGTTGTTGTAATACAGCGGACGGGGTCACTTAAGGCTCCCATCTAGAATTTTTTTTGATAGTTCTCATTTCTGACAACCTGCGCAAGATAGGTAATACCTAGGTATGTACGTGTACTGTGGTACCTACACACCTTACCTACATTCCATTGGTACCTAACTAGAAATTAATTTAAATCGTGGATACCTAAATGGAAATTATTTAAAAAAAAAATGATTCTTTGATTCATATACCTAGGTACCTACCTATGTACCTATTTATTTTTTAAGTAAAAAGTTCACTTTTTTAAAACTTTCTCAAACAATGGTTTTTTTTTCTTTCAAAGAAAAAATATTGTTCCAACAAATAGGTAGGTACCTACCTATTTTATGTTTTGATTTTGAAGACAGATTTTTGCATAAATGTAGAGTTGTCTAGTTTTTGCACCGGATGTTTCAATTGAAACTTAACAACAAAAAAAACTCTCGTAAGGAATTTTTAACTTCCTATCTAGGTAGGTACATATGTATGTACCTACTATATTAATTTTTTGTAAGTTGGCCTTATTTTTGTCTTCTACTTGTGCAAAATAGATCACTTTCATATTTTCCTTACCTTTCACATTTATTTTTTTAACATAGCTACTCAGCCTCAGGAGCAGAATTCTATGAAAATCTCATTACCTACCTTTTAAAAAGGTTTTGACTATCGTTGATTATTACCTACTTACTTTTGACATCCTTTTTTAAATTGGGTTAACTAGGCATTTTGTGGAGCTAGGGAACATAACATTACAAATACAATCTTTAGAAACTTTAATCTTTTCATACCATAAGAATGATTATTTTTATTGCCTAGATAGGTATATGTAGATAGGTAGTTAGGTACCTACCTGCTCAGATAAAAACAAAAATTAATAGATTCAATTTTGGAAACGTGTACCTACCTAGGTAAGTACCTATAACTAGGAAGGAACTTAAGTCTAGTTTTGTAGGTAGGCAACTATCTAGGCACCTGAGTACCTATTGTATAGGTATTATATCTTTCATCTAGTATGGCAATACTGCTTAAATTTTGATTATTCATCTTTTGTTTTTGTTGTCTATTTCGCATCACTCTGACGAAATAAATGAGTGTATCTATAAACGACAAAAAAGCAATCAGAATAACTTGGCCCCCTTTTTTGCCTCACCCGCAACGCAATTATTATCAACTACCTTTTCTCCAGCCCCAGTCATCACCATCAGCCGAACAACCGACCCGACACCAACGACCTAACCAAACCATACAACAGAACACAACCCCATACCCCCGTACATCCGCACTTGCCCCGTAACCCAATCAAATCAGCAAAAACAAATCAAATCACACGCAAGGTGGTTGTTTTTGTTTACCAATTCCACAACTCCACAAAAAAATATCCCCGCTTTAATAATTTTTTTGTATTTATTAAAAGAATTCAATGCCAAATTAATAACGCTATTTTCTTCTAGTTCTGATCAACTATTTATAAATTAAACACTGGATTTATTCAAAACTTTAAAATAGGTATACTTACGGCTCAAAAGTATTGTTAATTTGTTTTGCGAAAAATATGTTTTTTTTTGTTATATTCCGTATGTTAATTTGTATTTATTGATTTCACACAAGTCCATAAAAAAATGTTTTTACATACACATCACGTCGAAAAATACCGATTTCAAAATTTTAGGTTCAATTTTTAAAATATTTTTTTTTTTCTACTCAAAAAAAATATGAGTGAAAATAAATATCGACCGCGTCCGCAAAAACAACTTGACTCTACAAATGAAAACTCAGCACTGGAACGGCAGCTGGCACGGCAGAAATGGGAATTTTTGAATTTTATGAAAAACGTCAATAGTTCATTTTTCTTCTTCACACTCCACCTCTTTCCAACACACTAGATCATGCACAGTGGGAACACTTTTTTGAAATACGGGATGTTGTTTTTTTATTTTTCCTTAATTTTTTTTTGTCAAAAAAAGATTAAATACGGTACTCAATACACAGTAGCAGTAGCAGTAGGAAGTTTTTTTTGTATAGATACACATTTATGCATTTATTTCGTGTTAATTTACGAGTGCAAGTGTATTGGTTGCAAATTTTCCGAAAACTGTTTTTTCTCTTTCAATATTCCATTTATTTCCCTTTTGAAACACATACATAAAAACGAGAACAAAGAGAGAGAAGGGATCTTTTAGATTTTTCTTTGGGTTCCTATTCGCGTAAGGGGATGTTATATGTTTTAAAAATCCCTTATAAGGTCGATATTGCACTAGAAAATAAATGTGCCTAGAATTCCGATATGGAATTCAATGTTGGAAAATATTGTTGGTTGTGCTTTTTCCCTTTTCACACAAAACAATTTGCTGGATATTTTTTGGATGTTTTCCAGTCCAGTCGAGTTTTTGAAGAGACTTTTTTGACATTTCCTTTCACAAGCAAGTTAATGCTGTGTTCCCACCAAAATGAAATCCGAGACTTCGGTTGAAAACTTTTGATATCTCACTTGAGAGTTCGCGATTTTTCAGCTGAAATCTCAGATTTCGGTTGCTTGGGAACATAGTAGGTCTGATCCTTTACTTTGGGTTTCTGTGATTTTTAGTCCAAACTTGTGTCAAAAACTTTTTTTTATATGAACTTTGACACAACTTTGGACTAAAATGCGCAGAAATGCACAGAAAATCACAGAAATTCAAAGTGAAGGAACAGACCTAGTATTATGCTATGTTCCCACTAAAATGAAATCCGAGATTTCAGCTAACAAATTTTGAGATTTCAAATTTGTGGAGCAGAATCTCATTGAGATTTCATTGAAATCCCGAGTTTTTATTGAGATTTCGTTGAAATTTCTATGAAACCTTGTTCCAGTGGTTCAAAATATCAAAGGATTTCAAGCGAAATCTCGGATTTCATTTTGGTGGGAACATAGCATTAGGACGAGTTTGTTCACAGTGGGTTTAGTATGCAATTTGATTATCACAATGCGTGTTTTATTATCATCAGGATCTGGATCTGGATTAACTTTAAACACGTATTACTATAGGCGTGTTTTATTATCATCGAGATCTGGATCTGGACTAAATTTTACACGTAATACAAAAACAAAATAATGGGAAATTTTCTAAAATTGTTTTTAGGCGTGTTTTTTTTTATCATCGGGATCTGGATCTAGATTAAGTCTTACACGTAATACAAAAACAAAATAATGGGAAATTTTCTAAAATTGTCTTTGTAACCCGTGTTAAAAGAAGATCCAGATCCAGATCCCGATGATAAAAAAACACGCCTTTTGTAACACATGTTAAAAGAAGATCCAGATCCAGATCCCGATGATAAAAAAACACGCCTAAAAACAGTTTTGAAAATTTCCCTTTATTTTGTTTTAGTAGTCGTGTTTTATTGGGAAATGCATAGCTAGCACAGTAAAATTTCGCTTGGCAAACAACAACAAAGAGATATTTTTACTGACGTTTTCAATTTAATGCTATGTTCCCATCAAAATGAAATCCGAGATTTCAGCTAAAAAATTTCGAGATTTCAAATGGGTGGAGCAGAATTTCATGGAGATTTCGTTGAAATCCAGAGTTTTTATTGAGATTTCGTTTAAATTTCTATGAAATTTTTTCCCAGCAGTTCAAAATATGAAAAGTTTTCAACCGAAATCTCGGATTTCGTTTTGGTGGGAACATAGTATAAGATCATTTCCTGTTAAATTACTATACAGAATAATTATCCACTTGCAATTTGTTTTTATTTTAATACGGCTGAATGATTTTTGTTTTGATTTTTCTTTCCAAATGCATAGTTGGCATTGACATACTATATATGGACTGCTAGTCGAGTTTCATTTTCATACAAAAGCTGTATTAAAAGCAGCTCATATCTTTTTAGCGACATAACCGCTTATTGGAGCAAAGTGGCAAAAAATAGTAACTATTACCAATGCCATCTCTTGTAATTAGGCATAAACAAGCTTTTTCAACCATAGAAACTAAGGCCATCTTTTAAATTACCTATAGAAAAACGGAGTCGTCCTATCTTAATTCAAATTGACATCTGACGTTTGTGAGTAATTTTTATTTTTATTTTTATTACAAAAAATAATTTTTTCTCTTCACTGGATCATTTATAATTTCTTCAAGACTATTCCATATTTCTCGACACACAATATCACACTAGCAGTTTCCAAGGCCTTTGGTCTTATTTAGACCGAATGTGTTCAACTCGCAACAATTCATACGACTCTGGTGTAAATCTTTTCGCAACTTTGAAAAAGGTTTAGATCTTCTAAAGTGTTTTCGCGACTATTTTTCTTTATTTTCATAACGAAATAACTTTTATATTTAACAATTTTTACACTAATTAATTTTTTTTCTATTCTATATCCTCTAAAATTATATGTAAACAAAAATGACAACACAACCGTCAAATCGAATGTCAAAAGCTTCACTATTTTTCTGTTTTGCTCCAACTAGCGCTGGTGGCAATTAGTGGGTGAAAATGAACCGTCGTGAAGTTGGTTCCTGGCAGTCCATATATAATAGGTCAATGATAGTTGGAGTGTGTAGGTAGTGCTGGCCATTGACCTATTATATATGGACTGCCAGGAGCCAACTTCACAACGGTTCATGTTCAGCAACTATGCGCCACCAGCGCTTGTTGGAGCAAAACAGAAAAATGGTGTAACTTTTGACAATTTCGTTTGACGGTTGTATATATCTATTTGTTTATTTATTTTTTTAGAAAATACAAAAAACTAATTTTAAAAACCCATGTCTTTTCCTTTTCAAATCAATCAGTTTTATTTGTGAGCGTTTTAAATTTTCATTTTTATTTACTTTTTCCTTTCTTCAATACTTTTGTTCCGCGTATTATTAGTGCTCGCTAAAATTGCATATCAAAGATTGCATATAAGATTCCATAAACAAAAAAAGAAACAAGGGATCTAAACGACGTTGGAAAGAACCTAAATAATGTAGATTTAAATTAAAACAGAAGACTCGGTTTTTTATAAATAAACTAGTAGATGGCCTTAGCTTCTATGGCAAAAAAAGCTCTCTCAGATCAAGTGGCAAGAGATGGCATTGGTAATAGTTACTAGTTTTTGCCACTTTGCTTCAAGAAGCAGTTACGTCGCTAAGTAGATTTGAACTCATTTTCAAAAGGCTTTTGTATGGAAATGAGACTCGACTGGCAGTCCATATATAGTATGTCAATGGTGCTGGCATTTTGTGAAACCTAGTGATGAGAGTTTTCCCAGTTGTAGTTTTTCTATACATTATTTTATATTAGGCCTTGCAAAAAAGCACTTCTATTTGGATGGTAAATAAAATAACTACAACAAGTAGTAAAATCTTTACAAATTGTTTATTTTTTTCTTGCAAGATGGACGGTGCTTGGTTTCTGTTTATTCATGTTCTTTATTCATAGGTATTGAATAAATTTTGCTTCTCTTTTTTATACCTACGCTTTTAGGAATAACCAATGATGAACAAACGAATTTCCAGGAAATCTTTGATTAAATCGTGCTAATCGAACAGAATTTCTTAAATAAGTGCTCAAATCATGGATTTTCTGTTTAAAATGTTGCTGAGCAAACGCATCCAATGGGCTTGTTTTTTTATCATCGGGATCTGGATTTGGATCTGGATCTTCTTTAAAACGTGTTACAAAAACAATTTTAGAAAATTTCCCATTATTTTGTTTTTGTATTACGTGTAAAACTTAATCCAGATCCAGATCCCGATGATAATAAAACTCGCCTAATAGGCGTTGACAAGGTGTGAAAAAACTAGCCCTTTAACCAATTCGGCCAATTCGGTGAGATCTTTCAGCTATTCTGTTATGAATTTTCATACAAAAGTTCGAACTATCAACAAATCTTTAATAGAATTTAATTTTGGTATTCGACAATCCAAATTTTGTCATTTAACAGCCTTATTCATTAGATTCCACTAAACAGATGAATAGTTATACACTGTATAAGGCCACTATTCAGTGTTACACAAATTCTTATTCATAAAACATTTTCCTACCCATTATAGTTATACAACGCTTGTGTCAAATAAAGTACCAAAAAGGGAAAATCTATTACATTTTACTTGCACATCTCTAAGAAAACATCAGCAGTTCGTGAAAAATCAATAAAAGAATAATGCTGTCGGTTCGGGTCTTTTCAATTTCTGTGTTAATAATTATAATTTTGAAGTTTCCTTGTGTCGTTTTTAGTAATATTTAATAAATATTTCAATAAAACAAAGCTATTTAATATTCCGTTTACTCAGTGCATTTTTATGAAAAGAAAAAAAACAAATCAACCCCCATTCTTCCTGCTGCGCCGCCGGCGGCCGCCACAGCTCCGTTCCGTTTGGATTATATTTAGTTTTTTTTTTTTATAATACAGTTCTCGTTGTTATTGTTAATAGTAGGTACGCATTATGTGAATAAATTAAATAAAAATGTTTGAGATAAAAACGGTTTTGTTGTTTTATTTCATTATGCCTTTTGCTCTGTTTTTATTGGGAAGAATAGGTTATGTATGTGTGTGTAGGCATACATATCTGAATATTTCACTTCTGTGAGTATATTAGTGACATTTCGATATTAATATATCCTTATATTGCCACTATTCAACCTCCAAACGCGTTTAGCTTATAATGAGCCTATTCTACGTAGTATAAGTTTTATGAATAAGGTTTTTGCGTTCGGTGGCATTATAGCGAGTGGATAGCGCTATAATACTGGCTATGATGCGTTTATGAATAAGGCTGTAAATCTTTTAAGAAATAGGTCTGATCCTTTACTTTGAGTTTCTGTGATTCTTAGTCCAAACTTGTGTCAAAATATTTTTTTTATATAAACTTTGACATAACTTTGGACTGAAATGGGCAGAAATGCACAGAAAATCACAGAAATTCAAAGTAAAGGAACAGACCTAATGTGTTATGAATTGTTAAAACTTGGAACTTTGACATAATTTTTTAATAATTTGCATTTTTGAAAAATAAATAAAAAACGTATGTGAATTTATCATACAAAATTCACACCTGTTTACAGAAATGGATATTTATATATCTCTTATTTAACGATTACGGTTTTTATCCGAACAAAAGTTAACTTCAGTTAATTATCTGGACTAACCCGGAGGCCACACGAGCGAGTAATCGCTAGCGAGTTACTAATACATTAAAACTTTTCCTACTCGCTAGCCAACTGGCTTGCCTTTTTCGAAGCCAGTTGAGAAGCGAGTAGAGTGGCGAGTGATTTGACAATTAATAGCTGTGTTTTTTTGCATGTCCAAAAAAATTTGTGTGAAAAAAACGACAACAAAGCAAAACAATTTACATGTTAAATACAACAACAACTATGTCCATATAGAGTTAGCTAAGCCCAGATAATTAACTGGAGTTAACTTTTATCCCGATAAAAACGGTATTGTCAGACTACCATTTTCATTGTGTAATCGATAATTTGTATAGAATAGTCAAATGTTTGTTAGTAAGATAGTTCAGAACAAAATGGCAGACCAAGGCAAATGTTGAAATGTCCCGATGTCGTTTTTTTCGCCAAACTCCATATGGACATACAAAAAAACGCAGCTAATGTATGTACTCAACTCGCTAGCGAGTACTCGCTCGTGTGGCCTCCGGGTAAGCTAATGTTAAATTCCTTACAACAAAAAAATCGAATCTGTTTAGAAAAAAATCGATTTGTTTAGAAGAAAAGATCAATTTTTCTAAACAAATCAAATCTTTCGTTTTTAGCAAGATTTACACAGACTTTCACACACACTAGTAAGATTTGACATTTCTCTGGAGTTGAAAGTTTTGTTCTGCGGTGTTTTACAAATACTCAAAAGTGTTTCTCGTTCGTTTACATAAATTAAAAACAAATATATCTCTTAAAAGTTTTTAATTCATCAAATGGCAGTGCATAATTAATAAGAAGTGATAAAAATATCAATGAACTTCGATTTCAAGTGTCCAAAGTCGATTGATGTTATGAAGCGCGCGAGTTAAAAAAAAAGAGTTTTATTTTTAGTGTAGTTCGAACGACGACTTTATTTCTTCGAGGTATCTTAACGACTGTTAGTCTAGATATATCATTAAATTTTGTTCAATCAGATTTATTTCCCTTTGATTATTATTATGCTGATTGAGCAAAATTTAATGTATTATTTTACAATATGAAAATATACTTATATGCTTATTTTGCAATATTATTTTACAATATGAAAATATACTTATATGCTTATTTTGCATTTTACGAATTGATTTATTATTCATATTCGTATTACAAATAAAAGGTTGTTGTACTAATGGTGACGGAGGTCACCATACAAATATGTAACTTCTCCCCCCTTATTCTTAAGATTCTCCTGAATCGTTGGAATTTCCATAATTTTAACATTTGGTTGGGGCTTAGTAACATTATTTATTTTAATTTTCAATTTACGATTTGATTTGTTAATGAAAAATATTACAATAAGAATAATTATAATTATTAAGAACATTGTAATATTACTGATTTGACTTATAGTTCTGTGATATGTTAATTCATTAATTTTTTGTAAATTTTCAATTTGTTGCATTTTTGAAATTTCTTCAAACTTTAATTTGTCAGTTACATTTAAATTTGTTTCTTCTTCATAATGAAATTTTTGAATAAATTCTAGTTGATAATTAAAAATAGTTACATTTAATATATTTATTGAACAATTATTAATATTTAACATGAAATTTCCAGTTAAAATTAATTTTCTATCATCGCAGTGATTATAAACATTTTCTTTTTCTAAATTTTTGCAGATCAAAGTATCGTCGTCAATTTTTATTACTTTAATTTCTTTATTGTAACGAAAAGTACATGAATCTTTTATTATACATGAATTACTTATATTTAAATCTTTCAAGTAAATGTTTCTTGGATTATACTCATATTGTACATTATTTATTTCTATAAATTGTAAATTTTCCATATCTATTTCTTTTTTTTTATCATTTGGCATTGGTATAATCATTTTTAACTGAGTCAAAATATAGTCTTTTGGTAGTTTCAAAGCTATTATAAGTCTATCTTGGTCGAGTTTCATAAGTCCTATTCTAGCGTTTTCAAGTTTATAAAAGTCTATCTCTAATGTCCTTATTTCTTCTCCTGTCAATATGCTTGGATGGAGATTACCTTGTTTAGCAGATGCTATGTTATCTAGAATGCTATCAATTTTGCTTTCTAATATTTGAAGTTTTAGTAGTTGGTCTGTAATAATTTGTTTTCTAATAATGTCTTTTTGGTTCGAAGCAATACTTTGGTAAGTATAGGATAAAACTTCTCTATCTGTTTCTATTGTTTTTTTAAATTTATTAATAGAGTCCATAAATTTTTCGTTAATTTGTATTTGATGGTTCAGGTTTTTTATGGCTGCATGATTATTAGTATCAATTGTGTTCATATGTCCGATAATATCTTGTCGGTCGTTGTCATCCATTGTCCCAAACAACCATTTCTGTCCTGTTCCTATAATATTTATAAGTCCTCTTTTTTGTCTTCTTAGTGGAACTATTGCTTGAAGTTTAGATTTTATATTAAAAATTTCATTACTTATTTCGGTATTGTTTTCTAATTGTAAAGCTTGTAGATTAACTTCTATCATTCCGATTGTTGAAAATAAATCCCTAGTATCTATTATGTGTAATATGGTCTGGCTATTATTAATTATTTCTACTGATCCTAAATTTAATGTAGTATATCCCTTATTGGTTTGTATCGGTGTTATTATGAGTGTTGCTTCCGCTATTTGCATTATTATCAGCCAGGAGATCACCTGATACAGCCAAAAGATTACCTGCGAATTGATTTGGTCTTTTAATATTTGTTGGGTCAACATTTTTTAAATTATGTTTTCTATAATATGTTTCATTTTTATGTCTTAAATGTTTATAGTTCCTTATGTAGCCTTCTGGAGTCGTGAAGAATTTGTCGCGAAATTTTTTAAAAATGTATTTTAATAAAACTCGCACAAAAAAGCACTATTGATTTTTAGTTCGCACTGCACTTGTTTGTTCTTCTTCTTTTTTTTTTTTTTTTTTTTATTTTGTGTTTCTTTGTTGTGACTGATTTGTAGTCTACAACAGTAACTTAATATATTTTTTTTTTTATAATTCCCGACAAATAGTTGTTGGTACTTTATTCGGGTGGAGGAGGGGTTGTGGACGGTAAACAAAACAATTTAAAAAAAATGTTTGTAACTGATTTGTAGTTACAATTTTTTTTTTTCCGCGTTTACTCGATTCCGTTCCGACTGCGCCAGTTAAAAAAAAAGAGTTTTATTTTTAGTGTAGTTCGAACGACGACTTTATTTCTTCGAGGTATCTTAACGACTGTTAGTCTAGATATATCATTAAATTTTGTTCAATCAGATTTATTTCCCTTTGATTATTATTATGCTGATTGAGCAAAATTTAATGTATTATTTTACAATATGAAAATATACTTATATGCTTATTTTGCAATATTATTTTACAATATGAAAATATACTTATATGCTTATTTTGCATTTTACGAATTGATTTATTATTCATATTCGTATTACAAATAAAAGGTTGTTGTACTAATGGTGACGGAGGTCACCATACAAATATGTAACTCGCGCTCGCCGACGTGTTCCTCATTTGATGTGTTTTTTGATGGATTTTGGATTTTTTTTTTTTAACTTAAATGGACGCACAACAATTTTTGTCTATTTCTGCTACTATTCCCGGAAATATATTTGTTTTTAATCGTATTAAATGACGCGTAAGTCGGAATGCACTTTTGAGTATTTGTATGCCCATTCATTTGTTTACTTTTTGCCTCAAAATTTATGTCAATGGCCAACACACACAATCACATAAAAAAATTGATTTTTTTTACAAATTCTTTTCAACACAAAAAAGAAATCGATCTCCAATTGTTGAAAGGAATTCGACATAACTCTATATGGACAAAGTTGTTGTTGTATTTAAAATGTAAGTTGTTTTGCTTTGTTGTCGTTTGTTCACACAATTTTATTTGAACATGCAAAAAAACACAACTAATAAGTACTTTATCCCGAGGCCACACGAGCAAGTACTTGGCTCATCGTAGCTAAAAATTTTGTTCTAATAGAACTAGACTCCCTTGCCAGACCCACTACACAAGTTGCAATATATACACATTTGTTTACTAACACAAACAAACCCAAGCAACTTGCTTATCAACTGGCATGCAAGTTTTGAAGCCAGTAGTGAAGCAAGTTGAGAAGCAAGTTGGGAGACAAGCAAGTGGAATGCAAGTGGAAAGCAAGTGGGAGGCAAGTGGAATGCAAATTACGAATTTGACAGGCAGTGTATGTAGCCAACTTGCTTGCAAGTACTTGCTCGTGTGGCCTCAGGGTAAAATCCAGTTTTGCGAGTTCTATAATCGACATATTTATTTTCCCTTAAATCTGATCTGGAACATAATTGCGCAAGCGTGAATGATATTTTGTGTACACACTCTTTTTGCGACCAAAATATGTGTGAATAAATTCAACTTCTAGTGTACTGTTCTGCCAAATTAATACTAATCCGGATAAGGAACAAAGTGCCCAACTAAAAACATTACTTCGCATGTCAGACATTGAAGATTTACTAGTTCCTATAGCGCTCTGACGGCAATAAATACCTTCTTGGAGAACTATACTGATTCCTTAAATATTTTCTGGTGCAAATTATATCAGCTTGATAGAAGTAATGTACCAGTATTTCTTTAATTTATCTATGTTGCTCTTATGAAATATCCAAGGAACATTCACTTCTATAGTCATCCTGATATATTATTATATAATCTTTATGCTATTTTGTGTTACTTCATTTGTATTTTTGTTTGAGAAACTTGGTGGAAATTTCACGTTACCAGGCATAATTATTCATTAAAAATTCGAAATTTTTATTTATTACCTGTACTTAAAACAACAAAAAAAAACTATACATAATTATAAAATTACATTGAAATTGAAAAGAGCCGAACTTGCATTATGCTGTTATTAATTTTTTCATAAACAGCGTTATAAAACGTAGTTTCTCCTTTTTGGAACCTTTTTTGATACAAGCCGCGTATAACTTGTGGAGAAATGTTTCATAAATAAGGATTTAGCAAAGTGGCTATGTGTTAATGCTTATGCAGTGCGAAACTATTCATCCGGAATTATAATAAATGAGGCTGTATATGTTTTAAAAAACAAGAAAAGTCTGTCGGGCCAGTTACACAAACGTTTTGTATCATGAAGAATGAAAGTTGTTTGAACTTGTTATTAAATAAAATAAAATAAAATAAAATAAAATAAAATAAAATAAAATAAAATAAAATAAAATATAATAAAATAAAATAAAATAAATTAAAATTAAAATAAAATAAAATAAAATAAAATAAAATAAAATAAAATAAAATAAAATAAAATAAAATAAAATAAAATAAAATAAAATTAAAATAAAATAAAATAAAATAAAATAAAATAAAATAAAATAAAATAAATTAAAGTAAAATAAAATAAAATAAAATAAAATAAAATAAAATAAAATAAAATAAAATAAATAAAACAAAATAAAATAAAATAAAATAAAAATCATCACTACCTCTTTCTGTGAATACATTTTATATTTTACCTTTCAACAGGTTTGAAAAATTATTTTGCAGTCAGTAATATACTGGCCTGAAAGGGTAAAAATCTTATGTCATCTTAAAATTTTGCTACTTCAATAAGTTGATGGAACAAGATTTCATGGAAATTTCAACGGAATTTCAATGAAAGCTCTAGATTTTAACGGAATCTTAATGAAATCCCATTCCTCCGATTCGATATATCCAAATTTTTCAGCTGAATTCGATTTGATGGGAACATAGTATAAATATGATTTCATTTTTAAGTGAACCTTGTTACAAATTTTGAGGCAGTTAAAATTATAGCCTTTAATCATAAATTATAATAATAAAGATAATATATGTACTGTATGATTATAGCCACAAGCTTGAACCATCGCTGAACCTCATTTAACTTGGTGATTTGAAATTACTGAACGATTGATCAAAATTAAACCACGTTTGTACAACTGGCCCTTAGAAAAAACTTATGTGCCCTTTCACACGAGGAAACTGAGTTGCCAGCAACTTTCAGTTCCTGGGTGAGAAGGGCAGGAGGAAAGAGGGGCGAACAGAATCTCCCCGGTCGAGGATTTGAGGAGATTTTTTGACATTTCCTTTCACATCTAGGTTTAGGTGTGTTCAACCAATAGACTTTCAAAGGAAATTTCAAAAATTGCCTGGAGATTTGTTTCCTCGTATGAAAGGTGCAAGAGATTTTTAAGGAGATTAAAAGAAAACGTCAAAAAAATCTCCAGCAACTTGTTTCTTCGTGTGAAAGGGGACTATTTTGTGATCATGAAACGTGATCCCGTTAAAGAGCACGATTCTATGTTGTTGTTGTAGTATTTTGTATGATCTATATGTGAAATATCTTTCGTTAAATTTCTTAAATTACTCTTCCTGTTCAAACCATTCACTCACCAAAACTTTTTTTTTTGTTTAAGGAGTCTATCTTGAAATTCTGTAGGAAATAAATCAAAGTATTCAATTATTTCCCATCGATCGGAATTCCGTGTTATTAAATCACATACATCCCTGCATTCATACGGAAGCTGCAATTTCAAAAATACAAGAACAAAAAAAGGGATTTTTTCCGCGAGGTATTTTGTCCACCATTTTCCTAAATCGTTCGTCTGTCAGTTTGGTGTTGCACGTCAACTTGCCAATCACGTCGTTTCTTTTCCTTTTTTTGCTTTTGCTGCCCCATTCGCCTGTTGTCTGTCGCACACACATACACGAGAGAACTTAAAAAAAAGAAAAAAAAAACGAGGAGAAAAGAAAGCAGCGAAAAGGTCAGAACGAAAAAACTTAATCCATTCGATAATTTCAGAAATTCAATTTAAAATCAAATTTTTGCAATTTACATTTGCAGCAAAACCAAACAGGAATTTTTTTTCACATTTTCGAGAAGAAGAAAAAAAAATTCCCACGAAACACACAAAGGATCAAAGTTAGAGACGACAAGCACTAGCAAGAGAAAGAGAAGGAAAACATGTATTCGAATGGCTTCACCCATCATCCCCACCAGCCCCCATTCTATGGAGCACCTAGGGCCGATCGACCATACGGTGGTGCCCGAAATGCTGCAGGAGGTGGTGCCGGAGGTGCTCCAACGGGCCTGAATGGCGATGCCTCAGCACCAGGACACTACAATAATGCAGCAATGGGCTATCCAGGTAGCTATGGTGGCTTTCAAAACGCTCCTGCACGAGGTAATTACCAGGGAAATTCTCCAGCAAATGGTGGAAACTACTATGGCGGTGGTGGTGCGACTTTTCAGAGGAAACCAAATTTCGTTCCACGCCCCAAGACTTTCAGCAACAACAATTTTCTCCAACAGCAATCGATGTCCCATCAAATGAACTCCATTCCGATGGGAATGCTCTCGAAAGAGGAAAAAGCCGAGTTACAGCGTGAGAAGGCTAAAAATCCCGGACGAAATCTAGTGAAACCCCAATGGGACAATTTGCAGCCTTTCCAAAAGAACTTTTACGTTCCGCATCCTAATTCGATTGCTCTCAGTGAACAGGGAGTGTCTGATCTGCGGAAGGATATGCAAATCACCGTCGCCGGCAATGCCATCCCACATCCCATTACCAACTTCGAGGAATCATCTCTGCCAGAGTACGCAATTCAGGAGATGATGCGTCAGGGTTTCACCAAGCCCACCGCCATCCAGTCACAAGGATGGCCAATAGCGCTTTCCGGCCGGGATTTGGTCGGCATTGCCCAGACTGGTTCTGGCAAGACCTTGGCCTACATGCTGCCAGCAATGGTGCACATTTCCAACCAACCTCCCCTACAAAGAGGAGAGGGACCCATTGCTCTAGTTCTAGCGCCCACGCGTGAACTGGCGCAGCAGATTCAGACGGTTGTTCGCGATTACGGTTGTCAGGCAACACCACAGGAGATTCGTCACACTTGCATCTTCGGTGGAAGCTCGAAGGTTCCCCAGGCGCGTGATTTAGAGCGCGGTGTTGAGGTAGTAATAGCGACACCCGGACGCTTGATCGATTTCCTCGAGAATCGCATTACGAATTTGTCTCGCTGTACCTACCTGGTGCTAGACGAGGCCGATCGTATGCTTGACATGGGTTTCGAGCCACAGATCCGAAAGATTATCGAACAAATTCGTCCCGATCGTCAAGTGGTCATGTGGTCTGCTACTTGGCCCAAAGAAGTGCAGGCGTTGGCCGAAGATTTCCTCACCGATTACATTCAAATCAACATCGGTTCCCTAAATCTGGCCGCAAACCACAACATTCGACAAATCATTGATATTTGCCAGGAGGAGGAAAAGCCTCAGAAGATCGTTAATCTGCTTAAGGAAATCGGACAGGCTATTACCACCAGTAAAATAATAATCTTCGTGGAAACCAAGATAAAGGTGGAGGAAATTTTACAAATCATTCGCAATGAGGGATACACGGCTACTTCGATTCATGGCGACAAGTCGCAGGCGGAGCGGGACTCTGTGTTGAAGGACTTCCGCAATGGCAAGTCGAATATTTTAATTGCCACTGATGTTGCATCGCGTGGACTGGATGTTGAAGATTTACAATATGTCATCAACTATGATTATCCAAATTCGTCGGAGAACTATGTGCATCGCATTGGACGCACAGGTAAGAGTTGTTACTTTCTTATTGCTTCTAATATTTTACCATATTAAATTTTGTTGGCTCTTATTACATTCTAAATGGGTTTATATGGAGGTGGGTGTGAGTCATAAGTTTATTTATTTCATGCTGAATTATGAATATAAATTTTTTGCTTCACAGTTGGCAAAGACTAGTAAATTATTGAATAGTTCGTTGAAGCAACACTTAAAATGCAATCTGCCTATTTAAATTGCAAATATTTATTGACACAAAAAAGAGTTTATTGTTGAGATATATGAAGCTCGTGTGTAGATATTTAAAATTTTAATGACATGCGAATTATTACCATCCACAAATTTCACTGAGCAGGGGTATAAACGTGGACGATATTTTCAGCCAGGGTCCAGTATTAAAAAAGAAACCATCAATATACCTTCCACAAATGTACCACAAATTTCACTGAGCAGGGTTATAAACGTGAACGAGATTTTAGTAGTAAAAAAAACATTAATGTAGGATGTGTAGGTGCCTACATATTTATTTTTTAACATTTTATTTGGATTTTCTAAGGAAACTGAACGCATCCTATTTGACAAATAGAAGGCAAAGAACTAAGGTTAAGGTGTATGATGAAATTTCTAGTGCAATAAATAATGTTCTAGGGGCTCCGCAGGGCTTGGTTCTGGGTGCATTTCTCAATGACTTTAAAAAATGCTTGAACTATTGTAGTAAAGCTTTTTGCGGATGATAGTCTGATATACATTTCCGGGGACAACGGTGAATTAATGTGTCAAAGATTGAACGAGGACTTGAGAAGAGTTGATATTTGGTTAAAAATGAAAAAACTAAAAGTTAATGTAAGTAAGACTAAATGTATGAAGTTTAGAATGAAATGTATGATGATATCAATGTTTGTATGGATGGTGTGTCAATAAACTAGGTACAGTGGTGGCCATAGAATTAGAAACAAGAATTTTGTAACAATGTTAAATTGCATAACTTTTTTTTAGGAAATTTGTTGAGGTTGGTTAGTGCTTCTTTTAATAGACCATGACATATAGTACACTTCTGAATATTTTATAAAAAGTAAAAGCGTGACACTAACAGTAGAAAATTAATATTATTTATTTAACCCAAATCGCACCGGGCCATACAATTAGAAACGCAAAGAAAAAATTGGTATTTCATAAAAAATGTTCGATGAAAAATTAATATTTTGTAGGGAATCCTTTTTTTTTTTGTCACTGCAGCTAATCTTGCCTGCATACTTTCTACCAAGGCGCGGCATCTTGTGGGGGTATACTCTCCCAGACCTCCTTTATATTTTCAAAAAGTTCCTCAGAATTTTTTGGGTTCTTGGACTTTAGCCTTCTCTCCACGTCTGCCCACAAGTTCTCGTTGATCGTTATCGTGCTGGAAAACATAACTAATGGACATGTGTGAAAATGAATAAGGCTCCATGACATTTTCCAAGATGCCTTTATAAATATGTTGGTCCATTCGACCATTTATTCTTACTATTGGGCCAACCTAATGCCACGAGAACGCACCCCAAACCATTATGTTTCCTCCTCCATGCTTAACGGTCTTTAAAGTATATCTATTTAGGATCCAATTCCTTCTTCTGAGGGCGTCTAACATACACTTTACCATCTGACCCGAACAAGTTAAATTTGGATTCATCACTCCAAAGTATGTTTTTCCAGAATCCCATGGCTTTATTTGCGTGAAGCTTAGCAAACATCAAACGCCTCTTCAAATTCTTTTTGGAAACATGTGGTTTTTTCCTGGCAATGCATCCACGTGGCCCATGTTCTAGAAGTCGGCGCCTTATGGTTCTAGCTGATAGCTCTTGACCCAATTGGGGCGAAACAACCTCTTTTATTTTTGCAGAAGTCAAAAAAGGATCAGCTTTGCTAATTCGGCATATCAATCTGTCCTCTTTTGGCGTGGATTTTCGATCTTTTGGTTTTCTTTTTGGGTTTTCAAAGCTGCCAGTCCTTTTATTGACTTGAATAGCATCAAATACCATCTTTTTCTAGCAATTAAATCTTTTTGCTATGGAATCAATTGACTCGTTTTCGTTTTGATAGCACTGCACTATGAGCTTCCGGAGTTCTGGACTACAAGACTTATTTTTGCCCATTTTCGTCGCTGTATTTTTAATTAATTAATATTAATATTATAAAAATAATCAAAAAAAAACTGAAAACAATCAACTCACATTGATAATAATTTTCTTTATTTTTAAATTTACCAATTCTTTTGTCGTTTCTAATTTCGTGTCCAGCAAAAATGTCGACTAGAAATGAATTTTCTAAAATAACGGTGTTTTATAAACTGTTCGCGTTCAAGGAAACTCATATTTAGAACAAACATGTCACCTGTCAAAGACCAACGACACAAGCCACGCACGCTGGTGCTTACAAAAAATATTATGGTTGATAAAGTGCGTTTAGAATTGTTGTTTCTAATTCTATGGCCACCACTGTACATATTATAATTGATGAAAAACTAAAATTCAAAGCATGCAGTTCATGTTTTCGGAAATACGAAAGCAACTAACATTTGAATCTGCTATTCTGTATAATGCCCTAGTGATTATTATTCAACGTTACTTTTCGGCGCGAATGCAGACGTGAAGATGAGACTTCAAAGACTTCAGAACAAGGGAATGAGGGTTATCTTGAAGCTGTGACTCGAATTATGCTCGAATGTTTAAATTGGATGAAGTCAAACAGAGGCTGATCTATAATGGAATGATTTTTCATTTTAATTTTATTTTATTAATTAACCGGACTTACCGCGATAGTTTTATTCAAAAAATTTAATTGAAATTGAAAGCCCGACGTTTCGACAAGGTTCCACTTGTCGTGGTCACGGGTTAACTGATGGCTTGTGGGTGGTAGTTGTTGTTTCTTTTTTATTCTCTCCTGCGGAGATTGTACCGGTGTGTTGACTGTGTTGGCACTTGCATTTGAGATGGTAATTGTTGTTGCGAATCAATGTAAGCTTGTGAACAGGCAAAGCTTACAGCATCAGCTGGTTCATTGTTTTGATTTTGTTTGTTGGTTTTGGCTACCTTTAATTTGTTGATCAACGGATCCCATGCACCAGATAAATTGAAACTTTGGTCTCGATTGAAATTCTTATGCAATTTTATTTCAATTGCTTCTCGTACTAATCTTGGTACATAGAATCTCTCCGTCGAGATTGATTTGGCTTTATCGAATCTGATAAAATGATCTTCGTTATATGCTAGATGTTCACAAATTGCTGACTTTGTAACCTGGTTCTTTTGAATATGGCTTTTATATGCTCATTCAGCCTAGTTTGAATTCCTCGTTTTGTTTCGCCAATATAGGAAGAACCACAACTGCAAGGGACTGAATTAACTCCTGGATTTTGTAAAGGGATTTTATCTTTTGGTGATCGCAAAATTTGGTGAATTTTTGCTGGTGGTTTAAATATACATTTAACACCATGCTCAGATAAAATCCTCCCAATCTCTTCAGAAATTCCTTTTCTATATGGTAGAAATGCTCGTTTTTCATTTGGCTCAACTGAAGTTTTTTTTGTAATTTTTGGCTTTGGTTTCCAAGATATTTGTTCTGAACTGTAGCCATTATTTGTTAGAACTGTGTTGACATGATTCAATTCTTCTTCTTTGTAATCATGATCACACAACGTATTTGCCCTATTTACGAGAGCAGATACCATAGAGTTGAAGTTCGAAGGGTGATGGTGAGATGCGGCATGTAGGTACCTATCGGTATGTGTGCTTTTTCTCTAGACTGTGTGCCCCATTGTTCCGTTTTGCTTTTTTATGAGTTTTACATCTAAGAATGGTAAGCAGTTTTCTTTTTCAATTTCCATTGTAAACTGTATTTTTGAATGTTCCGAATTTAAATGGTTAAGAAATGTTTCTACCTCATTTTCTTGGAGTATGCAAAAAGTGTCATCAGCATATCTCTTCCAAATTGTCGGTTTCACTGAAGATGAATTTAAAGCCTTTTCTTCAAAATACTGCAAAAGAGGCAATACACAAACAAATAAGATGATTTTTCATTTGCCAAAAGCCCCCAGTTCCCTTCATATCGTTTTTACGTGAATTATGCTTTTTGTACTCAAACATCGGTTGGGCTTTCGTGTTCCATAACACTAGTTTACAAAATAAATAAAATTTTCTGTACATTAAGTGCCGCTATTTTATTCGTATAGATTTGGGTCCACTGATCTCGAAAATCACATTAAAAAAAATTTCTATGGATAGGTTTTCGAGATACGATTTTTTGAATTTTTTTTCGAAAGTATTATGTATTAGTATTTGGTGCATATCTTAATTGTGACGTAAAGAATCAGCTTGGAAAGTATCTTAAATCAAACAATTTTAAATTTCCAACAAAAATAATTCTTATTTATGCCAATCGGTCAAGTACCTACAGTACAATTAGCCGGAATCTTAAAAAAACATTATTTTTTCAATAAAAATTGAGGTCAGAAATGTATTATTTTGTAAAAGAAAAATATATACTACAAAACTATGATGATTTTTGAACATTCTACCCAAAGAGGTCAGAAATGTATTATTTTGTAAAAGAAAAATATATACTACAAAACTATGATGATTTTTGAACATTCTACCCAAAGCCGGGTCTATTGCAATAAAAATGAGGCATTTACGGACAAAATCTATAGATAAATTCTATGGTTATGACCGTTTTTGTAGAAGTTAAACAATTCAACTTTTTCAATATTTTTCGGGACTTTTACCTTATACATTGCTTGAGTTTGAGTTTTATATTATTTTTTGATAGAGATTCACCATCTCGAGAGAAAATATGTGTTTTCGAAATGATTTTGGATGTTGGATCGTCCTCTATATTTTTCGGTATCCGTTTTTTTATGAGATAACCTTGCTGATAAAAATGCCAAGTATGGTGAAAGATTCCACCATAAATGCATCTTGAGAAGTAGCTTATACTATGGTTGTCTATATATGTAAAAGCTACTATTATACACTCATCTCAAGATGAATTTTTGGTGGAATCTTTCACCATACTTGGCATTTTTATCAGCAAGGTTATCTGGGCGGAAATTTCAACTGTGAATCCAAAAGAAAAGTAGGTTGGTAAATTCGCATCTATTCGAAAAAATAAGGCCATATTATATAAATGTATGATAGAAAATATAGAGAAATAGAAAAATATATTGTTTTGAGCTTACTAGGATTTCAGGTGGATGATGATGAGTGTGTTCGAATATGGTTCTGGACACATGACAGATTGTATTGTGACATACTCATCTGCCATCTAAAGCACTTTTATACCCGTCTATTTGCTCTGACAAAAATGACAACCAGTTACATGATTTGATTGTTTTCCCGTTTATCTTTTTATGTTAAGCCTTATAACAAAAAAAATTATTTCTGTAAAAAAGTCATATAAAAACACCTACGGTAGATGACAAAAATCCAGCTTTTATGAGTAAACACCCAAAATTCGTTTTTCTAGCGTTTTTTCGTTCTAATATAAACACTAACATATGAGAACGCAAATCCAACTAAATTGTGACACCCCTCAAAAAAGTGAGTTTCATACACGTACCTCAAAGTAATTTTAGAAAAAAGAAAGTTAGACATTAAGAAGATAAATTTTGTAAGCCTTTTTGAGCTCTGACTAAAGATGAATTTTCGATAGGCACGTTATCACTCAAAACATATTTTACTGAGTTATAACTTAAAAGTCCATTTTACCTGATAAATTAGGCAATAAAAGCATGTTAAAACATTGCCAAACCAAAAGTTGTGGATTTTTTTGCTATGAATAAGGTTTGAGTCAAAAAATAATGAAAAAACGAATTTTTGTTCTTGTATATAAATGAACATAACTTTAGAACTAATCCGTAGATTTTTTCCGGAAATATCTCATTTTCTTTTGTTTAAGTATCTTATTAATGTAAAAATTAAAAAAAAAATTGTTTCAATATTTTTTTAGCTGAAATAATAGATTTGGTGTTCTTATTTTTGTTCAAAAATAAGATTTTTTCGTATATTTTGGCCCATATCATTCCAACTACTCAACTTATCACAAAAAAAGAGAAGAGATGTTGGTCAACAATTTAATAATTTTCAACTGAATGCATTTGAAGCCAGATTTTGCATTTCTTAGTGCATATATGGCCTTAATAGTAAGGTACCTTCGGAAATATAGAACACAATATTCAAAAATTCATATCTCGAAAACCTATCCATATTAATTTTTTTTAATGTGATTTTCGAGTTCAGAAGGTCAAAATTTATAAGAAACAAATTTTGAATTAAATTACAAACACATCAGTAAATATATCGCAGAGAATCTCCTTCATTTGGACTTATTTGATTCCGTCCGAGAATCCAAAATGATAACCTATTCCGAAATTGTGATATGAGTTATAACAAGTTTGTTGATTTTTTTAGGGTTTAATAAGTTCAATAAATGAAACAAGTCCTTTTTCGAATTCACGACGATTGGTTTCGTTTTGAACATCCAAAGCCAAAAGATTATGTCCATAGACTTTTTCATTTATTGACCTAAAGTACAAACTCAAACCAAAAATATACCTAGGTATATCAAAAAAAAGATCACCTATTTTTATATACATTCATATGTACATAAGACCGTATGTAAACAAAAGCAATCACAAATGAATAGACTGAATGTACCCAAAGGCTTACGAACGTCAGCACCTATCTAAATAACGTCGGTGAAAACATTTGAAAAAAAAATCGCAGAAACAGACGTGCACAGAGTTTATTTTTATTTTCAAAAAAAGAAGAAAATATTCGCTAACTTGTGTATTAAACGTTTTGACCCTTTTGGAAAAATCACTTGCAGTCGTATTCTATTTGATTTCTCTTAAAGCAAATAGAATAATTAAATACCTAATCGATAATATTAGATACTTAGTATGGTGAACATTTTTAGTAAAAAAAACTCATTCTGGTACAGCCTTCCACATACAAAAATTTCTTAGAACCGTGTTTTGGTGGGAGCGTTTAGCCAGCTCAGGAAAATAATTTTGGTGAATGTGTATAAGCAGCTCAGGAAACAAAATTACACTCAAAACAATAACAAGCACAAGTGATTATAAATACTTTGTTTTTGTACGTACTCATAAAAGAGTGAATACAAAATTGTTGTTTGCCTGCAAAAATTTGCTAAACTGCTTACACAATTTCACCAAAACACGGCTTTCGTGTGTAAAGAAAACAGAAAGTGAAAATTATTTGTTATTGTTTGCCTTTAAAAATGTAAGCTGGCTCGGCTAGTATTTCAATGATAAGTTAACTTCAAGAACAACATGGAAATCAACTGTCTTAGCAGAAGCAGAATCCCAGAGAAAGACGTGGCCACAGCTAAAGTACCTTGCAGCAGACCGTGAAGGATGGAGACGTTTTGTTGACGCCCTATGCCCCAGCCGGGGTTACAGGACACGATGATGATGATCTATACAGGTCATCCCAATGCATTTGATTGGTGTTACCATTCGTGTGTTTAATTTTTGTGTATTCAACTTTGAAAAATCTATCACAATACGACTTTTAACCAAAGTCCATTTAAATAAATTTGTTAAATTCATAACGCAGTTTGAAATTTTAAAACTGCGTTATGAATATTAAAAGGGACTGCTTGGTTTGAAGAGAATTTTTTAGTGGACATCTGCAAATTTTTTTTTTACTTAAAACAGAAGTACTATCAAACATTTTTATTTTAGCTCATCAATTAAGCTATTTCTCCCTTACAAATACTACCTACTGATACATTTTTCATAGTACTTATTAGGTGTGGTTAATAAATCTGTTCAGCACCAGAAAATATAAGAAAAGTACAGTACTGTTCTACATTCTGTCACTTTGTTTTCCAGGAAGTTTTCCAAAACAGTTTTCCAATATTTCCTGCACCTACTTTTGATGTAGTATTGTGCTGTTCTGCCTTTTTCTGATTTAGTTTTTCTACATTTAACATTTCATTTTCGCTTAAACGCTGCTTCATAAAATGTCTTTCCTTCAAATTAACTTTTTACTTCTCAATTTAAGGTCGAGATTAGTTAGAACATGTATGGCAAGTTTATTTAAAGTGTTATTGCTCTTGTAAGACAATTCATAAGTAAAACTTACTTGTAGAATCCAGGAATTATAAAGTAAAGACAAAGGCACGTTAAAATTAAAACAGTTTACAAAATCAGCGTTTAAGGTTAAATGAATCGGCGGTAAGTACTCCGAAAAATTAACGTAACACTGTTTGAACGTTTAAATTAAAACAGTTTACAAAATCAGCGTTTAAGGTTAAATGAATCGGTAAGTACTTCGAAAAATTAACGTAACACTGGTTGAAGCCATCGACAGAAAAATACGTTTTGTTTGTTCGTGGTTTAAGTTTTACAGCCATATTATTCACTCAATTAATCCGGTTTTAAATTTACACCTTGGTTAAAAGTGAGTTAAGTCTCAAAAGTTCAACCCAAGCGCATAATATTCACTCTTTAAACTCGGTAATAAACCCTATTTATTAAACTTTGTCGCGTTTAACCCGATTCAATTTTAACTGCCCTCCAGGGAGCTGTTAAAGTAGTTTAACCCGGGTGTAAACTAGATTTTCAGCACATTCACTCATTTTGGCCAAGCAAAATCATATTTGAAGTTTTTACGCAAATACATTATTAAAGATAAAATAAAATAAAAGCAACAAAATAAGGCTTTATAAATGAAATGGTGATGTCTTCGTCGTCAGAAGATGCTTTTTTGGACCAGATGGAGAATCAACGGCGTTCTCGTCGAGTGTACCACATGTTCAAGCGGGCTCGCGCGATTATTAAATATTTAATATTTTCGGTTTGGGAAAAACGTTTTCCTCTTTTTTTTATCATTTTCCCGCTCGGTGTTAGTTGCTTTCATAACCACCACCTTTTATTTTGCGATTCGACATTTTTTTTATCAATTTATTAATTGAGATAAATTAATAGACAATAATTTCACTGTTTTGATTTGTTTTTCAAACGCCAAATCATGATTTTCAAATTTTGAAAGATAAAATTTGAAATACAAGAACAAACAGGTAACACATGCTGGCAAATGTCAAATTATTGACATTCCGTATGTTTAAGATCGGTGTATAGTCAAGTTTAAACAATTTTACATCCGGTTGTAATGTATTTTAAATCCTCCGAGTTTAATGCGCGTTTTGAGTGAATATTATGAACAAAAGTTTAAATTGAAAAGTTTAAAAAATGCGAGTTAAAAGGACAGGTTTAAAATTCACTTAAACCTTACTTACACCTGGAGTGAATAATATAGCTGTTAGTATTCAATGTCAAACTTCCACAACATAATCCAACAAAAACTTGTTGTTGGCAAACAGCCTGCAACTCAGAGAAGTTGTTCGTGATTTCCCTTTATGAAATTTAAAGCTACGGTTATTTGTGATGAAAATCAGTGTGATTTTCTGACACAAAATACTGAAGTCTGGACAGATAAATCTAAATATTAGGATTTATTTGCCAGTGTACATACAATTACAAGGATAGCCTTGATTTGTTGGTGTTAAAAACTAAACTTGAACTATAATAAAATCATGATTAAATTCGCCTAATAACTAATTAGCTAATAATAGATGAATCCATAATGTTTTTTTAATTATAATGATGTATTAATTTTCATTCTAGGACGTTGCCAGCAATTGGGAACTTCTTACACCTTCTTTACACCGGACAATGCCAAGCAGGCACGTGAGTTGATCTCCGTTCTAGAAGAGGCTGGCCAACAAGCCCCCTCTAATCTTGTCGAACTAGCCCGAAATGCATCAAAGGGTGGCAGCAGTGGCAATGTGAAACGTTGGCAACAAAACCAACAACAACAACAACAGCAAATGCAACGTAACAACCCGTTGAACTATCAGCAGGCAAATAGGCAACTGCAGCAACAACAGCAAAAGACATTCCATACTGGTAACAACAATTCTTGGAATCAATCGCAGCAATGGCAAAACAACGGCATGGGCAACGCTGAACAACGGACAACATTCCGCCCACAACGACCCATGCAACAGCAACAGCCGCGTCCAATGCTTGGTGGCTATCACCATCATCAAGCGAATAATGGCGGCTACATGCCAGGACCACCCCCCCACATGTACCGACCACGTAGTCATCATCCACAATTCATTCCAAATGGTAACCAACAACAGCAGCAGCAGCAAATGCGCTACAATCAACAGCAACAGCAGAAATCTATGTATGAGAAGGCCGGCGTAGATGGTGTTCAGGCCAATGGAAGTGGACAGCAGCAACAAGGACAGCAACAACAACAGAACGCATATTCCCCATCGCATCACGCAAATGGTGGTGGTTCCGGAGAATATCCCAACAATGTGTCCACTCCACCATCGACAGCAATGTATGCAGCTCCAGCTCAATCTCCACCAGCTGCAGCGTACATGTATGATGCAAGCGGTGTCATGGCATCAGCAGTAGCAGCTGCGGCCGCAGCAGCCGCCGCCGGAGCACCATTTGGATCGTATGCAACAGGAGCGCCACCACCACCGCAATCCGGTGCGGTGTACTATCATCCCCAGTATGCCGCGGTGAATCCGGCCGCCGCTGTAGCTGCAGCTGACGTCGCCGGCCTACAACAGTAGAGCGCAAGTGGTACAGAGCGACATAAGCAGATTAATCTTTCTTTCCAATGAGTTCCATATTGTTTGCCGCATCCTCTAACCCCATCCCTCTTTCTCTCAATGAAATCAAATTATTTTAATCAATTTTTTTTCTCACATTTGTTATTTTGTTCATATTCTCTCTTTTTCTCTCACTCTTGTTTGTTAATTTTTTTTCTCAGAGTTTTTTTTTCATTTATATTTAATTTATTTATTAGTATTAAATCAAACAAAAACAAATCGGTAACTAAAATCGCATTATTTACAAGCAAATACGTAAATTATTTCCATCCATATATATACATACATTTTGTTCGCTGCACGTGAAGCATTCACTTTCGAATGATCTCCTCTTTTCGAGGAAGATTCGAAAAAGAATTTTTCTAAATAAGTGACCAAGCATCTTTGACATATATGTATTTATTAGTTCTATCCAAATTTATTTATCATTATTGGAGAAATCGGAAATGTTTTTTTGTATATTTCTTTTTTTGGAGCGACTCCTCCGAATTATCGTAAAATGCTAATTTCAAAACGGAAAATCTATTATTTTCCTTTTCTAGTTTTTAAAACTTTTATATTAGTTTCTAGTAAACCTCACAAACACGTATAAATCTCTTCCGAAAGATGGTACATTACCATCTATTCGGTAGAACTTTAAATCGCATTTCTCTTCCAACACAATTAATTATAAATTCGGAATAGAATTTCGAATTAAAATTTCGAAATGAACAAACAAAATATAATGAAACGAAAATGACTTACTTTTTACTTGTCATTTCCTTAGTTTTAAAAAAACAAACAAAAATTCTTTAAGCATTTTAGCCAATTCGGAGAGAACTCCGAATTGCGAGAAATTATTAAAAAAAAAGAAAGAAAAAAACGCGAAAATCTCTGAAATTTATCGTTTTTCTTATACATTTTTTTTTGTAAACATTAATTAATTTTTTTGTTTTTGTTTTTACACGAATTTTTTCTGAGTAAACAAGAAGAAATGAAAACAAAAGAAGCTATCATTTCTCAAATTGAAGAAGAAAAATTTATTAATACTAAATAAATAACGCATAAGTATAAAGAAGAAAAGAGAAGAGGATTAAAAGAAGTATGAAAAGAAAATTAAACAAGAATTATTTACTATTATATATATATAGATATATATATAATTAAATACAAGTGAATATGTGAAGAATATTATATATAACCTATTCAAGAATTACACAAAAAATTAATATACAACACATAATACACATTCAAGAAAAAATAAAAAAATGAAAATTATGAAGAACAAGATGAACATTTTAAAAATATTAATAACTTTGAAATGTGAATTGTAATGAAATAATTATTAAAACGTTCTCATATCTCTGGTTTTCTTTAAAAAAAAAGTATGTATTTAAGCTCTTAATGATTCTTTTTTAGCTTTTGTTCGTTGCATTGGGGCTTGAGTTGTTCCGATTTAATTTAGGTCTTTAGGCATTCACCCGAAAGGAAGAAGCTTATATTAACACTGGCTTTTGTTGGATGTTGAGAGCTTGACTCTATTTCTAGGTAAGTTGCTTTTGGATTACATATTTTATTTTGCTGTCCATATATCAAAAAATTATTGCATTTTTCAGTTATAGTTGCTGGATCTTAAATGAATTGTGCTATTGTCTTGAAACAGACACTTGGTTCCTAGCTAGATGCCAATTCGTATGATTTATAAATATTGGTTTAGAGCTGAATGTAATATGTATATTGTTTTAGTTTACATGGCTTACCATGCGAAGAGATACCCATTTAAACGGAGCAGGAGCTAATAACACGGTTTTTAAATATATTGTATATAATGGGCATTGCACTACCCATCAGCATCACTTCTGTATATTCTTACAAAATCAAAAAAACTTTTCTCATTATGTTAACTTCATTTTGTGTCTTTTCAAAATAAGATATGTAAAGTTCAATTGGTCTGATTATAAAATAGTAATAACTTAACTAGTGACAACAATTTTCTATTTTAATAAAAACGCATCATTTAACTTTTTATGATCTGTATTAAAAATTACTAACGTAATCGTGTAATCTCGAGAAATAGTTGGATCGAACGGAGTGCTAGGTCATGGTTTAGCGCTGTTAGATTTCTTTGTATGAGGTAACGTTAAGTCTTTGGTTTACGCGACAAAGTAAACATTGTTGCAGGAGCTCAGGTACGACATCGAATGCGAAATTCCCAAAGATCTGGTCGACATGTGTCGAGTCGGAGTGGTGTAAAACTGGCTCAAAAGCATCGAACGCTGCAAACGTGCTCGCGGTGTCCATATGAACGAGATCAAATCCTAGACCAAATTCCTGAGCGCAAGATTAGCAACGATAGTGGTATGACTTTAATATTTAAGTGGAACCTAAATAACGAATACTAACCTCGTATTGACTCTTAAATATGAAACATGTGATGCATGGTTCATTATGTATAGTCAATACCATTATGGTTCATTTTACTTAAATATTTAAGTCGTCAAATTTGATTATTGTGAGGCCCAAAACAGATATAAAAACACAGAAAAAGCAAATGCAATTGAATTGCGCAACATAATTTTCACATCTGCACAAATACCTTTGCATTTTCACAAGAAAAAAGAATCTCGTGCATTTTGGGACTGTCTACTTAGCAGGGTTTGTTATGTTTGCACTTGGGAACAACTGTTTGCCCAGCATATTTTGCGCAAGATATTCGTTTAGGAATTTGATCCTCTATTCAAATTTAACATGTGTCCTACACCTGGAATATTAGTTCAGACTAATATCTCAAGTATTCTGTTTCATTAAAATAAACAATTAAAGGGTTAATGGGAAAAATGTCCACTTATGGCACACTTTTGCTCCAAAATTTAAACAAAACGATACATAAAGAAAAAACTTGTGCCTAGAACCAATAATTTGAAAATTATTTTCTTTTCCAACAAGGCCGTTTTCGAAAACGTCATCTGCGCCAAAAATGCATTTGCAGAATGTTCTATAACGCAAACTGCTAAAGTCATAATGTTCAACAACATCATCTGCGGTGCAGCTCTGCGAAGTAAACAAGTCAAGTTGACGATAAAAATAATTGAGAAACCAGAGAGCGTGTTCGTAATCATAAAATACGTTTGCGAGTAAATTGAATAACGTTGACCAAACCGATTTTGTGCAAGCAGTGGCGATTGTAATCTACGTAAAAAGACTATCAAATTGACTTTGATTTGACGTTTTCGAAAATGGCTTTAATTAAAGATGTCTAAACAAAAATAATAAAACCGTTTCCAATTATCGTATCCGCTTCTTTCATAAGAAATTTAAAAAAAAATACTTGGCTCCAACGTGGAAGTCCCTTTTGACTCATATCACTGAATTAGAATTAATAATTCATGAAACTAAAATCAGTTTATGTTTGTGCATTGTGCTAGACAAAATAATTTGTTTATTTAATTACTTCTCCTTTGAATTTAGCGTTTTCTAGCAACTAACTTATATTTTCATTTTTCTCAGAATCAACTAAATGGACTCAAGCCGTTTTCTTTGTTTGTCATTATTGAAAACTCCTTTACTTCATTCAGATCAAATTAAATACTTCGAATTAATTCATGGAATTCGCCTTCAACTTGAGGCGAAAACTACTACATCCTAATTCAACTTTACGTTAAGCTATCCGGAGTGGGTTAAAATGAAATAATGTCTTCTTTAAATAATCAAAGTATAATGATGTTTAAATAATAATGATTTCTTCTTATAGACATTAGCTGTATTTTATTTTCCCCCAGATCTGATCTGGATTGTATTTGCATACGAAAATACATGTATTACAAAAACAACACAAAATACAACTTTGAATTTGGATTTCGATTTACAAATCCATTCTGACCACACACCACACCTTTGGCATTTTCTTGCAAAAATCAGTTTTTTCTCTGACGTGTAGATGGCGTTTTTGTGTTGAAAATAGGGAGGGAGAAAATAGAGAATAGAGTAGAGAAAAAATACAGAAGCAAAAAGATAAACAGAGATAGGTATATAGCACTCTCGTCGCAAATTTGGGGGATAATAAAATACAGCTATTGATGACTTTGAAAACTCGCCAAATGGTACACTTTCTGAAAAAAAATTTCTATTATAGATGAGATATTGACCGAAGGAATTTTCACTCTAAAAAAAATGTCTAGTTTTATTTTTACTCCAAAAATGAAACAAAACGATATTTAAAAAAGAAAAACTTGTGTCTAGCCTTAAGCTAGAACTTTAATGCTCGGAGGGGCACTTAAGTGGTCGGGAGAAAACAAGCGAGTAAACGGAAAGTATATAACGCAGATATAATTGCGAAGTGGAAGATTTCGTCAATTTTCGTTCAACTTTGGTTACGGAAGTAAAACTGACATTTGGTGAAATAGGAATGCCAAAACCTTAAAACAAAGAAGTATGCGGTATTCTAAACACTTCCGGTCGATGTCCTGTCAAAACAAATTGAATTTCAAAAACATCCCAATGTCTCACGCTTATGAAAATTATTTTATTTTCCAATTAATATTTTGAAAATCTAAAGATGCCTGAATAAAAGCAAAAATCCGTTTCCAATTATCATGCCGCTTCCTTCAAAAGAAATTTTCAAAATAATTTTGGCTCTAACGTTGAAGGTCCTTTTGACTCATACCTGCGTATCAGACAAAAAAAATCAATATACATACATACATAATAATGTATTTAAAATTACAAGTACCTACATTTTTCTCGGAATTAACCTAAATGACTTCAGCCGTTTTTCCCCTGGACCCTTCAAATGTACATGTTTAATTAAAAGAAATTAGCAATTATTTTAGTGAATAATTACTTTTGAATGTTTGTTACATAATCTATCTATATACATACGCATTTAAGTTGAATTTTATGGCAACTAAATTTGCTTGCCATCGTCCACTATAGGCAACTTTCGGGAATTGATTTTTGTGTTCTTTGTACTATTTGTCATCTATTTGTTGAAGTCTCATTATTGCCCGTTCGAAAGCAAGCAATTTTGCTTGAAAAACTTAGTGCCTAGTGGGCGCTCTTTTATATAACCCTATGTACTTGTATCGGGTGCAACTAACCCCGAGGCCACACGGGCAAGTACTGGCAAGCAAGTTGGCATACATACTCATTTGTTCACTTACACATATACAAACCCAAGCAACTTGCTCATCAACTGGCATGGAATTTTTGAAGCCAGTAGTGAAGCAAGTTTGGAGACAAGCAAGTGGAATGCAAGTGGAATGCAAATTACGAATTTGACAAGCAGAGTATGTAGCCAACTTGCTTGCCAGTACTTGCCCGTGTGACCTCCGGGTAAGAGCTGCTTGGGGGAGCAAGTTAAAGTTTTCTAGTGGGTGCTATTCCTTACACCCCGACTCCAAAGGGCATACAGATGCCCAGCACCGCAACCACAATCTAATCAACAATCAGCATATTTTTTTCTCGCTGGGCAAATCATGTCATGTCGTTTCATTTCCCTCCCACCACTACTTCTATCTTTTGCAATAATACACTCCCTTTACCCTGAGGCCACACGAGCGAGTTACTAATGCATCGAAACTTTTCCTACTCGCTAGCCAACTGGCTTGCCTTTCTCGAAGCCAGTTGAGAAGCGAGTAGAGTGGCGAGTGATTTGACAATTAATGTATGTACCTAACTCGCTAGCGAGTACTCGCTCGTGTGGCCTCCGGGTTAGACTCCAGAAAACAGTAAAGAGACTTTTTTTTTAATAGGTATCCAGCTTACCTCTAGATACAAGGAAAACCAGAAAAAACACATCTCATGCCAAGCTTTGGACAGCGTTCATGTCTTGTTCAAAAGTTAGTTTCCTTCGACATGTCGTTGACAAGACATGGATTTTTCTAGCTCCATAGGGCTTTCTACCAAGCTATCTCTTTCTATTTGTAATGGCACTTTGAGGGAAAACATTTGTGATATTTATTGTCTCATTTCACTTTTATTTCGCTTTTATGCACTATTTTGTGGATAATAGTTTATAAATTTGATCAATAATTGTTTATTAAGCATTTGCAAGAAATATTTTGCATTCGATTAGATTTGCCGCCGCCAATGTTTTCCCTCAAAGTGACTAAGCTGCCTGACACTGACGTATTCGTGGAGTGCCCTATTGGATTTTTATTAGACATGTTCATAGTTTTGGCATCGCTCATGGCAGGAGGAGCCAGCATGTTATCGACACCTCAATTTATCAGTTACCGTAGTGTAGAGACTACCTAAATATTTCATGTAATTTTTAATAAATTTCCCATACAACCAACAATGCCCCATAAGAACTGTCAAAAAATTCCCATTACCAATTATTTGACATTTTGCCACCCAGTTCAATTTGACAATTTTTTTTGGCTAGAAGAAGGAAGAAAAAACTTCGCTCTCTGCGTAAATTGGAAACATATTTTTATCAAAATAGCACCAAAAAACCTGAGAAGTGTTAAGTTTTCGACAATAAACCAAACACTACAACTGTGAGACATATATTATAACAAAAGTGAATTGCTCCCACCTATCTAAAAAATTGAAAAAAAAAATCTAATTTACTAAGCTACAGCTACAAGTGCCCGACGAAATTAAAACAAATTGCTGATATATTTTTTTTTCTTTGCTTGGTCAATAAGAAGAACACAAAAATGGTCAAATTGTATGCGATAAGCGTTCTCTACAAAGGGCCAACTGAGGGCCGTCTCTTAAAAGCCGCCTTCGACTTGCAATCATTTTCTTTTTTCCAAAGAGGTGCCGTACAGGAATTTATGGGGTAAGAGTTCACTGGATGACGAATGATTTGTCTTATCGATTGAACTATTTATGTATCTTCTGATTGTATAAAACAGATTTGCATCGAAAACCATTGTGGAGCGAACCCAACCAGCCACGCGACAATCGGTCAAACAAGATGCTTATATGTGTCATGTATATGTTCGAGCAGACAACCTGGGCGGAGTTCTTATTGCAGATCATGAATATCCTCAACGGGTGGCACATACACTCATTACAAAGGTACTTGATGAATTTGCTGCACGCATTCCGGCCGAACAATATCAATCTGGTGGCAACACAGATGCTCACTTTGATTTCCCAACACTGCCCCATTATCTGGCCAAGTATCAAGATCCCAAAGAAGCCGATGCAATGACTAAAATGCAAAATGACTTGGACGAAACTAAAATCATTCTAAAAAACACAATCGAAGCTGTGCTCGAACGTGGTGAAAAGCTTGATGATATGGTCATTAAGTCGGAGAATCTCTCATACCAAAGTAAAGCCTTTTACAAGACAGCCAAGAAGACAAATGCATGTTGCAGTTTTAGCTAAGCACAGTCTAGGCAACTCCGCAACGCTCATTCACCCTTCGTATGCGTCACATTGTTTTTGGTCTATTTCGATGATATTACTATTATTCGATCCACATGCATTCCCTAGAGGCTTCGCAAACAGCCTTGACGTAGAGCCAGGGTCTTATAATTAAAATATATTCATAGCTTCTTTATAAATAATCAAATTTTATGTGTACCTACTGCTTGTTAATGACAACAACTTTGTCACTTGCTTTAGTAAGTAAGTTTATGTTTAAACAATTTTTACATTGTGTTCTTTAAACTCTCAGATATTGCAAGGTAAGGCAAATATTATTTGGACTTCAAATATTTCTATTAATATGTATATCAGTGTCAGAAGAAAGTGATTAAAGTGTATGGAAAAAGCCAAGATCTATCCGATCATTGATTCATTCGAGCTAGGGGAAGCGATTTGAAGTATTTTTTCCATTCAGGATAAGAGATACTCCAATAGGTAGGTATGTCACTGACTCAAAGCTAGCTACCTATTTAACTGATTTTTTTTTATTATTTGAAGACCAGTTGTATCGTCACTATTTTGTATTCGATAATTCTCCTAAGACTTTACACTAAACGACGAAATTGCCATACCTTGTATTTTAAATTCCACATACAAAATCACAACAAAAGACATAAGCTTTGTACACAACACGTCACATAATATTACAGCGCTTTTATTTTTTTGTAAATTAAAAAGAAAAAAAAATCATTATTTTTTTTTATTTTCCACAATAAGAAAAGTAATAATTTAGGCTCATTTTATGATACTACATGTTTTTATAATTGCTTAAAAAAAATATTCAAAAATATATACATAATGCAAAGTGAAAGACTAAATTTATAACGTAAAATAAAATTAAATAGTTTAAATTTACATATAATAATAATAATGTATTGTGTGTTTATGTAATGTAAGAAGGATCTTAAAGAAAGTTATATGTAGTAACTGGTAGCTAATATAATACAACAAATATTAATATGGCAATGCAGTAAAATAAACTTACTACTACCTTCGTGTTTTAAAAAATAAAGTTTTTTTGAATTGAAAGGAAATAATGCAGAATTGTGTAGTCAGATTGCATTAAAGGAAGGGGAAAGAGCGAGGGAATTAGTAGAATTCTAAGGAGCCTCCCTGAACCATCCTGAATTATTGATGAGTTTGTTCTTGTAAGTTTTTAACTGCTGAAAATGAATAAATTTACCAGTTTATCAATTGAATTAATTTATTAATAAATAAGCATCATATTTCTCTATTCTATAAATATTTGATATTTTTTGTAAACTGTCGATAAGCAAGTTCGTTTCATACACTAGCCCTGTTTTTTAGTGCATTTTTATCTTCGCTTAGAAAAAAGTAACATGTTAAATACAACAACAATACGGAATTATACCAGTTTGTTGTTGTAATTAACATGCAACTTTTTTCTAAGCGAAGATAAAAATGCACTAAAAAACAGGGCTACTGTCAAATTCCTGTTTGTGCACTTGGTATGACGTAGGTGTTCCACTTGCCAATCAAGTTGTTTATCTTCCCACTTGCTTCTCAATTTGCTTCACTACTGGTTTCAAATTCCATGCCAGTTGATTACCAAGTTGCTTGAGTTTGAATTATTGTGTTAGTGAAAAAATAAGTGTGTATTGCAACTTGCATATATATTTAGGGTTAATCAAAAAAAATTTCAATAAACCTTCGAAAGTTTAATAAGAATAGAAATAAATTTGGTCGTGCAACTGCTTGTGGGGAAGCAGAGCCTTGTGACTCACAACTTTCAACTATTCATGTGTGCGTGTTATAGCAGGAAGTGAACAAAATTATATCTTGTGAATTTGACGGTGCAAAATTCATGAGAACCATTTATCTGAACCGGCCAATTATTATTTGAATATGTAAATCGCTGGTTGATTTTGAAGCCTGACGTGATTGAACAATTTTTAGGTCAGATCTAAAGTCGGAACATCAAAAACCTTTGGAAAAGTGTAGGGGCTTATTGCGACAGTTTATCCAATAAACTTAAGGCTTTAGAGAGTCGATTCAAAAAAGTCGATGATAAATTCTTGATAGAATGGAAATTTTTCAAATAGAAAATTTTCAAATTGAAATACCTTTAATAATCAATTATATAAAATCTAGGTACAATTAAAGTGCAATAGACTTGAAGTAGATTATCAGTAGGTTTATTGATTGCTTATTTCTATTGGTAAATATGTTTCTATTATGTAATTGTTGATTTGGTATTGTTATCTTATCAAATACCTATTCCTACTTGAAAATAACTTTAGTATTGATATCCATGGACACTTCGCCATGGACCATTTAAGCTGAACATGAATTTAAAATTCGAATAATACCTATTAAGACTCTTGATTTCACCCGGGTAATACTCGGTTTCACAACTGCCCTGGGTATTACCCGGGTACCCGAGTGGCAAGTCTTGGGGTACCCGTGTACTCAAGTGTCTTGGGTACCCGAGTACCCAGGACCCATTTTTTTGTAACTATCGCATCGATAAAATTCGTCGAGAAACGTTGGAAAATGACACAAAACTCATACGATTTGTTTCAGTTTCCATCGTTTCTCGACGAATTTTGTCGACGACGCGATAGTTACAGAGCATGGGTCCAGGTACACATGTGTCTCGGGTACCCGAATACTTGGGTAACTATGAATCTCGGGTTCCCGAGTACCCGGGTACCTATGTGTCTCGGGTACCCGAGACCGGTAGCACTAGAGTATAAAAGCTGATTTTCTGCATTTTAAATATAAATTCGAATGTAGAACAAAAATAAAATTAACCTAGACTGAAGAAAGTGAATTTGTGCAAAAATAATGTGTATTTTTAAATGTTCGCCTACTCGGTTAGCCGGGTAGTTGAAGATACTCGGGTATTTTGGGTAATTCGAGTACCCGGGTACCCGGATTTCAAGAGCTCTAATACCTATTATACACCTATCTAGGTATAACTGGGATTATTTATCTTGTTTTTCGAAAAAAATGCCTATGGGGAACTTGTAAGTACGTACTCGGCCGGTGATATCTCAACGAGAATTTAAAATAGACGCTTAATAGGATACCTACCTGTTCAATTTTGTTTTATAAAATTGCTCGTCTAATTAGTTTTTGTAAATCGTCACCCTGTGAAAAACTACAGCAACAATAATGCCTAAATGGTACATTTAAATGTCATTTTTCTTATCGCTTCGATCTTCGTAGTGTTATAAATCGCATGACCTATGAAAGTTGCATCAAAATTTCATAATATAAAAAAGCAAACAGGTGCATAGCGCATATTCCTCTCTCTGGAATATATAAAGTAAACAAAACTGCAAGTGCACCCTTATCAAACTTTGTTTATGCGCCTCTTTTAATCTTTTTATTTCAATTATTTATCAAACTCAAAGAAAACTTAAAGCACCTGCTATAATCTACATCATGTACAAAATCTCTCTCAAACCATAGAAGATAGAACCACCAAAAAAGCTCCACGCTGAGATAGAGTGAGCGCTGAGCGGTGCCAATGGTTCCGAGTCGAGTGGCTAAAATTAAACATTTGAGGCAAAGACTCGTAGCTGCTTGCAGGGTGCTCGGGAAAAGTACTGCCGCTGTTTGTACGTAGCTGGCCTAAAAGTAAACTAAAAGAAAAATAAAAAAATATATAGATAAGATAAATAGCTAGATTGTGTGAAAAATCAAACTTCATTCAAAGTGCCTCCTTTGAAAAATTCTTTTTTTATGTGTTCCTACTTCTATCTTTTTGTCTATATAAATAACATTAATATACTCCCAGGCTGTGATTCTTGAAATACCTATGAAAAATGTGAACTATCTGTGATGTAAAATCTACAATAACCCACTAAGTGCTTTTTTAAATCAAATATAATTTAAAAAAGTGCAAAAGGAAAAAAGCCTTTAAAGTGGATATCATAAAGTGACTGATACAAGTGCAAATGAAAGGACTTTCCTACCCCCAACGCCCAGTAGAGTTGGGGGTAGAGGTTTTGCAGTGAAAATTAAGTTCGAACATGGAATGCAGTAAAATCATTTTTTTGTGACTAAATTGAGTTTTCTTGATATAGCTATACTGAAAAGAAAAAAAATTCCGGCTGTGTCGTCGTTCTGTAGCTGGTGTCGCTTAAATTTATTTTTGGAGCGTACAGGTACAGGCAAAGCGTACACGCTCTTCTCCGTATATTTAAACTTTTCTCTTCTGTAATGAAATGAAAGATCTTTATACAAATTGTTAAAGAGTTACCAGCTAAAAAAACTAAATAAATATTAGAACAAATATTTTTTTTATAACGCCCATGTAAGAATAAAAAATTACTTAATAACTGTTGGAAACTCATAGATTGCTATATAAAATTCAAATGATTGTTGGTTTCCAGCAAACATTTCCTTCAGAAATGATTAATTAATGATTCACATAAGTGACAAAAACCTTCATAATATATGAATTCATTTATAAGCCCGGTTTGTAACTGAGTAACATTACTTCAAATTCAGTAATTCTTCACTTAAGTTTATTTAAATACGGCGCTTATATACCTATTCAGTTTATGGAACGATTCATGACTCTTTTCTGAAATATTTAAATGAGACATATATGATTCATAAGAATGAATATAAATTGAATTTAAATTGAATCGTGTTTGATTCATTACAGTAATTCGTTAATAATCAGAATGTTACCATAGAACTGAATTTAAATAGGTATAAGTCCAGTGTGGTTACACAAATGCTTCCCTGAAAAAATAAAATAATCTGCACAAAACAGTTTGATTTGCCTCATCTTAGTGAATAAAACTCACGAATCACGATTGATTTGCATTGCTCTAACGGTTGAATGAATAGAACTGTAAAGAATAAAGGAATACAATAATGTTCTATTAAAAAATGTACAACCACTCTAGCTTCGTTTTTATTTGAATTCAGTTGTTTCATCACTTAACTTTTAATTTTATCCCGAATTTGAATATTGTCAAAGAAGCGTCTTACTTCACTATTAATTTCGATTAAAAATGCGAGAACATTGTGTGGGCGTTTTAGTAAGCGGAAATTTTCTGTGATCATTTTTTATTTCAAGGGTAAGATGGTTGAGATTTTTCGAACTAAGAATGGGTGTGTTAAACCAGTTTCTAGTCGATTTACCAAAATAAATGGTAATCGACATAAAACCCAAATTTCTACCAATTTTTGTCGAAAATATTAAATTAAAAAAAAGCGGGTGTGGCAGCAGATGGAGATTGATTGGGTTTTTCGTCTAGCTAGTAATCATGTCCGAAAATTTTACCAAAATTGGTTTAGTCATTTACTTTTTATTTAGTTTGTTTTCACTCCCATACAAAGTGCCCCACTGTGTGTCCGCAATTTGTGAAAATGTCCCCGGCGCGGACTATGGTGAAGCCTACCCAAAATTTAGCTCCTATTGTAGGTACTTCAATCGATTCTGGGAGGTATACAAATCAATACTAACATTTCTAACGGTTTTCAGTACAGGGCTGTACCTATTACAAATTAAAAAACGACATGTTCGCTTAAAAGCTCATGCCTTCCGTTTTTTAATCAGATTGTCAAGTTTAATGTTTTTAAACTTAGGAAAAAGCAGAGCATCATTCCCTATTTTTATTAAATTGAAAAATCGAGAAAATCGATAATAACCTGCTGGACCCTTGTATTACACATCACGACGCCGACATTTAAATCTATGAATCCACTAACATTATGTGCATACTTATATACATATACATATACCTACATGTATATTTTGGTTATGCAGCTACTCCCAAAATAAACTGTATGATCAACATTGATTTTAAAATATTTTTTTTTGCAAATTCCTTTAATTTTTCAAAAATTGTGCCTTCCAAAATTCACATTTAAGTGAAGATCCATCTTACCCCTTAGAACAACTAACCATTTTCAATCTCATATTCTTCTTATCTACACACATGAAAGATTTTTTTTTTCAAATTATACTTTTTCATTCTTTTTTTCTGAGCGAAATGATTAATTGTGCAAAGTTTCTGGCCAAATTTTATTTGTTCGCATGTTATTATGTAATATCTAAATTATATTATTTAAATTAAAAAAAATTAAAACATCAATCTCAGAGCATCACGCTGACGCAAGTTGCAACACATTTTAAATAAAATCATGTCCGAACTATTAGTCTGTTGTGTTGGTAAAAATAGATACACGACATGTCGTTCAGGAAGAGGGAATTGTTTTTAGTGTACCAATCGTATTTTATTAGAAGCTCCACGTCCACGTGTCGAGTTGAAGATTTGTAAACAAAACACGAGGGTGCAATTGCAATGCCGGTGTTTTTATTTTCTACTTACACGATTCGTATTTTGTATCTTTAGAACTACAAGCTTACATGTATATATGCATACACGTATGTATAGTACACTTGCGGTCATTGACATGGAATTTGATTAATTCAATATATTATGTACTTAATCATATTAAGTTGTAGGTATGCATAAATACATGTGAGTTTTTAAAAATAAAAATGTATAGGTAGGTACACAAAACTTATAGTTCTATTTGTAATAAAGGATGTGCTATATCTGATGTGAATGGTTTGTGTTTTCACAACAGGTCACAAGTCTTTAGGTATACTATTTTCTTACAATAATCTGTGCATTGTGTACAGAATGACATATAATGTACCGGAAATACCGTAGCGGAAGTAGTGCCACACTATAGAAGAGGAGTTAAATCAATCAACCAAAATACAGTGAGATTGTCTGCCTGCGTTTAATCGTTAATGACGAGTTTCAGTGGCAGTTTTGGTAGATATCTCGATATCTTTTATTTTAACGCCACTGCCAAAATTTCAAAAAGTGAACGCTCCTCACTCAGTCCATGAAAACTTTTTCGGAATAATGCAAATTATATTGTACAGTAGATACATTTGAATGTGATCTATGACCATTCAAACAGAACTATTTTAAAACACAACTGGAATGGAAACTGGTGTAATACAGGGTTTCCTAGCACTTTAAAGTTAGGTTTTATTTTTCACAAAAACAGCTTAACCTTTGTATTTAATTAAAAATCATCATTTAGTTATAATTTTTGTATATATATTGAAGGGAACCATAATTTTGACGCACAAACGATTTAACGACACACAAAGCTTAACATATCAACGCCATCATGGATCCCGAAGCATTTTTGGATATGGCCAACCAGGTCATAAAGCTAAAAATGTTTCCCTATTTTGATATTGCACACAGTTTATTGGCGGCGCTAGCTGTACGCGAAGATTTGGGTGCCAATTCACAGGTATTCTCGAGGAAACATCCGCTTGCGTGTTGGCTGTCAACCATGTTGGTTATCTTTTCCGGTGGTATGGTTGCCAACGGACTCTTAGGTGAGCCGATTTTGGCGCCCCTTAAAAACACACCACAGTTGTTAGTGGGAACTGCTGTGTGGTAAGTTGGATAATATGTTTTTATTTTGTTTGTATTTTAATGTTATAATTTGATTTAAGGTACTTGGTCTTTTATACTCCATTTGATATTGGCTACAAGGTTGGCAAATTTCTGCCCATAAAACTTGTAGCTAGTGCTATGAAAGAAATTTATCGTGCTAAAAAGATATATGATGGAGTATCACATGCAGCGAAACTGTATCCAAATGCTTGGGTTATAATGATCATTATTGGAACACTAAAGGGTAATGGTGCTGGATTTACGAAACTCTTGGAGCGTCTTATTCGTGGTGCTTGGACACCAACTGCAATGGAATTCATGCAGCCCACATTGTAAGTTTTTCGTTTTGTTTTGAAAAATCAGACTATTCATTCTATATTTAATTCTTTAACATCATCCACAGCTATACTAAAGCTTCTGTTGTGGCTTCAATTATCTTTGTTTTGGACAAAAAGACCGATTGGATCTCAGCACCACATGCTCTGGTTTACTTCGGCATCGTCATCTTCTTAGTGTATTTCAAGTTATCATCGATTTTGTTGGGAATCCATGATCCTTTTCTGCCATTTGAAAATTTGTTGTGTGCTATCTTCTTCGGTGGCATTTGGGATAGTTTGGCAAAAATTTTGGGTCGTGGCCAAGTAAAGGAGGGAGATTCTAAAGACGTAAAGAAGACCAACTAATTTATTGACGATTGATGTAAAACAAAGTGCAATTTTTTTCTAATTTGGTTCTTCTTTTAATTAAATTTATTATTTAAAATTTTATGTACAACAGTCCTTGCCAGATATATGTTTTTGTCTTAAATATAAGTTAGTAGCCCACACTCGTTATCTAGTCAAAGTGTCACTCTTACTGCTGGGCATATTTAGTGGGTAAATGCCCTGCAGCGACAGTGACACTTTTTTTATTTTAAAACATTATTGCAAAGTTTTTATTTTTATTTGATTTTATTTAAATTTTTAATTTTTTCTTGTTTAACTTTGTATTTTTAATTAAATATTTGTATTGTTTTTTTGTAAATTTATACGATAGTTGAAAATGTTTCAATTTAAATTTAATATTAAGTAGCGACACGATATTTTGTGAAAAAAAACTCGACGTGTTTTTCTTTCGAAAGATAAAAACCAAGACACAAATATATTTTATCATATAATATAAATAATATAATTTTATTAATTTAAAATTAAATGCGATTGTTTTGATATTTGATAAAGTATATGGAACAAATTTTTATTAAATAAAAACATTTTTGAGATACAAAACATAATAATTACATTCGTTTTAATTCAACGAATAGTTTCCAGACAGAATTTTCCATTATTATTTAGGGTTCATTGCAGGTAAGATCAACTAATTACTGATCTTAGAAATTTCTGAATAAGTGCGAAACTTTTAAAAAATCTCAACTGAAAGTGGTGTAAATTTTAAATCCTAAAATCTCCACAAAAAATTAATCGGATGAAAAATAAATAAAATTTTTAATCCCAATTAAGAACGAGGAAAAAAAATGCAATTCAATTTTTCTTATGAATTTATAGAATAGTGTGTGTGTCCAAATTTTAAACGTTTCACATAGGAGCATTTGCATGAAAAAACTGGTCAAAATTATTTTTTTGTCTTAATTTCCACACTTTAAAACAGAAATAAACAAAAGTGTTTTTTATTTGTTTTTCTACCCAAGGGCTTAGATATGTGTGAAACTACACATACATTTTTGACCAACAAAGGTAAAGATCAAATCAATTTTTATTAAAAGAAGGTTGAAGGTTTGGTTTGCCATAAATTGCATACAAAAATTAACGAATAACTCCGAATAATAAAAAATGTTGTTCAAAAATAACACCTTTGGAGAAAACGCCAATTTTAAATATTTTTTTTTTTTAAGGAGGAAATGAGAAAAACGTTTTGTATTGTATAAATGACTGAGACCTTGTAGTTTGCTTTAAAAATAAATTTACAATCTGACAGCACCCGGCAATATAGCAAAAACACTTACTAGTCCAGTAACTATATACATTAGACCTTGCGTCAGGTCCGGTAGTTCTGATTTTTTGCTGAGTTGTTTATGATGTTGGCCTAGTATTAAATCTGATTTTTCGACCTCGAGCGCCGAAAGCAACATTGGTAAATATCCAAAAAACCGCGAATTTTTCGCGGTTTTTTCACTTATTGCCTATTTTAACCATTACGCCTTAACTTCCGAATAAAACATTGCTCTACGATTTCAACCTTACTAAATTTGCTTCAATTTGAGCCCAAATCTGGTTCTGTAGACATAACGGTTTCCAAGGGACGGCATTTCAAAATATAGCAATAAAAAATTTAAAACAACAAGTAGTATATAAAACAGTATAATAACAAAAACATGGTCTTTGACATATGCTGCATCAAAGCAATGGAGCGTGTAGATTGGGCCAAAAGAAGAAAACAATAGAACCGGATGGGGGTATATATCCCCCCGTTTAGGTGGGAGGGGCAATTTTAAGAAAAGTTGACTTCAAATAGAAATATAACCATAAAAATACAATGGTAATATCTGGACGAAAATCCATTCCTCATCTCAAAGCCAGAAATCCATTCTTTAATTTTTTTTTAAATAAAGTTTTTTTAGCTGATAGTTTTTGAAAAATTTACTTTCAAACTCAAAATTTTGAGAAAAAGACGATTTTTTTTTGTTAATCTATTTTTTTTTTTTTATTTTATGGTATTAAGTACTGTTTTTGATTTTGATTTGCAATGCCCTTTTTAATTCTTAGTTAAAAACTGAAAACCAAATGCTAAAATGACTTCTAGTTTTTGAGAAAACTGAAATTAACATGATCAACTTCACTGTTTTCAGTCTAGTATCCTTTTTCTTCGGGGTGGGAGGGCTCTGCCTCAGATGCGGTAGTTCTGATTTTTAGATGAGTTGTTTATGATGTTGGCCTTAGTAATAATCCAAGTTTTCGACCTCGAGCGCCGAACGCAACTTTGTGAAATACGCAAAAAACCGAGAAATTTTCGCGGTTTTTTCAGTTATTGGCTATTTTAACCTTTAAGGCCTGGTTTTCGATTATAACTTTGATCTACCGTTTCAAAATAATTAAATGGGCTTCAATTTGAGCAAAAAATCAATTCAAATTGTGAACTTTTTCATCAACTTTTGAATTTAGAATGCTGCAAATCGAATTGAAGGGGGCTTATTCACCCCTTGTGTGAAATCGTTTGCCCCTTTTCAATTATTTTTGTATACTGTGTAGCGTGTCATGTTGGCTTTATTTTAAGATCTCAATCATGAACATCGGATGAGTAGAAACGGAGTTATGATTTTTTAAAGTCAACCATATAAAACTCGAACTAAAACATTCGCTTCAGATAACTCACTGGTGGGTACTGAACTGAGCACTGTTTTAGTTCGAGTTTTATATGGTTGACTTTAAAAAATCATAACTCCGTTTCTACTCATCCGATGTTCATGATCAAGATCTTAAAATAAAGCCAACATGACACGCTACACAGTATACAAAAATAATTGAAAAGGGGCAAACGATTTCACACAAGGGGTGAATAAGCCCCCTTCAATTCGATTTGCAGCATTCTAAATTCAAAAATTGATGAAAAAGTTCACAATTTGAATTGATTTTTTGCTCAAATTGAAGCCCATTTAATTATTTTGAAATGGTAGATCAAAGTTATAATCGAAAACCAGGCCTTAAAGGTTAAAATAGCCAATAACTGAAAAAACCGCGAAAATTTCTCGGTTTTTTGCGTATTTCACAAAGTTGCGTTCGGCGCTCGAGGTCGAAAACTTGGATTATTGCTAAGGCCAACATCATAAACAACTCATCTAAAAATCAGAACTACCGCACCTGAGGCAGAGCCCTCCCACCCCGAAGAAAAAGGATACTAGACTGAAAACAGTGAAGTTGATCATGTTAATTTCAGTTTTCTCAAAAACTAGAAGTCATGTTAGCATTTGGTTTTCAGTTTTTAACTAAGAATTAATAAGGGCATTGAAAATCAAAATCAAAAATAGTACTTAATACCATAAAATAAAAATAAAAAATAGATTAACAAAAAAAAATCGTCTTTTTCTCAAAATTTTGAGTTTGAAAGTAAATTTTTCAAAAACTATCAGCTAAAAAAACTTTATTTAAAAAAAAATTAAAGAATGGATTTCTGGCTTTGAGATGAGGAATGGATTTTCGTCCAGATATTACCATTGTATTTTTATGGTTATATTTCTATTTGAAGTCAACTTTTCTTAAAATTGCCCCTCCCACCTAAACGGGGGGATATATACCCCCATCCGGTTCTATTGTTTTCTTCTTTTGGCCCAATCTACACGCTCCATTGCTTTGATGCAGCATATGTCAAAGACCATGTTTTTGTTATTATACTGTTTTATATACTACTTGTTGTTTTAAATTTTTTATTGCTATATTTTGAAATGCCGTCCCTTGGAAACCGTTATGTCTACAGAACCAGATTTGGGCTCAAATTGAAGCAAATTTAGTAAGGTTGAAATCGTAGAGCAATGTTTTATTCGGAAGTTAAGGCGTAATGGTTAAAATAGGCAATAAGTGAAAAAACCGCGAAAAATTCGCGGTTTTTTGGATTTTTACCAATGTTGCGTTCGGCGCTCGAGGTCGAAAAATCAGATTTAATACTAGGCCAACATCATAAACAACTCAGCAAAAAATCAGAACTACCGGACCTGACACAAGGTCTCAGTAGCTGCGTTTTATTATCTCTGGGTCTGGGTCGAGGTTATCTTTTAACATGTATTACAAAAACAACATGGGATCTAGGTTTCTATCGAGGTTAATTTCAATAACCCAGATAGAGGTTTTCACTCTGGCCGGCAGAGGGCTATTTACCATTGTGAATGGATGTCAGCGATTTGTCAGCAGTATAAGGAATAGAGAGGAAAAGAGACAAGTACTTACATGAAAAACAAATACACATAAGAAAAAAAGAGACTGATATACAGCACTGCTTTTGCACTAACCCACATCGTTTTATTTTCACGAGGTGAACCATATGGGTTATGAGCGATAATAAAACGCGGCTAGTACTATGAAACTACAAGGTTACTGGACTATACATACATAAATGCAAAACAAAATACACAAACTTCTTGACTTTTTGGTGAATCAGCTGCGTTTTATTATCTCTGGGTCTGGGTCGAGGTTGTCTTTTAACATGCATTACAAAAACAACATGAGATCTAGGTTTCTATCTAGGTTAATTTCAATAACCCAGATAGAGGTTTTCATTCTGGTCGGCAGAGGGCTATTTACCATTGTGAATGGATGTCAGCGATTTGTCAGCAGTATTAGGAATAGAGAGGAAAAGAGACAAGTGCTAACATGAAAAACAAATAAACATAAGAAAAAAGACTGATATACAGCACTGCTTTTGCACTTACCCACATCGTTTTATTTTCACGAGGTGAACCATATGGGTTATGAGCGATAATAAAACACGGCTATTATTGGGTTGGCCCAAGAACATCAACATAGAAATAAGTCAATGAAATAAAATAAATCAAACGATGAAACTTGAAATTAAATATACATATGTACACCATTGTCTCTAACATTCATTGATAAAATTTTTACAATTCACTTCAAAAAATATAAAACACCAACTTCAAATTGCGAATAAGATTCTGACTAGCTGCCCGAAAAGGTGGCGTGGTGGGGGTCAACTTTGAGAATGGTTTATGATAGAACGGTTAATCAGCTACAAGCAAAAGCTTATTGAGGGACATTCACAATAGCTTGTTTTTTTTTTCAATTTTGTCCGGTTTTTTGAGGTAAAATGCTCCTTATAAGCCGCGTTTTATTATCGCTCATAACCCATATGGTTCACCTCATGAAAATAAAACGATGTATGGGTTAGTGCAAAAGCAGTGCTGTATATCAGTCTCTTTTTTTCTTATGTTTATTTGTTTTTCATGTAAGCACTTGTCTCTTTTCCTCTCTATTCCTTATACTGCTGACAAATCGCTGACATCCATTCACAATGGTAAATAGCCCTCTGCCGGCCAGAGTGAAAGCCTCTATCTGGGTTATTGAAATTAACCTCGATAGAAACCTAGATCCCATGTTGTTTTTGTAATACATGTTAAAAGATAACCTCGACCCAGACCCAGAGATAATAAAACGCAGCTATAGTGCGTTCGCTTGAATTCCAATAATTTCTCTGCACTCTGTTTTTTGCATAATATATCTTAGTTGTTAAATAATTCGCCTTGGAGTTCTTTTAAAATGATTAAATCTGAATATGGATTAGGTATGTATGTACATTAGGGTGTACCTTAAATTGGACATTGTCTTGGATAGCCCTCATTCGATTCAAAACATTGAAAATAATTTCCATAATTTTTTCAGATTTTTATAATAATTGTATATGTTTGAAAATTATTTTTTTCAGAATCTATTTACAAAAACAACTTGATTTAAAAAACATATTAGAGACTGGATTCATGGCCTTTAAAAAGCTATAGCATTGTAAGTGGTCCCGTTGTTTTATAATAATTTTTTTCTATTTTGGGTCAAATTTTTAGAAAATTACCCCTCCCGCCTGAACGGGGGAAATATACCCCCTTCCGATACGATTTCTTGTTCGTCTGAATGTAATCTATAAGTTCTGATTTTTTTTCGCGTGTTATAAGAACCACCCTAACTCCATTATTTGTACCTTGAGGTGAGAAAAGGGAGACCAGGGGGGTGAAATAAAAATCTGAAAAAATTAGGAAAATTTTGTTTTTTAGTCATTTGATGCCTATCCAAGTTGGAATTTCAAAAAAACCCTATATAAGGACCACCCTAATGTACATATGTTAAATTTTGATAAATTAAAAGTTTTCTCATTTAAAGGTTTTGTAAGTCAGTTTCACAAAGTTTCTCCATTTCAGTAGTTTTGAGATAAATGCATTTTAATGATTTTGCTTTTCTCGCCTTCAAATTGAATGAAATTGAGTATTTTAATGAACGATTTCTTATTAGAAAAAATTATGCTTAACTATGCGTATTAGTTATAGTAATTTTTGGTGATGACTTATAAAAATGAACTTGCTACTTTTAGACCTAGTATTAGCACACGAGCAATTCGCTTAAAACCTGAATTGAAATTTGCGTTCGTGATTTTTAGGCATTTGCAGTTGGGAATATGAATTTTTAGCCTTACACAAATATTATACTATTTAACGGTTCCAATTATGGTACTAACTCAATTTTGGAGAGTTTTGGCGTTTACACCATTTTTTCTTAAGACATACCGCCGTCTTATATGTAGGTTATATGTAATACACACATGAAATAAAGTACAATATGCTCTATTTTAAAGTACGGTTGGCAACCCTAGTCACAGCATTAATACAGGATAAGTCATAAACATGTCACTGCAGAGATGACCCCTGTTCCTTGGTTAGTCCCAAACCGTTTCAGACCGCCAGATTTGGTACGGGCCAGTACAATTTTTCAAGTGTGGAACGGGTTCGCACTATATCAGGCGGTTTCAAACTGTTTGGAACTCGGGAAAGAACACAGCTATGGTGTGATTTCTAACCGACTTTAATAAAATCAGGTTATTATTTCCACCGGTATGAAAGTAATATTGTTGGAATCGTACAATATTCACATCCATTTGTCAGTCCACTTCCACTAGGGCATCTTACCGAGTAGAAATATACTCCTTATTTTATGTTTGCTTAAAAATTCTCATGAAATAACTTTTTTTTTTAATTTATGACTTAAAAAAAAATTATCAAAATCAGTTCGGTAGTTCAAAATATATAGACCAAAAGATTTTATGAAATCGGTTTATATTTATGTATCTTTTGTTACATAAATTCATGGACTTGCTTGACATAATAGGTCTGTTCGCGGCGTACTTCCCAAAACTGCCAATTTCTACCCATTTAAGTCCTGAGTTCTGTCAAAGTTCATACAAAAAACAATGATATTGACAGAGCTTTGGACTAAAATGGGATGTTTTGGGTAGTACACGAACATAGGTATTGTTTGCCATCAATTTAAATCAATTATAAACAAAATACCAGAAATATTTTTTTTTTAAATTTTAGTAAAATAAAAAAATGGTTATTATGTAAAGCCAAAAAACGAATAACTCATTCTTAAAAAAATAAAGACCAAAACTTTTTTTTTGAGAGTATTCAACTCGGCTTTTTGTTTTGCAAAATTTTTAATATTTCAACAAATTTAAATACATATTCTGGCGCTAACTTTGTGTTCTGTAGAAATCAGAGCAGACAATCTAGATAATCTTTGAACATGACAAAGGAAAACCGAAGATAGTTGAAGAGTCCAGAGGAAAAACAGCTTAAAGTTCACTTTTTGAAAAAAAAAACAACGCAGTTATTTTGTGAAAAAGAATATACAATTTTTTCCCAAAATTTAAGCTTTATCTGCATCACTTTTTTCAAGCTTTCCAGTGAGAAACACTATCCCAAAATGAGTTTGATACGAACAACATTGGTTTAATTTACAGGAAGATAAGTTAAATTATTTCCATTGAAAGTTCACTGAAAGACGATGAAAAAATTTCAAATACTCGTAGATTATTCTTTTCATTCAATTTCCATTTTTTCGTTCAACTGATTGAATAATTCAATCATCAGGTAAATAGTGGATCTAAATATGTGTATAATGTATCACAACAATTGGGCTCATCAGTTAGATATGTTGTTGTACCATTCTAAAGGTCACAAAAACTTAAAAATTGAATTTATATTCAAAAGTCCACAAAAACAAAAATAATTAATTTTCAATTATTTACGTTTTTATTCTTCTTCTTGTATAATGTATGCATCTTCAGATTTGAAAAAAAGTATAAAGCGGGACAGACTTCTTATAATATAAGTTTTTATGATATATTGCAAATAAGAAATCGATTAAAAGTATTAATTATTCCTATAAAAGCGTAAAGTCGTCGTAAGCGTAGTATTAATTGTAAACTGCGTAAATCTGTCAAATTTTCCATACAAATTGTGACAAAATAATGAAGTATACAACTTTTACAACGTTTACGACGTTTTACGCTATTGTATGAATACCCTCATTAGCTGTATTTTATTTTCCCCCAGATCTGATCTGGATTGGATTTGCATACGGAAATACATGTATTACAAAAACAATACAAAATCCAGCTTTGATTTTGGATTTCGATTTACAAATCCATTCTGACCACATACCCTTAGCATTTTCTTCCTAAAATTAGTTTTTTCTCTGACGTGTAGATGGCTTTTTTGTGTTGAAAATAGGGAGAAAATAGAGAATAGAAAAGAGAAAAAATACAGAAGCAAAAAGACAAACAGGGATAGGCATATAACACTCTCGTCGCACTGGGATCCTGTTTGTTTTATTATGATAATCTAATTCGGATCAGATTTGGGGGATAATAAAATGCAGCTATTATTTTTCATTCATTTCATAGGGCCTACACACACGGGATGATTTCTGCCGGTAGAAAACAGAGTTTATAGGAGAGGGAAGTGGAAGACGTGTGCGGTGTAAAATTGCATACAATTTTCTACCCTGTTTGGAGTGGAAGAACGAAGTAGAAAACTAATCCCCACACAACTTTCTACACACTGCATAAAATACTCACACAATGAAAAAAGGTTCATGTATGTATACATTTTTTCTACCAGAATAATTCATCCCGTGTGTGCTTGAAGTGAAGTAAGCAGACTTCTACCGGCAGAATTAATCCCGTGAGTGCAGGATGTCAAACAGAACGTGGTCTGACGGGACGGTCAGAACGCACCGCTGCCCTCCGCGTTCTGATACGTCAAACAGAACGCGGTCAGCTTTCGGCGATCTATAGAGCTCTTTAACAAATAGCAATATATCACTCTCTCTTTCATTCAGAAACGTCAAAATCAGCATTCGGGCGGAAATGTCGTATTGACATTTGTGCATTTGCATTGCTGGAATTGTTTTTTTTTAGGTCTGATCCTTTACTTTGGGTTTCTGTGATTTTTAGTCCAAACTTGTGTCAAAATATTTTTTTTATATAAACTTTGACACAACTTTGGACTGAAATGCTCAGAAATGCACAGAAAATCACAGAAATCCAAAGTAAAGGAACAGACCTTTTGCTTTACACTTTGGAATTTGACACTTCCACCCCAATGGAAGCTGTCACTCTTGAAATTGACAGATTCGTAAAATTCCCTATTGACCTAGTTCTATAGTTATTTTCCTCCGTCCGAACACGTGAATAATATAAACTGAATTTCTATCATAAAAGTCAAGGCAACTCTTTTTTCTTTGCTTTTTTAATTTACTGCGACAAATTCAGCAAAAGAATCCAAAAAATTCCAGTGTTTTAAACAACACACAAAATCTGTATGTTTCTTGGACAGCCAGTTTCAAGCTGTGGGGCTCATGATTATACTGAATGAAAACCAAATTCTAAATCTCCGAAGCATCGAGTCATCCATATTCACGAGTGCTGGAACACTTCTTCCACCGATACGATCGAAATGCAAGCGTTCACGAGCATGGTTCATAAAGCCCAGTTTCTCCCATTTCCCAGAAGTTATCTTTCATACTTCCAGGCAAAACATGTTTGGCTCCAGTGCAGTCCAAAATTGATCCAAATCTCCTGACACTCACTGTCAGGAGCCAGTGTCATCGCCTCCAATTCGGCAAATTTCTTCCTTTGCTCTTGATTTATGTTGTTCGTCTTGTCCATGTTGGTCACGTCCACCCAACTAACAATTTTGCCCCTATAATCATCCAAAGAAGCTTTCCATAATCATCTCTTGCAATCATATAAGCATTATATAATATAGTCCATAGAATTATAGAATTGAAAGGGCGCACTTTTTAAGCTCCTATTGGACCTTTATGGACTAAATTCAGTTGCCCCGAAAAACACTTACTGGACTCAATTTAGAGGTCTTATAGAAGAAGGTGGAAAAATAAAAAAAAAAATATTTCACAATTGGTTTATATTCATTTATTTTTATTTATTTATATTTTTATTTTATTTTATCAATTTGCTGATATTTTATTTAAAAGTTTTTATCTGAAATACAATCTTAGAATTTATTAGATATTATTTAAGTTATAAAAATTACAAGGTTCCTGTGAGATTCGAACCATGGTCCTCTCCCACTGAAAGTCCACCACGCTAACCGCTCGACCATGGAAGAATATATATCGTTGGCTCAAAGGTAAAACTCACTAACTAACATTTTACACTTTTAAAGGAAATTAGACTGAAACATACTTTTTGAAGCTGAAAATTAAATTTCCGAAAATTTTTAAATAAAGTTCCCGGGTATACCTTTCAATGTATTTATAAAAAACGTGCAAAATGAGGCTTTTTGCATTCAAAAAATGCATTTCATTCTCATTTTCTTGACCATTTTTTCCTGCACTTGGTGAGTTTTACCTTTAAACCGACGATATTTACGATGAAAAAAAACGTACCTACTCACTTTCTCCACACTGCTGGTTTGTTTCTATACTCTTTAGTATACCAGAAGTGGTTTGTGTTTTTACTAACAGCAGAAATGGTTTGTGGCTGAACTTAGCAAGTAACAGAAACTTACATAGAGATTGTATAATAATTTTACAGGATGACTCTAGAACAAAAGCTCCGTCCTCATTTCATAAAAGCAATATAGAGAGATTAAAGAAACATTGGTATATCGCTTCTATCAACCTTATATAATTATCCAATAAGGTATTTACTTCACGTCAGAGGGTAATAGGCGCGCTATAGAAACAAATAACACTATAATGTCTGAAATGCGAAGCAATTTTGTTAGTTGGGCAGTGTACTTTCACCAAACAATACAACGAAAATACTTTTCAAATTTATGAAATCTGAATGAAAATTGAAACTTACTTATTGATTTTCCTAACAAGAATTCACAAAAGAAGAGTTTTTGTTAATATTTCGTATTTTTTTCATCTCCAACAAAATAAACACTTTGAACAAAATGCAAGAACAAAGCGATGGAATAATTTTGTTTGTTTCTTTTTTTCTGTTTTGACGTTTGACCGTCGTGTTCTTTGTAAAAATCTATAACTTCATTTGACCATCGCGTTCCATTTTTAACCTCTGACCCTGACCACGTTCTGTTTGAACAACATCGTATAATTCTTTAGAAGACAGGGAACGCGGCGGGCAAAATTGTTTCCCGTTCCGCCGGACCACGCTCTGTTTGACCAGGCCTTAAAATTTAAATATTTTAAGCAAAATTGAAATACAAATTTTCACAATTTGCCGTACCCGGAGGCCACACGAGCGAGTACTCGCTAGCGAGTTGGGTACATACATTAATTGTCAAATCACTCGCCACTCTACTCGCTTCTCAACTGGCTTCGAAAAAGGCAAGCCAGTTGGCTAGCGAGTAGGAAAAGTTTCGATGTATTAGTAACTCGCTAGCGATTACTCGCTCGTGTGGCCTCAGGGGTAGGAGAGAAAAACAAGCTTGGGAAACTTGGTGAGAGTTTCACTTTACCAAACAGGCATAGTCTAAGCAGGGTCTAGGGGAGAAACAAAATATAACAGCCCTGTTACACATTTAAACGATTTGCGCGTCACCTGGTGACATTTTTACAATGACATTTTGTATATAAAAAAAACTATATACAATGATGACATTTCGTTCAACACAAAATTTTGTCTACTTTCATTTTTTTGTTTACACCGCCGCTCAAATTTATTAAGTTGTGTTTTCTACACAATTCATGATTTTATTTCATTTCAATAAAGTAAATAAATAAATTAATATCAAGTTCTCAAAAATGGAAGTCGATTATGACGAAGAAGGCTGGCGTGGACGAAGTAAACCTGGCGAAGATGAGGTTCATAAGTAGCATAAGAAAAAAAAAGTTACACGTACATAATAGTGTATTTTAATTAATTTATGTTTTTCATTATCCAAGGAAATGCTTGAAGAAAACCCCCAAGAAACCATTCAAGAATGCCTAGAGAAGTTCTTCACTCCCGACTACATCATGGAACCAGGAATATTCACGCAATTGAAGAGATACTTTCAATCGGGAGGCAGTCCCGAAGAAGTCATCACAATGCTTTCGGAAAACTACAAAGCTGTCGCTCAGATGGCAAATCTTCTTGCCGAGTGGTTAATATTGGCCGGAGTTAAAGTAACCGATGTCCAGGCCATGGTCGAGAATCATTTGAAGGATATGATCTTGAAGACATTTGATCCCAAGAAAGCTGATACAATTTTCACCGAAGAAGGTGAAACTCCTGACTGGTTGACCGAAATGATTGACCATCCAACATGGCGATCGTTGATTTATCGTTTAGCCGAAGAGTATCCCGATTGTTTGATGTTGAATTTTACCATCAAACTGATATCCGATGCCGGATTTCAAAGTGAAATTACTTCGATCTCGACCGCAGCTCAGCAAATTGAAGTATTCTCTAAAGTTCTTAAGACTTCGATTACGAAATTCTTGAATAATCCCGAAGACATACAGAGTGCCATTCAGGAATGTGCCCGAATGGTTTGCCATGGCCAGCACACCTACGTTTATAGTCAGGTTCTTGTGCAGGTTCTGTCTCAGGAACCAAAAGGTGGTTTCAATATGAAACGACTGTCGCAGGAAATCACTAAATACGCCTTAACCAAGTGAGTTAAAAAACATGAAATTTCTCTTAACTTATCACTTGTCACTTAATTCAATTTTGTGTTTATATATCACTTGGTCAGACTTACATATAATTTGATTTGTTAATTATTTTTCCAGCAATCAAAATGTAACCCCCATTACAATGGCTTTGAATGGTTCAGCAGCTTATCCACAAGCTTGTCAAGCTTTGTCATCGATGCTCTCGAGAAACACCCTCAATCCAGCTGACATAACTGTACTCTATCGGAATTACACAGCACAAGACCCACCACCAATTGATCTGATTAGAGATCCCCAATTTCTGGAGCTTCTCGTAGATTCTCTATTTAAACTTGGAGTCAAAATCAACCCAGAGCATAAGTCGAAGTATATATTCCTCTTGGCATATGCATCGAGTGTAGTCGATACTCCAGTCAAAAAGCGACCACAAACCGAACGAGTTCTCAATAAGGACGAGCTCAAGGCCACTATTCAGGCTATCGAAAAGGTGCACACGATTTGCAATACCACCAAAGGATCCACGGAACTAATTGCTGAATTGCAAACGCTTTACAATTGTATCAAGTGAGTCTCTGATGTGTTATGTTAAAAAAAATGTACTAGTCTAAATCCTCTTGTAGATTTCCTGTCGTAGGTGTTGGTGTTATTCGATGGATCGAAAATACAGTCACAGAACCTTCATACTTCAAGTTAACCACGGACAGTTGCCCGACGCATTTGGCAATACTAGACGAGGTTGCATCTGTTCACACCACATTGCATTATCAGATTCTTAGGCTGTTGATTCGGTTGTTTGAATCGAAACAAGACGAACTGGAGATTCTTGTTCAGGTTTGAAGAAAAATACAGTTGTGAAATCTTGCATTGCATTTACAGTATCCATTTTACTCTCTTATTTTAGTTGGAGATGAAGAAAATGTTACTGGATCGTATGGTTAATTTGCTAACTCGGGGCTGCGTTGTTCCTGTGGTCAAATACATCAAGCAATGCTGTGCCAAAGGAGACACTGATATATCTTTGATACGCTATTTTGTGACAGAAGTCCTCGAAACAATAACACATCCCTATTCACCGGAATTCGTGCAATTATTTTTGCCAATGGTTGAGAATGAAGAAATAACTGGAACGATGAGAGGCGAAGGAGACAATGATCCGGTATCAGAATTTATTGGTAAGGTCCAGCTAAAAATTTAATTTTGTGCGTGAATTGATTATTTTTTTTCAGTGCATTGCAAAGCGCATTACACAACAGTTTGATGGAATTGAAAATACAATTATTTCAAATGGAAATAAAGACTTTTGGCAAAGAACTATGACGTTTTTATTTTTTAGTGATAGACATGCTTTGGCAAAGGAAGCTTTTGAAAAGCTGCTGTAAGTAGCTTGATCATTAATCATCCTAATTCCATTTCTAATTTTCCTAAAAATTGACGGGGTATTTGAGCTTTGATTGATTCAATCTAAATTTATTCGCGAACAGCATAGAGATTATGGTAGGATTGTTAGATTTTAACCGATAATTTGTGAATTTACTTAAAAACAAATTTATTTTTTTATTTGCTCAATTGGAAAACTACAATTAATTATGATTTGTCGACTTGAATTTATGAATTTTAATAACTTATTAATAGTTCATTGAATAATATGTACCTATGCAGTACACAAACATTTATTATGTTTGAACTTATTTTGAAATAAAAAAATTCAAATAATTTTACAAATAATACTAAATTAAAGTGACAAAAACAACTATAAACACAATTACCCCTCTTCTTTTATCATAGCTCCAACACATATGTATGTATGGATATGAAAACAATCTCAGATAAGCTTTATAAAATGACATTTCAATTTTTTTCAAAATGTATTTGTAGGCTTCAAGATAACTTTATAGCTCAGCTTAATCAAAGATAAGATAGTCATTCAAGACACCTGACGCAATATCAGGTCAGTCGTCCGTAAAAAAAAGCATTTAGTTCAAATTAAAAATTTAATATCGAAAACAATGAGGTGCGGAAATAGAGATTTTCTCAATAGATTTAACCAAGTCGTTAAAGTACTCTTTTATGATTATGATTCCGCTCTATAGTGCCTAGTTCTAAAGTTCGGTCAGAAATATATGTGGGTTGTTCTTGAAAACGTGTATGAGCGAGTACATCGGTATTGAATTGATAACAATGCATAACCATTGATAAAAAGTGTAAACTTCAGGTACACAATAATTCAAAGTTAAGGAGAGCGATTGGTTAGTAGAAATTTATTTGGTATTCTTTTTCGGTTATGTTATATGTATGTCTTATCAAAAAAAAATGAGAGTGCGATGGAGTACGTTTATTTTGATAAATTGTCAGATAGCTGGTGGTGAAACCCTTGTAAAAAAACAAATGTTCAATTAATAGAATCGACAGTTTTTCAATAGGCTTATGCAGAAACGGTTCACACAAGTTATATTGAAATAGTTGGACGGAAAAACAAGGTTGAAAATCGTGTCCTGATCATTTCATAATAAGTGCGTGTGCTTTGATGTTACCTACAATACAGAAAGGAATCGAATTACAAAAATTATATTTTCCTAACAGGACACAATTAACCGATACAAATATTTAAGTTATAAAGGATACAAATTAACGATGTCGGTAAGTAATTAAAATGCGTATTAAGTTAGCAAAAACTGATTTAATTATGAGGTCTTTTACAGTAATATAAAATTGTTGAAGTATTTAAAATCAAGTATTGAATTTTGGTCACTACTTGATGGTACCTACTCTCTATTTTTCCTTTGTTGTTTGTAGTCATTAAATATAGACGAACAAAATATTGTTTTATCAAAATCAAAGTCCAGTCGAAGGTTTCAACATACATACCTACCAAAGTTAAAATTAAAGTATTATGTATAGCTATGAGTACATGCATAGTTCCGATTTTAATTCGATGTTTTAGCAAATGTATCTTCAAACTATTGCATAGTATGTAGGTACATACATATGTAAATACATACATAGATATGTACCATTTAAGAGATTTTAACAACATTAACACATTTTATTTTTATTAGGAGATTGTGAAATAAATTGGTTTATATTTATTGCAAGAAATTAAAAACAACATGCTTTTTGAATTTGAGTGAGAAAGAGATCCCTAACGATAATCATTTCGAAATATAAAAATAGTGTTTTTTCTGTCTCCTAGCTGGGATAATATAGCCAATTTATTGTCTTGAGCGCTCAATAATTTTTCTCCGCAGGAGAATAAAATATAAACAATTCTTAACATTCAAGTAAAAACAACCCTCTTTTTCTTTTCTTTCTATTTACTGCGGCTAAAAATAACTGAGCAAGCGAATCCAAAAAAATTTCAGTCTCAGTTTTTAGGCCCCAGTTATAGCTATCATTGAAAACTTTAATGATTGATTTTGAGACTTTTAGAAAGCAAATTCTATTAATATTTTGATAGACGATTAAATCTCAAGACTTAATTAATATTTCTAGTCAAAAATTTTTTTCAAATAGGCCCAAATTTTCACAAAAATTGACTTTTAATTGTTCAATGATCATTGGGAAGGTAGTTCAATTATTGAAATAAGAAAAGTCTTTTTATGTGGAAAGTTGGGCCTATTTGAACAATTTTTGGTTATAGCTATCATTGAAACTCATCATTAAAAATTTTAATGATTGATTTGAGACATTTAGGAAGTAAAATTATTTATTATTTTGATGAAAAAATAAAGCTAAAGACTTAATTAATATTTCTAGCCAAAAAAAAATTTAAATAGGCCCAACTTTCCAAATAAAAAGATTTTTCTTATTTCAATGACTGAACTACCTTACCAATGATCATTGAAAAATCAAAAGACAATTTTTGTGGAAAGTTGGGCCTGTCTGGAATTTTTTTTGACTAGAAATATTTTTGAAGTCTGGAGCTTTAATCGTCCATCAAAAAAATGAATGATTTTGCTTTCTAAACGTCTCACAATTAATCATTAAAGTTTTCAATGATGAGTTTCAATGATAGCTATAACTAACACCTAAACTGGCTAAATAAATAAAATTCATGTAGAATATGATTCGCTGACGTTCACGTTAAGCTTAAAGCCTAGTACGCTGCTGATGCGAAACGAAATTTTTAGTTGGTCTCCAATCCAACAAGACAACAAAATGCTTACGAAAACGAAGCGAAAAGTATTCATTGACAGTTGCACAAATTCAAAAAATTAAAACAAATGCAAAAAAATCACAAGCATCCATGCTGTAATGAAAAAAATAACAAAAATAAACAAAAAAAAAACACAAATGTCATTTTTTCGCACACATGGGCCTTACTAATAATCAAATTTAGTGTTAAGCTTAAAAGAAAATCTCCCGATTTTAGAAAGTCCGCATACCAATAACGAATTTAATCACCAGTTTAGTCGTTAGCAATATGTCAAAATTTGTATTGAAATCCATGTTTAAAGTCGAACATTAAATTCAAGTGATTTAGTAGAGATTCATCTGTCAAATGAGAAATTCTCGTCCAGCAGGGCCTCATTTTTGTTGGTGATGGCAAGGCGCTCAAATCCATTTAGTGTCTGAAGCGCAGAGTTATTTTCAACGTTTTGAATGATATATTCTTAAAGGCCTTTTTGCTGTTGGCCCTAACTATCATCTCAGTAAATAGTCTGGGTAATTGTTTGCGAAAAAAGGGTGTACACTCCTTCAAATAATCTGCTACAATTATCAATTTCGTACTGCACAACGAAAAGTAGAACTCATGATTCCGCTCCGCCTCCACTCCGCCTCCGCTCGGCGTCCGCTCCGCCTCCGCTCCGCCTCCACTCAGCATCCGCCCCGCCTCCGCTCAGCATCCGCCCCGCATCCGCTCCGCCTCCGCTCAGCGTCCGCTCCGCCTCCGCTCCGCCTCCGCTCCGCTTAAAAGCAGCTCTGAATTTCGGAAAATAAAAAAGTATTTCATTTAATGAAGTTATGTTTGAATTGAAATTCAACATAGAGCTTTTATAGTGTCAGGCCCAGAGACCGTACGCGAGTATTATGTGTTACATCATTTTGCGCGGATAAAGGATGGTTAAAAATGACAACTATCGATTTTTAATTAAACATTTAAAAAAGGAAAACATCAACATCCCCATCAACAATTATTTAAAAACTATTTTTTTGTATTTATTACTTATTTAAAAGAAGACTAAACTAAACGTGAGTCATTTTCTGACAAATAAGAACCGTCAACCACTGCTGATAAGCAACCATCAATAATCCAAAATTATAATATCTAACAACGTCATGACATGAGTTAAATCTGCATGCTTTTCGATGAACACCATTTAATGTATCGCAGGTTTATCATAAGGTATATGTAGTATACATACAATAGTTTTAAAATGTACTTATATCTCGGTCTAGCCTTGTTTTATTGCTATGAATTTTTTTTTGTGTACTCTCTATCAACATAATAGGTCTGATCCTTTACTTTGGGTTTCTGTGATTTTTAGTCCAAACTTGTGTCAAAATATTTTTTTTATATGAACTTTGACACAACTTTGGACTGAAATGCGCAGAAATGCACAGAAAATCACAGAAATTCAAAGTAAAGGAACAGACCTAATACCTAGGTTAGTTCTTAGTAAACGACAGTTGAATAAAATGTGACTTAAAAATTATTTATTAAACATAAATAATGATGTTTACCTTTATGCGAAGTCTAGGAAGGTAAGTATGTATAGGTTTTATTCTGTGCTTAATGTATGTATGCAATTGGTAATAGATTATATTATTATTGAAAGGGCTGATAAAAAGAACTCTGCGATAAGTTTACAGTAAATACGAATTTATGATTTCCCCATAATACTTCTTGCGTAAACCTAATCAAATCATTGATAAAAAAAAATATTAATTTCAGGAGGTGCTTTAAGTCTTGTCGCAATAGCAGTAAGCAAAGGTTTAGTTTCCACAATTGTTTAAATTTTGAAGGTGGTGATTTCTTTCAAGTTCTAATTGTGTGCTAATTAATAGAGTAGGTATTTGTAAATGTTCCTGCTAAAACATTATTACAATTACTATTGTTATTAAGTTAAACAAAAGTTGTAAGAACATCTTTAATAGATTACTGTGACGTTTAATTGGATTAATATTAAACATAAAATATAAAATAAAAATATACAAATAATTAACTATTATCTTTAAAAAGTACGTGACCATTAAAATAATTATAAATGGAATATCGCTGGGAGGCAATCGGCGGAGAGGTAGATATTGTCCAATTGAAAATTATAAATATTTGTTTAGAGGGTTCAGAATAAAAAAAAGAATAGTTTGAATAAACAAATTCATACAAACATATATGGCACATATCGCCGGTTATTGATGCAAGCAAACAAAAAAAAATATTAACAGACTGATAAAAGAACTTAATCTTATCTTATGAAAAGGGGGTTTTATAGATATATACATACATCGACGTGCTTCAATACTTACAAAGGGTCTTTCAATAAAGACGCCCGGTTTTCAAATGTAAATACAAATAATCACACCGTATGGAATATTAAGTTGCCCAAATTTCGAGCGCCCATAGTTTTCACAACTCCATTGCAAATACATTTTTTTTTTTCACATATCATTGATTCTGGCCATTCTACATCCGAAGGAAGGTATGCAGAGATTTTGCTGAGTTAAACCACCTGACTCAGCTTGTCGACGACCCAACTCGAATTCCTGATATTGCAGGTCAACCCGCTAACACTTTAAAGACTTGTTCATTACCTCTGACTTAGTGACATCAGAAATCACAAATCAGAAATCAGAAAATCAGACCATTGTGATATATCTCGTGCCAACAAAACCCAGTTAAAGAAAAATCACCTAAGAGAACCGTTTGACAGTACGAGAAAGGAAACTCAACGATTTCTACAGGAACTTTAACTGGTCACTATTTTTCCTAGTGACGAAGACTCCAGTGCGACTACAAATTTAATTCCTTACGGGATGATAAATTTTATCTCGCATAGAGTAAAATCTATCAAACCGAAAGAGAACTCGTGGTTTGATTTGAGTTGTAAAGAGGGTTATCAGGGTGAGAGAAGTAAGCTTCCGATGTTATAAAGCCAACCACTATGAGGAAAACCGAAAAAAGTTCAAGCAAGCTTGGAAGACCTGTAACGATCATATACGACGAACTGAGTTTTTACATCATGACCAGAAATTATGGCAAAAATACTACAATATCCCGAAGGTAGTACAAATTTTCGGTCATTTGCAAAAAGTATTCGGAATTCTACTACATCTTCGATTCCAACGCTTGTCTTCAATAACACTCCATATGTCAGCTCAATAGAGAAAGCCAATTTGCTTGCAGCACAGTTTTCTGTTAATTCGACGCTGCCAGAGAATGTTAGGACACCTCATGGACTTGAGAGCCCCAATGCCAACGATTTTATGGGACGAATCTGCTTTTGCACTCGTGCAGTTGCAAGAGTTCTAAAAGATCTCGATATACACGAATCAACTGGCCGTGATAGCAGTAGCGTAGCTAGATGGGCGAGGGCCCTGGGGCAGAAAATAAAATGGGGCCCCTTTACAGAAATTGGTTTCGATTTTGATTAACAAAAAAAAAATGAGAAAGTTTAGAAGATAGGTATGTTATGTTATAGAAATCTTTTATACAAAAAACGTCATGTCCGTAAGACATAATTTTTAAAGCTTAGCATGCAGTTTATTCATAATAGCAAAAAATTGGTGGTAAGAACAGAAATGTTAGTGGAATGTTTCAAAAATCGTTGATGAACCAATACATTTGTGCAGTGGCGGATCCAGGGGGGAGGTCATGGGGGTCATGACCCCCCCCAGAGCTCCAGAGAAAAGAAGAAATACGAGACATCTTTACTTGTTATTCAACACATTAGAAGACAGAGATAAACTTTTTGGGTAGTTCCATATATTTTAGAAACTATACGAAAACCATGACCTATTAATGTAATGGTTAGCTTCTAGTTTCCTTACCAAATTCTAACTTCGTAATGATATGCTCAGAAAATAAATTTTTACAAAAATTACTGGTAGCCCTGGACGCGCACCCTCTTAGATAATATATATAGGGTGTCCACCAATCATAGTTTTTATATGCGGTGATAGTGATTATAGTCTAAGAGCCAGTGGTCGGCAGGTTTATGGTATTTCTGTACGATAAGTGGAGCCATTCTATTAGACCTCCTGACCTCCTGAGCATGGAATGGGCATTCCACCGGGGTAACAAAAGTCAAAAAAATCGACCTCAAAACGTGATAGCAGTATGTCCACCCCTTTTATATGTTAGACTTTAAAGTTGTTTCTATTCAAAAATAGTAAAGGCAGGCATAGGGTGTAGTACATCTTGGAGTTATACCTTCAGGTCGTTTATATTTTAATTAAAAATAGTAAATATAACCAAAAAAATAATTTTCAGACACCAGTTGCAGTACCTAAATTTCTAACGGAATTTTGAGATACAAAAATAAGGAAAAATCTCCATTCACGTTTCACAGTTTCTTTTCAAATAAAATAAATTGTGTTTCTTGTTAATTTTTATATTTGAAAAAGATGTTGGCAGACAAATAATGGTGAAGTTCCTAGTTTTTTAATTGAATTTTGAAAAATAGACTTACTGTAGGTATTTGAAAGTAAGAAAAACAGTTTTGACTAAATAAGTATGTCTGCCTCTTTTATAAGTAAATCATTATGAAGTAGAAGTTTTTTAAAGAAAATAAATAGAAAAATTATTCATAGCGAAAGACTATAAACAATTAATCCTTTTATTGCTTAAATTTTATGGAGTTTATGAATAAAATTCAATTTTAAAAAGGTAATTGTGGCCTTTATTCCCAAAATGCCCTTTTGTAAATCATTATACTCATTTTTACTAGAACAAATTATAACAGACTCCTGGTACAGTACCTGGATTTTTAAATGGAATTTTGAAAAAAAAGGCTTTGAAAAAATTCCATAATTAATAAAATTAATAAAATTCCCATAATTATAGCAGATACCTGGATCTATAACGGAATGTTAGAAAAACGTATAGAAAAACTCCATACAAATTTAGTGCAGTACTCAAATTTATAACGAAATCTTTAAAAAAAATTCCATGTAAGAAAATACCCTCCTCTTTGCATTGACAATAGTTTTTTTTCTTTTCGGCATCGGCATGGATTTCACCACATATTTGCAATTATTTCTAGCTTTTTGTTTTAAATTGACACTTGAATTATTCCTTTTTTTAGTTATTGTCAATTTTTTGTTTAGATTGCAAATTTTGCTTCCAATCTTATATGTTCATCATACTCTCATAACTGTCCGAAAAGTATGAAATGGAGCTTAAACTTGTTGATAAATAAGTTTTCCAGCAGCAAGAAATTTGTGCACTATTACTCTTAGCAGGAGTCCGATACAGTCTTTAGGGCCTCCTCACGTAGTGAACGGCAGAGCTGCAAAGATCCCTGATCATGCCTTCAACTGTTGTTAAGTCATGATAAAATTTGACTTTTTCTAATCACCAGATATGTAGAAAATTCAAGGCTATCCAGGGTGTCCCGTACCTGAGTGGAAGTATTTAAGGATGTGATTCTTGGGGTTATTCTAAGAAAAAAATTGTATGGGGGAAAGTTGTATCTCCCCTCCCTGAGGCAGGGGGGGGGGCAATTTCAGAAACATTGACTTTGAATGCAAAAAAAAAACATTTAAAATCAACGAAAACACATCTAATAATGTGCTATAATTTTTTTGAAAGCTAATACATCATTCTTGCATTTGATTTTTAAATCAAGTTGTTTAAGCGAATAGTTTTTAAAAATTAAATTTCAAAGTCAAAATTTAAAAAAAACAAATGAGGTAAAGGTACTTGTACCAAAAAAGCCCGAAAAAATTAATTTATTCATAAATTATCCATAGTTTAACCCTTTTTCGGGCTTTTTTAGTAAAAGTACCTTTTGTTTTTTCTTAATTTCTCAAAAACTAAGAAAGATTTTTGGATTTGGTTTTCGGTAATGGACTAAAAAATAATAAGAGCATTGAATATTGAACACAAAAAATGCACTTAATAACGTAAAGTTTTGACAAATATCGACCTAAGGAAAAAAATCACATTTTTTTTTTATTTTGACTTTGAAATTTAATTTTTCAAAAACTATTCGCTTAAACAACTTGATTTAAGAACCAAGTGCAAGAATGAAGTATTAGCTTTCAAAAAAATTATAGCACATTATTAGATGTGTTTTCGTTGATTTTAAATGTTTTTTTTTGCATTTAAATCAATGCTTCAGAAACTGCCCCCCCCCCCCCTGCCTCAGGGAGGGAAGATACAACTTTCCCCCATATAATTTTGTTCTTAGAATCACACTCCAAAATACTTCCACTCAGGTACGGGACACCCTTTATATTTCAAGAGGTTTCAGTTCAAATTAGGTATGATGTTTCAATCTCATGACCCCTCCCAAGTTGAATTCCTGGATCCGCGCCTGCATTTGTGTGGCCTTAATTGAAAAGTCCAGTTTGGCAGTACAAATATTTTGTGTTTCCTTTGAAAAAATAAAAGATCGATAAGAAATTTTAGTCTCAAACATTTCATTTTCAAGTCATTCCATATGAAAACGTCTTTCGAAAAAGCCAGCACATCTCTTTGAAACATTTAAAATTCCTTTTTTTAAGGTCGATCGTTCTAAGCTCTAAAAATGTTTCTATTAAAGATGTCAACACGTTTGAGATGGTATTTTAAAGCTGAAGTATAGTAGCACAGATACTAGAGTTACATAGATATCGCATCCAGTACAAATAAAAATGATCATTTTTTCAATATTTTGTGATTGCAAGCTCTTTTGTTTCGTCTTCTACTACGGATGACTTGTTGTTGACGTTTTGAATTTATGTCTATGTATGTAAATCTATCTTTTTTAACATTTTATGTGGTCCATAACTCACACAATATTGATATAACTGGGATGTAGCTCTACGTCCCACGATAAAAAAGGAGTCATTTTTATTTGCTCTGCGTGCGATATCTATGTAGTATAGAAAATAATTAAATTCACACAAAAATACTAAACACGGTGCTGGAAATACGTGTTATACTGATTTTTGTGACCTTGAACTGACTCCAGTGTCTCGACTGTTGATATTTCTCAGATATTATAGTGCATATATCATAGAAGAAATACAATTTAAAATGAACGATTCAGCACACTCTTTACATACAAAATCTCTACTTTTTTGAAGAATTGCACTTTTAAGGCCATAATATGTGTTTGACTGAAGATAAAAACGTGAAACTTTCAGGATATAGTACTTCCCTTGAACTTCAAATCCTGGAAATTTGGTTTTGTTATTTTTATGTATTGTGCGCGCATAGGTGGCTTAAGGAAGCGAAAATATAGGTCAATTGCAGTTTAAAAAACCGTTGTTCCTAAAAGTCTAAAAGATACAAAAAAACAGGTAAGGTATCCCCTCTCCTATGAGCTATGACGTTTCTGAAAACGCACTTTTACTGGCAAGGTTAGGTTAGGTTATCCCAGCTTAAGAAGAGGCTGGAAATTTCACTCGAACTCGAACGTCATATGTCTGAATAGCAAAGGAACATACCACTGTATGCCATTATGTTTTACGCGCATAATTGTGGAGTTACGCAGAACCAGAGGGAACTCAAAAACTCTGTAAGTACACCATGCTATAGCTATATACTGCAAAACTTCATTTCCCCAAGTTCAAAGTACCCGCTGTTCAAGACACTGTGGCAGTTATAAAAGAGTTAATTGTGTTCTTCATATTTTAAACTAATCCATTCACATTGTAGTAGGGGGTAGTTAGACTTTTGCTGGGAAATAATTCAAACATGCAGTTTGACTTTGATATTCGAAAGGGTATTAGTACACGAGCCGATAACCACATTTTCACAATTGCACCTAGAGTCATTTGGCCGCCATTTCGTTTTTAACGGCTTTTTTTGTTATCAGACGTAACTCACGAATTTTTGACGCTACGAAAAAAATTGTGAGACAAACTTGTAGAAAATTTAATTGTCTACAAAATATGTTAAGTAACTTTTTTCGATAAGTGCTTTTTTTAAAAAGTTATACTGCATTTTCTTAAAAAAGTAGGGGTTGATTTTGGTATATTCATCATATCTTATTTTCTTGTTCTTGTTCACTTTTTATTTATGCCAGACAAAAAAGTTGTAGAACAAACTTGTAGAACATTTAGGGCCAGTTTCAAATGTTCCGGTTAAAGTTTCGGATAGCTATCCGACACATAACAGTATCCATCAGATAAAAGTTGCTGTTATTTATTTTCTATTTCATCGTCAAAGTCTCGGATAAACTAACCGGTAAATAAATTTACTAGGCACCTACAGTTTGAGAACAACAATAAACATCAAACACATACTGAAAATTCAATTTTTGTTGTCAAAACAAAAAAAATATTTTCATTTTAATTTGAAATGTCACTGATTTTTAGGATTTAAATTCAGTATGAACCGCGAAGGATTACAAAAGCTCAGGAGTGTCGTTCGGAGTGTCCAATCATCGAAAAACATCATCGGAATAAGGATGGTCTGAAACAATATTTTTTCCAAACGTTTCAAATTAATATTTCTTTATCTTCTGGATAAAAACTTTAACAGTCACTTGAACTGCCGGTTAGGCTACCCGAAACTTTATCTGTCGGATATCACTATCCGAGACATTTGAAACCAAAAGTTAAAGTTTATCTTGCGGATAAGTTCCGGAGAGGCTATCCGAGACTTTAACCGGAACATTTGAAACTGGCCCTTAATTTCCTACAAAATGTTTCTTGTAACTTTTTTCGATAAGTACTTTTTTAAAATTGTACTGCATTTTGTTAAAAAAGGGTTTCTTTTCAATTTATGGTAGAAGTTATAAATTAACCCTAAGAAATAAATGGATTACAACCTTTCTCGATGACTTCAATTTATTAAAAAAAGATAAAAATTCAGTATGTTACATTTCAGGTTAAATATGACATACAAATATGACAATGATAACAAAAGCTTGAGCTCCATATAATGAAATCTAATTACCCCGTACTATTGCTTTCTTTGACCGAGCGTGTAGCGTGTAGTGTAGAGCGGTATGAAGTGTACTCAAATTTGCTGTTTACCTCATCAAGATTTTGGAAACTCAAGAAAATTGCCACCCCCTGAACGAAATCCTGGATCCGCGCCTGCCTATGACGTTTCCCATTTGTGTCCGTTTTTTTACAAAACATCGATTTTTGTATTCTTTTTGATTGCAGTGATAAAAAAACACACACTCTTGCGCTTTATCAATTGAATCGAATAAAATTGACGTATGGTTTGTTATTTTTTGTGTGAACTTTATTATTTTTCTCAAAAACCACTATACTTCAGCTTTAAAATACCATCTTTAACGTTTAAAAAAAAAATCGAAAAATGGGGCGGGGGAGAGCTGAGAACATTCAATAACGGTGGACTTCCATCCTTGGTACTCGCATCTCTCAAAGTTGGATCAAAATCGGAGATGTGCTGGTTTTTTCGATAGACGATTTTATATGGAATGATTCTTTCGTAAAAAAAACAGTTTACATTACGCAAGCATTTAGTGTTAGAAGAAATGAGAACTTCACGCCTACAAGAAACACCGACTATTATTATACCTACATAAAAATCACAGAAAGAAACGACAAAAACAAACACGAATTACTTAAACTCAAAAGCCATTTTGTTACAATATATATGTAATTAATAGGTGTGTTCAGGAAAAGGAGATCTCCGACGGCTCAGTGTCAAAAACTGAGCAAGCGAATCCAATATTTTCTTTCCTCAGTTATTTGACAGCAAAATTTCTGAGGAATCCTGTTCACGAGACTGACATGGCTGAGGGCTCTGAGATCTCATTTTTCTGAATACGCATAATAATAATTACCCGTATAACGGAATCCGATGAGTGAGCTGCGGAGGGAATCAGACTCAATTCTCACATTTTTACTATGAGCGAAAGGTCAGAATTGAGTCTGACTCCCTCCGCAGCTCACTTATTGGATTTCGTAATCGGAGTGAATATAAATGAAATGTTTTCTGTCCGAAAAAAGAGTGAAACCATTTCCCAATAATCTGCAAGAATAATCAATCTCGGCCGTATTTAAGAGTATCAGAAGCAAAGTCAAAAAAGGCATTGTTCGTTTATGACCAAGTGTGTCAGTTTTTATGAACTTTTTTTGTTTTGCATCGATCACGTTAAAAGATCTGTAAAAACGATATCGCGAGAACAATATAAAAAATCAAAAACATACTGAAAATTAAATTTTTGTTGTCAAAACTGAAAATCCTTGTCGTTTTAATTTAAAATGCGACTGATTTTAAAGATTTAAATTCAGTATGAACCGCGACGGATCTATTTTAGGTGAAATTCAAAACATTAGGATAATGATAAGTCTTGAAACTGACCCTTAATATCCAAAACAAACTGGGCCAAGACTTTCTTAAAGTCAAGATGAAATTTTATTTTCGCTTCGAAAAATAGTTTCTGTCAGTCTTTGGGGCCCCCAAACCTTCGGGGCCCTGGGGCGCCGCCCCAGTTTGCCCCTAGGTAGCTACGCCGCTGCGTGATAGTATCCCTTTTGTTGTTCTTAAGAGGTGCTCTTCATTGTCTGTCTCTTTCCGAGTGGATAGAAAACAGCATTTGTTCAGCCTGTCCCTAAAAAGGGCAAATCTTCTTATCCCTTCAACTATCGTCCAATTGCGCTTACGTCCCCTCTTTCCAAGGTAATTGAAACGCTGATCAATCATCTGCTTAAGAAATGTCTTGAAGAACGAAACTTAATGACCGGCAATATGGCTTTCGTAGCAATAGGTTCACTGATGACCTGATGGTATATCTCACCGAACAGTGGACCAAATCTTTACATGGTTTTGGAGAAAGTAAGTTTATTGCACTTGATATTTCAAAAGCATTTGGCATTAAGCTCTATTATCGAAAATGCGTGCATTTGGTTTCAATTAATCTATCCATCCTTGGATTAGAAAATTCTTTTGAGACCGATCAATACAAGTCGTTTTGAACGGTTTCAAGTCTGAAATCCATAAAATAAATGCCCCAGGGCTCTGTTTTGTCTCCAACTCTCTTCCGTATATATGATCTTCTGTGTGTAACTTCTAATCCATTAAATTGTTTTGCTGATGACATTACCCTCAGCTATTTATATTTGTTTCCAGATTCACATCCTTGTGCCTCGGATGTAGAAGTTCGACGGCAGCGTATGGTAAGCGCATTCAATTCTGACCTCGACAGCATTGTCCAATGTGGAATTAAAAGCAGTGTAGAATTTAATGCTTCAAAAACTCGATGCTCTTTTCTGTCATTAAAGCGGAATCCACCCCAAATGCCACTAGCCATATATGTGTGGTACTTGCATCGAGAATACCGAAAAACTTTCAGTTCTCGGTATGTGCATCACAGACCACCAAAACTCGAGTACAATTCTCATATTTGGGCTTAGTAGGCTTCAAAAGAGAGTGTTAACATTTATAGCAATAATGCCGCAATGTTTCATGTCTTAAATTATTTTACCACTATTTTTATAACAGTGTTCTAGTGAAATAGCCATCAGTTGCATTCCTCCGCTCAAGCAATTTAACCGTAGGTAATACTCGTACTTCTAGGAATGCTCATCAGTTTACCCTTGAGCCTAACTTCGGACGTAGGTACAGTAAAGTACAGAGATTCTTTCTCAGCCGCACTGCACGAATGTGGAATGCTTTACCTGACTCTATTTTTCCCTCCCATTGTAATATTCAAATTTTCAAAACCAATGTGCATCGGTATCTCCATTTAAATTCTCTCAAAATGTCCTGACGCTTGACTGTGTCTAACACTTTAAGGGTAGTCATATCCCCTTGAGTGCGCGTACAGTATTAAAAAAATAAAAAAAAATGCATGGACAATTTTAATTGCAAAATGCAAAGCTTATTTCTATAACTGTGGTGAAACGAAATGGCAGGATTGTCATCTATCAATTTCCTCTTTGTTGGAGCGAATTCACCAAGTGGGAACATTTTCAATTATTATTCAAAAGAATAATTTCCTCTTTGCAAACTTAAGTTAAATGAAATGAAACTTGCAAAGAGAAACTGAAAAGTTGCAAAGTGCAATGTGACAAAACCTTGTTCTATCGAAAAATTATCAATTACAAAAATGACTATGTAGATAAAATACCTATAGATACAATTATAAAGATATATGATACGAAAACCAGCTTCGTTTTTTAACAAATAAGAGTGCAGAAGCACTTGAAATCACTAAATACAAAAATTTCATGATAAAAAGTTTATTTTTAATATAATATTATCGACCATTGGAAAACTGCGGAAACAAAAACTGAGATCAAAAACATCTTAAGTGTCATTTACTCACCGCAATACCAATAAAGGATAGTCTTTAAGTTTAAGTAAACAGAAATTATTCATGTTGACAGAATAAATTGTTGGCTAAATGGCTACATACGAAAAGAGCAGAGATAAGAATAAGTAATCGATATCGATAAAAAAAATATTTCTATGAATTAGTGTTGAAGTAAATTCTATTTTTATCAGATTTGAATTTATTCAGAATTTAACAGAAACTTAGGAAATTGATAAGATTAAATACTTACCTTTTGAAATCCAAATGAATATCTAGGGACCTTCTAAGTTAAATTTTGAAATTTGATTTGTAAAAGAAAGAATAGATTTCTTGTCTTAACAAAAATATTTATTTATGACATAAACCGTAATTGTTATTTTTGATGAACTTGTTACTACAAGAGTGAATTAATCTTACATGTGCACTATGGCGTATGTGGAATATTATTCCCTTTTCGGAAATTTGGTTTTCTTTTTGAAAGCTTACTTTATTTATTAAATATACGCATAATTTACAAATAAGAACTGTACCACTTTAGCAACAGAATAACCGAAGGAAGTTCATTTCCGGTCTTGGGGTAAAAATGATTTTTCAAACAACTTATCTTAACGACCAAAAAATAGTATTTTTGTCGAGTTTATGTTGTAATTTCGTAAAACTTTTTCAATTTATATGTGATTTATTGAGAAAATTTTATCAGAAACAAGACAAAATTAAATATTTTAAAGCTTTTTGAAATAAACAAAAATTTTTTACTGATGATTCAATGATGGAGTAGGGTTTTGGTGAAGGAATCTCACAGTCTAGTCAGTTAGGTAGCTGTTTAAGCCAAATGATTTGGCTGTATAATTTTTCAAATTGGTCTGGCAATGGCGTGAAGAGCTCGAAATCCTGAATATTAGACTCAAGGTGTCTATTATCAGGGTTCCAGGTTACAGGTGTATTGAGAGGAATTGGAACGGGAGGACGAATTGGTAAACAATAAAGGATCAGACCTACATTGTTCACTTGCGGAAAGAGTCAACATTCCTCTTGGAGTTGAGAAGGAAAATTTGCTCTCAATTTTTCCTGGTGAATATAATCGTTGGTGTAACAGCTTAACCAACTGCACTATACTATACATACATAATCTTGGCCTAACTCTACATGCCGGCTCCACTGGGCAGGAACGATGTTCAACATCCAAACCACAATCCATTCAAACATCTGATTTGTATGGATATCTCACTGTACAGCCATGGATTTGTGTGCCTCCATTGGTTTTTTTCAAAACATGCTCGTAGTCCGAGCATGACCCATGGTAATTAGAGTCGACATTATAATAAATCCTGAAAAATATTGATTTCCTGTGCAGATCCTTGCAAGACATAGTCAGAGTAGTTTCAACTTGCTTATAGGGTGTCCTATGTGATCTATGCCCACGAAAAAGAGGACACCTTCAAAAGTCCCAGAAGAAAAATTGAAAAAATATTATTGTCGTTCATTTACATTTTCGTCACTAAGCATACAAAAATTATCGATTTTCTCAAAAACTAGAAGACATAGAATCATCTAGTTTTCAGTTTTTGATTAAAAATTAATTAATTTTGATTAAAAATTAATTAGATCCACGAATTTCAGAAAAAAAAATTATATTTAATTTTACTGTTTTAAGAAATTACACTTTAAACCTTTTTCTTATGCTTTTTTTTGCTAGTTTTCAGTTTAAAATTAGTTTTTTCAAAAACCATGTATAGATTTCACTTGATTCATAAACTAGCTAATAGAACAGAGTATTGCCTTTAATAAAAAAGGTATAATACTTAATTGTAAGTATTTATAACCGTTATTTTTGAATATTTTTGTTTACATTTTTAGTACTTTTTTTTATAAAAGTGCCCCTCCCACCCAAATGGGGGGAGATAGACCCCCCATAGTATAAAATGCTTGCATTGAACTGTTCTACAGAAAACCGTTTTCATTTCTTGGCGCCCAAGTTTTCGTACTCTTGCCAGTGGGTGTGTTCAGATGATTGTTGTTAAAAATATACAGTGAGTGTCAAAAATGAATTAAGCTAAGTATACAGTAAAAAAATTCTTCAAGGTGAGAACAAAAATATTTTCCACAAAGAAAAAATGTGCGCGGTGTAAAAATTTTTTTTATTCGCCGTCAGTGCACAGTTTCGAAAAAAAAATCTCAATAAGACTGATCTATGAAAAAGCAAACACAAATGCCAAACGCAATTTTTTTCGGAAAAAGAATGTCAGTGACTTTGTTTTGTACGAAAAAAAAATCGTGGTGAATATAAAATTTGTTTTCTTTGGGTAGTTCACAGTTCGATAAAAATATTTAAACGTCAAACAATTTTTTTCTCGCAAAAAGCGCTCCCATAAGAAATACATGTAGTTTTTTTTTGTCATCAGGGAACTGTATACTTAGCTTAACAGAAAATATGATTTCTAGAGTTACATGAAATTTAAACTAATATAATAGTGTAGGTGTAATTTTGCGATGTCGAAGAATTTATTTATTTATGAGAAAACCCAAAAAGAGAACGAATTGAATGTTTTTTTTTTCGAAAAGATTGTTTTATTTTTTATACAAAAGGAGGACATGTTCGCTTAGAAGAGGACGTCTTATGCTTACAACATGTGCAAAAAAATTGTGAAATTTAGTAAGTTTATTCAAAAAAATAGACGGTAACGGAGAAGACACGTACGATTTAGAGATTTCCGACCATTACCTTGAAGTTTAAAATTCTGCGCTATCAATTAAGATATGAAGTTGATTTTTTTTGCATACTTTCGTAAAACCAACATTTATCAAAAACCATCCTTGGTTTAATGCCAAGTTTCATTTTACTAACAGAATAAAATATGAAAGATGGTAACGGAGAAGACAGCTTATGGTAACGGAGAAGACACGTACGATTAAAGATTTCTTTTTTGTTCAGTTATATTAAAATTCGTATTTTTAAATTATTCTCATCAATGATAAAAGTGATTCAGACAATTGAAAAAATGTGTGTAAAATTTCATTGAAATCGGTTAACGTTAACACGTGCTAGCGAGCACTTGAAATTTTTCATTCAAAACACATGGGGTTTTCACAGTTCTTACTCAAAATATCAGCAAAATTGTAAAAGTTGGTGGAAAATCTTTAAACTTGGCATAATATTAACCCCATCAAAAAATTTAATTAAAAATCGTTGTTTTTGTGCATTTGTTGCTATTTTAAATGGAGTAACTGTTGTTTACAAAAATAAAAAAAAAATATTTGTATACTCCTTATGGTATTTAGCATATTTGCCCAGTTTAAAGTTTTTCCATCAACGTTTACACTTTTACGGGCCCTTTGAGTAAAAGACTGTCAGAACACCATGTTTTTTATATGAAAAACTTCAAGTGCTCGCTAGCACGTGTAAACGTCAACCGATTTCAATGAAATTTAACACATATTTTTTTTTATTACCTTGATCCATTTTAAGCAAGGGGATCGAAGAAATTCAGACTTTAAAAAAAAGTGCCTGTGAGTCGTTGAAATTTGGATGAGAAAGTGCAATTTTGTCTTCTCCGTTACCCTGTTTTAGACAGTAAGACCTGATTTAAAAATCTATAAAAAATCCACCATAATCCTTTTTCAAGTCTTGCTTTGTATGGGCAGTAATTTTACAAACACTAATACAGTTCAGTTTAGTCATTTTTCGGTAACGGAGAAGACATGAAATGTTCAGTCATTTTGAGGCGTAATACTATTTTTACAGCACTCATATCAGAAAAATAGTTCGGAATTTAAGTAGTGTATTGAAAACGCTTATAAAAACCTAACTGCACATCGCCATTTGCATCACAATTTATAGAGAACTGATAGCGGCAAAAATGCCGAAAAGTGTCACTTGCTTATTTTACAACAACAAGTAAAATTTTATATTTACATTTTTTCCGTTAACTCTAATATATGTATATTGTAAATATTGGCATATTTAAATATATTTTTTTTCTTAATTTGAAACTGAGTTGCTTGGTTTCGAAATTTTTGGAATGGCCGATGAGTAACATTGCTGACTTCGATTTGATATAAGAACCGACATGGCACGCATGTTATCGACGTGCTTGCTGTTAATTGTCTGTATTTGCTGTGGAAGAATTTTTGTATGTTATACACGCATATACACACGATGTTGAGTGAGAATAGCCGACAGTTTGAAAAAGAAAAAAATAGGTGTATCTGTTGAAAAAGGCGAACAAAATCGTGCACTTTGCAATGATATTGTGATGTAGTTTTTTTTACTGTGGGTGTGAATAGGAAGGCATCGATTTATTTTTGGAATAGTAGATACATATACATATATATAAATATCTGTCATTTAAATTCAGAAGCTGGTAGTAAGTTACATAATGGATATCAATATTGGTGGGAGTTATTAAAAAGAAATGAAAATTAAAAGAGTAGGTAGGCAGTGGTTACGAGGTAGTGGCTTTTTTAATGCTTGCTCAGGGCGCTCATTGGGTTCAGCGCCCTGCGCATTTGCACCACTTGCACGTATAGCTTGTCCGGCCCTGACAGTGATCAGAGGATCATATAAGTTGAATTCCTTTTGATTTATACCATTCTTTTAGATGCCTTGTTTGACACAATGCACCTGGATTGTTTCGGATGCGGATTGCGATCGTACTAAGAGACTTTCTTAAGACCCAACTGCTAATATTTTTGCAATCATACACAATACCATACCCGTAGACCAAATCTGTTTAATTATTATCACATAACATAATTTAAAAAAATGTTGGTTTATGTACGTTTTTGCGTTGTTTATGGTTGGTACATGTAAGCTCTTTACGAAAACATAATAAGTTTTTCTTTAGAGTTTGATTTTGCTTCAGAATATCACCTTCAAATTTGTATTTGAGCTTTTGTTTATTGAAAATAAAAATTAAGATAGAACTTACTTCAAATATCACTTAAAATATTGATAAGTTAAAATTTGTCTGAAAAAAATGGTACTCCTACACGTGCTCAGAAGTGGAAACATTTCGTTGTTTTTCTATTGTGAATATCGGAATTGTCTATTACCGTACCCCACACGTTGTCACTAGATTGACATCCTATTTGCACGGTTTCCAACCCCTCATGTATATAGAAACCTCTCAAAATGTTATTTACCAATGTCGAAATGACACAAGTGACTTTTCGTCATAATTGTTTCCATTTTTGTACCACTTATGACTTCATCGAGAAAATAGTCCTTATTCTACCAGAGTGTTTTTGTCATAAAGTAGACAAGTGCAACTGATCTATAATTTTGCTCCACTAGAAGTACTTGCATCGTGTAAATATTGCGCTGACATAATTTTGAAAATTAAGAAAAAAACACAAGACAAATAACCAACTTCCTCATTCTTTTCTGGCATATTGCCAGAATATTCAGAGCACTATTATATGATTTCGTAGAAGCTTTTGGCATTTTGAATTGATGTGGCCAGGTTTGTGGCAGAAATTTGATGAATTTGACAGTCGTGTCGTGGCATAGGGCTGAAAACACACTGGATTATTTAAAACGTTTTTGCTTCATAAAACGCAATGAATTTTTTGTTTCATAACTCAGACTAATTTGATTTGATTGATTTGGTGTGCGTTCAGCTTTCATCTTCCTATATTTTCCCTAAACAAATTTAACGAGGGTAAAAAGAAGTAATTTAAGCAATATCCTGCATCCAACACATTTTGCAATGCGATTTCTGTAAAGCAGTTAAAACGACTAAGCACCCAAACTGTGCGCAACTAGTGAAAATTCTACATAAACAAATTTCTGTTACACAGTGGTATGACCATAAGGAATGTATGTGGTTTTATGAGCAGATGGTGAGCATCATTGAAGACCTCATGCCATGTGGAATGAGCAGACAGAGGCCCTATCCAACGTCGTTTCCAAACGTGCAACTGAACGATCTTCCTGTTTGATCAAAACTTATGCATGTCATACCAGGGCCCGGGGGTATGCACTTTCATCGACAAGACGAGTTATAGATAGTACATAAATCAGCCACTCCTGTACTTGAAACGTAAAAGTGATTTTTGAAAACTCATAAACGGTGGTGTTTTCAAATTCTAAATTTCAAGTAGGTTACTTTACGCTACGTTATGTTACGTTACGTAACGTTACCATCCTTTATTATACTATTTCAAATGGGAGTTACTAGAAAATGAAGACATTACGTAGCGCAACGTTACATAACGCAACGTAACGCAAAATACCAACACACAACGCAACATAGTATAACTTAACGTGATGTTCTAAAATAGCAGACCAAATGTCTTGTGAATAAACAAAACTCTCTCTTCGAAAAAGGAAGATACTTTAAGAGTATGTAATTCTAAGTCACTTCAAAACTTTTACCCTTAACGGCAGTTAAAGTTTTTATGACTGACCCGTGTATTCTTTTTGAATAAATTTTTTTCTGATTGATTTCAGTTGATATCAATTGAATCAATTGAAATTCTATGCGTTCCAATCAAATTAAATAATGCGAAAACACCCTATGAAGCATAGTAGTAGTCGGCGGCTTCAAGCGTGTATCTTTGATTTAAATTTCAGATACACTCAAAAAAGAAAACCAAAACGATCTTCATTCAACTTTAGAAACATTATTTTATTTGCTTCTATACAGTTCAGATTCGGCGATGCATAGCTTCACATACAGTTCAGATTCGGCGATGCATAGCTTCACATCGTGCTTAATACATCGAAAATAGTGAACGCGGGAAAAAGAAGTGTTGCGGATCCAGTTGCAGTGGGATTTGGTTTTTTGGACTCCCACTCAAGTGCTGTTCTGACATTCTGAGATCAGCAAAATACCTTTAGCAATTAACTGCACACCCGACCGACGCGTGTCGATTCCGAAAAAAATGCATTATTTAAATTTTTAATTTTTTTGTTTTTATTTCGTGGGTGCTTGCAGTGCCGCTCATTTAGTTTCATGTGATAATTATTAAAACCATAAATGGAAATCACAACCCATTAACAGCTTTTCCGTTGATGAAATGTGTGATATTTGTACGATGATCACTGATGATCATGCTGATGAGCAAGTGGGAAATGACCTCTAACAGGGCTTGTTACTCCCGAAAATGTGCGAACTATTTGTGTAAATATTTTTAATTGCTTTAAAAAAAAGTTCAAAGTTTTGTTCTCGCGGCGTTGTGTGCACCAATCGGCCATGGTTCGATAGTTTTCTAGTAGATCAAATGGCTTTTCAAATAATTCAAAGCTTCTAAGTGCAATCGTCCTTAAAAAAACGTGATAAATCACAAGAAGATTGTTCTTTCGTGCGAAAAAGTTCAGTACTTCATCATCTTTCAGTATATCAACAAATGCCCAATACAGTGCGGGTTAATAAATTAAAATTTTTTGCGGAAATTAAAATTATTCTTTTCGGCATTTTGCAAAAAAAATGATTTTTCTGTTTTAGTTTAAATAGTTTTAAGAAAATATGAAGTGAATTTTAATGTCTGCGTAAAAATTACATTTAAGTGTAAAGTAAACAATTTTAGTGACGATTGTGTGCAAATATGAATTTTATTGGACGACATGATCACTTAAGTGGATATCGCAGAGTCAATACCACTGGCTATGGAATACCATTATGGAATTTGCAACCAGATGTGGCTTCGGGTGATGCTGAAAATAAATATACAAGGGTTTCATGGTCAAGACGAAAGGTAGTGTTTTTATGTCTATAAAATTAAGCTTTGATTTTGTTTGTTCCTTTAAATGATTAACACAGTGTTACCGTTAAATGCTATCGTGATAGTCATTTACTAATTTCTTACTTGTGAATAAGGTTCATTGTATGTGGTTAGGGTCATTGAATTACAGATTCGTTAAGAAATAATGTTCAAGATTTTAATAGATATGTAAGTCTAAGAATGCGTGATTTTGGACATTTTGCAACAAAAAACCACAGAGCTTTCACTAGAGATTTAAATAATAAAATTTCACAATTTTTCCTAAATATTTTGAATTATTCAATTGAATTAAAATAACATCTCTTAGGATTACCCTGAATTTTGAAGCAATTTCCAAGAATGAAAGCGATTAAATGGTTTCAATGCTTGTGGATGACTAGGAACTGAATATAATTTTCAAACCATAATATAATACTTCACACCATGTTGCCGGCAAATTTGTAAGAATTTGAAGAAGATTTCGATGTAACGAGGTTTGCTTCCTGACATAAGAAACACGTTAATAGGCCTCCTAATGCTTTTAAAATGTTCCATAGGATCTAGGTTAGGTATACCTAATACCATAAAAAGAGTCCTGTGATATGTGAAGTGGGTCATCCCCCTACCCCACTTATACTAACAAATGCCGGGCGAACTTAAAATGCTACTGTCTTGAATGTCCTATAAACGTGAAGAGAAATAATGTGTGTTACATGCTCTTAGTCCAATCCTGTTGGTTTTCAACTTTCTACGATTGTTTCATTAAAGCGCCTTAAAGGAGCTAAAGGATCTCTTTACTTGAGCAAAAACGAGTCAAACACAATCAAAATTCCTTACATGATTCACTTCAACGTTTTGAGGAAGTTTGGAATTGAAATTTATTACAGAATTAGTTTGTTCAACAATTTTAAGTCCCGTTTTTTCATTTAAAACAGCAGTGAACATTTTAAAACACTTCATTTGCAACTGGCGGATATTTCTTTAAATCCAGAACAATAAATCCCTTGGCGAAAATAATATAGTTTTGTTCCCGAAATGTTTGAGCAAAAATTATAAGTCTATCAAATTCTTTTGGAGTGAAGAAAGTAGGCAGAAAAGAGAAATATTTTACTTTCACTGCACTTTCTTCTGCCCAAAACAAACCAATTTTGAGGTTTGGAAAAGGGATTGGGGTAAAATTGGTGACAATTAGTTAGTAACATGGACAGTTTTGGTCAATGTTTAAATAAATAAATTGGGTGGCGCAACAGCTCGTGGAGAACCAGAGCCTAGTGACTTACAACTCTCAACCATTCCTGTGTGCGGGTTGTCGGCAGGAATTGAAGGGATGTACAGTTTATTGCCGACTCCAAACGGCTAGATGAGAAACACTTATTCATGACAGGTATACTCTTGGAGGATTTGTCAGTTCTTCGCAAGAGGTAGTACCTCGGATAAAATATTTCTGTTTTTAGGTGGCACGGCTGGGAATCGAACCCACACTTTCGGCCGGCATGACAGTCCTATGCACTAACCATCATGCCACGAGGTACTACATCAGTATTACATACATAGATAAAAGAAGTAAAAGAATTTAAAAACCTGGGGTATGTGTTCAAAAAGAATGGAGGGCAGGAAGCACATATAAAGGACAAATTAAAAAAGGCAGCAGCGGCCATGAAGGAAGCAAGGGGGATTGGAAGGAGGAAATTCGAGAAGGATTGGGAGAGGAAGATGCGGCTTTTCGACACTCTGGTGTGGACGGTGATGGGATATGGGGCGGAAATATGGGGATGGGAGGAGAGAACAAAAATGGAAAGGATGCAAGAGAGGTACCTCAAGTGGACGCTAGGGGTAGAATGGCAAACTCCAGAATACATGGCAAGAGAGGAAACAAAAAGAGATAATGATAAGAGCAGGGAAAAGGGCATGGAATTATGAACAGAAATTAACCGATGAAAAAGGAAGCAAAAAAGGAAGGGAATGTTGAGAGGAGATGAAAGAGAGACAGAGAGATGGATGGGGAAGAGGGTCACGATGGATACAAGGAGAGAAGAAATGAAGGGAAGAGAGGTAAGAGAAGACAGTGTGAATGGATACGGGAGGGAGTAGAAAGAGAAAGCAGGAGAGAGCAGGAGAAGGAAATAAGGGAACGAATGAAAGAATCCAGTTACAACAGGTGGTATAGAGAAGTAATGACAGAAGGGATCCCACAATATTTGAAAGCGGGATGGAAAACAGAAAGAACAAGGAGAATTGCAAGAGTCAGGCTAGGGAATGAGGTGAGAGAAAGATGGTACTGGAAACGGGAAGAAGAAAGAATGTGCAGAATACGTGACGGTGAACAAGAGACGTGGGAACATGTATTAGAAAGATGCAGGTGTGGCGAAGATGAAGGAAAATCAATAGGGAAAAGGATGATGGAAATAATGGACGAAACAGGGAAGGGGGAAGAGTGGATAAAGGAACTAGAGGCGGTGAGAAAAGATAAGGCGATAGAGAGGGGGGAAGCAGAGTAAGGAAACGGGAGCCTTGTAACCCTTAGGGGAGGTAATATAGACTAAATCGTCGTCATTATATCAAAACTCCCCAAGTCTATTTCTCTCAAAAACGAGAAACCTCTCTTGAATACAATGTATTTATTAAAATATAAATATTTTAGCTCTCTATAAAAGGTCTCTAAATCTTATGTTGGTCTATTTATAAATTTAAAAATTCCCAAAATCAGACTTTTTCAAATTCTGGTTAGTACAAATCCATAAAATGTACCGATGTCTCAAAATAAATTAAAATGAACTTAGGGAGTTTTCACTAAACGACGATGAAATAACGTATTTTTTACTTGCGATATAGGTACTATAGGGCAAGTTTTGGATTCGTGCCAAAAAAAAATTTCGAGATAACAATCAAACATGACATTACGATGATAGAGAACACGAAAAAAGTGGGTGGCAAAATTCTGTCTGTCTGTCTGTCGTACCTCAACCTACTACAGCCTAAACCACCGAAGCGATTTTCTTCAAATTTTGAACTTAAGGTTTTTTTGTAACTCTCCAGAGGGAAAATTGAAACTTTTTCTTTAGCTCAAAAAATAACGGTACTTGCCATACAACCATTAAGGAAAAGCTTATTTATCTCAAAAACGGCTCCAACGATTTTGATAAAAAAATCAGTATATTATCGTAGATATGATGTACCTTTTAGTAAGAAAAATAATCACCAAAAACATTTATTAACGGTACCTGCCATATAACGGTTTTTTTGATTTTTGGTTTTCTCATTAACCGCTCATCCGATTTCAATCAAATTTTTTGCACAAAAGATCTGTTAGAATATAAATAATACTGCATACCAAAATTTTTGAAAAAATAAATTTTGGATTTTTAAAAAAAGATTAAAATTTTTTTTTGAAAATTCAATATTTTAAAAACGGCTTGATGAATTATTTTGAAATTTCAGTTTTAAATGTATATTAATATCTACTAAAAATTGGCATTCCAAATTTTTTTTTGAAAAATGTTACAAAAATTTTATATATAAAAAATTATTTTTTAAGAAAACGGCTCCAACGATTTTAAATTTTGTTTTACATATATTCATATTTTTTCATGTAATCAAATGGCATACTTATTTTTGAGCTCTAAGTTATTTATCAGACTGTTTATACAATTGAATCGGTCATTTCAAAAACCACTTAAGTCACATTTTTTTTCAAAAATGCTTTTTTTTGCTATAAATGCTTTTTTAACGTAGATGCATATTTTGAGAGTAAATTACGTCGGTCCAAACATTCCTTCCTCTCCAAATGATACCTCAAAATAAACGTTCCATGCAAAAACAACGTGAGTCAATTGACTTGAGTGGTTTTTGCAAGCACAACTAGATGGTGGAAGTAGTTCTATCTAGTTTTGCCTAAGGGTTAAATATATTGAAACATGATAAATTAAAACATGTGACATGTAAAAGTGTTTATATGTTAATATTTAAGTATAATTAAAAAAAAAAACTTTGATTTTGTTTAAATTATTGTATACTGCTGACCCTGTTTCTTGTTAAAACAACGTAAGTCACCCGTTTCTCGCTAAAACAACGTAAGTCAAGAACGGGCTTTCAGACTTTTTTCATTATTAATATTGATAAACTGTGAATATTTTTTTATATTTCAATCCTTTTAAACTCTAATACTATATTGAGCCCAAAAAAGTCCTTTAAAACTAGTTTATTTTTTAATTAAACTGTTTTTATTGATTCCTGAAAAATTCTAATTGTGTGACTTAAGTGGTTTTTGAAATGACCGATTCAATTAAAAGAACGATTTAAATGCATTTCATACTTTTTCTATAATTTCATGAATATTTTTTAAAGTTCTTAAGTCCCACACAACTTGAACATAAGAGCAAGTACGTGCGATCCAGTCGTGCATTTTATTTTAAATAAATTGATACAAAAGTAAACAAAACAACTCAACAATTTAAAAAAGTCTTGTTTGGGCATAAATTGTGGGAAACCTGTGCTCGACAGAATACAAAATAGGAGTCCAGGTTTGAGTGACTAAAAATTCTTGTTTGAATGCAGAAACAAAAATTTAGATTCCATTGTAAATTGGCAAAGAAAGATAGAGCTAGTTAACTAAAACGAGACCCAAAATCATAAAAAAAGCCGTAATAACTCCAAAATTACCTCTCAAGTTTTTCGACTTAAAATCACGTAAAAATTTTCGTCTGCGGTGGCGTCGAATGTGGGACACACTGCATTAAAGTTTATGATGTCAGACAAGTAAGAGAAAGATTTCTTAAGCCCAAAGTTTTGCGCATTTTCGACAAAATTATCCCAATTAAAACTATCACAGTTTACGGTTAAACAGTTTAAGAAAATATCACGGAACTTAGTCATCCATCACCAATATTAGTATCACAGTTGAAGGCACTTCGAAAGAAGACAGAAAAGAGTTGCGTTATAACCTGACGGGTATGACTTGAAAGGTAGTTTGAAATGCGACATTTTTTATCAAAAAGTTGTGGACAGACGGGTAAATATAAGACTTTCTTTTACAAATTATGAATGTGCACCTTATGCAGATAATTTAGATACTTTAATTTTGAAGTCCTATTAAAAATATGTCTTGCATCACTAAATTTTTTTTTTAAATTAGCTTCACTTTTAGATAGCTTGTATGTAGATCATTACTATTCATGACGTCATCTTTCCTTGCGTACACATGCACTTTGATATGTTTCGTTTACGCAAACATAAATATCGCTTTAGATAACAATAATCTTGGCCACGCTTTTAGTAAATAAATAAAATTTTATCAGATAAACAGGCGTCAGTTTGGACTTGTATGTACAAACCTTCCTACTTTCTACCTATACATACATATATCTATGCATACAAACTCGTGTATATATCGTGTTATTTTATTAAAACACTTTTATTAAACAAAAAAATAAGCACACAAATCAAAGAATACCTACAATATTGGCATTGGCCTTCAAGTGGTCTCAATGATTTTATTAATTTATTTGATTTCGATCCTATTATAACATAAGCTGTTGGTGCACCGAGCAATGTGGTATGTGGATGGGCATTTAGTCCAGAGTTGTATACATAACATACCTACTTGTATTGCAAGATGTTCTTTTTATTCTATTTTTATTCGACTAAAGTTCGGTGTTCTTTATATACTAAAGAAACAAAACTGAATTATTAAGATTCGTTTTCCTATTCATAATGTAAATATCTGATTACCAAAATGATTCGATACACACACCGATATACAGTGCTGTGTTAAATTATTATTTTTTAATCTGATTTTTCAAAATAAAAAAAAAAATGTTACAGGTGTGAACCCTACTGTACTCATGTTTTTATAAATTATTTATTTACACAATATTCTCAATAAATACAAACATAAAACACTTCGTGCGTGTCGTTTTAATAAATTTATATTATAACTTTTTTAAGAAACACGTTATTAAGTTATTAGGAAACTTGTGATTTGCGAATGGATAAAGTTGCTCCTATTTTGAAAACCTTCCAAAGAATAAAATTTGCTCCAAGTCTTAATGAGTAATTTCATTCATGAATCAGAGCTCAAAAGGGAATATTCTTGCAAAACGTAAAAAATTTTATTTAAAAAAATTAATAAATTAAGTAAACAAAAAGAAGAAAAGTAACTTTCAAATTGGCTAAGGAATTAAGAAAAAAAAGAAGGAACAGCGGATTAAAGAATTGAAAAATCAAAATTTGAAAATTAAAACAAACTTCTTCAACTTCAATACGAAAACAAAATAATAGTTCAAATCTAAACAAAATTCACAATTAATACAAGTTTCTCAAAGTGTTTTAAAAATAAATGAAAAAATATAGCTTGAAAGCTTGATGACATGTAATCTTATTCAAATATTTATCTGGTTAACATTTTTTGAACAGCACTGTTTCTTATACCAAGAGTTTGTTTTCTAGACAGAAGACAATAAAAAATGAAAATTTTTATTATTTAGGGTCACCTTTTTAAATAGAAAATTGACTCTTAAGATTATGTCTTGCCTTTCAAGTGTTTTTTAATTAATAAATTTTTATGATGATACGAGAAATTCGAAGAACAGACTTCTTGGAGACGGCGTAATGCGTCGCGCTGGGGACGTAATGATCGGTATTTTCATAATTTTAACTTATAGATTTATCTGTAAGATACTTGCAGAGTGTGTACTAATTTTATTTACATGTCAATCACCTCTGCTTGAAATTTCAAGCGAATAATTTAACCTATCGAAAGGGTGTTCCAATAAGAGTGCACTGTTTAAATTTTGTGTGATTTTTTGACTGTGCAGCTAGCTGTGAGATTTGACAACTTCCACCTATGTTGGACGTAGAAGTTATTTCAGCAGGTAGGTGCCACACCACGCATCACGCATGAAACAATTGATTTATTTTTTAGCAACGATTTGCTAACCTAACAAGTCATCTCACGAAATTCTGATGTCAACTGGCTACCAGGATCATGCGATTTAACGTCATGTGATTTCTTTCTTGGAGGTTTTGTCCAATCTCGGGTTTATATCGAATAAACCAGAAACCATTCCTTATAGTTCAGCAGAGGCCATTTACCGGATATTTTATTCCATATACTTACAACTCACTCAAGAAAGCTCTTATTGAGACACCCTTTATATGTATAACTTCTCGTCTCTATGATGAATAAATGTTTATTATTGCTTTTCAGCCTTTTGTAAATAAACTCTTTTATTTATAATTTAGTAGTTCAATGGGAGTGGATGGCTATTTTTGATATTTTTTCTTGTCGTAGAATAAATTCTTTGAAATTACTCATATCTACATTTACAATTCAAACCATTACGAAAAGTAGCTTAGGATACCATGCCACATCTCATTACCGCTAGCTAGCTTGACCCGTAATCAAAAGACTTTACACAAAAATTTTTTGATGTACAGTACATACCTAATCCACACAAATTTTATGTTTTGTTTACAATTTTTACTTTGTCTATAGGGAACGTTTATTGGTTAAGTGTAAAAAGAAAATCCAAGGTTACACTAATGGAGAAATCAAAAAAGTTTTATACCGTCATTAGTAAGTCTGTGAGAGTGGGGGACTACTGTGCATCTGTACTCTGTACGTTCACTTCACATCGAGCTAGAATCTGAACAAGTTCAATGATTTGCTCAAAAACAAAAATGTAATATGTAACTATTAAAAAACTAATAATTATCTTCATTGCTTAACCACTTTATAGCCTTGAACCGCAAAAGCGAAACGGTGTGATCCAGTCGTCCATAATATGTTTTTATTAATTTTTCATTGAGAGTATAAGATCTTTATGTCATTCATTATTATTTATATCCCACCGTTACTAAGCAAGCTCAAAGAGATCTACACAAATGTCTGATATTTATCTACTTGGTATGCTGAACTTATTTCTTCCATTTAAAAATTTTAAATCTCAAATGATAAAATTAGTTTTCCATGTTAATGTCAAAATACAGACTGAGCAGGTTACAGGTTAGGTACCAAACCTACATACAAGTTCACTATGCTAGTAATTATATTTGCAAAGAACAACAAACAGAACAGAAAAAAATTTAAAAATTTAATTTGACTTAAATGCGAAAACTTTTACTTTCACGGTTCATGACCTAGAATATTAAATCAATTAGCCAAATTTATTTTTTGCATCAGCGGAGTTTAATGCTTGTTATGCTCTACCTTACCTACCTTAGTAAATGACATTTTCAGGGCAGAAGTTTGCTATATAATGGCCTTAATACAGTTTAAGTAAGTTTTTCAATCATTTTGTTTTCACCAAAATTTAATTCCTTAAACTTTTATTCTTCATCATAATTTACAAAATATTCTTGAAGCTCTTCACAGCAAAATTTCACCAACAGAAAAAAGCTTCATACATTTTTTTTCAATCTATATGTTCATGATAATCATTTGAATAATAAGCAAAGCATCATAAGAAAATTAATAGTTATTTTAAGGATTTTTGTAATTTTCTTTAAAAAAAGAGATATTTCTATAAATACAGTGATATCCTTCCTTGATTGGAAACACTGTAACTTTGCTCGGCCTACACGAGGAATGTAGAATTTTATGAAATTTTCTACAAAAGTGATTCCTTTACAACGAAAAATGCCAAACACGACCCTATTAATCTCAATTCCCATTTACCTTGGGTATATCTGAACAGTAAAACGGAAGATGAGAAACTGAAAAGCATACCCACACTTGGTTCCAAATAAAGGAGCAGTGATGAATGCATTGCAGCCAGAAGTGCTGCATTGCATAGCTGCACTCTTAGAAAAGGACAATCTTCGAATTAAGACTACAAAGTTCACTCCAAAGTATGCATCGGATCCAATGCATGCAAGTCGCTAAAGTTTGAGTCAACAAAGCATGCATCGGATCTGATGAACACTCGTTGGAACCACCAACACCTACTTAAAGGATACGGATTTGACTGTATATATGATAGATATTAGAGGTACATATAATATCATTAGAATTTAAATTTCAATTCAGGTATGTGCATGTGCATGTATCATAATTGGTGAAAATGGCAGATCCATTTCGCTTACTTGTCAAATGTCATTATTTGTTGTTGTTTCACGTGTTTTACTGAAAGGTTCTCAAATAGCCATTTTAAATTATTGACGCTTTCAATTTTGACAACCTGCACATTATATAACCTAAGATTTCTTCATTGTGGCGAATACTTACTTTTTTTATAACGGACACCGATTCGAATTCGAATGTATTACGATTTTCGGTTGTCAGCTAACACTACGAGTGCCAATAAGTTACGGCTATTGACATTTCTAATTTCTGCACGCCAATCCAACTTTGTTTTCATGAAAATACACTTTGTTATTTATTTAAAATACAAAAGTTGTCATAACCAGATACCTCTCAGGGATACCTTTTTAAGAGAGTAATTTCGTATTTAATGTTAACAATTTGATGCCCTTTCAATCCACATATGTATATGTTTCATTTTAATCAACTGTGGGCTTTTCGAATTCTTCTTTGATATTAAATTATTTACTCATAATCAGTCAGAACTATTATGTACATTAGGGTGGCCGTTATTTCCCAAAATCGTTTTTAAATAGCAGATACCCCCTAAATCAAAAGGTTATGCTCTAAACAAAAATAGCCAAACAAAGTTTTGTCTGAGGCCATTTACACATGGTTCTAAGCCCATACTTTTCCCATACCAATTTATATGGGATTTCCGCTCTTTTAACGTTTTATTTTTTTTCTCGAATTACTGCAGCTTTTTTAAATTATTTTAATGATTTTAATTCTTTAGTCATCCCTTTAAAAGATCTCATTCAAAAAATTTATTAACAAACTTAAATATTTAGACGTTCAGTTTTATTATGTTTTTATATGGGAATTCCCATGGCAATAATCGAGCCAAAAAATTCTATTTTTTTTTTATACATTTCTGAATGAGGGCTTTTAAAGGGATGACTAGAGAACAAAAATCAACCAATAAATTTAGAATAGCTGCAGTAATTCAAGAGAAAAAAAATAAAACTTGAAAAGAGCGAAAATCCCATATAAATTTGTATGGGAAAAGTATTGGCTTAGAGTCACGTGTAAATGACCTCGGACAAAGTTTTGTTTGTTAACGGTACCTGCCATACAATTTTTTTTAGCAATTTTACATAATCGTATTTTTCTCAAAAACGGCTCGACAACTTTTCTTAAAAAAATTCAATAAATTTATTTTAGTAAAGGCTTTCTTTGGGTGGAAAGCCATTTTTCAAAAATGGTTATTTATGGTACCTCCCAAAGAACCATTTTTTTAAATTTTCTTCAAAACGATACGACCGATTTTAATTATATTTTTTATACAGAATTTTCAAAAAAAAAATTAAATAGTTTTGTGTACCAAAATTTTTGTAAAAATATTTTTTGGATTTTTAAAAAATGTCTCAAAATTATTTTTGGAAAATCAAATATTTCGTAAACGACATGATCGATTTTTTTGAAACTCTATATTTAAGATTTTTTTAAGTACTCTCTAAAACATTTTTAGAAAAAATTTTGCATTTATGAAAAAATGACGGTACCTTCCATACAAATGTTAAAAAACCGCAAAAGAAAATAATTTTTTCTCTAAAACGACTCCTACGATTTTGATTAAACTCTTTCTATATACTGAAATTAGTACGATCTACTACCAAAAATTATAAAATTTTAGACTTAGCAACTATTAATAGTACCTGTGATAGAACGTATTTTTTTTGTTTTGAATTTTCTCGTTATCGGCTTAACGGATTTAGATTATTTCTTTTATATACAAATTTCAGATAAAATTAAATAATATTGCATATCAAAATTTTCAACAAAAAAAGTTTTTGTATTTAAAAAAAGTTTCAAATATTTTTTTGAAAATTCGGTATCTCAAAAACGGGTTGACAATTCTTTTTCAAATTTTGCTTTTATATACACATAAACATAAATATATACTTTAGAATTGCATACCAAAATTTGTTCTTTAAAATGTTTTTAGAATTTTATATATAAAAAATTATTTTTTTAAGAAACCGCTCCAACGATTTTAAATTGTTTTTTTTCCATACAATCATATTCAATCAACAATTAAGATGACATTCTTTTTTTTCACCGCAAACTCTCAGAAGAGCTGTTTTAGCCAATTTAAATGTCGTATTTCATGCTTCTCTACATTTTTCTCTCATAATTTCCATGTTATTATATACAATTTTCTTAAATCCGCAGTGTCTTGAACATAAGAGCAAGTACGTGCGACCCAGTCGTGGATTTAATTTTTTTTTTATTTTACATGATTGGTCTCAAAGTTCCGGCACAGGCCCCAAAAATATTAATCCTCCTAAAATGTACATAATTGACATTTAGAGGTGGGGCATGTCAAATTTCTGTTTTTCATACAAAATGTATGGACAAAGACATATCACACGTTTTTAAATGTTTTTTTTTAGTGCCGGTGGCTGCACCTCACATATTTAAGAAAATGCCACAAGCCAAAAAATTATTCTTCGTTGTGTAATAGTGTTATGACACAAGGCCCAAACAAAAATGACATTACTCCCAAATTTAATGACAGTAGATCCAAATTTTAAATAAAGTGCTACAACAACAATTTCTTCGTAAGGTTTTTTGGGCGCTTTGTTATTATGCAATTTGGGCGATATGTTGTTGGGCGTTATGTCGCTGCACCCAATTGACCCTTTACAAGTAAATATTAAATATCAAACTTACGGTTTAAAAGATATTATTATTTTAAGAATTTTTTCAAAATCCAAAAATAACGGTTTTCTGATTAGTACTCGAAAATGATGAATTTGTTAAAAAAAAATGTATGCTCATTTGGTAGACGCAAACATTTTCTACTTAAAAAGTTATAACAATTTTTCCCGAACAAGTGGTCGATTACAAGATATTGCGTTTTAAAAATAGCCAAGTGTCGAAAATATAGAATTTTTCCGTACAATTCTTAAGCGGTTAACTTTATCATAAAATACGTTTTGCTAAGTTTGTATGTATATTATGTAACATTCTAAAAAATAACTTTTTTTCTAAAATACATTATTCAAAAGATATATGTAGGTACTTTAAGGCCAGAACCACATTATTCTGCCGCTACCGATACACTCTCGCTTCGAGTGTATTAGAAGCAATGAGAGGATCGAAATTGTATTGAATATCAATAATGTGAATATACTCATTGTTTATTGCGTAAGAATATTTTATCTTATCGGGGCTTATTCGATAACAGAACTTTAATGTGAATGTGGCTAAAGAATTTGGTCAAATGTCAAAATTAACGGTTTTTTAATTTTTACTATTAAATGGATAAGTTGTCCCAAAAAACATACATACTACATAAAACCTAATAGGAAGTAACGTTCTGTTTCATAAGATTGTTTGGTGAAAAAATATTGCGAGTTCAAAATGACCAAATATCGAAAATATATAATTTTCACGTACAACTCTTAAAAGGTGAAAATCCCGAATACTACAATCGATCTGTATAATAAGCTCAAGTTATGAAAATTTTTACATTTACTGGCTTTCGTTGACTCAGCAAATAATTCGTTAGCCCAATGAAAAACTTCATTTGAATTGAAATATTTTAGTTGGCCAAGTTGAAATATTTTGTGGATGCAGAGTCTGATTTGTCTTTAGATGAAGAGGAACCAGATTATTCACCCTCAAAATAAAAATTCATATTTACCTAATGTATTTAAGCTGCCCTATGGAGGTCAGTTCAAAATTTAATTTCAATATTATTCACTTCTTTTTATTTATAGGCGTTAAAGACATTGTAATATAAAGGGTGTTTTTAAATAAAACGCATATAGTTTAATGTTATGGTCAAGAATTTTAGCTTTATTTAAAAGATAAGGGTTTGCCATTATGTTTTAAAAATGATTTCGGGAAAATGGCCGCCGCGGCTGGCTCGAATAAACTCCAGCCGAGGGGACCAATTTTCGACCACTTTTTGCAGCAATTGTTGCCGTATATCAACAATAATGCGTTGTTGATTTTTTCGTTGGCCGTATGACATGTAGCGCCACCGTATTATTGGAACCTAAGGTCGCCAACATAAACATCCTCCAATTCAGGCACGAAAAAGTCATTAATCATGGTTCTATAGCGTTCCACATTGACTGTAACATTGTGGCCGGCTTCATTTTTCATCGCAGCGCGCGAACCGAACCTTTATTTTGGTAATAAATTGTTGTTGTTCAGGAGTAAGTCTATTCATTTTGAATTGGCAAACCAAACTGAGCATAAATCAAGTGACAGCTGTCAGAAAGACCAACTTCGAAAAAAGTATTGCCAGATTGAAAACCACTCGTCTAAAAAAAAACACCCTTTATATCGCAATATCTCTAACGCCTATAAATAAAAAAGTGAATAATACTGAAATTAAATTTTGAACTGACCTCCGGAGGGCAGCTTAAATACAATCGGAATAATTGAGACTGTATTTAAAAAATTGGATTTAACGAGTGAATAATGTGGAATTGGACTTAAATTTTTGATTTAAATTACTTAAGATCTGGATATAAGTTTTCTTTTGGGTTAAACGAGTGAATAATATGGCCGTAAGAGATTTGCAATAAAACTAAGTTTGAGGTTTTAACGTTGAAATTCACTAGTGACATTCACTTTCAACCATTAATTTTTCATTTGCGCGGGACGTAAGTCGGCAAAAGTGGAGGGGATTTAAAATTTCCTCCCGAGTCCGATCGGCTAGGATGAGACCTCACCTCAGAATGACAGGAGACACGCTTGGAGAATTTGTTGCCGTGGGTGGTGGGCTCTTACATTATGTGAAAGTATTTTGTTTTTTTTTTGACATTTAAAAAAAAATTCCACCGTACCCCTGTGTCAATTACGGGCCCTTAGATGCATCAGTAGCACAGACCCAAAGCAGTTGCTTTCTTTGCCGTATAATTCATCCAGCTTTGATTAATGAACTTATAATTGGTTTGAATTCTTTTTTAGATATCTTCTATCCCATGAATTTGAATTATACTTATGACTCAAATTAAGCACCAAAAATTCAATAAATAACATTTAAAAAGATACCAATCTTATGTGCAATTTAAACTACTGATTTTCATGTTCTAATGCACTCACGTTGCACTATAGACTAAACACGGCTAAGCTAACCTTTTAATAATTGTTGTTTAATATTAATGAACAAGGGAATTTCTGAATAAATACAAATCATTGCATTTTAATGTCATTTAACATTATTTAAATTTTGTTTCTATTTTCATTTTTATCGATATCATTTAAACAAAAAAAAGAAAAACCAAAGCAATTAACATAAAAGCGGTTGAAATTTATTCACGATCGGATCTCCATCCAGCTCGCGCGGCTTGAACATCTTACCGCGGCTCAATGGATAAACTTGAATTGTTGGGTTTTACATTTTATTATTATTTTTTGTTGTTGGAGAGTTGAGAGAGAGGTTGGTTTTGTTTTAGAGTTTCACTGTTGAATTTCTTTGACCGTCATTTAGTCATTGTTATGAGTTTGTATACGTTAGTTTGGATTTATTTTTTTGCTAAATGTGATTATTTACACATCGCGGGAAGATTGCAGTTTTATTTTAAGTACACGTGCACTTTGGTTAAAGAAAATCATTAAATTGGGATTCAGTAGCGTTTGTGTTATGTTTAATCAAATTTGAGCAGTGAATTGTGAAAATTAGTGCAATTTTTTAATTGTTAACAAGTTTAATGTCGCGACAAAAATAAGTTCAACGAAAAAGATTGAAAGAGAAACAAAATCAACCAACCAACCAAGCAACGAAAGTTGTAAAGCTACATATAACACATGAAACATCCGGCTCAATTCAAATGTAAACTTTATCAACTTAAAGATGTGAGTCATTTTCATATTGTTGTAATTTTTTTTCGCTTGGAATTTACCATTGAGCGAAATATTATGTACCTTTGGTAACTCTTTCGACAAGGTCATAGAGGCACAAGAGTTAAGTTAGGCTTGAAAGCTTTGCAGAGTTCATTATAGTTGTGAGATGATCATGAGAGCAGAGAAGGAAATCAGTCAGAGAGCAGACAGATTTGTTATAAAGTAGCTAACCTTTATGGTCTGGAAGTAGAAGGTTTCATTGCATGTCTAGGAAGTTATTTTTCATCAATACAGCTTTTAATAAAAACCAAATAGAAAGTGATTGTAAGGCCATTTATGCCAAATAACAACACTTACACAACACAAAGGAATGGTTGTAAGTTGTAACTTACTAGGCTAGACCTTGGTTGGTTCTCCACGAGCTGTCACGCTACCTAATGTAATTATTTTGATTGGTTACGCTGCTGATAAGAAAACACGCATCCAGCAATAAACAAGCTGAAAGGAAATTTAGTACCTGCTGCAGATCTCTAATTTCCAAGAACGCGTTAAGTTGCGCTCATCGTTCTTCATAGTTCTTTACAAAATGTGAGAAATTATTCAAATCTTTTGTTTTTATGACAGGAATTATATGTAGGAATCTATATTTAACTCGTTGCTAAGAGGAGATAGTAAGATCAAGATCTATTTTTGTTTTAAAGTTTCCATGTTTGTAAGTTTCTTTTAATTGTAAACCTTTGCATTATACATTTATGTAAGATAACTCAATGAACTTATGTAAATTTCGTTCTGTGCTATTTTTATAAACTTTGTTGGTTGTGAATCTCGGATTTTATATCTTGATTCCCAATAAAAGACCCTTTGGATGAGGTAGGCAGATACATACTTTTACACGTTCTTTATTGCATTTAACTGTCAGCAAAAACGAGTTTGCTGCACGACTGCCTTTTTCAATTTATTTATTTATATCGCAGTATTTAGTCGGGGGCTTCATGAAACTGGTTTTCAAAATGCATGCAGTCTTGTTATATTTATCTGACAGTGTTGTTGTTATGATGCTTTAGTGGTCAAGAGCTGAGTTGTTAGAAAATGCAACTCTTTTACATACCTATTACATTTCTAAGGCATATCATTAAATTGATTTTTATTCGAATTTAAATAAATTATTCACCCACTTACTTTATACTTAAAAGCAATATGCATATTTATCTAAACAGCTGTCAAATCTTTTAATAAAAAGATTTGAAGTCTAAAGAATGCAATATAATTTTTTATTGCATTGATTCTTTGCACAATCTTTCTGATTGGTTTCTAAAAGGCATGCCAGATTGTGGGATTTATCGCAAAACGTGCAATAATTTTTGTTGTTTTAATTTTTGGGGGGAGTTGAATTTGTGTTTTTGTATGGTTTTGAAATGAGTGTGGTGGTTTTTAGGATATTAAATTTAATTAATTTTAAGATTTTGTATTAGCCGCGTTAGTATAAAAATAATTACAGTCGTATTTACAAACCCATTACAATCAATGTCCTACTTAAGACACTTGTCCAACTCCAAAACCTTCTATTGTATAACTTAGACAACGATCTTGGTTCAGCGGCGTAGCTACCTAGGGGTGAACTGGGGTGGTGCCCCAGGGCCCGAAGGTTTGGGGGCCCCAGAGTCTGACAGAAACAATTTTTCGAAGCGAAAATAAAATTTCATCTTATCTTTAAGAAAGTTTTGGCTCAGTTTGTTTTGGATATTAAGGGTCAGTTTCAAGACTTATGGATTAAGTCTCAGATAGCTTATCCCAAACTGCTATAAGTTTCCGTCCTAATATTTTGAATTTCACCTAAAACAGATCCGTCGTGGTTCATATTGAATTTAAATCTTTAAAATCAGTCGCATTTTAAATAAAAACGACAAGGATTTTCAGTTTTGACAACAAAAATTAAATTTTCAGTATGTTTTTGAATTTTTATATTATTCTCAAATGTCAGCCTCTAGTAAAGATTTTGACAGGTGAATAAACTTCAGAAGTATATGTTGCTATTTGGTGAGAAGTTCAACTAGAAAAAATTGAAGTATATTCCGATATCCTTTTTACAGATCTTTTAACGTGATCGATGCAAAACAAAAAAAATCCATAAGAACTAATACATGCGGGATCATAAACGAACAATGCCTTTTTGACTTTGCTTCTGGTACTCGTTAATACGGCCGAGGTTGATTATCCTTGCAGATTATTGGGAAATGGTTTCACTCATTTTTCGGGCAGAAAACATTTCATTTATATTCACCCCGATTACAAAATCCAATGAGTGAGCTGCGGAGGGAGTTAGACTCAATTCTGACATTTCGCTCATAGTAAAAATGTCAGAATTGAGTCTGAATCCCTCCGCAGCTTACTGTCGGATTCTGTAATCGGGGTGAATAATAGTCGGTGTTTCCTGCAGGCGTGAAGTTCTTATTTCTTCTAACACTTAATGCTTGCGTAGTGTCGACTGTTTTTTTTACGAAAGAGTCATTCCATATGAAAACGTCTATCGGAAAAACCAGCACATCTCCAATTTTGCTCTAAATTTGAGAGATGCGAGTACCATGGATGGAAATCCACCGGGAAAAGTCATAGGAAAGGGGATACCTTACCTATTTTTTGTATGTTTAAGAGTTTTAGGAACAACAAAATCCAAAATTCAGTAATTTTCAATAACAAAATAACGGTTTTAAAATTGAAATTGACCTTTTTTTTGCTACCTTAAGCCACCTTTGCACGCACAACACCAAATTGTCAATGTCAAAGTGACAGTTAAATCTTTGGCAAATTTACAGATTAAATTGTTATGCAAAAAAGGGACGGTCTGATAAAGAATTTTGTATTTCTCACACAAATATACCAATTCCCAATATTTATTTGCCTCCAAGATAAGAAAAAACCAATCGCTGTCACTTAAATGTTATTGTTTTTGTCTTGAGTTTGAGGTTAAAATAATGAACGAGATTGTTGTTTGTTAAAAAGCTCTTATGTCTTTACCCATTCATTTGCAAACGTCAAAATAAGCTGTGTGTGGGATATTGACATGAAGTGTGTGAATTAGATTTTAGTAGTTAAAATTGCATTTTTGGTACAATTATTTAGCATTAACTTCATTAAAGATAAAATACCACCTATTATTTTCGCTTTTTTTTTTTAATTTTTATGTTGCAAATTTGGCAGTTGACAGTTCCAACACAATGATAGCTGTCACTTTTGACGTTGACCGATTCCCAAAGTTCCCTATAGACTAATTAGGTACATGATGCGTGTTTGTTAACGTGAAATTTCTTGCAAATTTTCACAATTTTTCACAATTTGCTGACAGAAACCGTAGGCGAAAAAACCCAAGTTTTTAAAACTTGGTGAAAATTTCATGTTACCAAACAGGCATATTGAAAAAACATGTCAGTTGGTACTGAATAAATGAGGTCATGTTTGGGCAACTGTTGGAATATATTTTATAAATAGGAAAATGGTTAAACTAATTATTCAATGACTAGCTAGAAAGAAAGAGCTACCATATAGAGTTCTCTAACAGCCGATTTCTTCACAGAGTACTAACGTTAGTACCGGTCCTAGTCCTAATGTTGATACTCAAATTAATATCTCTCATTTATTCATACATGTGTGTATGAAGAAAAAAGAAATACTGATTTGAGTACTAACTTTAGGACCAGAGTTGGGTAATTAGAGGTCCCTTTACATTACAGGCTAATTACATGGTAATTCAACTGTAATTCAATTACAGCCCAATTACTGGGTAATTGCAATTGAAAGTCACAATTACAATTACAGGTAATTAGTAATTTAATTGTAACTACACAAGAGTAATTGAAATGTAATTAAATCAGTAATTAAATAGTAGGTTCAATGTAATCAGAAAATGTTATTTATTTTGTAATTAAAGTGATGAACTGGGGAGCAGAGGAAGACCCCACCTTAGGTGGTGCACACTAGTGGAGAATGACCTCAACCAACTTTGAGGCAGTGCGTAACTGGAGGCAGCTAGCTAGGGACCTAGCTGGCTGGAGGGGCTTGTTGGTTGAGGCTCTAGTCCACCCTGGACTGGGAGCGCCATCTTAAGTTAAAGTAAAGATAGCTGGAATAGAATTGAAAAATACGCACACGTATTTGCTCTTGTGTTTAAGTTGCTTGGAAGTTAAGAACTTGAAATATGCAAGTAGAACAAAATATTAAAAGTCTCACTAACCATTTTAATCGTTCTCTAAATTGTAAAACAACAAGTAAAATAGCTTAGCGCTCAAACCCGCCATTTTATTACTTGAAAAAAAGGAATATGTGCAAACAAAAATTTTAAATCGTTGGAGCGGTTTTCTTAAAAACTAATTTTTTATACAGGTTGTCCCGGACCTGAGTGGAAGTATTTAAGGGGGTGGTTCTTGGGATTATTCTAAGAAAAAAATTATATGGGGGGAAAGTTGTATCTCCCTGAGGCAGGGGGAAATTAAGAAAAAACCAAAGGTACTTTTCCCGAAAAAAATTAATTTATTCATGAATTATCCATTATTTTATCCTTTTTTCGGGCTTTTTTGGTAAAAGTACCTTTTGTTTTTTCTTAATTTCTCAAAAACTAAAAAAGATTTAAACATTTGGTTTTCGGTAATGGACTAAAAAATAATGTGGGCATTGAAAATTGAACAAAAAAAAAGCCCTTAATTACGTAAAATTTTGAAAAATATCGCCTTAAAAAAAATCACAATTTTTTTTTTAATTTTGACTTTGAAATTTAATTTCTCAACAACTATTCGCTTAAACAACTTGATTTAAAAACCAAATGCAAGAATGGATTATTAGCTTTCAAAAAAACTAAAGCACATTATTGAATGTATTTTCGTTGATTTTTAATGTTTTTTTTTTTGCATTTGAAGTAAATGTTTCAGAATGATGAGATGAGTTGATGAGAAAATCGAAAATCAAATTTGTTTATCAAAATCGTTGGAGCTATTTTTGAAATAAATAAAATTTTCCTTAACGGTTGAATGGCAAGTACCGTTATTTTTGGTGCTAAAAAAAATTTGAATTTCCCCTCTGGAGAATTACGAAAAACCTCAAATTCAAAATTTGAAGAAAATCGCATCATTGGTTTAGGCTGTAGATCCAGATACAAACAGACAGACAGAACTTTTACTTTTCGACACTTTCTCCTTGCGGAAATTCGTTTTTCGAAACCCTTCTTGGGAAACTTTATCTCTTCGAAACTTTGTCCTTTCTAAATTTAGGTTTTTTCGAAACTTCATCCGTCGAAACTTTGCCTTTCGAAACTTTGTCTTTCGAAACTCTGGCGGATTCCCAGATAGCGTTGTTTCAAATCAATTTTTCGTCGACCTCTAATGGGACAACCACGTTTCTCTTGATACAGTAAATGAGAATTTTCCCATCAATGGTTTTGTTTGACATTATCTTATGTGCGTCTAACCATTTCAATTTAAGAGCGATAGGGCAAGCTATTGAAGCTTTATCCTGCCCAATTTCACCTCAGCTAAGGCCCCAGTTATAGCTATCATTGAAACTCATCATTGAAAATTTTAATGATTGATTTTGAAACATTTAGTAACCGAAATCATTTATTTTTTTATTGAAAAAACAAATCTTAAGACTTAATTAACATTTTTAGTAAAAAAAAAAAATTTCAAATAGGCCCAACTTTCCACAAAAATTGACTTTTTATTTTTCAGTGATCATTGGTAAGGTAGTTCAATCATTGAAATAAGAAAAGTCTTTTTATGCGGAAAGTTGGGCCTATTTGATTTTTTTTTTTGACTGGAAATATTAATTAAATCTTTAGCTTTATTTTTCCATCAAAATAATAAATGATTTTACTTCCTAAAAGTCTCAAAATCAATCATTAAAATTTTCAATGATGAGTTTCAATGATAGCTATAACTGGCGCCTAAGATACTGATATTCAATTACATTATTAATTACATGGTGTTAATTACATTTCCAATTACAGTACGTAATTCAATTAAATTACCGATTACATGTAATTGTAATTGAATTTTTCAATACAATTACTGTGTAATTGCATGCAATTGAATTACACGTCAATTATATGCATTATAATTCAGATGTAATTAATTATTAATTAAATTACAAATGTAATGATTACAACCCAACCCTGAAGAAATTGGCCGTAAGGAAATCTTATAAATACGACTGTTTGTGAAAAAATTTTAACAGAGTAACTTTAGTTTTGTTGTAAATTTTGTTCTAAAAAGTCAGAGAGAATGCGATATCGTGTCAAGCATTTGCAAAGAAAAAGATTCTACTTTTGAATTGAGACAGTTTGTCATTCTCCGGATGAGGAATCCCCCCTCTCTCGTGAAACTATTGCAATGCATTTAGATCTTTAGTTTCATCATCCGTGTACGTTGTTCGTTGTTGCCCGTATGTGTAACAATCACGGACCTTCATGATAATATTGAACACGAATAACTAAAATATTCAAAGCCGTTCTGAATTGTTGTCGTAGAAGTTTGCTTGTTCGCTTTTCGTGTTTTGCGTATTAACGCTCACCAAATGAATAAACGCAGCCTTATGAAACGAAAAGTGTTGCCAATTCAGTAATGTAAAAACGGCAAGGTTTTGGCAGGTATTATTTTTGGTTATTTATCGATAAACTCTCGGTTTCTAAAATGGATTAAGATGTCAGAATTGTATTAATGGCATTACATAGTATATACCTACTATACATCCTGGTATATGTAGGTTTTTTATCGATTTAATCAAAAATTAATTTTTTAATTTTGGTATTTTATTCGTCAGGCTCACGAGCACTATGAACAGTTTGTCAACGAATAGCATAGTAAATAAGCTTTTTGATTAATAAATCTCAGCATATCGCTTCATCAGATGGCCTAAGCCATCTAAAATTGACAAAAAATATGGGGAAAGTCAAACCGGTCAAAGGTATCAAAACTTCAACTTAATTATGTTTTTTTATAGAAGATAGCAAGGGACATTAATTTGACTGACATAAGGTCTCATTGCCGCTTTGGATTTCCTTCATTATATTATTATTTTGTATTATTATTTAGGCATACTATTACAACTTCAATAACTAACAATTATAAATTATAGTAAAATTGAGATCAATATTCTTGTACCTATAACTTTGATGTTTTTTTTTTATTTTCAGGGATCTCGTGTCAACACAATCAACGATTGGTTAAGGATAAAAATTGGTCGTGATGAGAGTCTTAAAAAAAAGAAAAACAAAAAACTTGAAACAAATCGTATTAAATCAACCAAATACACAATCATAACATTCCTTCCACAAAACCTTTTAGAGCAATTTCGACGAATTGCGAATTTTTATTTTTTAACCATGTCAATTATTGCATTACTTATCGGTGAGTAGAAATAAATTATTAAGAATTGCTTCTATATAAAAGTTTTATTTTTTGTTTATATGAGAATTTGTAGTTTTGATTATTAAAAAACCCTTATACCCAGACTTTGGTTAAACATCCACTCTCAAAATATGCTGTCGGCTCTTGTACTTGTATTATTATAAATGTGCAAATTTCATAAATTTACTTCGCTAAAAATTAAGGTTAACACAAAATTTGAAAAATACGAGAAACATTTTTTACATTATCTTTCTTATATTTTAAATATAAGATAAGATAAATATTTTTCATAGAGCATCATTCTGATTAATGGTGAATAATTTCTGAAACCTCTATTTTCTAATTCTTGACTTTCAAATGTTCATATCTCGATTTGCAGATTTTTTAAATTTTGCTTTACATATATAATGATTTTCTTCTATTTGAAAAATCTACCGATCACAAAAGAAAAAAACTTTCCAAAATTTTTGGTTTGGAAAATAGATTATAGAATTTTCTCTTTGTTTACCCTCATTTACCCTACTGAAATTTCAAAAAAATCACGTTGTTTATAATTTTATAATAAAATTTTCCTTATATGGAATGTTTTTTGGCGTTAGGTCTTACCGCCCAAAACTATAAGGCCCAAATCCTAAAATGTCATAACCCCCAAAAATGGTCGTATTGCCCAAAAACTAAAAAAAGAAAATGTCACAAGACCTAAAAGGAATGCCATAACGCCCAAATTATAATTAAGATGCCATAGGGCCCAAAATGAGAAATGTCATTTTGCCCAAACATTTTTTTGTTTTTTAGTTTGGGCGTTATGGCATTACATTTATAGCCTATTGAATAGACCTTTTAAAAAGGAACAATTACGTGCAAGGGTTTTTATTATTGAATATGTTTGTTTGGCCCATAAGCATGCTTAAAACCGAAAATGCTACTAAATTCACCCATGCATTTCTGATAGAATGGTCACACTGGCCACTTTTCAGTATTTTTGGTGTAACTCCAAAACTAAGCCGAATTCGACAATTTTGCATTTAATACTTTTTGTTCAAAATTAAATTTTCTATTGGAATAGATAGTTAAACAAATTTTACAAAACAAATTTAAGCAGGAAAACTAAACAAAAACCAACATACAAAAATCTAAAAATCAAAATTTTTTACATTTTTTTCTACATTGCGCATTACTTTTTTCGGAGCAAAGATACGCTCAAGACATGCATGAACAAAATAAACTTAAGTCTTAAGGCCTTAATATGACATGTTAAAAAAAGCCATATTATTCGAAAATTGACAGATATATAGCCATTCAAACTTTACCATTTCTTATCATTTTTCGCAGTTTTTGCCCGAAAACCTATTTTTTGGTTTCTTATGACAAATTTAACGTTCCTAGCACCTACTACCAAATTTTATGTTAATCGGACCAGCCGTTCGGTCTGTAGGTCTGAAAGCATTTAAAAACAGCCGAAAAACGAAATTGCTAATTTACATACTTTTTAAAAATTCTCTATGTTATAATGTCATATTATATCAAAATTTTGATTTGGAACACTTAACGAAATTGAAATTTACCATATTGTACCGAAAAAGGGATTTCGGGCAAAAACTGCGAGAAATTATAAGAAATGATAAGATTTGAATGGGAATATCTCTGTTAAATTTTGAACCAATATTAATTTTTGAACATGCCATATTAAAGCCTTTAGTCTCTGCTTTATTTTGTCCCTGCATGTCTTGACCCTATCTTTGCTTCAATAAAAGTTATGCACAATTTAATAAAAAATTTAGATATCCTTGATTTTAAGGTTGTTTTTTGTTAACTTTTCCTGCTTAAATTTTTTTGTAAAATTTTTTGAACTATCTATTCCAATAGAAAATTTAATTTTGAACAAAAAGTACTAAATGTAAAATTGTCAAATTCGGCTTAGTTTTCGAGTTCCACCAAAAATATTGAAAAGTGGCCAGTGTGACCATTCTCTCAGAAGCGCATGGGTGAATTTAGTAGCTGTTTCAGTTTTAAGAATGCTTATGGGCTAGACAAACATATTCAATAATAAAAACCCTTGCACGTAATTGTTCCTTTATACCCTTCATTTTCCGGTCCATTCAATAGGCTATTAAGCGTTGAGACATATGTTTAGGGTGCTATGACGTTTTCGATTTTAGTTCCTTGAGATCAATTTAATGACACTGACATCAGAAAATTGTCATTACACCCAAAATCAAACACATCGCCCAAAACCTCAATATGACACACGCACCACATCAAGCGTGCACCGCACCCGCACCACCGTCCCACCACCACGGTTATGAACCGCACACGTGCACGCACCCGCGTCAAAGCATTTTTGATAGTGTTATAACCTAAAATTAAAAATGTCATAAGGCCCAAAACGTACGTCATAAGGCCCAAAACAAAAAACCAATCAATTATTTGGGCCTCAAGACATTTTTCGTTTTTTTTTATGACGCCAAAAATATTTTTGGCAGTATGACAATCCGTTTGGGGCTTCTGACTCTTTCCTTCTTGAAAATTTGGGTGATATTTCGGTATTTGGGTCTTATGACATTTCTGGATTTGGGCTATAAAATTTAAAATGGAAAATGCCATAACACCGAATATACATTTAAGTCAAAGCACTCAAATTCATTGTCATATCCCCCAAATTCAAGGCAAAAATACAACAAATTGTTCAGGAATTATTTGGGCGTTATAATATTTAAACTATGTATTAGGCTTATGATTTTGGGCGATAAGACCTAACGCCATTATTTTAATATCTTTAAGGCTTATCACCTAAGCTGGGACAGATAATTGAAAAACCCCAAAAATTGAGAATGATTTCTTGGCAACCCTATGCCTTGACATTTTAACAGGCAACCCATGCGAAAATTGTTTTTTTAGACACTACCTACAAAACTGTATACCGTTCATCTGGTACCTTTATGAGGGTACGTCGTCCTATGGTGGGATCCTAAACAATACGTGTAAATCTTGACAAAATTTTATTATTTATATTCACATTGGGAACATATTCAAGCTAGTAAGCTTTTTATGTGTGTAGGCCACTTAAATTCATTGTGCCACGAGTTCTACTTTAACTTCAAATAAAGAAGTTTATGTGAGCTCTACTCCATATATTGCGTTTCGCCCTGGTACAACAGTTGGGCTCATCAGCAGGGCTGTCGTTTCACTTTTTCAGAAAGCAGTACTTCGAGGAACAAATAGCAGTACACAGCAGTACTGCTTAACTGTAAAATACATATACAGCTGCGGTGAAAATAGTAGTTCTCCCTTACAAAAAATTAAAATTGAAAAAAAGTTCATCTCTTTAGCAAATTAATAGCCATGTGATTTTCAAATTGGTGTTATCAAACTTTTATTTTCCAAAAAAGACAAAATTTCAAATATAATATTTGATCCGATATTTTCAAATTTATTGAAGGACTTTTGAAATAGAGCGGTCAAAAAAATAAAAGTGCGAAGATAATCCACCTTTAACTATTGCATAAAAGCAAAGTTAGAACAAAAATTTTATCATAAGATGTAGTTGAGGGCTTAAACCTTAATCTAATATTTAGTTGCATGTCCCTCATTGGAAATAACAGCACCACAACGGCGGCGTTGCATCGGGTTTATCAAGTTTTCACACCTTTCTACGCTTATCGAACTCCATGAGTGCTGTAATAGCTTCCCTTAGGGCTTTATTGTTAAATGGCTGGACACTAGCAACATAATTTCTTTGCATCGCATAACAAGTTTTCAATGGGATTTAAGCCCGGAGACTGTGCGGCCAGTCCATCACATAATCTCTATTTGCCTGGAATCATTGCTTCGCAAGTTTACTAGAGGGTTTTGGGACCTTGTCTCACTGAAAGCCCAACTTCAGTGGTATTTCATCTTTAGAATAGGGTAGAACAGCGGTTCCCAAAGTGTGTTCCCTGGGGTTCCGCGGGAGAGTTTTCAGGGTTCCACAAATTTCTTGAAGTATAAAGAGTAAAATACAAACAATAAAAGAAAAATAAGAAAAAATTTCCACAAAAATAACTTGAACAAATTTTTTTTTTGGAGTTTAGAGTTTTGGTCATAAACTGTTTCATGAGTAAACAAATCATTAATTGGGGAAATTATATTGATATATGCAGCGGCGGAGCCGCAGCAATGGTAAGAAAGGTTAAAGGGGTTGTTTCAAATACTAAAAACTTTGCTCCTAGAAGTACCAGCAGTCACTGTATTTTCCATCGCTATGCACTTGTTATGAAAATAATGCCAACGGATTTAAAAAAAATTCTCGGTGAAGCTGTGAAAATAGGAAATTTTGTAAAGAGTCGTCCTTTCCAATCGTGATTGTTTAAATTTGTATGTAAAGATATAGGCAGTCAGTACGAATCGCTTCTTCTTCATACTGAAACCCGATGGCTTTCCAGAAGGAAAGCTTTATTCAGGTTATTTCAACTTCGTGATGAGTTGAATGTGTTCAAACTGGAAAAAAATATGTCTTCAACTGCAAACCTCTTTGATGTATTGCATGATGAGCAATGAATTACGAAATTAGCTTATATTGCAGACATTTTCGAGAAGATCAACGATACTGCTACAGCTCTGCAGGAAAAATCAATTACAGTATTTTTTGCGAGAGACAATCTGGCAGCTTTAAAAAGAAAAATTAATTTCTGGTTCTTAGTCCAGTTAATTTGTGCTCAAAAAGGCACTTTGCGAGCAAATTGTGGGGTAGTTTTGATTGTATCCTTCCTTTATGTTTTCGGGGGTGCTGACTTCGAATCTGAGGTTTGCCAACAAAATTTCGTGACGCAACATGGAAACAAAAGCAAAAAAATGATGTAAAAATGCATTTCTTGGCAGTTTTTCACGAATGGCTCGAAAACTTCCAACTATTCGAAAATGACATCAAAGTACCATTAAAAGTATACACAATTTCCAATAAATCTCTATTCAAGGTTTTTTCTGCGACAGCCCATTTGGAATCAAGCGCTAGTCGAAAATTGACGTATTTGTTACTGTTTTCGAAAATCCACTCAAAAGCGCTAAAAAATTACTTTGTCTGACAAAATTTGAATTTTTGTTCGTAACATGAACCAAAATATACTTTTCTGATAGTATTTGATGCGTTGAGTTCGAATCTGGCCTTGGAATTGCTCTAGCACGTTACGTTTTTGAGATATTCGAATCTAAGGATTTAAAAAAAAATGCATTTTTTATGCAAATTTGAAGTTATGTTTTTTTCTCGAGGTAATATTTTTGTCGAAAAAATGTTTATGGTCATTCTGAAGTGTGAACATTTTACTTCAAAATTCTTTTTGAATTTTTCAAATACCTCCATTAGTCTTCGAGAAATCATTGGTTTTCGTCTTACTACCTAATTCGAAAAATCCAGTCAATTTGTGCTCAATAGGGCAAATTGTGGGATTTTTCGAATTAGGTAGTAAAAAAAAATCAACGATTTCTTAAAGACGAATGGAGGTATTTGAAAGATTCAAAAAGAATTTTGAAGTAAAATGTTCATACTTCAGAATGACCATAAACATTTTTTTGAAAAAAATTACCTCGAGAAAAAAAATCCCCAAATTTGTAAAAAAATGCACTTATTTTTAATTTTTAGATTTAAATATATTCGAACTCAGCGCGTCAAAGACCATCAGAAAAGTATATCTTGGTTCATGTTACAGACAAAAATTCAAATTTTGTCACACAAAGTAATTTCTTAGCGCTTTCGAGTGGATTTTCGAAAGCAGTACAAATATGTCAATTTTCGACTAGCGCTTGAGTCCAGATGGGTTGTTGCAGAAAAAAACCTTGAATAGAGATTTTTTGAAAATTGTGTATACTTTCAATGGTACTTTGATGTCATTTTAGAATAGTTGGTAGTTTTCGAGCCTTTCGTGAAAAACTCCCAAAAAAATGCATTTTTGCATCATTTTTTGCATTTTTTACATGTTGCGTCACGAAATTTTGTGGGCAAACCTCAGATTTGGATTCAGCACCCCCGAAAACATAAAGGAGCGAACAAATCAAAACTACCCCACAATTTGCATGGTAAAAATACTATATCACTGGGCTATCTCATGTGTACAAAAGAAACATTTTGAGTGTTTTCCAGTTTTACATGAATACTTGCAAGAAAACATGCTTGAACTCAGAGCAGATATTAGTAATGTTATTGCTCTCCATTTGCTTAGTCTCGAAAGACCCATGCTTGATTACTTTCCAGATACAAATACTGACTTCGAGTGGGTACAAAATCCATTTCTAATGAAACCATCAAGGCTATGACCCTGAGTATACAGGAATACGAATCCCTGATAGACCTGCAGAGCTCCTCTTCATCAAAATTGGTATTTGATTCTGTATCATTAAACAAATTTTGGAGTGGTATTAAGAATGAATTCCCTGAGCTTGCCAAGAAAGCTTTATTGAATTTGCTACCTTTTGTTACAATTTACCGCTGTGAAGTAGGCTTTTCAGCGTATACTTCGTAAAAACTAAATACAGATCGAGGCTGGACGCTGCCCCAGATATGAAAACAGATTCATTCTTCACACTAAATAAAAAATTGATTTTGAAATGTGTTGGTTTTAATTTTTTGATATTGTCAGGATGGGGTTCCGAAATATATTTGGGCATTGTTTAGGGTTCCACAGCTTAAAAAGTTTGGGAACCGCTGGGGTAGAATTACTTCCTGCACGATCTTAACACAGATTTGCTAATCCATGATACCTTCAATTTAGTGTATTGGAAAAACAGCAAAGAAGGGGAACCCGAATTATTATGCTGAGTCCTCCGTTTTAAATTGTGTTTTCTTTGAAACGTGGATTATGTTCTGTGTTTGGTGGCCTTCTTACATAATTGAATAGGTCAATTTCCACCATATAAAACAATCTTGGACTCGTCTGACCACAGAATATTATTCCAATTTGATGCAGGCCAGTCAAAGTGGTTCCTTTGTGAACTGCAATCTTTTTGTTACATTGTTTTTTGTCAACAATGGTACCCCTCTAAGGCTGTGGGCGGCTTGAACATGTTATCGTGACTTTATACAAACCATTTTATTAATGGTATCAACATAAAATACGCCTTTAATTTCAGAAGCTGGCGTAAAGGGATTGATTTTCAAATTCCTGATGACTCGTTTTATCAACTTTAGTGACAAAAGCGGCTTCCGCCCGCCATTTTCTGACTTTGGCAGTTAAATAATGGCTTTTCTTACAATTTTTGGTGAGCATTCAACTTGGCATTGAACCGGCGCGCGCATAAGTTTTGCCTTCCGATATCAACTTTTTTTAAATGTTCAATTTTAGAAATAAAGAGAAAAATAATATTTCTTCACATAAACCGGTGCACTACTATTATTTTGACCGGAAGAATTCGTAGCTTTGATGTATACTGAACTTAACACCCTTTTACTCCTCCAAAAATTCTTTCTTCTGCCAAAATTTAGGGTGGTGTTGGAAATTGCTCAACACGTCAAAACAAAGCTCTACAAAATTCAGCTTTGTAGGAGTTTTGTCAATGTACGTAAAAGTCTTAATTTAATGGGCTTGAGAACCATTAATATAATTTTACATTGCTTGACAGATGGCTGAAAAACTACATTTTGACGGGTGTGGAATATTTCGTTCCAAATGGCATCAAAATGTCCTTAAACTTCCTTTTTTCGGATCAGAAAAGAAAATCTGAAAATTTTCAAAAATACGAATTTTTTACTTGCAATATACAGGCTTTACCTATACGAAAAACTATACACTCGTAAAAAATTGTGAGCGTATTCCATACAATTTTATCTGTTTTATTTATGAAAGTCAACATTAGATAAAAAGGGCTTAAACTTTTTGGATAGGATTATGATTTGAAAATTTTGTGTGAACAAATTTTCAAAAAAGCAGTACTTTGCTCGTATTAGCAGTACGGCAGTACGGAGTTTCAAAAAGCAGTACAAATACTTCAATTGCAGTACTTCGTCAGCCCTGCTCATCAGTTAGATGCTGTTGTACCCTGGGCGAAAGCAATATATGGAGTAAAGCTCACTTAAACTTCTTAACTTGAACTTAATTCATTCGCTTCACTGAAACAGAAGAATTTTATTTTGAACGCTTTTGCTCCGTTGTCAATGTTTTAGTTGGTTTAGAAATGGCGCCCAACAGAAAATGTTCCAGTTTTGTATAAATTCACTATTTGATCATGTATGTAGAAATACGTACATATTATTCAATAATTTATTATACCGTAAGCTCATTTTTTCACTTTGAATTGTTTCAAAATGACGAAAAAGACATTCAAAATTAGTCCAGTCAATGAAGGGAAAAAAATGACATCACCTCAAAAAAAATTCAACAGTTTTTAAACTTGTCACACTTATTAGGAATGGTCTAGTGATGAGATGTAAAAAAGTCCCCATTATAACGAGGTGAGCTCTAGCGGCAGGAGCGTACAACATTTTTATTTTTTCATTTTTCGTGTTTGTTTCAGCTTTCAGTATAGTAACGGGTGATTTTTTAAGAGGTTTAGAACTTAAAAAAAAAAAACACAAAAAATTCGAAAAAATGAATGAAATATTTATTTGAATCGATAGTTTGAACCTTGCAATTTAATGTTTAAAGATAATTTCATGCAAATGTTGACCGCGGCTGCGTCTCAGGTAGCCCATCCGCTGAGTCCAATTTTGGCATACTCTATCACACATATCGGCCGGTATCTCACGAATGAATGCATGGATGTTGGCTTCCAGTGCGTCAATCGAAGCGGGCTTGTCCCTATAGACATTAGCCTTGACATACCCCCACAAAAAATAATTTAATGGTGTCAAATCGCACGATCTAGGCGGCCAATTGACCGGCCCGAAACGTGAAATTAACTGTTCAGCAAACTCGCCTCGCAATTGCGCCATTGTTTCGCGTGCTGTGTGGCATGTGGCACCGTCTTGTTGAAACCACATATCATGCAAGTCAAGAACTTCCATTTCGGGCAAAAAAAAGTTTGTTATCATCGCTCGGTAGCGTTCACCATTGACAGTAACGCTGCGATTCGCATCATCTTTGAAGAAATATGGCCCAATAATGCCGCCGGCCCATAAACCGCACCAAACAGTGGCTTTTTCGGGATGCATTGGTAGCTGTTGCTATGCTTCTGGCTGATCTTCACTCCAAATGCGGCAATTATGCTTATTTACGTACCCATTCAACCAAAAATGAGCCTCATCGCTGAACACAATTTTCCATAAAATGGAAGCAGCGCGCGATGAACATTTCGAACCGAGCACGAATTTTGATAGTAAAATTCAATAATTTGCAAGCGTTGTTCATTTGTAAGACGATCCATGGTTAAATTGCAAACCAATCTGAAGCTGTTTGACAGTGACACAAGGTACTAAACACACGTCAGCTGTCAAAACCAGTGTTGCCAAAACCAAACCAGCTAAAAAATCACCCGTTATATGTACCTTTATCAATGGTTCACATAATCTTGTATATAAGTACATAAACTTTAATAACTATATTAAAAGTAATGTTGTTTACCCAAATTGCAAAATCTTTTAAATAATTTCATCGGGAGCCAACCCTTTTAATCAGTCTTGAATCATTGTTGTTCTAAGCCGAGTTTTGATTCGACGTTAAGGAGAAAACGATCTTTCAGCGCTAGCCTTCGTGGCTGATAATAATGGGCAAAGAACACAAAGTAAGGTTTTTATAGTTGGAGCGCTAATTCCGCTCTTAGCTTCGTTTTAAATTGTATTGCATCTTCCTGAAAAATGTAACCATACTCGTAAATGTTCGATGAGGCAGTTTGTCAATGTCTTTTGCTTCTAATTGAATGTTTAGTTTAAGTAACTTGATGATTGTGTGCCTCAGAGTCTTAAAACTTTTTTTTTGAAACGCTTATAACACCGCTTCCACGGTGTACCGGAAAAGAAAAATTAAATCCGTTAACACCCATCACTTTTCTGGAATTATGAATCCTCATGTAGCAAAATATTATGATTTAATTGAACTCTTAAACTTTACTATAAGAACCTCTTTTTACTACAGTTTTACTTTTTTAAAGTTCTAAATAAAAAAAATACAATCAACTTTGCTGTTTTCCGTAATTAGCTTTCAGGCTTCTGAAATGGGGCTCGGAAGAGATAAATATAGATTGGCTATTAAATAAATAACAAATAATTTCTAAGATAATAAGCAAGAAAAACGAAGAAATTAAAATGCTACACGTTAATGCCGCTAGATTCATGGGAACTTTATTACACATCATCATTAGAACATTCTTAATAAATGTGCCGAGTTTCAAAACTCTTGAATTTCTTATCTGTTCTATTCCCATTGGATTTGTCAAAACTCCTCCGTTATGGTAATATTCAAGGCAATGAAAATGAGCTGGGCAATTAACTGCCTCAAATACTCCCAATGGAATCAGGTCAATATGCATACATTTCACAAGAGGAGGGGGGGGAGGGGGAATTCTGGTTATAAAGTTACAACAAAAAATTGTATAATTCACATGAAACAGTAAAAAGGGTGTCCCAAAAGCAATGGATAATTGCTATTTAAAGTTTCCTTATAGCCTTTATAGCTACGTCTACCTCTTCTATACTGGGTGGTGTAGCTGGGTCTTCATTGATTACTCTGACACGTTCTGTTTTTTTCTCTTTCTCTCTTTGCTCTATTACTCGCTCTACCTAATACCCATTTAGCAGTTTCTGAAAATCAACTTGAATACATTAAATATTCTCTGTGCTTCGGTGACTAGGTTACATTCAATGTTTCGAAGAACCAGTGTTCCGGTTTTAGAACCAGTAGCAAGTTAGTTTTGTTTATTAAATCTACCGGTGTTGCATGGCGAGACTATTCGATCTTATCTTTCTTGTTTTGCGCTGCAGCATATTTGCATATGGCATGTGGTTTGGCTTCATGGTGGATTTGGCTGTTTACAATCATATCGTGATAGTGGGACCACTGATTGTTGGTACATATCTTTGATCTTCGATAGGTAAATGCACAGCGGAGAGCTTCTTGCTCAGGTGCTCTCTAAAGATTCTGACATCTCCAGATGTGCAAAGGTGTTGAATTTCTCTTCTGGGAGGTTCGCAGTTTTTTTGTTCGTTCGACAGGAGACATCTTAAGCTTGACATGAATCAAAATTCTTTTTTTTTTGTCATATCTTCAATTCTTCAATTTTGTCACGAAATCAATTACATTTTAATCTGACATCGGAGATAATTTTATGAGTCATATGGAACTTCCAACCATTAAATCAGAATCAAAATATTAATGTTGTTCGTATCGCCTTCCATATCTATACATGACGTCCACCTGAACCTAAAGCTCATAGAATGTGCCCCCAAAATATTAAATCTTAAATAAAACAAAACTAACTTCAAATTAAATAGAGCGTAGAAAAAAATTAAAATAAAGTGTCAATGTGGTGCGTTCACCCATTAAGTCAGTCCATCAATCGCGCAATATAGTTGATATTGAACCAGGAATATGCTCTCAATGTCAAAACTATTATTGAATCGGACAAATATTTAATTTAATTGCAAAGAGCGTTAAGTTTAAAAATGTACTCGTAGGTATATGTACATTTATTCAAACATACATATTTTATTTTTTCATTTAACTATTAGACGAGTTCAATTTTATGGTTGCGTTGTCGCGTCGATCGCATCAACTTATAATAGTTGGGTTGGGGGCTTCCTTGTGTCACATTCGGTTAGACACCAAAGAAATAAACAAAAATATAAAAAATTAATTGATTCAAAGCTACAAAATGGGGTACCCGGGTGCGCTTTGAGTCTATTGATATAAATTGGCAAGATACTAGAGTGTGTTGATTTATTGATTCGGTTGAATTCGAGTTAATTGAAATTATTTTTTATTAAATCTAGGTACTAGCTACATATAAACAAATGTATTATACTTTAAGACGCTCTGTCATTAAAACAAGAATAATTTTTATATTCATAACTCCCCCGTTAAGCTTCAAGCTTTGTTGTTTTTATGATTTTTTATCAACAAACCCGATAATATTAAGCACGTAAGCCACCATCATGCTTAGAGTAGATTATATACATGTACTCGTATATAAATGCAGCAACAATATTTTATTATCTTTAAACAATGTAGAAAAAAAATTGCATTGTTTGACATCTAATTTCTGGGAACAAGTGCAGCATTGATTCACTCCACTCACCACCAGGCCAAAACAATATAAGGCGCGTTATGTAATCGGGGTTCAAGACAAAAGTTGCATCATTATAATGAAAGAGAATGACATTTCGCCAAGCTTGTGGAATGGAGATGGAGACTCACAACCACAATCAATTAGCATAGAAGATAGGTGCTGTTATTGTAAAGACGCCCCGAGTCAGTCGGTTGTTGTTTGAAAGAAAAATAAAGAAATCGTTGGAGTAAAAAAACGTGCCACAATCCAAACTTATATGATTTATTCATTTTGAATTTGATGTGATTGTAAATCAATGTGACGAGCAAGTTCAAGGGCAGTGCAACCATTCGGAAATTACACTTGAGTTATAAATAAGTAATTTGTTTTGATTTGATGTAGGGTAGGGATTTCCTATAAAATAAATAAAGATAAAATGTTGTGCTTAGATTCTCTAGATACTGGTCGCATGCATAAACGGTAGATAGTAAATGCTTATACATGCATACATACTTGTAAATTTTCCACACTATTTAGTATATGTTATACCCTTTTATGCATACAATCAAAGCAAATGCTGAGAAACTAGTATTTATTGCTGTTTACACAGAATTAACATTTTGAAAAATGGCGCCCAATCTGTAGTCCAGTCATGAAACCAGAATTATTGTACTTTTTGTGGGGGGAGGCTACCTGATTTTTATATTTGTAATTTATTTTTGGCATGCTTAGTATGTAATTTAGCTAGGGAGTCATTTTGCAATTCTGTTGCTCGGACGCCATTTTCAAAAATGGCACCCAATCAGAGGAAAATAATTAATTGAAAAAAACTCGTAAATTACTTGGAAAATTTCCATGATCAATATAACGATTTATGTCTTAAGAGAAAAGTTTTGAGTATACGCACCTTCGAATAAAATTTCAGGGTTGCTTCTTTTTGGAAACATACTTGTTTATGTCAACGGGTGGAACTCCACTTTTTTGATAATTTTTAATATTTTAAACATACATAAAAAAGTAGCGGAAACGCTTTAGGCACCAAACAAGTGTTGGGAAAGAAAAATTAATAAAAGGTGTTTTTTTTAAGACGTGTGGCTTTCAAGAAGAAATAAAACGCATATAATTTAATGTTATGGCCAAGAATTTAGCTTTATTATAAGGATAAGGGTTTGCCATTATATTTTAAAAATAATTTCGGGCAAGTGGCCACTGCAGCTGTCTCGAATAAATTCCAGCCGAGAGGCCCAATTTTCGACGACTTTTTGCAGCAATTGGGACATATGTCATCAATAACGCGTTGTTAATTGGTTCGTTGGCTTTATAGCATGTAGCGTCTTCTTGTTGGGACCAAAGGTCGTCAACATCAACATCCTCCAATTCAGGCAAGAAAAAGTAGCTCTATAGCGTCCCCCATTGTCTGTAACATTAGGTTAGGTTAGGTAGAAGTGGCTGTCAATACTAAGTACTGACACACTTAGACCAAAATTGGTCCGTTGTGATACCACATGAATCTTAAAAAACTCCTTCCTTACTCGCTAAAACCACTTTGAGCTCTTGGCGAAGCGTGCGAGACTATAAATGTATGTGCTTGCCAGATCACTAGGATCGTTAAAGAAGTAAACTCCTAAATGGAGCCTATGTCTGTGGGAAAGAGCAGGGCATGTGCAGAGAAGGTGAGGAATCATTTCCTCTTCCTCCTCGTCCATGCAGCTTCTGCAGAAATCGTTTGAAGGTACGCCAAGCTGCGCTGCGTGCCTGCCTATTAAACAGTGTCCTGTTATGACACCTACAATAGAGCTAATGTGCATTCTACTTAGAGATAATAAACACTTGGAGCGTTTCAGGTCAAGGTTTGGCCATACTTGTTTTGTCGCCAAACAAGTAGTGATGTTTTCCCACCTTGTGTTTGTTCTCTACAACGCATCTTGCTTCAGTAAAAGTTTGCATGTAGCGATGGGTATACCAATGTTTACCTTTTCAGGTAAAATGGGTAGTAATGTTCCACTTCTAGCGAGTTCATCAGCTTTACAATTACCTGTAATGTCACTATGACCTGGCACCCAACAAAGGTGAATATTAAACTATTGCGCCATCTCCAACAGAGATGATCGACAGTTGAGGGCTGTTCTAGAGTTTGTACAGACAGAGTCCAGGGATTTAATAGCGGCTTACTATCAGAGAAGATGCGGATATCCGAGCATGATATATCACGTTTTCTTTGAGCCAAGACAGTACTTCTTTTATCGCTAGAAGTTCCACCTGGAATACGCTACAGTGATTAGGAAGACGGAATGAGAGACTTAAATTTAGTCTTTCAGAGTACACGCCCCCACCAACCTTATCTTTGGTCCTCGATCCGTTAGTGTAGAAGTGAATTGATTGATCTTCTAAGAATTCCACATCCTCCCAGGTGGATCTGTAAGGTATGGTCAACTCAAAATTTTTATCGAAATTCAATAGTGGGATTGTGTAGTCAGTGTTACTAGGAAGTGTTCCGAATCTCATTATTGATCCACTGTGAAGAGGCTTTGAGGTGAATAGCTGTGCTCGCAGCCGTTTGTTTGCTGAAAATATCGAGATGTGTCAGATGGAGAAGAGTGTCTAATGCAGCGGAAGGAGTCGACCGAAGTGCTCCAGTAGTTTATAAACATGCTCATCTTTGGACTTTGCTTAGTTTGTCGCGATGTGTCGTTTTATCCAACGCAGTCCACCATACTGCCACACCGTAAGTTAGAATCGGTCTAATTACCGAAATGTATAGCCAGTGAGTAATACGAGGTTGGAGGCCCCATTTACTACCAACGGCTTTTTTGCAAGAGAAAAGTGCCACTGTGGCTTTTTTCACTCTTTCTTGTATGTTAGGTTTCCAGCTTAACTTCTTATCTAAGATGAGACCCAAATATTTAGCTTCGTCTAAGAATTTTAGTGGAACACCATTAATAATAGGGGGGTCTATTTGCGGAATTTTGTATTTCCTGGAGAAGAGGACAAGATCTGTTTTATGGGGGTTAACTCCAAGTCCGCATCGATCTGCCCATCGTGTTAGCTTGCTTAGAGCGTTTTGTAGAAGCTATCTAAGCTATTCAGCAGTTCATTAACTGCCAAGTTCCAAAGAAGGGGAGAAAGCACCCCGCCTTGAGGTGTACCTCTACTGACAGATCTTCTTGCCGAAAAGCCGTCCAGTTTTGAATTGATAACCCTGCTTGTAAGCATCTGATTAATCAGTTCACCAAGCGACCCATTCACATTCAGAGAAGATAGTGCAGATGTGATTGCAGATGTATCAACGTTATTAAAAGCACCTTCTATATCTAGGAAAGCAACCATTGTATATTCTTTATAATGGAGGGAATATTCGATGGTACGAACTAGTGTGTGGAGAGCTGTCTCCACTGACTTCCCTTTGCAATAGGCATGTTGAGCTGTAGACAGTAGTCTCGTATCAATGCTTGACCGTAGTTCGATATCAATCAGTCGTTCAAAAGTTTTTAGAAGGAAAGATGATAGACTAATAGGTCTTAAATCTTTAGGGTTAACGTGGGAACATTTACCGGCTTTGGGTATAAACACAACTTTGACTTCTCTCCATAGAAGCGGAATATGGACCAGATTTAAGCAACCATTGAAGACGACTTCCAGAAGTTCAGCCGGAATGATGCCATCTGGCCCCGCCGACTTGTATGGTTTGAAGCTATTGAGTGCCCATTGTAATTTTCCCTTGTAATCAGACCTTGTGGAAATGTTAATTTTTCGCTTGTCCTGTAAAGGGCAGTGCTATTAACAGTCTGTGAGCTGCCTGGAAAATGAGTATCCAGTTGCAAATTGAGCGATTCTTCGCAAGAGTTGGTCCAGGAGCCATCAGCATTTTTCAGGCAGCTAGGCATAACTGCATTTGTGGAGTGAACCGGCTTCATTTTTTCATAATCTTTCATCGCAATGCGCAAACCGAACCATTATTTAGGTAATCAATTTGTACGATTTGCAAACGTTGTTCTGGAGTAAGTCTTTTATTATGAAATTGCAAACCAAACTGAGCATAAATAAAGTGACAGCTTTCAAAAAGACCAACTCCGAAAAAAGTGTTGCCAGATTGAAAGCAACACGTCTAAAAACAAACACCCTTTATTTTGAAAATTAGGTGTTGAGTTGAAAACATTAAAACTACCAAAAAGGGGGAAGTTCCAAATTTTCACGTAAAAAAGTATGTTCCTGAAAAGTGGCTATATTGAAATTTTAAAGGAAGGTGCGTCTACTCAACACGTATTTTTTAAAATATCAATTAATTTTTATATCCCAAATCACGTTCGGCATCTAGAGCCCAGAGGCGTTTCAGCATGCTTTTCGTGTTTACTATACCCGTTGACATAAACAAGTATATGTTCCCGAAAAGTGGCAGCACTGAAATTTTACCCGAAAGCGAGTCTACTCAAAACCTTTCTTTTAAGATATAAATCGTTATTTTGATCAAAGAAATTCTCCTAGTAATTTACGAGTTTTTTTTTAAGTTTATCTACCTTTTTCCATTTTTGAAAATGGCCCTTAGCAGAATTAGTTTTCATATTTGTTAAACAAAAAAATGAAAAAGTATTGTAGATATGTAATGCTAAAGGCATATTTTAATAGGCACCGCTTAAGTTCCTGAAAGCTTTTTTCGCGCTCATTTGACCATTGAATAATTTGCCCTTATCATGCTGATGCTTTTCCAAGTTAGCCCTTGAAAAACGCATTCCGTTGCATAGTCCGAAGGGCATTACTTTAAATTGCCACAGACCATTTTCTGTGCAGAAAGCCGTTTTTTCTCGATCTTCTGGATGGATTTCCAGCCACTCTTCAAGTCCAATGTTGAGAACCATTCGGTTCCTTCCATAGTATCCAAAGTATCAATGATTCGCAGAGGGTAGCTGTCTTTCTTTGTTGCATCGCTCAACATCCGATAGTCCACACAGAATCGAGTACCTCCGTCCTTCTTTTTAACAAGAACAACTTGGGATGCCCATGGGCTTTAAGAATTTTCGATTAGCCCATCTATCTTCATGGTTGATATCATTTCTTCAACTTCGGCTTGTTAAGCTAATGGGAGACATCTTGCTGGTTGTCGAATCGGTCTCGCTTGTCAATTTGACCATACTGCTCACTGGTTGAAGAAAATATATCAGTATACTTTCGAAAGAGGCTTCCAGAAACACTAAGCTGATGTTCACTAAATTCAGAAGACTCCAGAGTTCTTTCTGACAAGGACTAACACTTTCTAACAATTTATCCTTTTATAAGGTTGAATTCGTACGGTTTGATGTTAATTATCCATACTGGCACCATGCTGTTCTTTGGTTTCACAAGAGTCTTCCCTAGGATGATGTTTTGGAAAGACTACTCATTGGCTCGAGGACTACTCCATGCTCTGTCATAAAGTCAATTCCCTGTGACTCGTCAGTCGTCACATATATGTATCTGCTACCAGAAACAGATGTGAGAACTCCAGTTCTGCCAAACGGATCGTAAGACGAACCTCCCCGTACACTCTGGCTGCTTCTCCTGTTTTCAGATACACCACGAACAAAGGTTTCTGTTGCGAATTGGTTGATGATTTCATCTCCAGCAGCTGGATATGACAGATGCGCCAATCGTTCGATGTCTGCTTGGAGCTGCTGTAGACTTTCTCCTCTTTTCTGGACTCTGGTATTGAGTTGGACGTGGTAGACTTCTGGCATATGACCATCTCCAAAGCGGTTGTCAATGGCCTGAACAAGAGTATTGAAGTTGCCATTCTTATCTGCTGGTACAGTTTGCAGCAGTTCAGCAGCAGTTCCTCTAAGGCCAAGCATCAGAGCTATATATTTGTCTTCCTTGTCCCAGTCATTCGTTACTGCGGCTGCCTCAAACTGCTTCTAGTAGATTGAACAAGAAGTTTGTCCATCCAAGGTCGGTGGATGCATCTCCGTTCTCTTAGGATAGTCACCAGAACTTTCTCGAGCCTTCATTTTCCTTACTTTATCCAATTCCTTCGTAATACACTCGATTTTATCTTTGAACTTTGCTTCTATTGTTGATAATTGTTTGTCGACAGTCGACAATTGTTTATCGACACGGTCGTCAAGGGCAATTATTCTGTTGTCAAAGGCCTCCAAATTATCTTCGAGAAGATTTCAAAGATTTTTTTGTTCTTGGCTTTGTTGTTCAAGAAGAATCTTTTGGTCTTGGCTTTGTTGTTCTAGAAGAATTTTTTTGTTCTTGGCTTTGTTGTTCTAGAAGAATCCTTTGGTCTTAGCTTTGTTGTTCTAGAAGATTCTTCTGTTTTTTGCTCTGTTGTTTGAATCATTCGAGAAGATTTTTTTCTTGGCTATCAAATTTGGTAAGCAGCTGAGACAGTTTATTGGTCATGCCCGATGTACTAACTTGTTCTTGCTCAATATCAGTTATCAACGTGCCTGGGTTTTCTTCGCGTATTCGTATACCTTCGTGCAGACGAATTATGAGATCATTCTTTGTTCCAGAAGAAGGAAGACCTCACTTGTTCAGTTCTGCCTTAAGGCCGACTGAAATCATTCAGGGTTTTACCCATTGCCCTTTTTTCACTTTTCACAATGACGTTCACTTTTCGTAATTATTGTCTGTACACGCACAATAAATTATCTGAATGCACGGATAAAATTAGTTCAATCCCACTTCTGACACCAATGTAACATTTGCTCTATTCGTTAATAAAACTAATTTGCTTTATTTAAAACGTCCATTTATTTATTTCGACATATCATTTTGCTGTTGATATTACCATTTCACTATCAATACTTTTTTAATATTTCATACTAAGATTTACCCATTAGCTGTTACAATAAATAGAATGTATAAAACATAAAACTGTAAAAGAAATAGTAGGTATACATTACTACAGAACAAACTCTGTTTTTTTTTTAAATACAAAATAAATAATAAAAACAAGATGAAGGTGCTTACTTTTAAGATCTTCATTCTTTACATATTGTTTGACAAACTCTTAAAATTAGTAGAATGTTCTGGTACCTGCTTCTAGAGCTTTCTGTAGAGGAAATTTCCCATAATTCCCCTTATTAAAGCTTTTATTTGACAGTTGGTTTTCTGCTATAATCCAGAAGATGGCGCTTCTTCGTTTGAAAGTCGTTATAATTAGTTTAGGTATGTTTGCACTGCCACCTTAAGCTCTATTGTGCCCGTTTGTTTGCTATTCGGAGTCTTTATAGTCCAAATATGAAAGTCAATTCAATATATAAATTTTACATATATGCTACAACAACATGCCTTGGGGCTTGTGATAAGCCCCCGTTTGAGTCGAAAATCTGGATAATCTGTGTTATTACTTATAAGCACTGCATTTCTTCCTCTTAAGGAGCAGGAGGTGTCTGAACTTTTGATTCTGGATGATAAGGACTGTATACTGACATTTAACTATATTTTTTTGAACATTAACTCGCAATTTTCCGATCCCATTCTTTAACTACTTTATCTTTTCTAGATAGTCCCGTCTCACCACTAACATCCCTCCTGCCATTATTTTTTGTGATATCAGTAACAGCAGCCAAACAAGGCTATGAAGACGTCCTTCGTTATAAAACCGACAACATTGTCAATTGTTCGCCAGTTACAGTACTTCGTGATGGCATCGAAACTCATATTGAGTGTCAACACGTCGAACCTGGTGATCTAATTGTTCTAAGTCGCGACTGTGATGTGCCTTGTGATTTGGTATTGCTCAAATCATCAGACCCCCATGGAAAATGCTTTATAACAACAGCAAACTTAGATGGTGAGTCTAATCTTAAGACCCTGACCACTCCACGTGAGCTTCCCAATGTCGAAATAAATAAAATGCACACACTTGGCATTATTGAATGCGAGTACCCCAAGACTGATCTTTACAGTTTTAATGGCAAAATTGAGCTAAATATACCGGATCAAATGAGATTGTCCCAATTGCAAAATCCAATATCAATTAATCAACCAAGAGTCCTTCCATTGACGGCGGAGAATGTTCTGTTGCGTGGATCAAGAATTAAAAATACCGAATGTGTGATTGGTTGTGCAATTTACACTGGAATGACTACAAAATTGGCCTTGAATAGTCGATTGACAAGAAATAAGTCTTCATCGAGTGAGGCGTATATAAATCGATTTTTGCTGTTCATCTTACTTGGAATGATTTTTATTGTGACGTTTTTGTATTTTCTTAAAAGGTGAGTTGCTGTTGCTTGTTTAAATTGTTGTACTATTCAATTTTTCTTTTGTTTAAAGATACTTTGAGCTCTATAGAGTCCCAAAAGCTACTTATTTGGGTCCAGCTATTGATACGTATAATGTGAAAGCATTTCTTCAGGACTATTTGTCGTTTCTTATCCTCTTCAACTACCTGATACCAATTTCGCTATATGTGACTATAGAAATGCATCGAGTTATTGGATCATTTTTTATGGAGTGGGATACTGAGTTGTATGATGAGCCAACCGATCAGCCATGTATTGTCAATACATCGAACTTAAATGAGGAACTTGGACAGGTAAAATGGCGGACTGATGGGGTTTCCAGCAAAATAATCTTTATGTTTCATTCGATTTTGTAGATTAATATTCTCTTCTCGGATAAAACTGGTACTTTGACAAAGAATGAGATGATATTTCAGCAATGTTCTATCAATGGCAAGAAGTTTATCTATAAAAAGACTAAACTGGAAGAAGAATCCACAGGAATTCTCTTAGACATCAATAAGTTTAATGTAAGTATCTTAAGCTCTTATTAAACTGATCAGGAGGTGATTTTTGGGAATTGCTTCAAACTTCCAAACTGCATTCATGTTATTTCCTCTATAAGTTAAAGATCGAAACAACTATTAAATCTTTCCAGAATGAACAAAAGAACTTCTTCCAAGGCTTGGTCATTTGTCATACTGTCCAAGTTGCAGGAGATCCGCTCACCACTGAAGAGAATGATAAGGGAAATAATGTGAAAAAGTACTCAATTCCAGACATAACCGAGGAATGTCACAATTCGAGCCAACTTAGTGACATTGAAACTTCGTTATCTACAAATCCCAACGGACAAGGAACCACCGGTAATAGTGGCAATATTCTATCCGACGTTAATCCATTATTAGACAATGCAAAGAAACCTGAAAAAAGAAAAAGACCAGAAATTGTTAAGAGAAGTCCTCTATTTGCTCGACCACCACCAACACGAATTCATCCAACTGCTAACCCCAGAGAAAGCCTAGATATTGATGATGGTTATTGTGAAACTTCAATCACTTATCCCTCATTTGCACAAGGCGTTACTGTGGATCGTCCATATTCCTTGCCATTTACAAGGTCTATTTCAGAAATTGATATCCCAGATCAACAACCAAGCTACGTTGTACATCGAAGAACCCAGTCTCATGGAGCTCCAGGGGCCTACTTAACTCAGCAAGGTATTTGTTAAAGAAGATGAAAATATTTTATTTTTATTAATCAAACTAGACTTCTTTGTTCAGTGAGCAATGTTGATTTAAGACGAACGCCAAGCACAGTATCAAGAGAGTCCTACGCCATGCCATCTTTTATTACACGACAACCATCGTTGCTGAGAAAAGAGTCGGTTAGGAGAAAAGTGGAGATTCAAAATTTTGTCGAGTAAGTAGAAACCGTAGTGACCGAACTTTTTTGGTGCAGGGCCATAAGTTCCCAAGGGACTTATAATCATTTGATTAGGACAAAAGCCCCAAATCAATATTAGGGATTTTATAACTTTTTAGGCTTTCGCGGTTGTTAATAGACATAATAGATAATTATTTTTCGGATAAGCCGCGTAATAAAAGTTTAAAGAGTGCACTTTGGTACTCACCCCGAACGTTTCGCATCAAATTGCATTGAGCGTGGTCACCGGGAAACTGCTCTTGAAATGTTATAATGTATTAGATACATCCCACGGCTGGTACGGGAGGCGATTGAAATAAAACGCAACCAAAATTTCAATCGAGATGACAGTTTTAAGCTTTCACGTTCTTGGGATCCCGTCATTAACACCTTACCGGCATCCCAGTTCAAACTTAAAACACCCTCCGATGTAGTGAGCATTGTTTGCTCCCAACAAGCTGCACCTCAACAACAACAACAACATCATGAGATAGAACCACCTACGCACAGCTACAACCTGCGTAGTCAATCTAATACATTATAACATTTCAAGAGCAGTTTCCCGGTGACCACGCTCAATGCAATTTGATGCGAAACGTTCGGGGTGAGTACCAAAGTGCACTCTTTAAACTTTTATTACGCGGCTTATCCGAAAAATAATTATCTATTATGTCTATTAGGGATTTTCTTCCACACTTTGGAGACTTAAATCCAAGTGAATTGATATTCTATGTTTTTTTATATGAGTGTCAAGCTGTCAAGTTAGCAAAGCAACTTTGTCGAATCGAAAAATGAGTAGCTGAATAATTTGCCGTTAGTTAGTCGTTAATTAGTTGTGACAGTTTCGAATTTGTCGTTCAATGTTTTCTATGTTTTTGATATCAAGTTAGCAAAGCACCTTCTTTAAAATTAGTAAGAACTCCTTATACCAGATGGCTTATGGCTTAATAATTTGCAGTTAATTAGTTGCGAAAAAATCTATTTTGTTGTGCGATGTTTTCAATTTTTTTGGCGTTATTTTTGTTTGCCGTATTTGTGGATAATTTGCCGTTAATTTTTGTTTTGACTGTGTGACTGCTTAAACCAAATAATTTATGGCTGAAAATGGTTAATTAGTCGTTAGGAGTTTTTGAGAGTTTTTGTTCTATGTCTTCTATGTTTTTTCAAAAAGTGGTGAAAACTTATAAAACTTAACATTTTTTACTTAGGTAATTTACCGTTAATTAGTCATTAATTAGTTGTGACAAATTCAATTTTTCTTTTCTATGTTTTTTCAACGAAATTATTTCATTTGACCCAGTGAAAACGTAATAAAGCAATAAACAGTTAATATACTCAATTTTAAACTCTTTTTGAACGTTACTGCATATGAATAATTAATTAATTAAAACAATAAAAAAAAAACATAGAAAAAACATTGCACGGTTGAGTTTAATTTCTTACAACTAATTAAAGGTTACTAACGGCAAATTGTTAAGTCATAAGACATTGAGTATAATATGTTTTTACCGCTTTTCCAGTTATGTCAAGTAAGCAAAGTACACACAAAACATAGAAAACATTGAACAACAAATTCGAAATTGTCACAACTAAGTAACGACTTAATGACGTCATACTATCCACCTACCCATTTTTCGATTCGACAAAGTTGCTTTGCTAACTTGAGACTCAGAAAACAAATAACCCAAAATTACACAGAACACATCGTACGACAAAACTGATTTTTCACAACGTATATACGACTAATTAACAGCAAATTATTTAGAACTAAAATATCAAGTTTTAGACGATTTTACCACTTTTCAAAAAAACATAGAAAACGTAGAACGAAAAATTCGCAATTGTCACAACTAACTAACATCTAATTAATAACGAATCATGCACCTACCCAGTTTTTGATCCGTGAGAGTTGCTTTGCTAACTTTGTATCAAGTTAGCAAAGCACCCAAAAAACATTCAAACATTGCATGATCAAATTGAATTTGTCACAACTAATTAAAGGCAAACTATTAACTGCTATAAGAAATTTTTACTAGATATCAAGTTAGCAAACCACACAAAAATATAGAAAGCATTGAACGACAAATTCAAACCTATCAAAACTAATTAACGGCAAATTATCCACCTAGCCATTTTTCGATTTGTCAAAGTTGCTTTGCTAACTTGACACTCAGAAAACAAATAATCCAAAAATACAAAAAACATCGCACGACAAAATTGATTTTTTCGCAACTTATTAACCACTAATTAACGGCAAATTATTTAGAACTAAAATATCAAGTTTTAGAAGATTTTACCACTTTCCAAAAAAAACATAGAAAACATAGAACGACAAATTTGAAACTGTCACAACTAACTAACGTCTAATTAATGCCAAATTATGCACCTATCCATTTTTCGATCCGTGAGACTTGCTACGCTAGCTTGATATTAAGTTAACAAAGCACCCAAGAAGCATAGAAAGGGACTGCGCCAACTTTTGTATCATTTTCCTAATAAATTAATTTTTTTAGAACTCTCGACTATCAAGCTTCAAGCCCTGATGAGAAAGCTTTGGTAGAGGCATGTGCCAACCTGGGACTTGTCTATCTTGGTGACGACGATGAAAGACTGAAGGTGCGATATTGTCCCCCACACATGGACTATTCCCGACCATATGTTGGAGCCAAAACCAGAGATTTGTTGTTTGACAGACTTCATGTTCTAGAATTCACTTCGGACCGTAAACGTATGAGTGTAATTGTTAAGGATGAAAATGGTACTATGTGGATTTACACGAAAGGTGCTGAAAGCTATATATTCCCACTGTGTGGTACATCATCATCTCGACTAATAGAGCTAACAGACAAGCATATAAGTGATTTTGCCAAAAACGGTCTTCGAACATTGGCTGTTGCCAGAAAACGGATCACTGAAGATGAGTATAGAGTGTTTATAAACGATTTAGTCGAAGCCAATACTTCGTTGGAGAATCGAAAGCAGCTGAGTGAAGAATGCTATGCTAAGATCGAGAGAAGTAGGTTTACGAGTGGATTTTTTTGGGCCAAAATTGGTTTTAAACTTGTTTTTTTCTTTCTGTTATAGATCTTAATCTACTTGGTGCTACTGCAGTTGAAGATGCTCTGCAGGATGACGTTGCTGATACATTAGTATCTCTCCAAAAAGCCGGTATTAAAATTTGGGTCCTCACCGGGGATAAAGTTGAAACTGCTTTGAACATAGCTCTCTCTTGTGGCCATATTCCTGCCGGTGCTATGAAGTACTTCATTGTTGAGTGTACTCGCAAGGAGGATCTTGAAGTGCATTTCCAGGCACTGGAACGTGAGATCATCTTCGGATTAGGCAGACCATGTGCCCTGTTAGTCGATGGAAAAAGTCTAACGGTGGCTCTGAAAGAACTTCCCGAAAAATTTCGTGATGTTAGCATACGCTGTCAAGCAGTGCTCTGTTGTCGTTTAAGTCCACTGCAGAAGAGCGAAGTGGTGTCTTTGATTAAGACCTCAAGTCAAAATTATAATACGGCAGCTATAGGTGATGGAGCTAATGACGTTTCGATGATCCAAGAAGCTCACGTTGGCATCGGTATTATTGGCAAAGAAGGTCGACAAGCGGCACGATGTGCTGATTTTTCCCTAGCCCGGTTCAATATGATCAAAAGGCTAATGCTAGTGCATGGTCACTATCACACAACAAGACTGTCACTATTGGTGCTATATTTCTTCTATAAGAACATCCTCTTCATGGGTGTTATGTTCTTTTTTCAATTTCATAATATGTTCTCTTCACAACCTGTGTACGATTCATGGTTTATGACTCTTTATAATGTTGGCTATACATCGGTACCGATTTTCTTCATTTCGTTAACGGAGCAGCTTTTCACACAAAACGAATTGATGAGGTGAGTTCTATGTCGAAATATTGATGTCATTTCATATTCATTTTTTCATTATTATAAAATTACAGCAAACCGGAACTTTACACTCGTAATACGAACAACAAGCAACTTCATTGGCCATTCTTCTTGCAATGGGTTGTTTTTGGCATCTATCATTCTGTGATAATCTTCTACTTTGCCTTTTTCCTCTTCACAAGCAATGATGTCGTGTTAAATATTGGCCAACCTGCCGATTCTTCAGTATTTGGAATACTTTTGATGGAAATCGTTGTCGTTGTTGTAAATTTGAAACTGTGGCTTCAGTCGAAATACTATAGTTTTTGGTACATCGTGACGATTTGGGGCTCAATTTTCCTTTTCTTGATAACAACAGTTGTCTATAATGTCATTGATCTGTAAGCTTTTAACTTATCCATGTACCCATGATCCATTAACAATTTCTTCTTTCTTTTAGACGCTATGACTCCGACATCTATTGGTCATACAATAAACTATTATGCTCTATACCACTATGGCTGCTAGTCATTCTAACTGTTGTCACATGTTTAATGCCAGATTTTACAATTCGCATTTGTAAAGATGCCTTAAGAATGCCAAAGATAAGCTTCTATCCTGGAGCTCGAAGGATGAAAAAGCTGCGGGCAGCTAAAGCTGCTGAAAATACATATTTGTAGGTTAGGTTGTTATAAGTAAAAAATTTTGCGCTGTGCGCAATTAGTTATTAAATTATGTATACCAACATATCAGTGCCAAAAATTAAAATCGCGATAAATATTATTTATTTAATTTGTTTTTAAGAAAAAAAAAAAAACTAGCACAATAAAGAGAGGCTTAAATTTTTTTACCTTACAAAAAATTGAAAGAAAAACAGAATTATTTTAACTGTAACGTATTATGTATATTTAAAATATGTACTTTTTTTTGTTTTTAAATATCATTTTAAATAAGTTAAAAATAATTTTCTAAGTGAAAGTCCTTCAGTACCTCATTGTAAATAAAAATATTGACAAAAAAAACAATAACAAATAAATACAACAATTTTATTTTTATACCAAACATACGTATGCCTATTCAATTTGTTTGTTTTTTTTCCAGTTTTGAACAGAATAAAGGGGACTGTCGCTCGTAAGATTATTTTGACTTGGAATTTTGCAACGTCAAAAAAGCTGCAACCAAAGTTAAAAGTTGGCCAACTTGTCCAGCTGCATCTGTAGCTCACTCATCAGCTGCGTCATTTGCTTAGTGTGTATTCAACATTTTGACAGCTATTTCAGCTGCAGCTCCATCCCCATTCTGTTCAGCCAGTAAATCGGCAAGCGTATTTTCAGCAATCATTTCGGAAATTAATTAATTGAACTGTCTTTTTTTCGTAAATGCCTCGATGTTTATCGTTATTGACGTGGAACCTTTTTTCCTTGCTTGACAGAAACCATATTCCACAAGTATCAATTCTCTACTTCAAGTTTTTCAAACTTGATGCAGCATAGCATTTTTTTTTTCATTTTTCTCAAAAACGGCTTCACAACTTTTCTTTAAAAAAAAAATCAATAAATAACATTTAGTTACGTCCCTTATCTTGGCGGACACTTTTTGGCGGAATCGAATAATTTTGATATCTGAATTTGTAGCTAATTAAATGCTAATTTGTTGCTCAAACCAAAAATTTGTAGCTCGAGTACTTTTCGAGTTACTCAATTTTCCGCTAAAATAAGTCTGAAGTTAGCGGTAAAAATTTAAAATAACACTAATTTTACTTTTAATTTGTAACCTGAATTTGTAGCTAATTAAATGCTAATTTGTTGCTCAAACCCCGATTTTGTAGCTCTAACGGTTTTTCAAATATTCAAAATTCCGCTAAAATAAGACTGAAGTTAGCGGACGAAAATTTGAAAATCATAATTGTGTTAATGCCCAAAATTGTAGCTTTTTGAATGCTAATTTGTTGCGCAAAAATAAATTTTGTATCTTTTATGCATAATTTTTTATTTACAGTTAAGGCTTAAAAAAGTGCATTTCCGGTTTCACTAACATAGGCTCAGAAAAATGCCAGCGGAATCTTAAAAAAATAGATTTTCAATGTTTTTTTTTTTGCAAAAATGTGTAGCATATCCTATGCTAATTTGTTGCTCTAACTAAAAATTTGTAGCTCTAACGGTTTTTTTGGTACTCAATTTCCCGCTGGCTAAAAAGTTAGCTAAAAATCAAGCCCTTAAAATCTAAAAAAATGACAAAATCCAAAAATTTTTTTTGCCAAAATTTGAAGACTCCTCTAACTAGATAAGTCACCAAACCGCGATTTTGTAGCTCGCTTGGTTTTCTTTGCATTCAATTTCCCGCTAAAATAAGACATTACCCCCTGTGTAACGGACAAAATTAAAAAAAAAATTAATTACAAATTTTTTTTTATGTCAGAATTTGTAGCTTTTTAAATTAAAATTTGTTGCGCAAAAATTAATTTTGTACCTTGAATAGTTCGTTTTTTATTTGAAATTCAAATTCAAAAATGAGCATTTCCGGTTTCACTTACATAGGCTCGGAAAAATGCCAGCGGAATCTTAAAAAAATAGATTTTCAATGTTTTTTTTTGCAAAAATGTGTAGCATATCCTATGCTAATTTGTTGCTCTAACTAAAAATTTGTAGCTCTAACGGTTTTTTTTTGGTACTCAATTTCCCGCTAGAAATTGAGTACCTAAAAAATGCAAAAAAAAACATTGAAAATCTATTTTTTTAAGATTCCGCTGGCATTTTTCTGAGCCTATGTTAGTGAAACCGGAAATGCACTTTTTTAAGCCTTAACTGTAAATAAAAAATTATGCATAAAAGATACAAAATTTATTTTTGCGCAACAAATTAGCATTCAAAAAGCTACAATTTTGGGCATTAACACAATTATGATTTTCAAATTTTCGTCCGCTAACTTCAGTCTTATTTTAGCGGAATTTTGAATATTTGAAAAACCGTTAGAGCTACAAAATCGGGGTTTGAGCAACAAATTAGCATTTAATTAGCTACAAATTCAGGTTACAAATTAAAAGTAAAATAAGTGTTATTTTAAATTTTTACCGCTAACTTCAGACTTATTTTAGCGGAAAATTGAATAACTCGAAAAGTACTCGAGCTACAAATTTTTGGTTTGAGCAACAAATTAGCATTTGATTAGCTACAAATTCAGATATCAAAATTATTCGATTCCGCCAAAAAGTGTCCGCCAAGATAAGGGACGTCATTTAGTTAAGGCTTCCTTTGGGTGAAAGACATTTTCCCAAAAATGGTAAACAATAGAAGCTTCTTGAAAACGGTATGAGGGTATGACTGATAAAAAAAAATTACGCTGAATCTTTTTAAAAAACTAAATAATATTGTGTGCCAAAATTTTGAAAAAAAAATTTTTGATTTTTAAAAAATACTCCAAATTTTGTTTTGGAAACGTTAATATTCTCAAAACTTTATTATTTATAATTTATTATTTATTTATTTATTATTTATTATTTTCAATATCCAAAAATTAGCATCATCTTTACTTCCAACTATGTATGTGTGTATTAAGAAAACTGACACTTAGTTACTATTTAATTTACTCATTATCTGCTGAACGGATTTAAATTTATCTTTTATACTTCCACAAATTTTAAATTGTATTGCATATTTAAATTTTAAAAAGCAATATTTTTTTTGAAAATTCGATGTATTTCAAAAAAAGGTTGACACTTTTTTAGGAAGTTTTATTTAATATGCACATTAATAAATAATACTTAAGAACCTGTTTAGATTGGGAAAAAATAGAAAAATTAGGTAAATGCAAAAACTATAATTGGGAGTGCTTGTGGATTACTCATAAAAGAAAAATAATGGCTTGCGACGAGTATCGAAGAAATTAAATAGTGATTTGCATAGACCCCTATTACACGATGAATCTTTGCGTCTGACTCTTTTCGAATTTTCATGAGTGCGAAGGAGGAAAAACATTTGATTTCACCTTCGCATTCGTTGAATTTTGAAAAAAGTCAGACGCAAAGAATCATCGTGTAATATAGGGGACATACATAGATACTGCAGTTGTGAAGCAGGCCAACACACCCATGATTTCGCGTTCCTCGTTGTGGTTAAATATGTGCAGCAATAAAATAACATAAATAATTTCAAAATGTTAGAAATTACGTGCTCTAGAAAAAATTATTTAAGTTATTTTTCGTTCAGATGAGATATGCCAAACAAGACAAAACTCTAAGAACTAATTTTACTCAAAAATTTGAAAGTTTGTCAACAATAACTTCTCATCTGAAAGAGATGTCAAAAATATTTGTAAGCAAAGTTAAAGTTCTATAAAATATTCTTACCTTTAAAATTCAATAGGAGGCTTGAAAATTGCATTAAGATCTATCAAAACTTTTTTTTTTATTCGAACTTTGTGGATAAAGATTCTCCCAGAGGTACTTTAAAAGAAACCAGTAGATGTTTCCAAATATTTAAAGGAAAGGAGTATTTCAGAGGATTATAGGGGAGTATTTTCTGTTCGTGGGGAGTAGGTACACAAAATATAATAAAAGTACATTGTACCGTAATAATAACAACATAACTTTATTAATTTTTACTTGTGATATATGTACATTAGGGTGGTCCTTATTTTGGTTTTTTTTGAAAATCCAACTTGGACAGGCATCAAATGACTCTAAATGGAGAAACAAAATTTTCATAATTTTTTCAGATTTTTATTCCACCCCCCTGGTCTCCCTTTTTTCACTTCAAGGTACAAATAATGGCGTTAGGGTGATTCTTATAACACGCAAAAAAAAAGTTAGAACATATAGACGAGATTCAGATGAAAAAAAATCGTATCGGAGGGGGGGTCTATTTCCCCCGTTCAGGCGGGAGGGGTAATTTTCTAAAAATTTGACCAAAAATAGAAAAAAAATTATTAAAAAACAACGGGACCACTTACAATGGCATGCTATAGCTTTTTTTAAAGCCATGAATCCAGTCTCTAATATATTTTCTAAATCAAGTTTTTATTGTAAATAGTTTCTGAAAAAAATAATTTTCAAACGTAAAAAACTATTATTTTTGTTTTTATTTTTAAGGTTTGAAAATTATTTTTTCAAAAACTATTTACAATAAAAACTTGATTTAAAAAATATATTAGAGACTGGATTCATGGCTTTTAAAAAAAGCTATAGCATGCCATTGTAAGTGGTCCCGTTGCTTTTTAATAATTTTTTTTAGTTTTTGGTCAAATTTTTAAAAAATTACCCGTCCTGCCTGAACGGGGGGGAATAGACCTCCCTCCGATACGATTTTTTTTCGTCTGAATCTAATCTATAAGTTCCGACTTTTTTTTTGCGTGTTATAAGAATCACCCTAACTCCATTACTTGTACTTTGAAGTGAAAAAAGGGAGACCAGGGGGGTGAAATAAAAATCTGAAAAAATTAGGGAAATTGTTGTTCAATGTTTTGAATCGAATGAGGGCTATCCAAGACAATGTCCAATTTAAGGACCACCCTAATGTACATAGGTGCTATAGGGCAAGTTTTGGATTCGTGAAAAAAAATTGAGATAACAATCAAACATAACATTACGATGATAGAGAACACGAAAAAAGTGGGTTGCACAATTCTGTCTGTCTGTCTGCCTCTGTCTATCTATTTGTATCTGGATCTACAGCCTAAACCAACTATGCGATTTTCTTCTTCCTTTTTTGTAACTCTCCAGAGGGGAAATTGAAATTTTTTTTAGCTCTAAAAATAACGGTACTTGCCATACAAGCGTTAAGGAAAAGCTAATTTATCTCAAAAATGGCTCCAACGACTTGATACAAAAATCAGTATATGCTTGTAGATATGATGTACTTTCTGGGAAGAAAAAAAATTATCAAAAACATTTACTTACGGTACCTGCCATGGGTGATTCTCTGCCAATTGTGAATCTTTTTTTAGAAAATTTTCAAAAATTAAAACTTCTTAGAAACAATTTTTTTGTGTTTTTGTGGCTTCATTTAGTCAGAGTAACAAATCAGTAAAAGCATTTTGCTACAACTTTTAAAATACATAAAATATGGTGAAATGTACTAAAGCTGGAATAGACAATAAATGACACCCTTTTTTTTGGCCATATTTGTGTTGTCTTATACGTTTTGACCCCTTGACATTTCTACTTCGCTTCTTTTCTTTAAAATAATTATCTCTTTTTCGTTTTTAAAGTCTGTTCTTCTGAATGGCAGCCCCTATCTTTGTGCTGGGTTATTTCTTAGTTTTTATTGCACGGAAGCTTTTTTTTTGGGTCGTCCGAGGTATTGCTGACGTTCTTATAAAGAAAATTGGTAGAAATACATATTATTGCAAGAAATTATTTAATTAAAGTTCAATAAGTATTTAAAAGCCACGGTACTGACATCCAAGGTACTGACATTGAGAAAAATAATTTCCAGGACAATTTTAACTTATGCCGTTAAAAGGAATACAAAATTCTGATAACCAACCAAAACATGTTATAACATGGTTTAAAAATACTACCACGGTACTGACAAATAAATTTGTGACATTCTTTCGTCGCATGAAAACATATCACTCTTAAAGTACAACAACGTACAAAAAATAAAATGACTGTTGTTAACTATACTATAAATAATGTCTCTTTTAGAAAACCACCATACAAACATGCTAAAACCAAACAAAAAAATGGCGGTTGAGCGGGAAATCTTTTGAATTCAAAATAAAACTAAAACCTCGGACAACATTCATTCATAGTTAATTTATTCAGCAAAATTTTGTCAAGAAAGTATTGCACTCAAAATTATCTAAGAATAGCATTTTTATTCAATGAAGTATTTAATTAGAAAATAGTAGATTTAATTGGAAAAACAAGGTACGGCCATGTCATGGTACTGACATTTTGACTACACTTTTGCAAGCCATTTGGACAAAGTAGCAAATTTAGTCATGATATTGAATGTAGATTGTAGTTAATAGCTGTTCACCCAATTCAAACCAGAAATATATACAAACATTTTACATTAAATATTAAAAAAGCACTGGACACAAAAAATCGCAGTTGGCACGGAATCGCCCATATAACGGTTGTTTTGATTTTTTTGTTTTTCTCATTAACCACTCATCCGATTTTAATAAATTTTTTTGCACAAAAGGTTTCCTAGAATATTAATAGTACTGCCTACCAAAATTTTGCAAAAAGTAAATTTTGGATTTTTAAAAAAGATTCAAAATTTTTTTTTTGAAAATTCAATATTTCAAAATTTGGTTGATGTATTATTTTGAAATTTTATTTTTAAATGTATATTAATATATGGGTGTTTCCATCGTTACGGGTGTGACAGTGAGACTCCATATTTTATTAATTACTCATATACTATTCCCTATTTATAAATAATAACTTTACTATTCTATAGGACACCTGAAGCCCTTTTAAAAAATTAATATATTTAAGTATGAAAAATTAGTGGTTCAGTTATATGGTGCAATTTAGTTGCGTTACGGGTGTGACCTTAGAAAACTGGTGATTTGCGATTAAGATATCTAATTTTCATGTGGTGTAAATTATTGCTTGAAAAATATGTATCATTCTTTTGCATATACTAACCCAGATAGTTGATCTTCAGTTTCAGTTAAGAAATGAGATGCAAAACTACGAAAAACTATACAAAATTTGTATTTGAAAACGTTACGGGTGTGACAGGTCATCGTTACGGGTGTGACCGAGTATGATTTTTATGCATGAAAACAATATAATATACTATATTTTGACGGGAAATTGCTGTCATCGATGCATAATCAAATCTCAGATGATGACAGGAATATTTTCTCTAGAAAAATGAAGTTTTTCTCACTGAAAAGTGAATAGATTTCTCACTTCAATGAGATTTTTTCCATTTTCTTTTAAAATAGGGAAAACTTTCACTTAAAGCCGATTAAATTTATATTTAAAGTAGATTCTCTTAGAATTATATCCCTACATCATGAGTTACATATCTTAAAGCAACAAAACTAAAATTGAGTTGAAAAACAGAAAGATTATGATTTGAAATGCCAACCTGTTACGGGAGTGACATAGACTTAACATTTTAAATACGGGGTCAGTATTAATTTCAAAGTCTTGAAATTTTGTCTGATAGTAGATCATTGTATTCTCCTTTTTTCCCCAAATTATCACATTGATACAAATTTTTTTCTTCTAGTAATGAAACATAACGTTTTTTTGTTACGGGCGTGACACTTACCACTTTATGAATCAACTGCCTAAAAACTAAAATTGTATTTACTATTGAATAATTAAATGACACGAAAACGTGCTTAGAGTTCTGATAAGGGCAAATAATCTTTTATCTTCTGATAACCAAAAGTGACTTTTGGAGACCTATTTTGCAAAGTGGTTCGAGCTGCGAAATAAGCGGCGATAAAAAAAAATTATTGATAATTTCACTTTAAAAATGAAACATGCAATCTTTTAAAACCGTCTACTTTTTTCAATTCTAAGTCATATTTTGTGATTTTTCGTAAAGGGTCGTTTTCTATGGAATCACCCATATACTCAAAATTGGCATACCAAATCTTTTTTTGAAAAATGTTACAAAAATTTTATATTTAAAAAAATAATTTTTAAGCAAACGGCTCCAACGATTTTAAATTCTTTTTTTGCATTATATTCATATTTTTTCAAGTAATCAAATGGTATACTTTTTTTTGAGCTCTAAGCTATTTTTCAGGCTTGGGACAAGACATTGGAACCAATAGTTATCGATGCCGTTAGCAGTCAGAAGTAGCTATGTTCACTTGACTCTTTTTTTTGTAAGAGAAAAATGACTATTTAAATTAGCACTTTTAACCACCCTTTTACTTGTTTTTGGTCACCCACAGCTTTCGAGAAAATCGTTTTTGAATAGTGGTGGGATAAAAGAACGCTGCCTATACAAAATCCATTTTTTTTCAAATTAGATTAATGTTTTCGATAGTTATTTTTTTAACATCACTAACCATCAATCTTCAACTTTTTTTGATCATCCCTAGAAATATTTTGTTTTGATTTTTGAAATTTTTATTTCGATTTTTTGTTTGGTATATTCCCTTTTCATTTTTTTTTCCAATTTTCGAAATTTGATGACAAATGATAATTTAGAGTATGTAATTTTAAAAGGTGGTCAACTTTCAAAATTTGAAAATTAATAAAATGAAAAGGGAATTTTTATACAAAACAAAAAAATGTTGAAAAGGGAATTTTTATACAAAACAAAAAAAAATCAAATTGAAATAAAAAAATTCAAAAATCAAAACAAAATATTTCAAGGGGTGGTCAAATAAAGTTAAAGGATGGTCATTGATGTTCAAATAAATATCTTTCGAAAACATTACTCTTACTTACTTTAGATGGCGCTTACATTCCAGAGTGGACTACGGCCTCAACCAACAAGCCTCTTCAGCCAGCTCGGTCCCTAGCTAGCTGCCTCCAGTTACGCACTCCAAGTTGGTTGAGGTCGTTCTCCACTTGTGTGCGCCACCTAAGGTGGGGTCTTCCTCTGCTGCGTAGACCATAATGGGTAGATTCGAAGACTCGTCGGCCTGGTGCGTCGGTGTCCATACGCTCCACGTGTCCCAGCCATCTCAGCCGCTGTATTTTCAGCTTTTTGACAGACTTTGACAGAGCAGCGAGATTTCTCCATCGCCATCCTGCACAAGCGGACGAGTTTGGCAGGGATGCCGAGATGCGACATGGCTGTGTATAGCTCGTCTCTGTCTACGCTATCATACGCGATTTTGAAATCGATAAAGAGATGGTGTGTATCGATTTGAAACTCCTGGGTTTTTTCCAGAAACTGTCGGAGTGTGAACATTTGATCGACGGTCGATTTGCCGGGCCTAAACCACACTGATAAGGGCCGATCAAATCGTTGACAAACGGTTTTAAGCGATCAGCACAGATGACAGGATTTTGTATGCGACCGACGTTGAGGAGACTTATACCTCTGTAGTTGGCACAAGTCAGAGCATCTCCTTTCTTTGTGGATGGGGCACACTATACCGAGGTTCCATTCATCGGGCATACTTTCATCCGACCAAATTTTGAAGATAAGTTGGTGTATACTCCCTACCAAATCATCTCCGCCTGCTTTGAATAGCTCGGCTGGAAATCCATCTGCACCAGCAGCCTTGTACGCTTTAAGGTTGGTTATCGCTAACCGCACTTTATTTAGGTCAGGTGGACGGAAATTTTGACCATCATCGTCCAGGTTGAATGGATTATTCTGTCTAACAACGGAATTTTGGTCATCTTCACCGTTTAGCAGTCTAGAAAAGTGTTGTTTCCAGATTCCCACTCTCTTATCGGCAGGCTTCTGTTCTAGCCATGTAGCCCTGGGTAGATTGCCTCACCCTTCGGTAGAACTTTCGAACATCCCCCCTACCGCAACAGTCCTCAATAGACTCGACCGCCCGCTTCGCATGCTCTCTCTTTTTCCTCCTGAGAAGTAGGCGCTCCTCCCTTCGTTTTTGCCCATAGAGCTCCCGGGCTGTTCTCTCAGCAGCTCTGGTTCTAGTTTGCAGCATTGACTGGTAGGCCTCGTTCTTGACTGCATGCGCCAACCGGCATTCTTCATCGAACCAGGGTTTTCGTTGTGGTCGCCTAGTGAAACCCAGCACATTAGTGGCGGCACTTCTGATAGCTTGTTGGCAGGGCTTCCACTGGTCCTCTGCAGTGGGTGCTGGTGGCGGAGTTGCTGAAAGGTTCAGAGAGACTTGAACAGCAAAGGTCCTGGTAATATCTTGCGATTAAAAAACATTACTCAAATTTGAAAAAAAAAAAAATGATTTTTGGTCCACCATTTTTCAAAATCGATTTTCTCGAAAACTGTGGGTGGTTAACAAAAAGTTAAAGGGTTTTCAAAAGTGGACAATAAAATGGTCGCCTTTCACTTTCGCGATATCATATTCCACAAGTGATCAAAACTAATTTGCGTTGTTCAAAATGTTTTTTTTTTTTATATCATTACCAAAAAACATCCCGAAATTTTAAGTGGCACACCTGTTGTTGTAATTATTATCAGCCTAACAACTTCTTATCCATGCAGTAATTGCCTGATAGCACACGAGCTCTAATAATAATAATTATTTGAAAATCCTTCGTTTTAAAAATCAATTACCAATTCAATAAGAAAACCAATTATAGCATCACGTTAAATTCGTTACTTTATTTTGATTTCGGCTTAAATTTCATTTTTAATTAGGTACATACTTTTATTTGAATAAAATAATTTATTTATTATTTTTGAGCGTTTAAATTCTTTTTAAGACATAAAACAAATAATTAATTTAGTATGATATTCCAATGCATTGTATAATATTGTAATTTTATGGTTGTTTATTTTTTTTATGTAAATATTTAAATGGGTTTTGCATTTTAAGTTGCTACAGTATAACACATTTTCACATCTAAAAGAGAAAAAAAAACAACAAAAACAATTATTACCTCTAAAAGTACAATGATATTAGTTTATATGATATTATTCATTTTTTTTTTTTAAATTAAGAATTATATTAATTTAATCAATATTTAACAATTCACAGACACATTTAAAAGTATTTTATTTATATAAATAACATGTATGTATGTAGATAGATTTAGTCAAGTCGAAAAATAGATTAATCATTTCTATGTTTTTTTTTTTGTTTTGTTTTATTTTTTTGTTTATGGCAAAAGAAAGACTATTATTAAATGTTTCTACAGTTTGTACATAATAAATTTGATAAATATATTAGAAGAGGTAGAGTAAATAAATTTTTGTATATTATTAATATTATTTATATTTTTAACAACAACATTTTTGATTGTATAGAGTGATACATAACAATTTCCAAAGATTATGTAGGTAGTGTTCTTTTACGCGCCTAGCATTCGCTTGACCGTATATCCAGGTACGGAGTAAAAGAATAAGAGTAACATAAGTGCTAGACCAGCAATTATAAGGGTCTTTAGTATGGCCCATTTGTAGTTGTGCCAAACAATATAGCGGATCGATTTTAGTGGATTCAAGAACCACATGAACGAAGCATCTGGGCGGCTGTAAATAGATTAAGTGTGAAATCGGGTTAAGCGGATCTCTTTAGATAAAATTAAACAAAAATTAGAGCTTACTTTGGCTTCTCTAGGGGGTCAGGTTCATTGCGTCCAAATCCAGCAGGATTCTGTTCGGCTTCTTCCTTGCTCAGCAAATGAAATTCAGCTTCAACTTTGCCCGTCAATTCCATTTCGTCGTTTTGTTTCTTTACGAAGAACGGCCACCACCCTCGGACACGTTTCTGTTTGAATATATTGATTGTGGGAACATCCGTTTTGAGCATATCAAGAGTGCACAGTTTGGAAGATTTGGCTCCCCGGGGAAAACGAGTTAAATTAAAGGAAATGGCTCCTTAAATAATGAAATCACGAATTTCAATCTTGATATTCTCATTAGCTGATTCAAAAGTCTTACCTAAGAAATCATCGGCAGAGAAGTGATCAGCATCCCACACTTGCAACTCAAGGCGAGCTGGAATCTTCACCTCTGTTTCATCCCAGCTAAACAATGATTCCCTTCTGGATAGAACGATTCTCTCTTCTGCTGCGAGATACTCAAATGGATAGATGAAGCGCCAGTTGAAGTTACCCTCTCCTGTTAGGGACCGATAGTGGATGTCTGTAGATTGAATATCTTGCGGTCCTTTCAGCCATCTACGAAATAAATCAAGGCTTAGAGTTGAATAGCTTCATGTAACATATTTTAACTCACCCTTTGACATAAATATCTGACATCTTTTCACCTGTAAAGAACGCATCATCCTCAAGAACCACATCATCCGTATTCCAAATGACAATTCTAAGCTCATAGGCCTTTGGTTTTCTTGGTGATATGTCCACTGACGGACCAGGAAGTGGCATGTCCATGGGAAACATATCAACCCACATCTCAAGTTTGCCTTGTTCTATTCCCGGTTTGTCCACATTAAATAGAGGCCGAGATTCGATGTGTTCCGGAACGATCTTAAATTTTGAAATTTTGATCATGAGTTTGTTGGTCATTATTGAGTCAAGATTCTACTTACCTTGCATCCAATTTTTGGAATTTCACTCCATCGGTGCAGCACCCCCAGAGCAAGATGTTCATCACGATTTTTACAAGTAGTTGGTCCATTCCAGGCAATAACTTCATCCTCGGAGAAGGTCATACAATACTTACCGATCGCTACCCGATCTTGAAAATAATGCGGGATATCTAACTTGTTCTCCTTGCAGAGTTTCGAAAGAATCTGTGTTGGTTTCATGGGATCTCTCCATCTGTTGTAGCCAGTACTGGAAAAAGATTCAATCATGATTATTCGATGAATCCACAAATATTTCATTCACTTATTCGTACTCTTCATATTTCATTGAAAGGCCGCAAGTTGCTCGATGTTTGCTGTAGAAACGATTTTCCAAATCGATTCTTGTTTCTCCAATTAGATCGTCCGAACCAACTAAATCCCAATCAAAGATTTGCACCGTCAACATTGAATCTTGAGGGAAAGTAGCTTCCACTTCGAAACATTTTCCAAAAATCGGATTCAATTGTTTGCTAACATAATTTTCCTTATCTGAAATTCTCTTCCCGCCGAGATGCAGAACAACATAAGGATCAGCTTTGCCATTCAAATCCATTGGATGCAAATCAGTTGCTTTGATAATATACACTCTCACCAGAACATGGATTGGATCGTTGGCAGGAAGTGAAGATATTGTTGGTAGCTCCATGCCTTTCGGCAATGGTAGCTTATAGACTTTAATAGCTCCTTTGAAGAAACCTACAGTTCTGTTTTCATCTTCCATTGAGTCACCGGTTTTTTTGCCGCGTAGAAGAGCGAATGCATGAAGCCATTCGCGAAAGTTATTGAATTCTGGTTGAGCCTCCAATTCATTTGGGAATATCTGAAAAGAGATAATTATTTGGTAACTGGAAGTGATTTATTTATGAGTGGTGCTTTGTAGGAATATAGTTGGAGAGCTATAAAATGCGATCAAAAGAAACGAACTCCAGGAGGGTATTAAAAGTGCAAAAGGGAAAGATATTATCAACAGTGCCGAATATCAAGAACTGATTTGAAAAACAACATGGCAGATCCTACTTCTGACTTTTTACTTGCGATATATGTACGTATGAAGGTAGTTTTGGGTTCGTGCAAAAAAAAATTCGAGATAACAATCAACCATGGCATAACGATGATAGAGAACACGAAAAAGTGGGTGGCAAAATTCTGTCTGTCTGTTTGTATCTCGATCTAAACCAATGATGGATCATTTTCAAATTTTGAACTAAAGGCTCTTTGATGATTGAAGTATAAATGTTTTTTAGCTCCGAAAATAACGGTACTTGCCATACCATTAAGGAAAACTTATCTATCCGCAAAAAGGCTTCAACGATTTTGATAAAAAATTCCGTGTATTATTCTAGGTATGGTATAAATTTTGGTAAAAAAATTGGCGTTAGGAAATAACGCCCAAGGAAATAGCGCCCAAATCGATTTGGAAACATCGCCCAAAAATATTTTTATCACCCAAAAGCAAAGAAAAAATTGGAAATATTGCCCAAAAGAACTTTGAACCCAAAAAATAAAATGGAAATATCGCCCAAATATTTTGCATGTTAATTGTTTTTGTAGAATTAAGGCGATATATCCTCAATTTTGGGTGGTATTTCCAAACTTTATTTCAATGAATAGGCAAAGTTTTTAGAAATTTTTGTGATGGTAATATTTGTTTTAGATCTCAAATTGATACAGTTACAATTATTGTTGGATACAAAGAAACTTTGCATATACTCAACCTTGCACCCACCCCAAATCCTATAACGAGCCCAAGCAGGGGGTTGCAGGGGGGCAGCATGCCCCCCATACATACCTCACTGTTTATTCGTGAACTTGTTTCTATATTTCACTCATTGCTTATTCGCAAATTTTTAAATTTCACAAACCAAATAAAGGAGAGGATTTATTAGGTTTGTGAAATGTAGATACAAATTCGCGAATAAACAGTGAGGTATGTATGGGGGGGCATGCTGCCCCCCTGCAACGCCCCTGCCTGGGCTCGTTATAGGATTTGGGGTGGGTGCGAGGTTGAGTGTATGCAAAGTTTCTTTTTGCATTTAAAGACTCTGGAATCGCTCCGATTGCACTTGGGCGATATTTCCTTATATTGCAGTTTTTTTGGCAATGTTTCCTATTTTGGGCTTTATTTCCCATTTTGCTATTTTAATTTAACAATTTGGGCATTGTTTCATTTTATGAAAGAAAGCAAAATTAGGAAATATCACCCAAAATGAGAAAAAAAATTACAACAACAATTTGTTCAGTGTTTTTTTGGGCGTTATATCCAAATCGATTTGGGCGCTTTTTCCTTGGGCGTTATTTCCTAACGCAAAAAAAATTACCAAAAACAATTACTAACGATGCTTGCCATATAACGATTTTTTTAATTTTCAATTTCCTCATTTCAAAAATGGGTGCATAAATTTTTTTAAAACTATGTTTGCAAATGTATATTAATAAAACCTCAAAATTGGCATACTAATTTCTTAGTGCTTTCGAGTGGATATTCGAAAAAAGTAAAAAATACGTCAATTTTCGATTAGCGTTTGAGTCCATGGCTTGTCGCAGAAAAAAATCTTGAATGGAGATTTGTTGAAAATTGTGTATACTTTTGATGGTAGGTACTTTGATTTAATTTTCGAATAATTGGTAGTTTTCGAGCCATATTGGTGAAAAACTCCCAAAAAATGCATTTTTGCATCATTTTTTGCATTTTATTCCATGTTGCGTCACGAAATTTTGTTGGCAAACCTCAGATTCAGATTCAGCCCCCCCGAAAATATAAAGGAGCGAACAAATCAAAACTACCCCACGATTTGCATGCTAAAAATTCAGTATGACTTGACCATAATTCCTCATCAACAATTTAGTGATTGAAAGTGAAAAAAGAAAATGCAAATAATAATTGTTTGTTCAAAGTTGAGCTTAAGTTTCTTATACTCATTCACTGAGTGATATTTTTTCAATTATATACTTACTTTGAAAAACCACTAAAATACGATGTGATATAAATTAATTAAAAGAAAATTTAAGATGAAAAGCTTGCATCAAGCACCAAAGTCTTTTGGGTTTTTGTTTCTACCATTCTGATTTTTGCTGCAAGCTGGCAGTTTAGTTATATAGGGGTGGTCAATGAGCGCTCTCCACTTACGGCGCCAAAAGTTGACAAGGATTAGACAAAAAGTACCAAGTCACACTAACCCTGTTCCTTGGTTTAGTTTAACTTGGTTTTTGTAATAATTGCTTGCTGTATGTGTATACTCTTTTATTGTAAAGGCCACTTTACACGGTTATAGAAGTCATAATGACCTGTGTTTTTTTTAGAGGTATAGAACTTTAAGTTGGCAACACTATTTTAACTGGCGGCCATTTTTTCAGCTGTCAAGTGATTTATTTATTTTAGCAGTTTAAATTAATACTGACATTCGGATATATATTGCAAAAAAACGTGCGTTGCATTGTCGTGTGAACCAGGCCTCACATCCACAAAAACTGACTGTTTGGTCTTTGGTGTGCTTTATGGGTTGGTGGAATAATTGGTCCGTACTTCTTTAAAAACGATCAATGGTGACTATATAGAGCTATAGATCCATGATTACTGACTTTTTCGATCATCAATTAAACAACCTTCATGTGCAGGAGCACACAGGTCGTGCCACAATTGATTTATTAAAGGAAACGTTTGGTTACCGCATAGTTTCACGTTACGGACCCGTGAATTGGCCTCCAAGATCGTTCGATTTAAGGCCCCTTCATTATTTTCAATGGGAATAGTCGCTAGTCTACGGCGATAAGCCAAAAACCATCGACCACTTGGAGGACAACATTCACCGTATTTTTGCCGATATACGGCCACTTGAAAAATGTCATCGAAAATTGGACCTCCAGATTAGACTACAACCGAGGTACGAGCCAGCCGTAGTGATCATATGCCAGAAATCATATTTAAATTATAATGCCAGAAGATTATCTTTCGAATAAAATAAATTTCATGTCAATTTAAAAAAATCATCTTTGCTTTATTCCATTTCAAAGTTCTATACCTCTAAAAAAAATACCCTTTATTTCTCAAATGAATTTTCATTTCAAGTCAAGTCATACCAGTTTACGGTTTTCCATTTTTTTTATGTCTACACGTCTTTATTTTGCATTTGATTTTCTTTATTTTTAACTGAAAAAAACCAAAACAAAAGAAAAATCTTTAGCAATTAGGTTTTGAAGAACAAAACTACTTCTTTGGAATCAACCATATTGTTGTTTTATTTCAAAATTCTGATTTTTTGCGAAAATATTTTTTGTTTTCAAAGCTCTGAATTCATTATTTTCCACGAAAACAACAAATTAAGTTCGGCTTCTTAAATGGAATTATCTGCAGTTCAAATGTCAAAAAAGTCATATTGTCGGCTTTCTATCAAATCTACGTACATATGTCCTTAAACGACATTTCAATGTATTTCAGTGCCTACGTTCTGTAACTCTCGCATCGAAAAAACTGGTCGAGAAACGATGAAAACTGAAACAAAATGCATGAGTTTTGCTCCATTTTTCAACGTTTCTCGACTGATTTTATCGATGCGAGAGTTACAGAACGTAGGTACAGGTCAACAAAAATTACTTAATTCAAATATTAATGTCTAGTAATTGCTTATGATGTGTTATTGTTCAGAAAAGGTCAACTAGTCCTAGAAAGGGGTAGAAAGGGGTCAGTCCTAGATACCTTATAATCAAGGCTTAGTATTCTTAAGACCATGCAAGGTCACACGCGCCTCATTTTTAAGAAATTTGCAGAAAATGTGCATCATCCGATAGATCTCTAGATCCTGATAAAAGGTCCAAACCGGAGCAAAATTTTGATTTTGGCGCCCCTGCAGTTTTTTATAGAAAAAAACACATAAATGTTCTTGGTTGGATTTTTTGTCACTGGGAGTGTAAAACTTTTTAATGGATATAGATGAAGTCTCTTGCTGGTGGGAAATGTTGTGTTATCCGCCATTTTGAAAAAGGGTGTTATAAAAGGTAAATGAAATTTTCTCGGCTCCTATATAACTAAGAGTACCTACAAAATTTTTATTTGATTTTGTAAGTTAACAGATCTTTCAATTTTTTTGTTTACAAATATGTATTTTCGACATTATGAAAAATTGTTGACGAAAAACTGTAAAAATGGTCATTTTTTTTTGTAGAGCACCTGATTTCCTACATTTGTTTGTATTTAGATTTTTTGTGAACTTAAATATATCTAAAATACATTTTAATAAAGTTACCAATATCCAGCAAATAATTTTTTAGACAAGACTATGATTTGTATGGTACTTGGTGCTTGTAAAGGGACACAGTTCAGTTGCTTTATTGTTTAAGAAGGGGGATTTATCTCACAGTTTAGGGTTTTAAAGGTCGTTGCAAGGTATTAAGCCTTGATTACAAGTTATCTGGGGCTGACCGATTTCTAGGATTAGTTGACTTTTTCTGACCAATTAGATGTCATTTATTTTTTTTATTTCCCCTGTATGAGGTGCCAAAGTTCCAGAGCAATCAATAATTGATAAACCATGAATAATTAATATTATTGAACATTTTGAGTAAAAACACAGCTTTTTATTACTGTCGAAAAGGGAACTATAAATTGATCTTTTGTTGAAATTTCTTGCAACCTGTTCCTTAGAATATATGTACAAATTTTGGTCTTCGAAAAAATACACAAACATAACGCACATTAATAATAGAATAAACAAGAAAAAAACAGTATTAAAAGTATATAACTAACTAGATTTGAAAAAAAAAAATGATTGATTGAAATTAAAGATTGGTGCTGTTAGAAAATTGATAGAAAACTGTCTTTTTCTGTTTTTCTGTCTTAAAGTGACATTTTAAACATAGGGAATTGAACAGAAAGTGTAAAAGAAATTAATTATTGTCAGTGGATAGAATATCAAAAAAATCTCAAATAATTTATATTTTGTTAAAAGGAAATATGTTTGAGGAATGTTGTTAGTAATAAATTATGTACAGTTGAATTATGTATAATTACCGCAAAATTGCTATCAGAAGTCGAATGTATGCTAGTTGATGGCGGCTAAAAAAATTATACACATATTAAATTAATATGTAACAAACAAACAAGAAATTGATGGGCTTAGTTTTTTTTTTCTTTTACAGAAACAATGAAGTTCAAAACATCCAACAAATTCTAAACTTATTTACATTTTCTTTATTTTATGAAGTGTTTTTAGTTTAAGTAATTACTCACCTTACAAACTGCAGTTTCATTAGTTGGTAATGGTGTTTCCTTCGGTTCTTTTCTACCACGTTTCGGACTTAATTTGTTCACAATTTTGGAATTTTTTACATTTAATTTATGTTGTTTTTCTTCTCTAGCTTGTATGAGACTTGGTTTAGTTAATTCTTTATTTGAATCGATGAGCTTTTCATAAGACCAAAAGTATTTTGTCCACCAATCCTTGTTGTTTTCATCATCAGTATCGTATTCCTGAATCGGATCAATAGTAGTGGATTTACGTTTGGGATGTTGTTTTTTTCCTCTGAAAAAGGAATAGGTTTTGTTTATTGTTCAAAAGTTTTATGTTGAGAATTGGGAAGTCTAAGAACTCAAGAAGTCTTTTATAGACACCCCTGCTGGCTAAAGAAGTTAAATATAAAAAAAAAAACAATTCAAGTTTGTTGCAAAAGTGCTGCCAAATCAAACTAAAACTGGCACGGAAATTGTCTAGTGAAGCTCAACTAACTGGATACATAATTTCAGTACTTATTTCTACAAAGGTTCATTGTAAAGAAACTTACATTTTAGTAACACATGCAGCTCCATAAAGAGTCAAGTTATCACACGACGAGTTCTTCGGCAAATACAGATCCTTTGGCCCGTTGGCTGTTATCCTTGGCATATCATTTTCGTTCTTCTCTTGATTTGGTGATGGCAAAATTATATGCCCACCGATTGTCTTATATTTTGTAAAATCTTCCTTAGGTGGTGGCTTGTACATATATCTGTGTATCGATGTGATTTGGTGGGTTCCAACGAGGGTATATCGACCAAAAGACCGACAATCTACACAACGAATGGTAATTGGTGGGGCATAGGTTTCTTCCAGAGGTAATTCCAATTCAATGGACTTCAGCATACTGGGGAAATTGGGATTTTTCTTAGCATTTTGAATGATATTTGAACTTAGAATCTTTCCCGAACACTCGACATCTATGCGAGGCTTATCAACGGACATAAAATGAACTCTCTTAAGATCACGAAGACCCCAAAAGAGTACTTCCAATTTGAATTTCGCCAAATGCGGTCGAACTTCTTTGGGCACTGGGAATATGGTACCCGGTGATGGAGCTGACATTCTATCCTTTTTTGGTTCTATTTGACTGATTTTGGGTTCTGTCATTCGTGGCATGTCATTTGAGCCGATTTCAAGCATTTCAAAGGCAGCTAATAACTCACCGGCCTCATCAGGACCCCTGACAATGTCGAACCATTCAAGAGTTGGTGTTGTATAGACGGTATCTTTCAGCTTCACACGAGGCTTGGCTATGGCTCGTCCTATGAATTCTGACTTCCCCACCTTGTCTTGATCGTAGATCTCAATGATTATCGTTGGAGGATCCTTCTTGATTTCATCTTGAGCTCCATAAACAAGTACTTCTTCAAACACCAGAAGCTCATCCCATGTGGGGCTTAGCGTTTCTTCGATGACTTGTGTGGTTTTTGTAAATTCCGTTATGTACACTATTGCATAAGGGTCACTCAATCCAGAAGCATCGGAGCCAATGAGTGACCGGGCTTGATAGATATGAGCTCGCAGCTGAAAAGTCTGCAACGATAAGCCCACGCAAATAAAAAAAAATAAAAACCACAGATTAGCACTATTTTGTATGAACTTACATGCTTCTCCAGGTAGTGTATGTGATTGGGAGCCATTGCCCTTGGTCGGTCAGCATTTCTTAATTCATGAGAAAGATCATAGCCATGCGGAAGACCTTCAAAGAAATGCTCCTTATGGTTAACCACCCCCAACCAAAGAAAAATCGATAACTTTGCTTGAAGATACCAACTAGCAGATCCAGCAGCCTGTTTCCATGGAAGCTATAAAAAGAGATTAATTAAGTAGGTATATGATGATACCTAAACACCTGTTCCATAGTATCATCACGACAACACCTACCCTCAGGAATAACGTTTGAACTTTCCCACAATGCACACCACATTCTTCCTCTGTTTCGGAATAGATTAAATCTCTTGCGGATACCCTATGATAGGCTATGCGTTTCCCATTCGCAATCATCCACACGAATATATCTGGCAGGGAATGTTGTGGCTTTTTGTTGGAGATGGAAGGGGAGACAAAATGAAAGTAGGAATTAATGTCAACCATCAAAATAATGTGGAAAACTTTGTTTTTTACTCACATCATCAATCAGAAACTTTAATTTTTGCAAATAAGTTTTTGCGGTTTTATAACGTTCCAGAAGTGAACTACGAGTCACTAATGCTCGTAAGTTACGTGCCATATTTCCAAGAGATTCCTTAAGAATAAAAAAAAAACAAAAGCTTAACCTTGACAGCTCTGGGTTGAGATTTGTTAGACTTACAATTTCACGTTGACAGAGTTTCATTCGTTCTTTGTCTAGTTTAGTATTTCCGCTTCCGGGACCAGCCAGATTAGTTTTTGTTATCGTCAGGTACTTCACGCATGATGCTGCCAATTCTTCTAGTGTACTTCGAAGTCGAACATCGGACTTAGAGTCTTCATCTTCAATGAGCTTGTGGGTGTCATTCAGACCATCTTCCTGAAATTTTGTTCTTATTTTACTAAAAAAATCTTTGCAAAAGACACTCGTGATCTTTCGATATTTGACACTCCTTCTCCCACTAACCATTCTATCAGCCATTTTGGACAGCATATTACTGTTGTACATTCGTCTTCTCAAATCTGGCAGAGCACACCTCACATCCATGCAAGGCTTGTAGTCCCAGTAAGGCAAGTAATAATGAGTTTTATTATGACTTGTTGGCTTACAAGCATTTGTCGTGCTACTATAAGACGTACTATCCACTGTCTCCAAGGCCCCATCGTCATCATCAGCTGTGGTAAAACTTTCATTGTGTCCATCCAATGAATTACCAGCATTTCCCATGCTCAATTCAAAGAAAACCGTTCGATCACTAACCTTTTTATCAATCATCGAAGCTTCTAGAATTGTTCCGAATAGAAAGAATTCTTCACATTTTGAATATGACGATTCAGAAATGGGATAACTTGGTTCAAGTTCGACATTCTTTTCCGTAGTTGGTTCAACATTATCAGTTATTTCTGTTCGAATAGCAATAAGAAGTCGAGCTCGATAGCTTACACCTTCACCAAGTCCGGTATTTAAATTGGAATGTTGATCTAATAGAGTGTAGTCTCTTGTCGAACCATAAAGATGTATGAATGAGGGTCCGAATGTCGGAAGAAATCCTTTTTCTCCATCGTTGGAAATCTGCTTGAGATCGATATAGTGAGTTCCAATGATTGAAGGCTTCATAGGATCTGCATCACGAAGCTGAATCTATGAGTTGAGAAAAATAACCTTAGGTAACAGTTGTTGGAAGAATATTTTTATTTAAAGCATAGTTGACAGTTCCAATGCGAAAAAAATCAAATTTTTCAAAACAATTTTCTCAATATTCTGTGCACTATATTGGTTTAATATGCGAAGCGAAAAATGTTTGTTTGGCCTAAGACACCCACGGCCTAAAAATGGAAAACAATTATATTTGCATGCAAAAAACATTTGCGTACAAAAAATATTTGCATGCAAAACATTTTTGTTTGCAAATTGTGCCTTGAAGTGAATATATTTTTTGTTGTTTTTGATGTGTAAACCGTGTTGCCGGTCCAATGTTTTGCATGACATTCCATGACAGCAATGGTTTTTTTTTTGCATGAAACTGCAAAAAAATTAATTTTGCATTTCACCTCAATTATTTTTTACATGCGAGAATATATGCATAGACTTTTTTGCACATGGGAACTATAACTAGCCTTTAAGCATAGTTTACAGATCCCATGCGAAAAAAATCATATTTCTAAAAAAAATGTCTACCTATTCTGTACACCATATTGGATAATACTCACAGTGAAAATGTTGGCCTTGGCCTAAGCCACCCACTGAGTCATAAATGAATCCTTAATTAATAAACTACAGGCCTTAAAATGGAAAACAATTATTTTTGCATGCAAAAGCCATTTGCATGCAAATAATGTCTTGAGGTAAATATATTTTTAGTATTTTGAACTGTTAACTGTGTTCCCAGTCCATTATTTTGCATGGCATTCCGTGACATTGTATTTCACATCAATAATTTTTGACATGCGAAAATATTTGCACAAATAAATTTTTTCGCAGGGGAACTGTAAACTGGGTTTTATGGAAAATACCTTAATTCGCTGACACAAAGGTGGAAACATCTCTGTGAAGACTAGTTGTTCGTTCCAAACTGGAGCGTAAGCATTCTTTTTAACTGTTGTCTTACCCTAGATATAGTAATATTATTATTTAATGAAGCTCTTTTTAAGAAATGAAGTTTTCATTAAAAAAATTACCATCAATCCAGCAAATGAAACCTGAACATACGGACTAACCAAGTCTTTGGATTCACCTGTAAGAGCTTTCTTAACATTTGCCATTATTGAAGAATTCATTCTTGGCAGTCCATCGGCACGATAGATTTTTACTATAAATTTTGCTCGTTGTCTTTCGATAGGTACTCCATCAGGTAGAAGAAGGTTTCTAAAGACAACACAAACAAAACAAAACAAAAAAAAACGGATACAGTTATAATGTTTTATAAAAAAAACCAGAGATATAATGTCTGTTCGTTTACCCCCAAAACTACGAATTTCTGTTAATTAAGTACAATTCTTTTTTGTATACGAACTTTGACAGAACTTTGGCCTAAATTCATAGAAATTCGTAGTTTTGTGAAGTGCGCAAACAGATATATTCTTACGCTTCAATATCATCAGGATCCTTTTCGGATTTTTGAGGCACCTTAACTGTATCACCTTTTCCTATTATTCCAATATCACATTTTAAATAGCCTTTTGGTCCACTGTAGAAATCATCTGGATCCGAAAGTAATGCCCATTTGTGGTAGAATTGATGATCTTAAGAGAAATATTTTGATGGTAAGAGCGATTTATTAAATGATGAAATTGAAAAGAAGTTTAAGAGAATTGAAAAATATGTAGATCGTGCGATAAAAAGTATAGAAGGTATTGAAAGATTAGCTTTTTGATATTAACTTAAATATAATATAAATTATTTACCTTAATGCTGAATTTTTATTTCTTTGCAATATGACATAAAATTACAATAACTTAAAAAAGATTTAAAGAGAACAAATACATTACTGCGGAACAAATAGAAATTTAAAAAAAAGAAGAAAATCTTTGACAAAGCCATTACAAAACATTCTGCAACCTTATCCCAACTATTTGAAAAAAAAACTGACAAACGTATTTTAAAACTAACTGGTAAGATATAAAAGTCAAAATTCAGTTTGTTTAAAAAAATAATTTTTAACAAAAACGTTAATTCAAAGTTTAAAAAAATAATAAGGTTATCATACAACGGCGTAGAGACGTCGTAAACGTTGTTTTAAAGTTTTAAACTTCGTAGTTCTGTCACAATTTATATGAAAAATTTGACAGATTTATGAAGTTAACAACTTTACTATGTTTACGAGTTTACGACGACTTTACGCTGTTGCATGAATACCAACTCATAATATTTTTAGTCTCGTTCTGTAAATTTTAGAAAATATGGGCGTAGGATCCGAAGACCAACATTATTTGTTACCTATTTGAGTAAGCTATCGGTCAACAAATATATTATGAACTCATAAACTCAGCTCTTTGGGCTAAAAAGTTAAAACAACTAGTCAACAATATTAAAGGAACAAATTTTTTTCCAATTTTTGTTAGCGTTTTTTGAAGAGCTGTATCTTTGTGACGAGTGGTCGTATTGAGTTGAAATAAAAAGCATTTTATAGCTTTATGTTTTTCGTTTCGAGATTTGTTTGCAAACAAATTTTTTTGAAGTACCGTTATTGCGTTATTGCAAAAAATGAGACGAGACAACAAAATTATTTTGTTTTTATTTTTTTTGAAGGTCCTCATTTCTATGGATAAATTTTTTTGAGTCAATTAAATGTCATGATCAGATTTCTTGTTTATTCAGCTTCAATTCAGTTTTTTTGTTGTTTTCGTAAGATTTTTTTTGACATGGTTTATCTGACTTTGAATGAAAAAAGATACTTTTAGCCTTGATTACCAATATCTCAGCAAATATTGATGTTATAAAAATTCAAATACAGTTTTGGAAATTTGAAAAAGCGTTTTACAAGATTTTTTTATGATTTTGTAAAAATTATTTTTTTTTACCGTTCACCGTTAGTTTAAAAAAAGTACTAAAAACCGACGTTTTGTAGTCTTTTCGTAAATCTTTTTTTTTCGTTGCAAATATTGATTGCATGGCTTGCGTTGGTATGCTAATTTATAGACTATTAAATTATCAATATTCTTGTAAATTTTCAAATTGATTCATCGAACCATTTTTCCTCACCAAAACTTCAAAGTCTTACAAACCAGGTAAAGGAACAAATTGTGGTGTTCCTAAACAATGCGTAGTCGTCATCAAAATGACAAGAAAACCGCAATTCCAGTGGATTTTTTTCACAGTTTTGCATTAGTTAGATACTTTTTTGAATGGAAATGAAATAAAAATTACATTTTTCAAAAAAAAAAAAAAAAATTAAAAAATCAAGTTTTTTTGTTTGAAAATTTTTTTAAATTAATTTTTTTTTATTTTTTTGTTTAATGTACTTTTTATTTAATTTCAATTCAAAAAAGTATCTAACTAATGCAAAACTGTGAAAAAAATCCACTGGAATTGCGGTTTTCTTGTCATTTTGATGACGACTACGCATTGTTTAGGAACACCACAATTTGTTCCTTTACCTGGTTTGTAAGACTTTGAAGTTTTGGTGAGGAAAAATGGTTCGATGAATCAATTTGAAAATTTACAAGAATATTGATAATTTAATAGTCTATAAATTAGCATACCAACGCAAGCCATGCAATTAATATTTGCAACGAAAAAAAAAGATTTACGAAAAGACTACAAAACGTCGGTTTTTAGTACTTTTTTTAAACTAACGGTGAACGGTAAAAAAAAATAATTTCTACAAAATCATAAAAAAATCTTGTAAAACGCTTTTTCAAATTTCCAAAACTGTTTTTGAATTTTTATAACATCAATATTTGCTGAGATATTGGTAATCAAGGCTAAAAGTATCTTTTTTCATTCAAAGTCAGATAAACCATGTCAAAAAAAGTCGTACGAAAACAAAAAATGTTTTATAAATATACATTTTTTAATACTGAGGGAGGGGGGGGGGGGTCTATCTCCCCCCAATCGACCGGGAGGAGCAATTTTCTGAAAATATTACTAAAATAAAAAAAAAAAACAAAAATATATTTAAATTAAATGGCAACACTTAAAATAAAGTACTATATTTTTTTTGGAATTTTCAAGTTTGTTCTTTAATTATTTTTCAAAATAAGTTATTCCTGCCAATAGCTTTCGAAAAAAATACCTTCAAACCCAACATAAAAAAAAACTGAAAAAAATTATATAGATATTGTTCTTTTTTCAAAATATGAAATCAGGAATAATATTAGTTTCTATTATACACTTTTCCTGTAATTTTTAAATGAACGCTGAATATCAGATGGTTTTATGCCATCTAGTTTCCGAGAAAGTTGTAAACTAAAAAATTATTTTTTTATTATATGTTTTTTTGGTAGTATATCTAGGAAAAATGCATTACAACTTCAGGAAAATTCCAAGTTAAAATTTTTAAGTGCAATTATCTTAATTTTCTCATAATGAATACTAGTGCGAAAGTCTACACACGAATCTGGCTTGCGCTAAGAGTTATTCAAGGTCAAACATCAGGAATTGTTTTTTTTTTTGGTATAACCATATTTTGGGTAGTATCGAGGAACAAATCATTTCCAGATGAGGAAAAATCCAAGTTAAATTTCTTAAACGCAATTATCTTTAAATTGCCATAAGAAATACTCGTGCAAAATTCTACACACGAATCTGGCTTGCGCTAAGAGTTATTCAAGGTCAAACACCAGCAGAATCTTCTTTTAGACCATAACCTTTTTTTTGGATAGTATCAATGAAAAAATTAATTTCCCCTTTGAGGAAAATTCCAAGTTAAATTTTTTAAACGCCATTATCTTTAAATTGCCATAAGGAATACTAGTGCAAAAGTCTACACACGAATCTGGCTTGCGCTAGGAGTTATTCAAGGTCAAACACCGGCAGAATCATCTTTAAGAACTTAATCTTTTTTGTGGGATAGTATCAAGGAAAAAATTTATTTCCACTTGAGGAAAATTCCAAGTTAAATTTTTTAAACACAATTATCTTTAAATTGCCATTATGAATACTCGTGCAAAAGTCTACACACGAATCTGGTTTGCTCTAAGAGTTATTCAAGGTCAAACGCCAGCAGAATCTTCTTTTAGAGCAAAACCTTTTTTTTGTTGGATAGTATCAAGGAAAAAATTCATTTCCACTTGAGGAAAATTCCAAGTTATAATTTTTAAGCGCAATTATGGCAATTTAAAGATAATTGCGTTTAAAAAAATTAACTTGGAATTTCCCTCAAGTGAAAAATAATTTTTTCATTGATACTATCCAAAAAAAAGGTTATGTTCTAAAAGAAGATTCTGCTGGTGTTTGACCTTGAATAACTCTTAGCGCAGATTGGGCATTAAAAAATACCCTTGAAACATGTGTCATATGCCAATATTTTACCAAGATAAATATTTAAGTTTGTTACCCCCGATTTCATAAAAGCTTTTTAAGAATTTAACAGGCCTTTAAGTCTTAAAATGACGTTTATTCCATACAAAATACGTCATTTGAAAATTTAAAAGCCTTTTAAATGTTTTTGAAATTGGCCATTAGTCTTTCATGTCCCCCCTCCCCAGCACTTTGAAAGTAGGTTTAAAAAAAAAACAAAGTAGGTTTTCAATCAACTTTGGATGTAATGTAGTACCTAAATGTGGAACACTTTAACAAGGCATGTTAGGGAATTGAGGGGTGAAGCACAGTTTCGGAGAGATTTACTGATTTATTTTCAATCTAATTAAGACCGAAAATAACTATTATTATAGAATATTTATATGTGGAGATTTTAATATAATATAATACGATTATGAATTACCAAGAGAAATTAATTGAATTTAACTATAGGATTAAATGTAATCACTTTTCTATTCAAAACAAAAATCAATCTTAAACATTGTCTACTACGTAATCTTTCTTTGTTTAACATCAATTTTGAAGCTTTAAGCTATTTTATAAGATTTTGTATCTTACTGTTTAAGCAAAACGAATATAAAATATATAAATAAATAAATAAATAAATAAATAAATTGTGAAATTCTGCGTCGACACCATCTTAAAATTTTATTAATACAAATATTTGTCTAATTTCTCTTGGCTTTTCAAATTTTCTTTCCCAAAACGACTTTTTTCACCCGCTTCGGACAAGGGGAGGGGTGGGAGAAAAACAATAAGAGGTAAGGGATGTTAAGGCGATAAAGGAATATACAATATTTTATGATATTTAGGGCTGCATGAATTATCGTTTTGGCTTGTGCAGTATGGAGGTGACTTTAAGTCACTATTGGATCAGGGATGCCAAATAGCCTGAGGGCTAACACAACCTAACACCTGTTGTGCATAATAATGGAAGTTTCGAGCTTTCCTCTCAATTTGTCTTTGTGTTATAAGTGTTCATTTTCAATCGGCACGAATAATTTTTATTTTGGAAGGAGTGAATACTGCAAGATTCCCCCCCGTCCGGCGAACGTAGCCGAGCTTCGACAAGCGTGCCGCCTGCTGTTTTAATTGGGATATTTCAATCTAGCTCCCAACCTTCACAAAATAATATGGCCTATGGTTTCAAGTGTGCTGAATCCAACGGGAGTTCTCGGGTCATCGTCCGACCCTTGGTTTTCGATTTATAAGCAACATTTCGAGATTGTGACAACCCTTTTCTTGTCCTTCTTAAAGTGTTTCCACCTTGGCAACACTTCTTTAAAGTAAAGTAAGGAAATGCACTATTAGTGTACTAAAGCTTAATCCGTCAGGTCGAAATGAAATGTTTATATTTGCCCTCATATCGTGCACTAACGCACCTACTATTATAGTTTCGATTGTATATGTACATAATTCTTACGTATCCATTTCGGTAAAATAGAATTTATAATTACTACATATAAGTTCAATCTAAAGTCGATGAATAGGGAACTTTGGTTCGATTAAGTTAAAAACCAGCCCATCCCAGACCTACATAAAATAAATTCTTTGTGTAATATGAGTTATACAATTAAGTAGGTAATTTAATTGACTTTTCTCACACATCCGTTCATTATAATTTATATGTTTGTAGGATGGATATGCTTTCGGAATGTTTAAATTACCAATTAATTAACTATAAATTGATTAAGCCTGATTAGTTTTGATTGCATCAATTTGTGGTTTATAGGTGGTATAATGAAGTTGATTTAGCTTAATAACCAAAAATTCTGTTTTTTTTTCATTAATGATTTATGATAACCAGGGCCCGGATTTTCCTGCTCTAAAAAACACAAGATATGCGCCTATAATATGCACATAAAATGTCTAAATATGCCCTAAAAAATCCAAAATATGCCCTCAAAAATCCTTAAAAATGCAAAATATGCTGCAAAAATACTCAAAAAGTAAATAAAAACACTCTTAAATAAAATAAATAAATCAATCTTTCATTCACAGACATTTTTCACAGCAATAAGTAAAGAAAATTAACAAAAAATAACTTAGAATTCAGGTAGGTTTAACAAAAAAAAAAAAAAACAAAAATCTTGACATAATTATGTAGACTAGTTTCGTAAGTAGGTTTTGTTAGCATGAATCATGAATTTTTTTCTGAAATTTTCAAAACTGAAACCTTGGCGATTTGGTCTCAAGAAACTTTTTTACATGGAAAATGACCTCTCCACGTCAACAGACGTTAATGGAGCATGTATTAATGATACAATCTCATTTATTGTTACTTGAATATCGAAGGACTGTTCTTGATTCTCATTAAAGGATAACATGGTTGAGATAGTTTTCATTTTCATAAATATCCTTCGTTTTTCTTAAGAAAATTGTCTATTTTTTTACAAATAGATTGACCCATTGGAGACTCTACTGCATTCATTTTCGAAACTGCTTCGTCCATAAAATCTATTTGTTTTTTAAGCGAGTTCCACCCCTGTAATTTTACTATAGTCTCACTCAGAAACCCATGGCTTGAACTTATGAAGCCAATTAGTAGAATTTTAAAAGGTCGTTTGCATTTCGGTGAAATAATGAAATTCAAGTGTTTAAAGCTTATTTTTTCTGAAATATGCACTAAAAATATGCATTTATTGTTAAAATATGCTCAATACGCCAAAATATGCATTTATACCAAAATGCAACTATCTCATTCATTTCCTTCTAAGGCTGTCTAAAAAAAATATGCATTTGCATGGAAATCCGGGCCCTGATGATAACTTAGTTTGATTATTATGTACATATGTAGGTAATTACATTATGTGTTTACCTTACATACGAGTAAAGTACATTAGCATATTTTATATTTAATTTATAAATTTGTTAAACGAAACGCTTAAATAATTTTAGACGGAAAAAATATTTTTTTGAGTTCTAAAAGCTATTTTCAATCATCAGTTTATTATGCATTCGGTTATATCTATATCTGAGGAATAAAATCGAGTATTATATTATAAATTATGTGCCGATGATTATTTATTATTATACTTTTAGGTATAGAAATACAATCTATGTTCTTTGTGAAGAAAATAAAAAAAAACAAATATCCACCTCTTTTCAAAATTAAACAATAATGATTTTTGTCAATATTAAAAAAAAATCTAAACGAAGAAAAAAGTGAACGATAGGAAGACAGAGAAAAGCATTCATAGAAATAAGTTAACAAAACACATTTATATACATAAGTAGGTAGTAAGTAACATAACATGCATAATCGGTACAGTCGGACATGGTCAGGTTCTTAATGTAAAGCTCTTACATCAGAAGTCACAATAAAACAGAAAGAAACTGAATAGGAAATAAGGAATACCACATTTTTTTAATCGTCTTATGCTGTGAGTCTTAAGGAACTGAATTTTTATGATGTGAAAGCATTTATGTATATCCAAGTGAGTATATGGTCCTCAAGCCTAAACAACTCTTTTCTAGCAATTTGAAATACAGAATTTTGGTACTTAATATAAAAATACTCACCAACCAGCTTTAGAGAGAAATTGCTGATTAGGCTATTGGCCTAATCCTTTTCGATTCCAATTGAATATAAGTATTCGTCTTCCCAAACTTTCAAACGGCGCCATTTAAACAATTGATGGTTTCTTCCAGAATTTATCACTTCGAAGACTTTCGAACGAAAAAGACCTCTCACATCTCACAAAATGGGCAAAGCCTGAAATTCGGGTGGTGTCTCTTCTAAGAACGACCACATCACCTGGCTTTCCCCGGTCGTGAATTTGTGAAACTGAGATGTGAAAAAATTTCTTTAGGGAAATTTGCAAAAAATGTGTACCATGTGAAAGATCTCTAGATCTATATAAAAGGTCAGCTAGTTTTAGTAATTGGTCAGCCATAGTTTTTTTTTTAATGAATTTTCAAATTATTGTTCAAGGTCACGCGCGATTTTTGGCACCTCATTTATGGGAAACTTACAAAAATTTAATGCCACCCGAAAGGCCCTAAGATCTTTATAAAAGGTCAATTAGTTTCAGTAATTGGTCAGCTAGATGGCATTTTTTTTTTATTAAATTTCCCTCATATGAGGTGCCAAAGCTCCAGAGCCCCATTCATGCTGCGTCTAAACTTGTTTCTGATATCCAATGGAACCAATCTAAAAAGCAGTGTACGGTTGCCTGTCTGGTTGATACGGAGAAGGCCTTCGACACCGTACGGTTAGAGGGTCCTTATCTAAAGCTGAACAAACTTGGTATTAGTAAATCACTAATGTATATGTTATATGATATGCCAAAGGTAGAAAGTTTGTTGTCAAAAGTGGCAATGTGACTTCTGCCACAACCTATAATATTAAAAATAGTCTTCAGCAGGGAGCGGTCAACTCGCCGATTCTACTCAACATTTACATCTGCGATTTTATAAGTAGTCAAAATCTTAGGCAATTGCGTATGCCGACGATCTAATTGCGTACAGAACAGCTCCAAAAGTCAAAGTTATCAAAAGTCTTTTGCAGCGTGACTTCGATAAGATTCAGCGATATTGTGATGACTGGAAGTAGAAAATCAACTTTCAGGAATCAGAAACTATCTTGCTTAAGACTCCTTTCCGTGGGGCCATAAGGGATACGAGAAAGAACTGGTGCAAGCTGGTGATCGTAGGGCCAAATGGAAATCCACTGGGAAATAAAAGTGTAGTAAAGTACCTTGGCATCTGGATGGATCAGTATTTGTATTTCGAAAAACATATAAATTCTGCTCTGACTAGGACTAGAGGAGCTTTTGCTTTTGACGAAACGGTTGTTTTATAGCAGCCGGCTTGACAGAAGGGTGAATGTGATTTGCTACATGGCCCTTATCCGGCCAATGATTTCTTATGGATGCCTGGTTTGGTTGAACGTTGCCCAATCCCAAAGGGAAAAAAGACTCGGGTGTTTGAGAGGCAGTGTCTCAGACGCTGCTTCGGATTACACAGAACTCCAGAGTCGGAGTACAAAGATTATTATTCCAACATGGTTCTATACAATAGCGCCAAAATAAACAGGATTATATAATTTCTTCCTGAAGCTTATTCGGGGTCACATTGCAATAGCGATGTCTTCGACCAACAACATCCTTATTTTTGGGGCTTACTACCCTAAGGACGAATACTACGAAAGCGGCTTTATTCCGCCCGAATCAAGGCGATTCCCGATGTCTTAAAAACAGCTGTCAACGTGAGTACCTACTAAAAAGTACTAAAATGAAAAATGCCGTTACTCACTCTGTCACTCATAGTAAAAAGTGAAAGTGATGTCACAGAAACACCCAAGATGGCGACTTGTTTCAGTTTATCGTTTACTTTTTTCCACAGATTTTCACAAAATGAATTGATTGTGATTGTGATACAAAAATCATCATAATGTATGAAAACATTTGTTTTCATTTTTTTAGACTTTGAGAATTGCATTTGGCGTGAAGACGTGATTGTTTTTATCACTTCACAATTTCACAGACCGAGAACTGACTCTTGCTATAATTTTGCATTTCCTTAGTCAGTTCCTTATTTAATATCAACATTCCGCCAATAATTTGTCACCCAGAAAGAAACTCTTTGCTTTCAAACACAAAATCATGTTTGAGAAGAGCTTTCTCTTTTCATTTTTATGAATAGTGAAAAAAGCGATTCACGGCGGAAAGTGGTTCAACTTGTATATAGAAATGGCCTTATATGTTACAAATCATAAAAATTCGATCGACTCTAATGAAATTTTCATTTTGTGTTCAAGGATGGTACAAGATTAACAACTATCCGCCTTTTGATACACCTCCTTCTTAACAAGGGTTCATAATTTAATCTTCAAATTTGATAAAAATAAAAGTAGTACTGTTCAAAAAAAGTTATGTATCTTACATACATTGGATTGGAGAAAATCATTGAAATGTTAGTATCCTGTGAAATAGTGTTTCCTTTTTTTCTTCGTTGAGTTCTTTAAAAACGCTACATATTTCGAGGATTATTCTTCATCTTCAGCATGCAATGCCATTCACATACACATTCACGAAAAAATGGTCCACTTGAAAAACATTAAATAAGAAACCGAAAGCCATGCTTCTTTATAATCCCTTTTTAAAAAAGGCCTTTTAGTAAAATATCTTTAAAAGAGGTGGGAATCTGGCGATTCAGTCCTTTATATTACTAGTAATAATGAACTTGAAAGAAACTGAAAGAAATTACCCAAATAAGTAAAGTAGATAATCCATGGCATGGCGTTAAAGAAGCCATAAATTAGACCTTTATGGCTCTTTATAAAAATGTTCGTTAAAAGGGTATTGTTGTAAAGGTTTTCATTCACAAATAACTGAAATAAATACTTTTCTTAGATTTTGTGGAATAAAGCTGTTGAAATTATTAAAAAAGAAAAAAAAAATGTATGATTTTTATAATTCACCAAAACACCAAACACCAAAAAGAGCATTAATTATAATTTTTTTAACCGCATTTGACTTAAAAAAAAAAATGGTATTCATGGTTTGATGTTGAAATGGATATCCAGCTACCTTGATGATAGAACACAATGTGTGAAACTAGGTAATTTTGTCTCTAGTATCATTAAAGTTTCATCTGGAGTTCCTCAAGGAAGTCACCTTGGGCCACTTCTTTTTAATATATTCGTTAATGATATCCTATTTCTTCTTAAGAATGCTTTATGTTTGATGTATGCTGATGACATAAAAATATATCTATGCATAAAAAATATAATTGATCATCAAAATCTTCAAAATGATTTAAATATTTTATCTGTCTGGTGTGAAAGAAATCTTCTTCCTTTAAATATAAAAAAATGTAATGTTTTTACGGCACATCGTACTTTAGCTCCAACGATACACAACTACCAAATATTCAACCAGATTCTTGATCGCAAATCTGAGATTCGTGATCTTGGAGTCATTTTTGATCCAAAGTTGTCGTTTTCGTTACATGTAGACTATATTATAGCAAGGGCAAATTCAATGTTTGGTTTCGTTAAGCGAAACTGCAATGAGTTCTCTAACCCTTATGCTTTAAAATCTGTTTACATGTCTTTAGTCCGTCCTATTCTAGAGTATTGTTCAATTGTATGGTGTCCTTCTTCTTCTATTGGGATAACCAGTATTGAAAGAGTTCAAAAGGCTTTTACAAGATTTGTTGTCAGACAGCTGAGGTGGGGAATTGATTCCCCTTCATATGCATCTAGGTGTGCCTTGATTGGACTTGATTCATTAGAAAAAAGACGGTCTGTTCAGTGTATATTGTTTGTGCATGATGTATTTTCATATCGTGTTAAGTGTCCATCAATTCTTACCAACTTTGAGGTCTATATTCCGGAAAGAAATTTGCGTCTACGTCAGTTTTTAAAAGATCCAAGACATAGATACAATTATGGTTGCAATGAATCTTTTTCTAGATGTATAAAACTCTTCAATTCAATTTGTAATGAGCTTGATCTCTCAATAAATAGACTGGAATTTAAAATAAAATTACAAAATATTTTACATTTGCTTAAGTTATCTATGAATATATATATATATATTATGTACCTACTATTTTTGAATTGTTAGTAATCTGTAAGATTTATATCCGTAGATGAATAAATAAATAAATAAATAAAAAAATGGTTTTGGAACCTGTATGCTCAGTTTCTGTTTCCAAATTATTCAAGTTTCGTTTATTACTTTTGTGGTTCAAAAATCGAAAATATTAAAGAACAATCCTGATCCTTAACGTGCCGGCTCCACTGGGCTGGACGGACAATGTCCAACATCCAAACCACAATCCAAGCAGCAAACTAATTTGTATATATGGACATTGTACGGCCATTGATTTTGTGCTTGATTCTTTTTATTTTGCCATGTTCATAGTCGGAGCACATGGTTCATGCCCAGTAAAGCCGGCATGAAAAGCTCAGAGAAGAAAGAGGCCAGTCTGTGAAATAAATGCAAATAAAGGTTTTAAAATGCAACTATGTATCATTATTTTGGCATAAAGAATACTAACCTAAAAGTCCATTGCCAAATTGGTTGCGTATAAGAAGTTATGCAAGGTCAAATGTCATGTTACCTTGTTTGTACCTTTTAAACAGAAATGCATATCCAATTATGTATATGTATTTGAAAGTATAAGGATACCAGACTACAACACAATATTCCCATGGGAAATGGGACGAATAAGAAAGCAATACAAAGTTTTTACTGTATAGGGAAGGGATCCTTAAAATCCTTTAAGATCTATTTCACAGCATTCCCTTCTGTCCCGACAGCACTCACATAGCGTTAATAATCTTAAGGTTGGGTTGAACGATTTAAGTATATGCAAATTTAAAAAATAAAACAACAATTTCACACAAACGTGACTTGGAACCAATTCCCAATGAATTTTCGAAACATTCCTTCAATTTTTCACACTGTAAGTCTTATCACTAGCAAAACATATTATGATTTTTAAAATAAGTACATGTGAACAGTAAACCAAGCTCGACTGTACCATTTTTGCATTAACAAAAAAAAAAGATTAAATAATTTTACCTTACCTCTGTGTGCCCAAACTGTAGCAACATCTATTTTAAATGTGCCAATCATTTTATTAGGGCGAAGGACACTTCGACTTTGTAATACCTAATGAGTTCCATTTAGTTTTTTGTTTGTTGTTGTTTTGTGTTATAAAAGTTAAAGAACAACAGAAAGACAAAAAAGTACAAAAAAGAAAAACAAAGAGAATACAAATAAATTAACAAGTTAAGAGCTTGCATACAAGAGAATTATATTATCAAAAAGATGTTTTGTTATTTAGGTAAATAAAAAAGTTAAAAAAAAAACATCACACACAAAAGAAAGAAAAACATCATGGAAATTCATTATTCAGTGTATACTTTGGTCATGCACCTTACAATTATAGAGAGTCGGACTTAGTCAAATGGGAGGCTACCTCGCTCACAGTACCTTAAGAGTTTCAAGTTACATATAGCAGAAAGATTAGAACACTACTACTAGAAAAGGTAATTATCAAATATTCTCTATGTAAAACCAAGTTTTTTCTCAAAAACACCTCATATTGGTTTGAAATTAATCAACAATTAAAAACCTACATAACAGCCATCCCCGTAAGCTTAAAACCGTATTCAATTCAAAGGCCTTGTATCTCTTGCAACAATTATAAAAATTTACTGTAAAAAAAAACAATTCTTGAAAAAAAGAGACATATTCACCGATTTCCTGCCCTTAACTCTCAATCTTAAATTCTCTTTCGCATTAGTTTTGATTTAAAGAGTGTCAAAATGAAGAAAATATAGTGCAGGGTAATAAAGTTGTGTGTTAAAGTGAAACCATTATGAATATGGGCAGGCTGCATGAAACTCCTCCTTGAGACTAGCTTTGATCGTCCCCTTAAGTAAAGAGATTCATTCTTTATAGTCGTACAACACGAATGTGGAATTCCCTTCCCATCTCTATTTTTTCCTTTTCATTTCAATTTCAAAACATTCAAGACAAATAAATACATCGTTATCTCTTGTTTCACCCTCCATCTGCTTTTAAAAGCTCACAATGGGATAACATAACAGCTAAAGGGTAGTTATAACCCCTTGAGTGTCAATAAAAAAAAAAAAAAAAAAAAATACTGAACAGCGATACCATATCTATTCATCTATGAACTACAAATTACTATTCGAAAAGCAAAGGACATTTTTCCCAGGGCAAGAGACGTGATATTGAAGTTGCTGGAGAGCATAGAGTACCTATATTATAATATACCTACTCTATGCTGGAGAGGGTGACTTGGCAGCAGATCCGGAACTGAATAAACGCTTCCACTGCACCAACCCTACATTCTCTGCATATAAATTAAAACAATTATATATTTACTCTCAAGCGAACACAACGAACATTGCTCGAAGGGATTCTGTCTTCTGTTCCCGAACAGTCAAGTAATTTTCCTTTGTATAAATGAATACTCAAACACCTGTTGCTTTCTCAAATGAAGACATACTTAAATGGATAAGGATCACGAAGAAGGAGCATATTTTTTTCCTTAAAAAGTATACCACCTGGAGAGGTTATTTTATTTTTAGTCCTTATCTTGTGTTCGTTTTTTGTTGATTTTTGAAAGAGAAAAAAACCACAAACAATTCTATATTTTGTGATAAATTAATTATTATTATCTCAAATGTTTAAAATTATTTTGTTAAATTACAGAAAACAATACAAATTAATTAATATCATAACTTATATCGAAATAAATTAAATTTTTGCCAATAAAATTGACAAAAACTGATTAAAAACATTATTTAATCTTAATTTAAGATACCAAGAGAGGGAGGGCTTAAGGAAACAAATATTACAAATTTAATTACCGAAATGAAAACATGTCTCGGCTTTTTGCACAAGAGAATAATAATGGATTTTGTGATAAATATTTTCCAGACGAAAAGAGGAATTATCTAAGAGCTGAATAACAATGAGTCTGGGAAAGTCGTTGTCGTCATCCTATACTAGTGTGGGAGCCATATATGGCTGTCGGCCTTTAGTGGCTTTTGTGTGATGTAGGAGAGGGAAAGAATTTTTTTTTTGATGACATTGCGGCAATGTTTCAGTTAGAAGTGAATTGGAAAATGTTGGTTAAACTTTTCACATTTTATAATAGCCAAGTCTGAACACTGAAGGGCATTCCTATATAGACAAACAAAAGATGGGGTTTGTGTTATAAACTTGGGATCGAATAAAACGGAAAGTGGGACTTCAGACATGTACATATGTAGGTATATGTGTAGGTGCACATGACAGTTCACATTTTTAATAATGAAAAAAAAAAAAACAATTTCAACAGTTAAATGGTCTTGAATGGAGAAAGTGTAGGTAACTATCAACTCAAAGGTATAGTTGTGGGAGGACTTTTCAGTAATTGCTTTAATGGATCCCTTGCCAATAGGTATCGACTAGAGATACACAAGACTTTACCTTGTATCTAAGTCTCGTATTCGCCTCACAAAAATCAAAAATTTCGTTTTCGTAAGTCTTATCTTGGTAAAAATTAAGCCGAGATTAAAACTTTCAGCTTCAGTTTATTCTCGCCTTAGTCAGTTTTAAGGACAAGTAAAAGTTTTAAGTGAGCTCTACTCCATATTTTTGTGTTTCGCCTAGATAGAACAGTTGCGCTTATCACCAGTAAGATGCTGTTGTAGCCTAACAAGACGCAAATTTTGATCGGTGTTTACAGATTTTTATAGAAAACCTAGTAAGTCCTTATATGAAATTTTAATGTTTTCGCTGAATTCAAATATAAATGCCCCGCAACTGTTCCATAGTTCCTTTTAAATCTATCAATCAGTTTTTAAACCTAAAAATTCCAATCTGTTAATTTTAAGAGCGGGTTTTTGTGTCTCCTAAGCGATTTTTTTAATTTGGACTTACATACATATGTACGAGGTTTTGACATAAAGTGGACGATATCTATAACTAAAATTCAAGATTACGCCCATTTGTGTGGGTGGGGATTGAAATCTCTCTCATCATACATCAAAATCTCGCAAGTCAAAATACCACGGTTCAAAATACCGTGTGTCAAAATCCCGGATATCAAAATCGCACCGAACAAGATCTTGCCATTTCTACTACAAGGTGACAAATAATTTCTCTTTCATTGAATTTCATTTGTTTGGTAAGGATGGGATTCGAATGAAAGTGTGGCTGACTGACGAGGTGACGACGACCACGATGATAGACGGCCGGCCCTGACGATGACACGACCACAACGACGAGGACTGCAGGATGGCGATTGTGACGATTTCTTGGTGTCAACTTACCGAGGGCGTGGCTATGTCGTTTCTTGTCATAGTATTCGTCTCACCGTTGTCAGAAGCTTGAAAAATGTAGCTTCTAAAATGAAACTTTAATTACTATAATAGTCCAACTTGGTCGAGACTATAGTGAGAAAACAGCGAGATTAAACTGAGACTAAAGCGCGGCGATGAAAAGACGTGCACAGTGACAAATACCTCGGTTAGATATCAGGGCTAGACAAAAGCGAAACCAGAGCGAGAAAATCTAACAACATAATACAAAAAACGAAGATGGCGAGACCATTGTGAGACGAATACAAAGACTATGACACACTGGAAACCACGTCAGCAGGAGTCGATGGCATATCCAACGTTGTACTTCGACATTTACCGCAAGAAGCAGTAGACATTAAAACCACACTGTTTAACAACGCTCTGAATAATGCGTATATTATTTAGTGCGATTGAAGACAGCTGTGGTGCATCCTCTCCCGAAAAAGGGAAAGGACAACTCCAATCTGGCGAATCTCGGTCGATAAGTCTCCTTCCGAGTATCAGCAAGGTATTCGAAAAAGTCATCAATAGAGATCTGTCTAAGTGTGCAGAGGACATTAATATCATACCAGATTGTCAGTTCGGTTTTAAAGCGGGACATGACATCATTTATCCTCCATCGAAACTAGTCTCTGATGTTCGATGAAACAAATCTAAAAAGCAGTGTACGGGTGCCTGCCTGGTCGATTTGGAGAAGGCCTTCGACACCGTATGATTAGAGGGTCTTTTTCTTAAGCTGACCTGACTTGGCATTAGTAAACCACGGTTATTATATGCTTTATGATATGCTCAATGGTAGAAAGTTTGTTGTTAAGAGTGGCAATGTGACTTCTACCACAACCTTTAATATCAAAAATGGTCCTCAGCAAGGATAGCGGCCAACTCGCTGATTCTATTAAGCATTTACACCAGCGATCTGATAAGTAGTCTAACTCAGGCAATTGCGTATGTCGATGATCTAATTGTGAACAGAACAGCTCCAAAAGTCGAGGTCATCAGAATCCTTTTGCAGGGCAACTTTGAAAAAAATTCAGAAACTACATAACTTGTTAGGACTCCGTTGCGTGGAGCCTAAACTGCCGCATGCTGGTGATCGTTTCGTAGGGCCAAATGGACATCCACTGGCAAGTTAAAGAGAAGTAAAGTACCTTGGCATCTGGAAAGATCAGTATTTGTATTTAGACAGTCATATAAATGCTGCTCTGACCAGGGCTAGGGGAGCTTTTGCCCTGACGAAACGGCTGTTTTATAGCAGCCGGCTTGACAGCAGAGTGAAGGTGATTTGCTACATGGCCCTCATCTGGCCGATGATTGCTTATGGATGCCCGGTTTGGTTCAACGTTGCCCCATCTCAATTGGACAAGATTCGGCTGTTTGAGAGGCAGTGCCTTAGACGCTGCCTTGGATTGCACAGAACACCAGAGTTGGAGGACAAACATTATTTTTCTAACTTGGTTCTATACAACAGCGCCATCATAAACTGGATAGATAATTTCTTGCTGAAGCTTATTCAAGGTCACATTACGAGAACGATTTCCTCGGCCAACAGCTTAATTTTTGGGGCTTGTTACCCTTATAACGAATACTACGAGAGTGTGCGTCTAAGCTGCTTTATTCCACCCGATGCATTCTTCTACTTAGACAGTCGATGGCTGATCCAGGATAGAGCGGTGATTACGCTAATCTACCACGTCGGCCGTAGAACTGTAGATCGGCGGCTCTGGTCGAGCCGGCCTCGTACAAGACGGAGCTAAGCACCTTCGGCTCAGTAGGACAGTAGGCAGGAGAACCAGTTCTGGTGGTTGGGGATAGTCAGGGTGGCACCGAAAAAAAAAGAAATTATAAAACTCGAAAATGCTTGCTGTCGCTGTTCTAGTTTGTAGGTAATTTATAAGTTTTATAAAAAACCCAAAAATTAAAGATAGATACCGAGTTTTTAATAAAATCTTCTCGTTGTAAAATAAAAACCGATCTGAATTTAGATAATTCTTAGGCCGAAAGGCATTAGGATTAAGTTAGTATAGTTTAACTTAGAGCGCCCGATTGGGACCAGTAAGTATGTTATAAGATATTAATAAGTAGGCTAGTTCTTACGAATGTTTGTCTAGCTTTAAGATGGTTTTAAGAAAATGGTAAAATAAAAATGATTTTCAGAAAAAAAACCGGAAACCGCTACTGAATGACCAAGGTGAGACTTTAGCGAGATGACACCGAGACAACGAGTCGTAGTTGTCGTTGTCATACCCTTCCCCAGTGGCATAACTAGGGGTGGGGTTGTAGGTGGTAGTAAAAACAGAGAAGTAGAAAACTTCAAAAATTTCAGATCTCTTAGAAATTTTTTAATTCACTGACATCGCAGCCAGTGCCGTTCCTAGTCTGTAGAGCACCTGGGGCAAGCTCAGAGAATCCGCCTTTTCCCATACAAATATTCAAAAATTTAAAAAAGTTAAAAATTGTAAATTGTGAACCTGTCATTTTCACCGTATTTAGGTATACTGACTGCAATCACACCAAAAAAAGTTAGGGACTGGTTAAAATGTCGCTTTATGTCTACTTTCTTGCAGAGTTTTGAAAACCCGACTTGACAAAAAGTAGACTGCATGGACAAAATTGGAGAAAATATTGACTTTTATTGACTCGTCGACATTTTTTCCCAATACAGTAGACGCTCGATATAGTGAAGTATGTAATAAAAACCAGGCCTGTTCACTGTTTCGAGATTGTTCACTTTTTCGAGCGGAAATTTTCTAAGGCTTTCTAAAGGTGAATTTGTTCCAAAGTGAACATTTCATTTGATGTGAATGATTTTAATAATTACGCGTTAAACAAGGCTTTAACTCAGCTTTAAACAAAAAACAGAAACAATTCCTCAGAGCTCTCAGGTTATGTGAAGTGCTTGCACGACATTTTTATAGAAAATATGTTTTTATATAAAATTTTGTGTGTTCACTATTGTGAGATTCACTAAATCGAGCGTCTACTGTATATAATTAGGTACATACGAAAAAGTCGATACAAACCAGTCCACATATAAACATGTCATCGTTTTTTTTTTCTTGGAGTGAGTTTATAGGGTTGGGGTTGCGGTGGAATTATAGCCATAGAACCGGTGACAAAAATGGTGAATTCATGAAACTTGGTAAAAATGTGTTATGAACTACCAAAATGATCAATCAATATGGTCGTTTCACAAGAGTTGATCATTTACGCACATACCAAGAACAGAAAGCTTTTTAGTTTCCTCAATGCATGTCTTATTCATGTATAATGATAAAGGGGGTATATTCCGCTTTAACAACTTAAGATAGCTTTGAGTTTTGGATGCATTAAATTCCATACGATTATGCATACCCCAATTTGACGATACTATTTAAGTTTGAATTCAACGAGCTCAACATATTCATCCGTTGCAGCTCCATGTTTTAAGAACATGGAGGTGAATCTGAAAAGGAGAATGAAAACATAAGGGTACTATCATCAGCGAAATAGTTTAGTGGCGATTAATAGATTCAGACAAGAGATCATTTATGATAATAAGAAAAAGTGTTGGAGACAATACGGAGCCTTGTGGTACACCAGTAGGTATTTATTTTGTGAGCTTCAGACTTTAAACCGTCCAAAACAACTTGGATGAAACGGTTTAAAGGGTTATTGACTAATCCAGCGAAGAAGTGATTCGTTAATACCAAAAGCATTTCATTTTCAATAAAAAGAGCTTGATGCTAAGTTCTATTAAGTTCTTTAGAAACATCGTGCGTAACAATTTCCACTTTTAGGTGAGAAAAGCCATCAAATCACCAGTGGATCTGTTGCAAAGAAAGTCAAACTGAGGGTCATTAAGAAGATTTCGCTGTTCAAGATATTTCACAAGCTGACGATTGATCAGTGTTTCCATGACCTTCGAAAGAAGCAATAAGTCTGTAATTGGAAGGAGAAGATGAATCGCCGGCCGTTTTTAGAGATTGGCTGCACAAATTCTTTTTTCTACCCAGAGGGAAAATGGCCTAAGGAATTAGAGAGCTAAACACGCTTACGCAGCGATTTTACTTAAGTGGAAAAATAAATCTTCAAGACAGTAGGTGATATATCTTTCAGTACTCTGGCAAGTAAACCCGAAAGACCTCAGACCTATTAGTCTATAGTCTTAGGTTCTTCCTTTGAACGTCTAATTAATATCCACTTACGTACTAGCATAGACATACAGCTATTATCTACTGCTCAACATGCTTACTGCAAAGGGAAATCAGTGGAAAATACTTTACATACTCTAGTTCTATCCATAGAATATTCCCTCCATCATAAAGAGTACACCATGGTTGCTTTCTTAGATATAGAAGGCGCTTTTAACAATGTTGATACATCTACAATCGCATCTGCACTGACATCCCTGAAGGTAGATGGTTCGCTTGGTGAATTGACCAAATGCTGACTAGCAGGGTCATCAACTCAAAACTGGGGGGCTTTTCTGCTAGAAGGTCTGTCAGTAGAGGTACGCCACAAGGCGGGGTCCTATCTCCTCTTCTCTGGAACTTGGTGGTAAATGAGCTGCTTACATGCCTGGAAGCGGAGGGCTACAGAGTGATTGCCTATGCGGACGATGTTGCAATTGCCGTATCAGGAAAGCATCCTAATACCTTAAAAGAACTCTTACAAAATGCTTTGAATAGGCTAACCAATTGGGCGGACCGTTGTGGTCTCGGTGTCAACCCTCATAAAACAGAACTTGTTCTATTCTCCAGGAAATATAAAATCCCTCATGTAGATCCTCCTTCTATAAAAGGTATTTTATTAACTTTTACTGATCAAGCGAAATATTTGGGTCTTATTTGAGATACAAAATTAAGTTGGAAACAGAATATACAAGAAAGAGTTAAAAAGGCCACAGTGGCACTCTTCTCATGCAAAAAAGCCGTTGGGAATAAATGGAGCCTTCAACCTCGTATTACTCATTGACTATAAACTGCGGTGATTAGACCGATTCTCACTTATGGTGTTGCAGTATGGTGGACTGCTCTAGATAAAGCGGTAAGCTGCGACAAACTTAGCAAAAAATAGCGCTCGGCTTGTTTATGTATAAGTGATGCGCTTCGTACGACACCCTCTGCCGCTCTAGACGTTCTGCTATATCTGACGCCCCTCAATATTTCTAGCAAAAAGGTGGCTGCAAATACGGCATTACGCCTACAAGCTTCCTCACAATGGACCAACATGATCTGAATTCATTCAGATCACTACCTAGTCACATTGACTACACCATCCCAAAACCACAATTCGGTTCAAACTTCAAGTCACCATTCCTTCTAGAACCCTCTGGGAGGATATTGCGTTCTTGGATGATGAATCGGTCCATATCTACACAAACGGATCGAAAACTGATGAGGGGGTGGGTGGCGGTGTGTACTCAGAAAGACCAAAATTAAGTCTCTCATTTCGTCTGCCTAATCATTGTAGCGTGTTCCAGGCGGAACTTATGGCGATTAAAGAAGCCTTATCTTGGCTGAAAGAAAACTCGATATCAGCTACAGATATCCGCATCTTCTCGGATAGTCAAGCAGCTATCAAATCCCTGGAATGGGTCTCGACTAACTCTAACAGCCCTTAATTGCCGTTCATCTCTGCTGGAGATGGCGCAGCAGTTTAACATTCACCTGTGTTGGATGCCGGGGCATAGGGACATCCCAGGTAATTGTAAGGCCGATGAACTCGCTTAAAGTGGAACAACTCTACCTCTTCTACCTACCAAGGCAGATATATGTACCCATCGCTACTTGTAAACTTTTGCTGAGGCAAAATGCATTAGATAGAACGAACCTTAGGTGGAACGATATCACCACTTGTTTGGCAACAAAACAAATCTGGCCAGTAATGGATTTAAAGCGATCTAAGTGTTTGATATCTCTACGTAGATTGCACATTAGCTCCATGATTCCTGTTTGGATGAGGAAGATATAGAATAAATCCCTGACCTCCTATGCACGTGCCCTGCTCTATCTCATAGACGAAGATTTCACCTTGGCGATTTTTACTTCAATGATCCTAGTGATCTATCAGACTTAGATATAGGCAGTCTTTTACGCTTCATAAGAAGCTCCAATTGGTTCACCGAGTGAGAAAAAGCGTTTCTTAGATTCATGTGGTGTCACAATGGACCAACTCATGGTCTAAGTGTGTAAGTCTTCACGACTGACAGCCACTTGAACCTAACCTAACCTTGTTTAAAAATTTTAAATATGATGGTGGTGTGGTAATTTCCCTCTTGCCCCACCCCCCCTCCAAGCACGTATTGTTCCGAGGGTATTAAGTTGTACCATCAAAATCAAAAATAACACCATGGTTTGAAAATTAAAAGAACACTCTAGCATAATCGCTTATTTTCATCATCTTTAAATAATTCCAACAATGTTTTCCTTGGAACTACCTTAATTTGTGATTTAAATTGTTCATCTGTTTATGGTTACAATAATCAATGTCTAAAAAAAATACGCTCCAACTTCATAAATCCATTTTTATTCTCTGACCTCTGGCTCTTGTTATTTTCCAAAATAAAGTTATAAATAATGAAAAATAAGACAAAAACAATATAAACATCGGCCTCAGGCTTTTCATATAAGAATTGAACTTCTAATTATGTTGTCAAAAATGTATAAATAAATGGATAACAAGGACATGTAAGAAGGACACAAAAATAATTTCCTTATACACTTCTGAGAAGTTAAAATTTATTGTTTTTCTTTAAGATATCGCTTACACAGCTGAAAATATTATAAAATCTTATAATTTTTAAAAGGAAAACAAGAAAAATTTTAATAGAATTTTGACAGACAGGCTGAAGTTATCATTCCAAAAATTCAAATTTAAGTACAAAATAAATCATCACACATTCACACATACACATACAGATTTTAGGGTACACATACACATAAAGGTATTCAAAAGAGAAACAATTATTGAAACAACAAGATATGAATATTAAATATAACAAGAACTCAAGGAAAAAAAAATATCATTTTTGGAAGAAAAAACTCTTTAAAAAAAATATAAAATCAAAAATACCATTTGCATCATAGACGGTCTTGAGATCAATCCGAAAATTACCAACAACTGTTCCGGAACGCAAGAATTTCCTTGAATGGATAACCTAAATACATGAGGATATACAAATACGCATGGTACGAACAAAAGGAGTTGAATTAAAATTTCATGTTGTTTTAAATTTTTTTTGCAAAAAAAAAAAAAAAAAAAAAAAAAAATAGAAATTTAGGTAAAAAGTTGGGTGAAGAGCCCTGTATAGGTATCGTTTTTTTTAGAATATATTTTTATTATAAATTTTCACGGAAGGGACAGCAAAATAATAACAAAAAAGTTTAAAATAAGGAAAAAAACAAAAACAAAATGGAAAGTTACGACCTAGCCGTAGGTGACATAACAATAGCCCTTGAAAAATATTGTAACCCAAACCATTTTATTTCTACCCATTTAGCGCCCTGTTTACTTTTAACAAACAACTTCCTAAGTTCCTTGTCCATCCTGTTATGGTAGCAGAGCAGCCCGTAACGTAACTTAAGTGGACAGATGATATTACTGCAGACATTTTTATTATCATCTTTGTGTGGTGGGAGAAGATGGGAAAAAAAATAAAAAGAAAAAAAAAAGGAAACTCACTGCTTGTCTCAACAGGTTGTTGTGGGTGCCGCCAGTGGCAGCAAACAGGATATCCAGGATTTTATGAACGAGAAAAATTAATGGTTTGATGGATGCGCTAAGTCGGCTTTGGATGTTTCCTGTTGGACACTGAAGTAGAAAAGTTGTTGGTCCTTGTTTGTGAGCAGTCAGTTGGGATTGATAGATTCTTTTTCTTCAAATAAGTATATCCTTGGTTGTGATTGACATAAAGGTTATCTACCTTTATATTCGTATATTGATGGCTAATGAGCGATTGAGATTATGAATATATAGGTAAACAAGTTAAATGTCCTTTATTTCTTGTTTATGTGTAGATTAACAATGTCAGAGTTTTTGGAAATGTTTTTGAGAGGGAAATTATTATGATTGTCATAAATTGGATTTTGATGGATCAATTATAGTTTTGATGGGTGTCAATGAAGTCAATCAATTAAAATAAATGACGCCAGATCTTAAGGACGGATTATTGTGATTGAGACGTGGCTATTTGGCGTGGGGACTTAACCAGCAACAATATTTTACGCAAATCCTTATGGAATAAGATATAGAATACGGAAACAATCCAAAGAAGATTGGGACTAAACGGTTAACATTGACCGATAACGACGAAACAAATTATGTTTGTGTCATTCATTACAAAAGTGAACTATCTACAAACATATTTTTCAAGATAAATACATTTATGAAGCTGTGTATTTGAAAATAAGGGGAATTCTGAAAATATTTTACTAAAAACTAATGTTTTGATTTCCTTGAATTTTATTTTCCTTTTTCTACAAAAAAGTGGAATATTGCAGCTGTTTAAGCTTAAAAACATATGTATTTCAAGCAAAAAATGGATATGACGGACCCATTATGTCGTTGGGAAGGTGTTTGTATGAACCACCTACAATATTGTTACTACGGAAAAGTTATTCCCTAACTAATTTGTATTTAAATACGAAATAAAAGAGAAAAGGTGCACCAACAAAACCTTTTAGGAAAAAACTTTCTAAACAATGATTTATAGAAATAATAGTTGCCGTAGTATTGCAGTAAGTAGGTTTGGACATATACATAAGCAATATACCATTCCAACCACATATATTCCACTATTTGTCGTTGGTTCTAAGACCAGCCACCATACATTTTTAAGATATTCTTTGGCGTTGAAAAAGTGGAAAATTTTGTTTGGTAGCTAGAGGATGACCCAAACAAGGATTTTTGAAAATAAAAAAGAAAAGTTTTGGGTGGTTAAAAATCAAAATGATATTATTTTAAAAACTACAAAATATTAAAATTAGTTCTTTATAATTAAATCAAATATTAAAATTGCCAATTTTATTTATTTATTGACCTAGAAGTATTTTAGACTAAAATTTTAAAAACAATAAAATCATCAAGCCAAATCAAGGAACAAATCTATTTTTCGTTTGATTAAGAATTACCTTTTGGACCGTAATTTTACATCTGAAATTCACAAAATAAATGTTGGTGTACCCCAGGACTCTATTATGTCTCTATAACTCTTCTTATTTATCAACGATCTCCTGTCCGAAACTTCCAATACATTCAATTATTATGATGATAGCAGTAACCCTTGTTTTTCATATTCATTTTAAGATTCATTTCCCTGCTATATGAATGTGGAAATAGAACAGCTGCATATTATGATAAGATAATTCAATTTGGATTCCAAATTAAATTTAAAAAAGAGGCTGGGTGCGACCCACACTAGTAACTTCCCATTGGTGCCCTCAGAAGCTAGAGGCCCAATATTAGTTTATCCAATATTTTTTAAAATTTCATCGATTTTAATATATAAGCTAGTGTATAAATTAAAATTACCTCGAAGCCAATATCATTGTTTGTTCTCAAGATATTTGAGCCAAACAACTTTTTTCGAAAATTTTTGGCAACTTTTTTTTAATTAAAAAAAGACTATTGATTGATATCTTTCCATATATTACCCAATTCCTTATTTCGTCAATACGTGTAAAATAAAATTAAACCCAAGTCGATAGCATGATTTGTTCTCGAGATATTCAGGACTAAAGAAATTCAACAACTATTTTTTAAAATGTCTGTAGTAAAAAACCGCTCATTCAATTTTTTTAAAAATCCTGCACGTTACGAAACTACTGTCTATAAAATAAAGTTCATCCGAAGTCGATACATTTATTCGTTCTTGAGATATGGTGGACGAAAAAAGCGATGGAACGTACGAACGTACGAACGTACGTAAAAACACAGACATCTTTCTAAAAATGCTGGATTCCGATTCTAGGGAGCTCGAAACGTGAAGAATATGTCAAAATTTTCGATTCGACAAAGCGGACCAATTACAATAACTTCCAATGGGAAGTTAATAAATTGGGTGGCTTAACAGCTCGTGGAAAACCAGGGCCTAGTGACTTTCAACTCACAACCATTCCTGTGTGCGTGTTTGTTGGCAGGATATATGCAATAGGGGATCAACAATGCTTTTAAACATCATTTCGTAAACTGTGATCAAAATGTTGACTTTTACAATCTATTAAAATCTCGATTTATGACTTTCGACATTTTGCAATTGACATTGGCTTCACGATACGGTGCCGGTGGCGCCTTTCACGGAACGACACGGCACCTTTAGCGGAAACAGCCCCTTTGCCCCATTCCTAGACACGGCACTGCTCCTATGCCATGATCTTTGAGTTGAACTAGCTGTGTTCACTTGGCCCGCAAAAGTGCCTAATTTCTTGCAGAAGCTTATACGGGCTCACGTAGCGAGAGCAATGTCCTCGACCAACAGCTTTATTTTTGGGGCTTATTACCCAAAGAAACTAACGAATACCTGGAGAATGTTCATCTGAGTGGCTCTATTCCGCCCGATGCATTCCTCTATATAGACAGTCGATAGCTGATCCAGGATAGAGCGGCGGCTCCGCTAATCTACCACGTCGGCCGTAGAGCTGTAGATCGGCGACTTCTCGCACAAGACGGAGCTGAGCACCTTCGGTTCATTAGGACTGTGTCCGATCGGGACCGAAGAGATAGGGTATAAATCAGGAGAACCAGTTCTGGTGGTTGAAACATGAGAATGAAGTTACTTCGGATATCTAAAAGTTGACTTTTCATTTTTCTATGCCTGGCCGACTTCGATAGGTTTAGGTAGTTAGTTTTAAGCAGGGACAGTCAGGTTGGCACCAAAAAAAAATTATAAAACTAACAAAAACTTGCTGTGGCTGTTCTAGTTTGTAAGTAGCTTTAAACAGTTTTAAGTAGTTTTATAGTAGTTTTAATAAGCTTTAATGAAGTTTTAGGTAGTATTAAGGTTTTATATAATATGTAAAACCGAAATATAAAAGATATATGTAGATTCCGAGTTTTTTTGTAAATACTTCTCGGTGAAAAAAAAACGATCTGAATTTTAGTATTAGGATAGTTCTTAGGCCGAAAGGCATAAGTATTAAGTAATTACCTACAGTTTAACTTAGAGTGTCCGACCGGGGCCAGCAAGTTAATTATAAGATAGTAATAAGTAGGCTAGTTTTTATGAATTTTCGTCGTCTAGTTTTTTAGATATTTTTAAGAAAATGGAAATGAATTTATTAATTTTTTTTTTTAAATCGATTTTTTTTAAATTTGAAATATTTTTTTTGATTTTTAAATTTTTATTTCCATTTTTTTTTGGCATGTTCCATTTAAGTTCTTTTTAAATTTTCGAATTCTGCAAGATGACCATTGTGAAAAACTCAATTAACTAAAATTACCACCCTTTAAAATTACTCAAACTTATCAAAAAATATTTTTTTCGAGTTCGAGATGACCATTGTGAAATTTTAGATAATTGAGTTTTTCACAATGGTCGTCTTTCAAAATTCGAAAATTAAAAAATAAAAAGGGAAACAAAATCGAAATAAAAATTTCAAAAACAAAAATAAAATATTTCAAGGGGTGGTCAAAAAAAGTCATAGCGTGGCCAATGATGTTCAAAAAAATACTTATCGAAAACATTGGTAAAATTTGAAAAAATCGATTTTTGAAGTAGAGTGATTGATTGATTTTTGAGGAAATTGTGGGTGATAAAAATAAAATGCACGACTGGGTCGCAAGCACTTGCTCTTATGTTCAAGACACTGCGGATCTAAGAAGATTGTATAAAAAAAAACATGGAAATTATGAGAGAAAAATGTAGAGAAGCATGAAATACGACATTTAAATTGGGTAAAACAGCTCTTTTGACAGTTTGAGGTGAAAAAAAAGAAGGCAAAGAATGAATTTTAATTCTTGATTGAATATGGATTGTATATGGAAAGAAAAAAATTAAAATTATTGAAGCGGTTTTTAAAAAAAATCAATTTTGTATATACAAAATTCTTAAAAAATTTTTAAGAACAAATTTTGGTATGCAAATCTGAAGTATATATTTATGTGTATATAAAAACAAAATTTGAAAACAAATTGTAAACCCGTTTTTGAGATACCAAATTTTCAAAAAAAAAAATTTGAAACTTTTTTTAAAAATTCAAACTTTTTTTTTGAAAATTTCGATATGCAATATTATTAAATTTTATCTGAAATTTGTACATAAGAAAAATAATCTAAGCCGATAACGAGAAAATTCAAAATAAAAAAATACGTTCTATGACAGGTAGGCAGGGCCGGACGAGCTATACGTGCAAGCGGTGCAAATGCACAGGGCGCTGAACCCAAGGGGCGCCTTGAGCAGGCATTAACAAAGCCACTTCTCGTAACCACTACCTATACCTACCTACTTTTTTAATTTTTATTTCTCACACCAATAGTGATATCCAGTATATAACTACCAGTTTATTCTGAATTTAAACACAGTTATAATATACATACATATATCTATCTACTATTCCAAAAATAAGTCGATGTCTATCTTCCTATTCTCACCCACAGTAACAAAAAACTACATCACAAAATCTTTGAAAAGTGCACGATTTTGTTCGCCTTTACTAACAGATACACCTATTTGTTATTTTTCTCTTTTTCAAACTGTCGACGTTATTCTCAGCTCACTCACCATCGTGTGTGTAAGTGAAGGCATTTATTTTATTTTTATAACCCAAACCCACCCCTATGCTGTGCAACAAAAAACAAAATTCTTCAACTGCAAATACAGACAATTAACGCTACAGCTAGCATGGTGATAACATGCGCACGATAACAGTTTTTCTACATGAAATCGAAGCCAGAAATGTTAATCTAACAGAAATTCTTAGATAAAAATTCATACTCGTTGACATAACAGCGCGCAAATTAAAAATTTGCGTCTATGAATTAAACTCTTCTGGTAAAGTGTTTTTATGTTTTAGTTTGGCATTGGCTTCTATCGATGAGCGTATGAAATTGTAGCACTGTCTTATTGTGTGTTGAGACAAAGGATTGAAATATGGAAATAATGAATGATGATGATGGGATGATTTATGATTATGATGATGATGATCTTTTTCTCTATTTTTTTGACGAGTATGTAGATCTGCTAGGCGCAGAGTCAGAGTCCAGTAGTAATTAGTTTATATAACGTCTAGCGTGTTTACATTTTTGCTAAAGGCTGAATATAATTCTGAAGTATAAAATCTTTGTGTATATTTTAATGAACATTAAAGTGGTTCTTACATAGTTCGAACAAATTCAGTTTTTATTATGTATTTACAAAAGTGTCGTGTCCATCTACAACCTATAGGTACCAACATAGTTAAGAGAGTAGGTAGGGACAAAAAAGTGTTAAATAAAAAAAAGCATTGCAAAGTCTACCCCTTGGGTAAAATAAGGATATGATTTCTTCCACCATTGACCGCAATTGATGGGCGGTAATGATGAAGTATGCGCAGGGCGCTAATTTCACTCGGGCCGGCCCTGCAGGTAGGTACTATTAATAGTTGCTAATTGTAAAATTTTATAATTTTAAGTAGTAGATCGTACTAATTTAAGTTTATAGAAAAAGTTTAGTCAAAATCGTAGGAGTCGTTTTTGAGACAAAAAAAATATTTTCCTTGGCGGTTTTTTAACTTTTGTATAGAAGATACCGTTATTTAGAGAGTACTACAAAACTCTTAAGTATCGAGTTTCAAAAAAATCGACCATGTCGTTTTCAAAATATTTAATTTTCCGAAAAAAATTTTAAACATTTTTAAAAATCCAAAATATATTTTTTCAAAAATTTTGGTACACAAAACTATTTATATTTTTTGGAAGCTTCTGTATAAAAAAAACAGTTGAAATTGGTGATACCGTTTTAAAGAAAATCAAAAATTAGAAAATGGTTCTTTTGGAGGTACCATTAATAACCATTTTTGAAAAATGGTTTTCCACTCATAAGAAGCCTTTACTAAATTTATTGAATCTTTTTTAAGAAAAGTTGTCGAGCCGTTTTTGAGAAAAAAGCGATTATGTAAAATTGATAAAAAAATTGTATGGCAGGTACCGTTATTCTAAAAAAAATGAAAAAAAAGTTTCGGCAGAAACACCAAAAACCACTATGTACCAAGTTTGAAGAAAATCAATCGAGCTGTTTAAGCTGTAGACGAACAGACAGACAGACAGACAGACCGACAGAATTGTGCCACCCACTTTTTTGGAGTTCTCTATCATCGTAATATCAAAATTTATCCTTATCTCAATTTTTTTTTTGCACGAATCCAAAACTTGCCTTATAGTACCTACATATATCGCAAGTAAAAAGTGAAATGGTTGTCAAATTTAAAATGGTCATCTTTTACAAAAAAAAAAATATTGGGCACTTTTGCGGGTCAAGTGAACACAGCTAGTGCCACTTGCATTCAAAAAACCGAACAGATTTCAGTTCTCGGTATGTGCTTATCAAACCACCTTTTGTGGAAACTGAGCCGTTGTAAGTTCAGATTGGAATTAAGGGCAAAAAAGTCTTCGGGAAAGTATAATTTGTTTCGGTAAAATTTTTGAGCTATGTTACATTATCATTTGGTTTAGTACGCTTAACTGGTGATTTAAATACATGAATTGGGAATACTGACAACACATTGTATTTAGTTTCATAATATATAATATGTAATAATATTCTGAAAAATACTACAAATGCTGTGCTGAATTTGAATAACTAAATACAAGAGTCCTTAGCTTTTCATACATACATATATTTATTTTGTCTATCTATTTTCCCTGTTTTTCTCCGATTTTCTAGAGCCCCTGGAACAAAGTGTTCGGAAAACCAGCCGAATGCAAAAGTTTTTTCAAGTTTCATAATTTTTCAGAAATCCGCTTTTCACTATCCTCAGAATTTTTTCATTTCCTCGGAATAACAATACTAAGCACACATAATCTGTTGATCCATAGGTTTATATTGGAGGTGATTTTGTAGATTGAAAATTAAAAAGTTTGTATCGTTAACGATTGTGTCATAGCAACAATTGTTTTTTAATATTCTCAAAAATTAGTTTATCAATTTTGATAAGTACGTGCCTATTATGATTTTGAAAGTTTTCATGTACATATATTTTTTTTGTATCCTTGTATCTTTCGTTTATGCTGAATAAATTTGGTCTAATTTATAAAGCAGGCTTTTCAATTAGCATGCACATTCCAAGATCTTCTATGTTTTTTTTTGTTTCTATTGAAACAAAATCAATTTTTGTAGATAGACATTTTCAATGTTATCAATCAAAATTTTTCTCCAAAACAGCTCTGACAATTTTAATTATGGAATTCTTATTTGTAAGGTGAAAGTTATTATTAAAGAAATAGCTTGCCTATGTGGTTTTTGGATAAGAATGCAAATCATATGGAAATATTGTCTAGACACTTTTTTATCCTTACCTATATTTCGTGAGATTTAAATTTAAATTTGAAACGAATTGGCTCTTGGAAATTACTCCAAAAAATTCTTAGAAAAATATTGAAGCAAATTCCAGTGTTTGTTTTTCAAAGGAAAAATATACCTGAAATTTTTGTTGAAACTTTAAGAATTTCAAGGATTTTTCATATGTCAAATTAAGTGTGTTCTGTGTTACACAGTACCTATTGTCAATTTTAAAACCATAAGCTTCTGTAAAAAAAAAACACTCTTTATTAACAGGCCAATAACATACGACTTCCAGTTTAAAATTTATATCCTTAAGTAGGTACGTGCGGCCCATCAGGTGTGCATTTATTTTATTATTTATCGTTTCTAAAAGAAATATAATGAAATATCGATTCAAAGGGAAAAGGAAAATCTTCCTTTCGTTTGTCGAGTTTCTTGAAATGTACATTAAAATTGCAAAACTTTCTCAAACTCTTTCAGGCAATCTCCTTATGAAAATCAACCATTAGCTTCATCACCTATGTATGTACGTAAAAAGATATGCCAAATGATTTAGAAGCCTTTTATAGGTATTAAGAAAAGAGTCCTTTTTGTTTTCCTACCTTTATAGGATTTACATCTATTTAATTCTTCTTCTTCAATAAAATACTCTAAAGTTTCAAAGACCTAAGGCTATTAATATTGTTCGTATACATGAATTCTGACAAATGATTGAAATTTATTTCGCTGTCCTTTTTGGGGCATAACATTTCACATAATTTCCGTTTGGTATCATCGCACAGATAGATATATTTATTACGAGCTTAAGAGAAACCTTATTAAAATTTCATATTTACCTACTTTTCATCGTACCTTGGAAATTGGAAGTAAAATAGTCTTAAAAATGGGAGAGGAAAGTTCGGAAATTTCGTTAATACCTACAAACGCATAGAAAGTATACATTCCCCTTTTTATACTCGTTGTCTCAGGATTCAAAGAAATATTTACTGTTCACAAACTACAACCAGTGTCGTCATTTAATTTTTGGTTTTGAGGTACTTGCTCGCTTTGTTGCAGCAGATTGCAAGGAAAATGGAAATAGTTAAAAGGATTTTGAGTGTAAAGGGTTTTGAGGCAATTGCAATTTCCTTAGGAATAAGTGGTTCCGCCAACTCTGTGGGACCACTAGAACACCTTTTATTTGACAGGTGTTAAAATATCAACATCAAAATTTTGAAAAACCGAGTTTCAAAATTTTGATGTTGACATTTTAACACTTGTCAAAAATCGTGTTCATGTGAATCTACGTCCTATCACAAAATGAGTACTACATACAAACTCATTTGAAATTTGTGTCCTACCCATCACTACCACGAATCATGCCCTTAAATATTATTGACGTAGACGTTTTTAACAAAAAATTTTCTTACATTTTTTTTAATGCAACAAATTTTTGAGTTTGCATTAACATTTTTTTTTAATGCAAAATATTTTCACATTGCATTAAAATTTTAAATTTTATTTTTAATAAGAAATGCATTTTTTTTTGCATTGAAATTTGTACAACTCTGCCCATGACATTCTAAGGAAACTATTTAAAGTCCCCATCGATATGAGCACCGCTAACAATTTTAAGGGGTGTCAAAGGCCCCACCAAACGGTTTTACGGAATATCTCCCGAGCTGTTACTCTTACAGATAAAATGTTAAAAACATACGTTATCCTTTTTATTAGACAATATGTATACCTTCTCACAGGTATCAAACATTTACAGGAAAAACTTTTCTCACAGGTACGAGTATTTACCGAAAAAAAACGATATGGAAAATAGTGGCCTCAAACAAGTGAGGGCAGGTATATATAGAGATTTATTTAAAGGTTTTGGGAAAGACCCAATCAGGCTCCACTACATTAATCATACAGGATCGAAGGTCACGAAACACGGTATTTTTGTGATTCGCATAAAATGTGACAAAAAGCTAGAACGTATAAGGTGGATTGGGAAACAATTCGCATGGGATAGTTTTACTCTCCCGCGTTTAGCCAGGAGGGGAAATTTTCTATACAAAATTACTTTAAACAGAAAAAACATATTCGAAAAAAACGCTTAAGCCCACAATGCCATGCTATACCTTTTTATGAAGCAAAAAATTTCATTTATTTTAAACTAAGAAAAAGTTGTTTCAGTAAACAGTTTTTGAAAAATAAATTTTAATAATTTATTGATGAATGGGATCTTAATTCATCCTTCGGCTTTTTCGGTCACTTATAGTGGCAATGAAACAAAGTTACATTGATTTATTCCCAACGTTTCGACAGGGGTTGCTGTCCTCTTCAGGGGATCTTTATTAAACATTGTAAAACAACAAAAATAAGAAGAAGTATGCACAAATAAAATATTTAAAACAACGAAAAATAAGTGTAAAGCTGAATGACTTACATTATAAGAAATCAAAATATAATTTACAAAACAAAATTAATTAACTTAAAAAACAAACAAAAAAAAAAACATTACAAAATTTTGTTTAAGTAAAATTAAAGCACTTCTGTTGCCGAAGCTGAGTCGAATAATTTGTCATCTACCGGTTTTTGAGGAAGTAGGAGGAGCAGTACACCGCTGACATATTTTGAGTGTCTTGTTTTCTATTCATAGCTTTTTGATTATTCAAAATATGTAGGGTTTCCAAGGTGTAGCGTTTTGAAGTATGTCTTTCCGTTTGTAGAATTTTTACACCATCAAAGTCGGGTTTGTGGCCTTTCTCAATACTGTGTGTAGCCAGTGCTGTTTTAACAGAGTTATCGCAGTTTAAATCAGATTTGTGATTGGCCATTCTCTGTTTCAAAAATTGTTCTGTAGTTCCTACATAATAAAGATCACACGACTCATCCTTATTACCCAAACAGTTAATTTTATAAATCACATCCGTAAATTTTTCTTCCTCCGGTTTGACCTTGAGGTGAGTAAGGAGAGGTGCAAGGGTGTTGTGTGATTTATAAGCCATTTGGATGTTGTCCGTTTTGCTCGAAATTATTTCCTTAAAGTTTTCTGCAAGCTTAGGAACATAGACGATACTTTTGTACACACATTTGTCAACACTAGCTTTTATATCGTTATGAGGTCTATGTTTTTGTCGGAGAATTAGACCTCTAATAAGCTTTCCCGGATAACCATTGTTTGTGAGGATTTGAGTGACGATTTTTTCATTTGCGGAGTGAAATTCTGTATCACTACTAGTGACCAAAATCAAATCAAAACAATCATCAAAAAAAAATTGGAAAAATAAATTTTCAAACTCTGTTATTAACACCCCTGTTCTGAACTCCGATTATTTAAAAAATCCTTTCGTTTTTAAACTCTCGGTGTTTTGAAATTCTTTTCGTTTTCAATACTTGCGGAATGAGTGTGTTTTGATTTTCGGGTGGATTGAAAACTAGCTTGACATTTTTAATTAATTTGAAGTTTAATCTTTTTTTGAATTGAAATAATTTAAAAAAACTTATTTTTTGTTGTAAATACGGGCAGACACACCACTAGATTTTCACTAAAAAGCCACGGACCACGATTCCACTTACATTTTTGATGTCGTTTATAAAATTAATTTATTTTTACAGATTTTTTTAATATATTTGGCGTTTCGAATTTTCCTCTTACGGACTTCGAAACAAAAATTAGGTTTGAATATCGACTATTGCGGAAGTGAATTTGTACTAAATTCAGAACATGATTTTTGAATCCTTACGGAAATCAATTTCGTAAACGGATTTGATTCCGAGTGGAAATCAGAACAGGGGTGTAAGTATAAAAACAGAAATGTTTTTTCCGAGGTATTGCCTCTTGTGAGGAACTGATAAATCCTCCTCCTCATTTTGTAATCAAAATTCAATCGTTTAATGTTTTCGACCATACAAAATAAGAGCATTGAAGTTTGAAATTTTCTTTAATTGTTTTTCTTCAAGATTTTGAGTCTTAAAATTAATTTTTCAAAAATGTTTCACTCAAAAAAATTTAAAACTAAAATAAAAGAAGAGATTTTTGGCCTCACAAAAAGGTAAAGCATGGCATTGTTGGTGTTACCGTTGTTTTTTAATATTTTTTTTCTATATTAAGTCAATTTTGTAGTAAATTTCCCCTCCTGGCTTAATGAGAAGAAGAGTAGTGCAGAAAAGGATTGAGCCTATTCAAAAGTCCAACAGTGTAGGTATATAAGAAGCTTGAATATACCAGTTTTCAAAAATCAAACCTATACTGGATTTCCACCATCTTCAATTAAAGAGGAGATTTAGTTTTCATGAAATACATAAGAACGATACCCTTGAACGAAAAAAGTGCTGAACGGCAAAGGCGATTAGTTAAAAGAACTTCCTCGCAAATGACAAGAACAAGAAAAATTTCATAATTTTTTTTTTCTTCATTGTCTTCATAACAGTGCTATGGCAATTGTAGAAGAAGATCAAGATTTTAATATTGTTTAGTCTACTTTCAGCTTAGCTTTTTTCCAATGAGATCGTTTTCATTGTTGAAAATGATACACAAAGATTTTCTTCATATTCGTACCTACTGCATTGTGACCCGAAAATATACAACAAACATTCATTTCCAAAAACCTAAATAAGGTCAAACTCCACAGGAAATATTTTCGGCTTCCAGCTTGAATCATACCCCAGTGAAATTTTGTCTCTCATAAGACTTTACCAGAGTCTCACTAGATTAAGTTTTGGCAGCTTGAAGAGTTAAAATGTACTCTGGTATTACTACCAGAGTCTTATAAGATAGCTTAAAGCGCAAAACGGTCTAGTTACCAGAAGAAAGTATGCCATTTGAAAGGCCACTTTGCGGTCATAAAAGTTCAGTTATTTTCAGCAAACAGATTTTTTAAATGAAATTTTAATAAAAAAAAAAAAATAAGAGCCATAGCGATTTTTGACACTTCATTTATTGGAAGTTTGCAAAAATTAATACCACATCATGAAAGGCCCTGAGAACTATATAAAAGGTCAGCTTGTTTAAGTAATTAGACAGCTATAGATTCTCTTTCACGATTTTTTCAAGTTTTTTTTTCAAGTTCATGAAAGATTTTTGACATAAGAATCGAAATTCATAAGAAATCTTAAAATAGAATCTATAACTGACCAATTCCTGAAGTTAGCTGAGGTGCCAAAAATCGCTATGACCTTGAATTATTTTTTGAATTCATTAAAATGACTAAAAATAGCTGACGTTTTATGACCGTGAAGTGGCCTTCCAAATTCCATCCTTTTTTGTGACCTTGAAACGGAATTTAAAAATTCAAAGACAAATAATCTGTGGCTGGCCAAAACTGAAAGTTGACCTTTTATCACGGTCTAGACATCTTTCAGATGGTAAACATTTTTTACAAATTTCCACGAATGAGGTGCAAAAAACGTATAATAAACGTACAATGTAGACACCGTTTAAGATTTTATTTGTGCATTTTGTTTTTATTGTATCTTCTAAAAGCTTCTTGTTATAAAAACGTTTAAGCAACAAATCTTATAAAAGTTTTTTAGTAAAGATATTAAAATCGATTTTAAGTGCATTGTGAAATTATAAGCATTACGAAATTGTAAACAGAATTCCAGTTTTATAATAAGATTCTTATAAGACTTTAAGTTTATACACTCCCACTAAAGGAGACAAAATTAATCTCATAACAAGATTTGAGTATTTGAAATTTGAAAAAAAAACTTAATTCTTATAATAAAAATACTACGGGAGTAATTTTACTCTCATAACAAGATTACTAAGTATAGCTACGGGATCTAAAAGAGTCTTATGAGAGGGGATTTGTGTAGATTTTGGGAGCTTAACACTGGGGGGAGTATGATTGTTGGGTATACAGTAGAATAAGAGTTTGTTATATATTTCAATATCAACTATGAAATTTTCATATCCAATACTTTTCTGCATTACATTTATTAGAATTAAATTCTTCAGTAGGAGTTTTAATAAAAGTTTGTTTTACGAAATGGTATTCTTAGAAAATTTTGGAAAAAGAATATTTTGCGTAACACTGAACAACAAAAATATTTGACAAAAAAAAGTGAACGTTGTGTTCTTAGCCCAGGAAAATTAGACCTTCACTTCGAAAAAATTCCGATAAAGCTGAATTTTGGTGGAGAGCTTTCTTTTGACGTCTTAAGCGTTTCCTAAAAAGTTTCGTAAATTTAGGCCGGGGCTAAATTTTCTATGGGGGGTAAAAGGGGGTAAAAATCAGTTTTTTCTTAATTACTCGAAAGCTATCAGCTTTTTTTGGAAAAAAGTTAAAGTACACATTGTAGCTTTTGTAATTCTACACAAAAAAGATTAACATACTTTTTTGATCATACAATCAATAGATTCAGAGAAAATCGTGCAAGAACTTCATAGTGAAGCAAATTTTGTCAAAAAATTTATTAAAATTTCATTTATCGATGGGCAAAAATTGTTTGTACGATTTGTGTTTGGTTACATTTCCTCATTTTAAAACCAAATTTTTGGGGTGGCGGGGAAGGCTGCCATCTTGAAAAGGAAAGTGATTTGGCTTTTATTCAACAACTTGATAGAATTTCATTTTAGTCAATAAAATTATCTAAGAAATGAGCTCTTAATCAATTCTGTAGGTTTTTCTCAAAATCTGTTGCTCCTCAAAAAAAAATTGTCAAAATCTCTTTTGAGTATAATTTCATGAGCAATAACATAAGTTCATTAATTTTTTAAAAAAATATTATATTTGTTGAGATATTTACAAATAATTGTATTTACAGTACAAAATCACAAGTGTTACTTTGACACGCTATAACTTCAACATTAATTTACCTACAGAATTGATTAATAGCTCATTTTTTAGATAATATTATTGACTAAATATTATTCCATTATGATTTTGTTGTAAAATAAAATTCTATCAAGTTGATGAATAAATAGGGCTGGCCACGATACCAGTAGAGTTTCGGTATATAGTTTGGTATCGGTATCGGAAACCGAAACCATACCGAGACCATACCAGCTTCAAAACACCCAAAACGATACTGAGACCAAACCGAGACCATACTGAGCCTTAAGTACCGAAATTTACCGAAACTCTCGGTAGTATCGTTTGGTATCGGCAGGAAAAATGCATTTTTGAATATTAGTATTAATTAATAACTTTTTGTTCTTGGTGGCTCGGCTCTAAAGATTTGCATAATATTCTCAAAGTTCCTTATTTTTAGCTAGAGGAAAGCTAAGGAAGTGATTTTAGTATAATGTACCCACTGCCACGCCTACTTTTAATTATATCTTGGTTTTGTCGGGAACTGCTTATACGATTGGGATACAATTTTCATAATTTTCGTAAACGGCTTGTAAGCGATTTTGAAGAAATGTTAGGAGTTAGTTCTTATTAAGACTGAATGCAACCGAGACCGATACAGATACCGATACCGATATCAATACCGATACCGATACCGATACCGATACCGATACCGATACCGATAAAAACTTAGTCATACAAAACCGAGACGAGACTTAGTAATACGAGACCGAGACCGCTACCGAGAAGATACCGACATTTTTCAATTTAAACGATACCGAGACGATACCAATAAAAGTCTCGTTTGGTTTGCTATCGTGGCCAGCCCTATGAATAAAAACCAAATCACTTTCCTTTTCAAGATGGCGGCCTTCCCCTTACCCCAGCCACCCCAACAAATTTGGATTTATAATGAGGAGAAGTAGCAAACACAAATCGTAAAAAAAAAACTGATAGTTTTCGAGTAATTAAGAAAAAAATGAATTTTACCCCCTTTTACTCCCTTAAAAATTTAGCCTCGGCCCAAATTTACGGAACTTTTTAGGAAATGCTTAAGAAATCAAAACACAGCTCTCCACCAAAATTCAGCTTTGTCGGAACTTTTCGAAGTTTTGGCATTTTTTTGTCTAATTTGATGACTACTTTAGGCAAATTTTTTTTTTTGTAAAAAAAAACTAGATGCATTATTAATAAAATACGTTTTTATTTTTGACACTCTCGTTAAATATACTATTGGACTTTGATACAAATTAACAAATCGTTGAATTTTTGAAACCTGGTTCCTAAGAGTAAATCGATAAATACTTAAAATTGGCAATTTAATTTTTTGTCAATACTAATAGTTAGGAAATTTTATATAAAAAAAATATTGCATAGTCCCTCAAGAAGAAGGTTAAAACAAAATATACATTTGGAAATATCAATCAATCATCTATCTTAAATGCTGAGAACGAACCCAGTATTCAAATCAAATAATTTTTTGTTTGGCACACTTATCCTCTATGTCCGAAATAAATGACAGATTTTGTTAATTAGTTTCATGAGAATGTTTCCTTTTTCTTTCCTCTCAACAGATTTCTGATAAACTTGACATGTTGAAGATTGATTAATTAATAAAACAAGAACAAAAAGTTAAGTGAATTGAAAATCATATTATGAATCCGATTTTCCTGTGTTCAATATATACCGAATAGCTCAAATAGCTGAATTCAAAACAAGCAAACAGTATACAAAAATGAATACAAATATGGGAAGAAAGTGATGGCAAATATAACTAAGTGTCAAGGTCATCCTCTGTCGTCAGCAGTTCTGATTCTAGAAAAATCCCCTTCGTTGTTATTTTTTTAAAAGTTATTTCCAACCTTCTACTAGGAAAATGATTTATCTTAGCGCTCTTCAATGGTCAATTACTCAGTTACGCTTAATTTACTCTTTCACACTCTCTTTCTCGTGTTCTTATCAATTTAATGATACAATGTCCCTAGAGTAATTATATCGCCGTAAATAATGGTCTAATAACACTATAATGATGTATTGCATAAAGGACTATAAGGAAGAAATTAATCGTAGATAAGAATGTATACAAAAAGGAGCTAAAGGAAAAGGAATACTTTCAAGGACACAGCTAAACTCACTCACTCTTCTTCCTCTTCTTCTTCCATCAACCACGCACACATATCATTTCTTCATACAAAAATAAAGTAAAATAAATTAAAAAAAAATGTAAAACATAAATTTATCAGAAGAAACAAGATATTTTACTGTAAGGACTATTACTCACCGACAGGGTTATAATCTTATCAAATAACATTACCGGTGGCATGTGGAAGTCAAAAACAAAATACTGAAAATATGTAAAAAATAAAACGAAAGGTTTCTTATGTCTTCTAACTGATTTGTAGGAAATACATATTATAGTATAAGGAAGAACGTGGGCCGTATACAAACCTCATTGAAATAAGGACAATTCGTGCTCTCTTTAACACTGGTGTACTTTTTTTGGTCACCCACTTGAATGCACACAACAGGGTCCATATTAAGGCCAGGAAGTTGACGTGCTTCGATGATTGTTATGCAAACTTGAAAGTCTTGAGATTTAAGATGATCTGCTGTGCGGGTCATTGCTTTAATCCTATTAAATTCGAAAAAAACAAAAAATATTTTTAAATATGAAAAAAGGATTTATTTTAGTTTTTTCACATACATTTTTCCTTGGTCAAAGTTTGCAATATCTTCCATTTCACTAGATGCATTGGAGAGACCACTTTCGATGCCAGCATTTTGCTGATCTTCTTCGCCTTCTGTTGCTGATAAATTTAAGGCTGTTTGGTCAGTATCCATTATGAGTGGTGATCTAAGAAAATAGTTTCATTAAAATCACATTTATTTTCTACAAACAAATATTAAAATTAAAATGTTGTTGAAGAAAGCGGTTATGATTTTCACCTAAACCAAATCTAAAACGATTTTCTTCAAATGGGGTATACAATGGTCTTAGAGGTACATATCTTATTTTGGAATGAATTGAAATTTTGTTTAGCCTTAAAACTAAATCTGGGTGTCATCGGCCATCTTGTTATATAGGAAAAGCTATTTTTTCGCGAAAACTGCTCCAACCCCTTTTTGTCAGAAAGTGGATGCACGATGGTAATAATGCTTCGATGCATGTATAAAATTAGCAAAAGTTTTAGTGGTACACGTGTTTTAAACGTTAGACCTCAGAAAAATCACAGTCCAAAAAAAAAAAAAAAAATAAAAACAAAAAAAAAAAAAAATAAAGAAATAGTCCTATTACACAAAAAACAGTCTGTCTCGACATCTAAAATATCACTTTGTTCTTCAATGTTGGTTGGGGAAGGCTTTGCATGACGACAGAAGACGGGTTTGGAAAAAGGAATTAGCTTGAAATTTGCAGTTAGGCTCCAAATATGCAGTTTATTTGAGTTTCAAGAAAAATCGAGTTACAAATTTTGAAATCCTTATTTGACAAAAAATCGAAAAAAATTCATTTTGTACTGTTAACTTCACGGTTAAATTAGCTTGATAGCCCTTTTCTGAGCAAAGAAGCTTGCTAGAAATTTTCGGTAAGGTTTCAAATTTTCAGACGTAGACAAAACATTTTAGCTGAGTTTTTTCTTGCAAACTGCAAATTTCTTGTTAGATCCATTGCTGATAAAAGGACTACTATGCTAACTTCTCAGTGAGCTTAAAAGTGCAAAATTATTTTGTTCGATTTCTCTGTCAAATTTCAACTAAAACAGTTCAACTGAATTATTTTGAAGTAAGATTATTATTATAATTTTTTTTTTAATAAGGACTTCAAAATTTGGACCTTGATTTGGGAGCGGCTGGAAATTCTGGTTTCAAGATTCTGTTTTGTCAAAATTCAGTTTTTTTTTATTCTGTCTTATCGAAATTATGTTATGTTATGTAATACATGAATGGCTGAGAATTGTAAGTCACTAGGCCCTGATGGTTCTCTTCGAGCAGTTGCGCCACAAAATGTATGTATTTTATTTAAAAACTCTGTAAATCTATTGTAAAATAGAAATCGATTTGATAATGTAAAAAAGTACGCACTTTTATCAGAATACAGAATTATGAAAAATAGAATTTTGAATTACAGAATTTTGAAGAAACAGAATTTTAAAATACCGAATTTTAAAATAAAATAAATAAATTACAGAATTTTGATCATGCACAATTTTGTACAACCAAAATTTTGAAAAACAGACATGCAGAATTGAAAGCGGAGTTATGACCCATACAGAATTTCAATCCCAACCCCCTTGATTCTCCTTTAAATCCAAAATAAACAGCAAATGTGGGGCCTTACTGCAAATTTCTATAGCTAGCTCCATTTCTGAGAAATTCGATAAACTGCAAAACTCGGAAAAAATGAAAAAAAAACTGCAAATTCCTCTCGTGATCCAATTTATCTAGGTTAAAACCGCTATTCTAACCTTACGGAGTTTTTTTTTGTTCTTTTTAGCAAACTTACAAAAGACAATGTCACTCAAAAACGACTCGAAAACTTTTCTTAAAAAATTCAATAACTTACTTCTAAGAAAGGCTGCATTTCAGTGCAAAGCCCATTTTCAAAAGATGGTTGCAAATGATACCTCACTATCACAAATAATCATTTTTTCAATTTCAACTTTTTTGAAAACTATGTGATTGGTTTTTATCTTTTTTCTTAACAGACACTCCCAAAAGTTTAAAAAGTATATTGTGTTCAAAAATGTTAAAAAATTTATTTTTGGTATTTACATTTTTATTTGTTTTTCAAAAATATTTTTGATACTACGTTTTCATTAGACCAAATGAGGTAATTTCGTTGAAAATTTTCAAATTCGACACGAAATCATCACATTTCCCATACAAATTCACGTATGATATAATTTAAACAAAATTAGCACGAAATTAGGTTGGAAATTAAGTCAAAACCTAACGAACACACCCAATAAACCACAGTTTGAAGAGCTCTGAAAAGGTTTTGTATGAAAATGTCAAATCTCAATGGAAGGAGACAGAAAAAAAACAACAACGAAAAGTGATTTTATTAGCCAGTTGAAATTCAAAAATGAAATAAGCTGTCAAACAAAATGAAAACACTTTTCCTGTTTGAAATGAAAACGTAGTATAACAGAAGCTCCCAATAAGTTTAAAAAGTATTGAGTACCAAAATTTTAAAAATACATAAGTATTTTTGAGATTTAATTTTTTTTTTTGAAAGGTGAATACTTCGAAAACGACTCAATTGATTTTTTTTAAAGTCTGTACAAATTTTGTACAAAAATTACGAGACCTTTCATACAAATATTTAAAAACCTTTGAGAAAAATCTCATTTTTCTCGAAAACTACTTCTTTGATTTTGATAAAGTGTGTTTTTTTTTATGTGCAAAGCCCGAAATGGTCTATTATAGTTTAAAAAATAAAATGCAAAAATATGTCGCACGTACTCTAATGTTTAAGAGAAGGATGGTTTAAGGTATTGTATATAAAAACATGGAAATTATGAGAGAAAAATGTAGAGAAGCATGAAATACGACACTTAAATTAGCTAAAACAACTCTTTTGACAGTTTGAGGTGAAAAAAAAGTATGCCATCTTAATTCTTGATTGAATATGATTGTATGGGAAAAAAAATTTAAATCGTTGGAGCGGTTTTTTTTTTTAAATTAATTTTTTATATATAAAATTCTTAAAACATTTTTAAGAACAAATTTTGGTATGCAAATATAAAGTATATATTTATGTGTATATAAAACAAAATTTGAAAAAAAATTGTCAACCCGTTTTTGAGATATCGAATTTTCAAAAAAAAAAATTGAAACTTTTTTTAAAAATCCAAAAACTTTTTTTTGAAGATTTTGATATGCAATATTATTTAATTTTATCTGAAATTTGTATATACAAAAATTCATCTAGATCCGTTAAGCCGATAACGAGAAAATTCAAAATAAAAAAATACGTTCTATGACGGGTAACATTAATAGTTGCTTAGTGTAAAATTTTATAATTTTAGTAGTAGGTCGTACTAGTTTTAGTATATGGAAAAAGTTTAATCAAAATCGAAGGAGTCATTTTTAAGGAAAAAATATTTTCCTCTGCGGTTTTTAACTTTTGTATGGAAGGTACCGTTATTTTTTCATAAATGTAAAATTTTTTCTAAAAATATTATAGAGAGTACTAAAAAACTCTTAAATATCGAGTTTCAAAAAAATCGATCATGTCGTTTTCGAAATATTTGATCTTCCAAAAAAAATTGTGAAACATTTTTTACAATTCAAAAAAATATTTTTCAAAAATTTTGGTACACAAAACTATTTATATTTTTTGCAAGCTTCTGTGAAAAAAAAAGTAATTGAAATCGGTATTATCGTTTTAAAGAAAATCAAAAATTAAAAAAATGGTTCTTTGGGAGGTACCATTAATAGCCATTTTTGAAAAATGTGTTTCCACCCAATGGAAGCCTTTGCTAAAATAAATTTATTGAAGTTTTTTTAAGAAAAGTTGTCGAGCCGTTTTTGAGAAAAGTAGGTACGATTATTTAAAATTGCTAAAAAAAATTGTATAAAAAAAACGTGTGGGCATAATCACCAAAAACCACTATGTACCAAGTTTGAAGAAAATCGATCGAGGCGTTTAGGCTGTAGACGAACAGATAGACAGACAGAATTGTGCCACCCACTTTTTTGGTGTTCTCTATCATCGTAATATCATGTTTGATTGTTATCTCAAATTTTTTTTTTACACGAATCCAAAACTTGCCTTATATGTAGTACCTATATCGCAAAACAACACAATTGTTGGCATACGAATCGGTAAATGGGGAAAAAGGAAAGAAACCGACTGAACAATAGCAAGCTTGTGTGTGTTAGTAAAAATGCTAGTCGCTGGTTGCAATTGATAAACAACGAAACCTGTATTGGGATTGAGCAGAACATGTGGCTTCAGTGGCGCGGTGTGTAGTGCATCGGCCTCTGAATTGCAAGGTTCATGGTTCGCTCCTAGATGACGGCAAAGAGTTTTTCAATTAATACGAGCATAACCAAACTAAGCACCTAAGTGGTCTGATGATCGAGGTGGCTCTCGTGAAATAGCTATAACTCCAGCCTATATACTTGGTGGAAACATACGCAAGTTGTTGTTGTTCATTCAAAAATTATTCAATATAAATTGATGTATAACTTGCAGCATGCACTGCACTTGAGTGGATTTTCATTTACACACAAACCCAACTTAAATTCAAAAACATTTTCTTTTAAATTTTGAAACCCAATAATACTTATATTTATAAGAAGCTTCTATATAAAACAGGTTTGATCAAAATCTCGAGTTAAACTTTGCTTACGAATGCATAACTCACCATATTATACCTATACATATACATACATAATGTACATACATACATACATATATCGTAAGTTAAAATTTAATATCAAATCAATTTAACTAAACAACTATCAACAATACATTCCATTCGAACCTTATCTTTGATTTTGATTTTCTCCATCGAATTTAAATGTTTTTTTTTTTATTTACCGTAATACGAAAAAAACTTTGAACATCTTTGGGCTCTCACCAGCGCCGAAGATTTTAATCATTTTTCAAAATTGATGCATTATTACGGCACTGGTGACACCCCAAAAAATTTCAAATTTTTTTTTGTCTCCAATTCCTACTTTTTTATCATAACATTTATATTACGGTAAATAGAAAAATGTAAGAGAGGGCATATCGAGATTTTGTCGTGAAAAATTGAGTGCCGTTACATTTTTGAAAATCGAACCATTTTTAAGCCACTGCAAAGTTCAGGGTCATAAAATATTGCATTTTAAAATTTTCAAAAAAAAAGTATTTTTGATTAAAGAAAAAAAAAATCAAAATATTCTTTTGCAAAATCGATATTTCAAAATTTGGTTGATAACTTTTTTGAAAATTTAATTTTTATCTGCATGTTAGTAAAAATCTTAAATTTGCCAAAATTGTTTCTATTTTTTCTTAGTCTGCTATTACACGATGAAACTAGACGCGTGAAACTTTTCGAATACCATAAGTGCAAAAGAGAAAAAAAAATCGAAAAGATGAGACGGAAAAAAACTTCCCTGTGTCGCGTGGGAAAATTTTCGGTGCAACTATTTGAGGTTTCTCTTTTCCGTTTTTTTTACTATTCTACTTCATATGATTTGCGAGGAGTAAGCATCGATGCAATAAACAGAAATACACAGTCAGGGTTACCATTTCTCTGAAAATTTTTCACATTAGATTTGCAAAAAAGTTCAGTGGATTGAATTCTTTCGCAGTAGATTTATTTTTAGTCGTTTTTTTTCAATAGTAAAATATATTATTTTAACAAAACTAATAAAAAAAATGTAAAATATAAATAAAAATAATAAAAATTATATTCAAAATACTTTTTTTAATAATATGCCTGTTCGTGTACTTCCTAAAACTACGAATAATGTATCAGACTTTCACTTACACACGAGCGAGTACTGGCTAGTGAGTTGGGTTCATACATTAATAATTGTCAAATCACTCGCCGCTCTACTTGTTTCTCAACTGGCTGCGAAAGAAGCAAGCCAGTTGATTTGCGAGTAGGAAAAGTTTCGATGTGCTAGTAACTCGCTAGTGATTACTCGCTCGTGTGGCCTCAGGGTTATGTACCTGCTTATTATTGTTCCAAAAATCAAGCGCAGTAGATTTTATTCAGGAAGTAGATTTATTTGAATATTTGAAATCAAAATCGGACTACGAAGTTTTCTCAAACGCTTTTATGCAATTCTCTATTCTCTCTGAGCAGCTCTATAATGAATACATTGTATGCATGCAATCCTCCATAACTTCCAATCCTAAACGTTTCTATGAATTTATAAATGTGAAAAGAAAATCCGATGGCTTCCCTCCTTCGCTCGTGTACTTGAACAACTCTTCATCGGACCCTACAACAATAGCTAATTTTTTTGCCAATTTTATCAAACAGTCGTTTTCGGATTGTGATACTGAGTCTGATACAAAATATTTCGAGTACTTAAAAGATTCTCCACAAACATCTTATTCATCTCTTAATATCCTCCCAACCATGTTAAGTGCAAAAATTGATAAGTTAAAAGAGGACTACTCTACAGGTCCTGACGGCATTCCAGCAGTTGTCCTCAAAAAATGCTCAAATGCTTTTATTCACCCACTGACCTCTCTCTTTAGGCTATCTATTTGTCAAGGTGTTTTCCTCAATCTTGGAAAGTGTCCTTCATAGTTCCTATCCATAAAAAAGGACCAAAGAATAATGTGTCTAATTATCGCCCAATAGCCAAACTTTCTTGCATACCGAAAATTTTCGAAAGTATTCTCTATGATGCACTCGCTTTCTACTGTAAACCTATTTTGTCTCCCGTTCAACACGGTTTCTTAGCTGGCAGATCAACAACAACAAACCTTGTGGAATTTGTGTCTCATACGCTGTGCACTATGGAAAAAGGGGACGAAGTTGATGTTGTATCCACTGATTTTAGTAAAGCTTTCGACAAAATGTCTCACAAAATAATTACTTTCAAATTAAAAATACTCGCCTTTCCTTCACTTTTCATCTCATGGATTGACTCATATTTGTCTAACAGAAATTACATTATCCACTTCAGATCATCCCTTTCCTTTCCTTTCAGCGCCCCTTCCGGTGTTCCACAAGGTAGTCATCTAGGCCCAATGCTATTCATTTTAGCAATCAATGATGTCGCTAACATTTTGGAGTGTGATCTTTTGATTTATGCGGACGATATGAAAATATTTAATCGTATATCATCACCCACTGATTCTCGCTATCTGCAAGACAACCTTGATAGATTTTCTCTTTGGTGCCAAGAAAACTTCCTGGAACTTAATGTAAGCAAGTGCCATACTATTACTTTTTCCAGAAAACGCCAACCTGGGCCACTTCGAACCTATTTAATTCAGGGGGACGTAGTGCCTTATGTTACTTCCTCTCATGACTTGGGCGTCATATTCGATAGAGAGCTTAATTTTCACTCCCATATTGACAACATCATCAATAAAGCCAACTCAATGCTAGGGTTTATAAAACGTTGGTCAAAAGAATTTCCAGATCCATATGTGTCTAAAGCGCTTTATGTTACCTTTGTTAGACCTATTCTCGAATATGCTTCTCAAGTTTGGTCACCGCATCAAGTTACACAAATTAAACGGATTGTAACTGTTCAACGTAGATTTCTTCGCTTTGCACTGCGTAGCCTTCCGTGGGATGATAATTATCATCTCCCTCCATATGTCGATCGTTTGCACCTTATAAATCTGAATTCCCTAGAAAAGCGACGTGAAACCTCAGACATCGTCTTTATTCACGATTTACTTACTGGTAATATTGACTGCCCAGCCTTACTGAATGCTATCTACATTAACACTAACCCCCGTAACATTAGGACAGTACCCCTCTTTCGTATCCCTTATCACCGTATAAATTATTCCTTTTATAATCCTATGTCTCGTATGCTTCGTAATGCTAACAACTTTTCAAATGTTTTTGACTTCAACATATCCAAATCAGCCCTTCGCAATACCCTCCTCTCAAGCCTTCCATAGTAATGTGTTTTAAATTCTTTTTTTCTTTTATTTTTTTTTAAATTATATTTTTGTTAATGTAAGTAGGTACATATGTATATATATAATGTTAACATTGTATTTATTGTTATCTAGTTTTTAAGCTCTGCTTGTACTAAGCATTGAATAAATTGAATATTCTGCAATTGCAGTAAAGTGGCAACTCTGACACAGTCCAACTCGGAAATGAAAAATAAACAAAACTGTCAAATTGGTTTCATGAATCTGGTTTCAACGTGTAATAGAGCTTGAATCAGCGAACGAAAATACAATGAAGAATTCGAAGAAGGCGCATGCATCTAGTTTCATCGTGTAGTAGCAGACTTAAAGACATTTTAAAAATTAAATACATACAAATTTTTTTTTTTTAAACTAGTCCTACGATTTTTAAATTTTTATTTCTATAAGTTCATATTTGATTATGAATTCAGATGGCATTCTTTTTTTTCACTTCAAACCATTAAAGGAGTTTCTTTAGGGAATTTAAATACCGAATTTCAAGCTTTTAAACATTAAGCTCTATAGTAATTTTCATGTCTCTGTACACAAAGAAACAATTTTATTCTTACTTGTAGCTAAAATAATTGAATTTTGTTTTCACGTATATTTTACGATTAAGAAAAAAATATATTTTCTATATGAAAATTCCATTTCGTTTGGATGTATAAACAAGACTTAATGCTTAAAAATAAAAAAAAAATAAATATTTATAGGTATAAATGTTGTCAAAAAACCCAAAAATATTTGTTTGAAAATTTGGACACATAATTCTTTATTTTTGTACCTTCCAAAACTACAAATTCTTACGAACTCATGCCAAAGTTCCGTCAAAAATTCAAATTAAAAAATAAAATTGTACATCTTAAAAGTACACCAGAAGACATAGGTACTATGTTCAATGTATGTACATTGTACACATGTATTTATATTTTTTTTAGAAGCTTCTACAAAATTATTAAAAATCAGTTTCTTAGTCACAGTTTTCTTTCCTTTCATCTAATGCCGTACAATTGGAGTTTAATTTATAGACCTTATGTCTTATAGGCATAATTAAAGTTCAAATTATTAAAAAAAAAAAATATTGGAGAAAAAATTCCTTCATGGATCCTTTTACACGAAAAAAATATTTTTCGCTTTTAAGTTCTAATTTGTTCCACTGTATCTCATTAATTTATTAAACATCGAAAATGATTATTTTAATGTGAACGTACATATACCTAGTTTATTTTTGTCAACATTTGTCGCAGTAGAGACTAGACACTAGAGCTATTGCACGTGTAAGAATCAAATTAAATGAATAAATTTGTCTTTTCAGATTTTTTGTTTTCAAAAAATGAAAGTAATACCTTCTTTCAAGGGAACAAATATTATGTTTCTCTTATAACCTTGACCTTTTCATCAAATACAGAATTCGATATCCCACCATACTGCTTCTGAGTACTCACTGGACTATACCAAAGGTTAAACGTAAATGAAATACTTAAATAATTTACCTTGGTAAATAAATTTATACCCTTGCATTTAAATTATCTGAAACAGATGCACATGATACACCATTGGCTTTGAATGTTATATAACGATTGACCTAATATATACATACATTATATTATATTTCCTAATGTAAATTATCTACAAGGATAGTTATGTATATAGATGTTGGATAACTGACCAAGAGCGACATTATTGCATTTGATCATTTGATGAGAATGTATTTTGTTTGCAAAAAAAAAAAAATAGAAAAAAAAATAAACTTGGACAATTAAAATAAAATGCACGACTGGGTCGCACGTACTTGCTCTTATGTTCAAGACACTGCGAGTTTAAGAAAATTGTATATACAAACATGGAAATTATGAGAGAAAAATGTAGAGAAGCATGAAATACGACACTTAAATTAGCTAAAACAACTCTTTTGACAGTTTGAGGTGAAAAAAAAGTATGCCATCTTAATTCATGATGGAATATGATTGTATGGGAAAAAAAAATTTAAAATCGTTGGAGCGGTTTTTTTTTAAATTAATTTTTTATATATAAAACTCTTAAAACATTTTTAAGAACAAATTTTGGTATGCAAATTTAAACTATATATTTATGTGTATATAAAAACAAAATTTGAAAAAAAATTGTCAACCCGTTTTTGAGATATCGAATTTTCAAAAAAAAAAATTTGAAACTTTTTTTAAAAATCCAAAAACTTTTTTTTTGAAAATTTTGATATGCAATATTATTTAATCTTATCTGAAATTTGTATATAAAAAAATTCATTTAAATCCGTTAAGCTGATAACGAGAAAACTCAAAATAAAAAAATACGTTCTATGACAGGTACTACTAATATATGCTATGTGTAAAATTTTATAATTTTTGGTGGTAGATCGTACTAATTTTAGCATATGAAGAAAGTTTAATCAAAATCGTAGGAGTCGTTTTCAAGCAAAAAAATATTTTCCTTTGCGGTTTTTTCACTTTTGTATGGAAGGTACCGTTATTTTTTCATAAATCTAAAATTTTTTCTAAAAATATTTTAGAGAGTACTAAAAAAGTCTTAAATAACGAGTTTCAAAAAAATCTGTGATGCCGTTTTCGAAATATTTGATTTTCCAAAAAAAATTTTAAAATATTTTTTAAAAATCCAAAAAATATTTTTTCAAAAATGTTGGTACACAAAACTATTAATATTTTTTGGAAGCTTCTGTATAAAAAAATAATTAAAATCGGTCATACCATTTTGAAGAAAATCAAAAATTAAAAAAATGGTTCCTTGGGAGGTACCATTAATAACCATTTTTGAAAAATGGTTTTCCACCCAAAGAAAGCCTTTACTAAAATAAATTTATTGAATTTTTTTTTAAGAAAAGTTGTCGAGCCGTTTTTGAGAAAAATACGATTAAGTAAATTTACCAAAAAAAAATGTATGACAGGTACCGTTATTTTTGGTTCTAAAAAAAAAAATGAAAAAAACGTGTCGGCAGAATCACCAAAAACCACTAAGTACCAAGTTTTAAGAAAATCGATTGAGCCATTTAGGCATCCGTTTGAAAACGGCATCATAGATTTTTTTGAAACTCGATATTTAAGACTTTTTTAGTACTTTCTAAAATATTTTTAGAAAAAAATTTACATTTATGAAAAAATAAGGGTACCTTCCATACAAAAGTGAAAAAACCGCAAAGGAAAATATTTTTTTTGCTTGAAAACGACTCCTACGATTTTGATTAAATTTTTTTCATATACAAAAATTAGTACGATCTACCATCAAAAATTATAAAATTTTACACATAGCAACTATTAGTAGTACCTGTCATAGAACGTATTTTTTTATTTTGAGTTTTCTCGTCATTAGCTTATCGGATTTAAATGAATTTTTTATGTACAAAATTCAGATAAGATCAAATAATATTGCATATCAAAATTTTCAAAAAAAAATGTTTTTGGATTTTTAAAAAAAGTTTCAAACTTTTTTTTTGAAAATTCGATATCTCAAAAACGGGTTGACAATTTTTTTCAAATTTTGTTTTTATATACACATAAATATAAAGTTAGATTTTTACCAAAATTTGTTCTTAAAAATGTTTTAAGAATTTTATATATACAAAATTAATTTAAAAGAAAACCGCTCCAACGATTTTAAATTTTTTTCCCATACAATCATATTCCATCATGAATTAAGATGGCATACTTTTTTTTCACCTCAAACTGTCAAAAGAGTTGATTTAGCTAATTACAATGTCGTATTTCATGCTTCTCTACATTTTTCTCTCATAATTTCCATGTTTGTATATACAATTTTCTTAAACTCGCAGTGTTTTGAACATAAGAGCAAGTACGTGCGACCCAGTCGTGCATTTTTTTTTATTTATACCTCTCTCACTCTCTCCTGGTAATGGAATATTGAATCTGTTCCATTTTGTTTAAAGAGAAAATGAAAACAAACTAAACATAAATAAGTATTAAAAGTACATAGTGTTCAGTTGCACCGAATAAGAGCACTGGGGCGTATGTGGAACATAATTATTAAATCTATATACATATTTTGCTTGTTTAGTGCAACGGTTGCCAAACTTTTTGAGCTGTGCAACACTAAACAATATCAAAATATAGATTTTTAATCCAAAAGTAAAACTAACTTCAAAAATTTGTATCCAGATCTCCAATCAATTAATTAAAAATAGGTACGACAGTGGCTCCTCAACTCCTTAATGCATTTCTTCGAGGTACGACAGTGGCCTCCTCAATTAAATGCTGTCGTATCCGTCTAAGATGCAAATTTTTTAATCATTCAAAAGAATTTTTTTTTTAAGTCGTGTTATTTTTTACTTATCTACATAATTACAAAAGTGTGTGGTAGAAAAAACTGGGGGAGGGGGGTGGATCAAAAAATTAAAAAATCATAAATGTCTTATTGTATTAAGAACTGCATAATTAAGAATATTGTAAGAACCTAAGTAGGTATAATAATGTAAGTAACATTATAAAATAATGGTACAAGGTTATAGGTATTTTCGCCATTTATGAATGACCTCTTCACAATAATTATCTTCAAAATCCCTGTGTAAAAGTCAGGCGCGGATACAGGGGGAGGGCAATGGGTGCAATTGCCCCCCCCCCCTGGGCAAGAACGAACGAAGCATAAAATATGAATTTAATAAAAAAAAGCTTATTTTTTTCTTGGTAGAGCAGCGTTGCAGCAATGAGTGGTTGTGCGTTGCCGACTGGCTGACCAGGTTCAGTTCCGCTTTCGCAAATTGCCTTCAAATCGACTGAGTGGAAAGCTTATAACTTCAGTTTTAGATGTCCGATCTTCAAAGTTAAGGTCTTTAATTAAAAGATAGATGTCCGGCTACATTTTTGTACATTTAACATTGAATGAGAAAAATCAATTTATTTCATACTAGGGAGCAGATTGAATGCCAAATCGATTTGATTTTCACTTTTCAAAAAAGTTAGTAAGTTTTACCCTACTAGAACTGATGATATATTTGAGTTTTGTATCAGCAAATGGGCCTAAGATATCTAATTCAAGTTAAAATAATAAACTACATTTGTGTATAAAATTTATTGAGAAATACCAAAAAATTTCATACAAAGGGTGAAAGAGTTCTTTTTATGGTAAATATTTAAATGTGCGTTGAGGGAGTACTTTCACTAGAGAAAACTCTGGAGACCAAATCTCGGATATCATTCTTCCTCTCTGGTGAGCTTATTTTATGACTGTGTTTGTGTCTACTTTCGTGTTTTACCCTCGAGAATTCTTCAGAGCTGCTCACCGTCTTTTTACTCTAAAATGGTTATACACCTTAAGAGTATGCAAACGCACCTGTGTTTCGAGCTCGGCGTTTTGGTTTTAGGAACTTCCATTTTCCATATTATTAGAAGAGTACGAATCCAACGAAGAAGATTGGAGAGAAACCAGGAACGATTACAGCAGTCACTGCCGAAGAGAAATTGGATGGAACTTTTACACCTAAGGATAGGTGTTTTTGGCCGTTTTTGAAAACGTCAAGTCAATGCTAATTCGATTGTCAATTTATCGTCATATTACTATTGTATCGAACTGCGGCAGCTCTGCAAACGATGGTTTGAGATTATTTGAAATATTTTTACTAAAACTTAGGCCAATACTTCGTTTTCATTAGACTAAATGAGGTAATTTCGTTGAAAGATTCCAAATTTTATACGAAATCATCTCATTTCCCATACAAATTCACATTTAGAAATGAAACAATTTCAACCAAATTAGCTGGAAATTAGGTTGGAAATTAAGTCAAAACCTAACGAACACACCCATTCGGCCACATTTTGAAGAGATCTGAGAAGGTTTTGTATGAAAATGTCAAAGCACAATGGAAGGAGACAGACAAAAACAACAACAAAAAGCAATTAAAAACTAGCTGAAATTCAAAAATGAAATGAGCTATCAAACGAAATTACCAAATTACAAATGAAAACACTTTTTCTGTGATTTGCAAAATTACCTCATTTCCAATGGAAACGTAATATAAGTATATTGTAAACGAAATGTAAAACGAAAGTTATAACAATCGAAGGATGAATCGAAAAGGTCTGACAGAAAAGTTTAACTTAAAGTTGTTTTTTCTTTGTATTTTCCACTAGAATCATTGTGTCTTAATTTAATGTCGGAAAGCTTGGTTTTGTGTCGATGGACGAAGGCATCTGAGCAAACGATACAGTTTATCTCGGTTTCGATCCTTCAATTTTCTTGCAAACGCATTTGACGTTAATGAACACGTCCTCCGGCTTCTCAACATTTTTGTTGCCAACTCGATTTTTTACTGCAGAGTTGCACCACATATGATGTTTTCGAACATTTGACTTTAGGAAACTGCATTATCGAACACAATGCTTATGCAGTAAAACTTGTATTTGACTTTTGCAGTTTGCGTTCGAGAACATTCCGCAAAATGCATTTTTGATGCTGATGACGTTCTAGAAAATAGCCTTTTACTGGCAAGGTTAGGTTAGGTTGTCCCAGCTAAAGAAGAGGCTAGAAGTTTCACTCAAACTCGAACGTTATGTGCCTGAACAGGAACATACCACTGTGCCATTTTGTTTTCCGAGCATAATTGTGGAGTTACGCAGATCCAGAGGGAGCTCAAAAACACCTTAAAGACACCATGCTATAGCTACAAACTGCAAAACTTCATTTCACAAAGTTCAAATTACCCGCTGTTCGAGATATTGTGGCAGTTATGAAAGAGTTAATTGCTTTCTTCAAATTTTAAACTCATCAATTCTAATTGCTTTATGTAATCAGGCTTGTAGAGCGGTACGAAGTGTACTCAAATTTGCTGTAGATCTCATCAAGATTTTGGAAATTCACGAAAATTGCCCCCCCCCCCCCCCCCTCTGAATGAAATCCTGGATCCGCGCCTGGTAAAAGTTGTGACAAAAAGCTAGAGACTGTATGTAGGTTGGGCCCATACCAAAAAAATCGAATTCCCCCGTTCAGGTCATTGGGTCAATTTTCTTAAAAGCTGACTTAAAATAAACAAAACAAATATTAAGAAATAAATAGGGCAACAAGTCAGCAAAAGTCAATTCTCTAATCTGCCGTGTTAAGAAACGTAATCTGTATTTTTGATATTTTGAGATAAACGCGTTTTACTGTTTTTCTATGTACCTAACTTTTTTGTTTCCGAAGTTGTTTCATACATAAGGATATGATAAGTAAACAAATTATATTTTTTTTTATCAAAAACTCATTTGTTTATTTTTAATAGAAGTCAAGTTAAATAACATTCATATTAAGACCATCTGTCGTAGGTATCTACAAGTAAATAATTTTTTTTTCTGGATCTACGAATAATTATATGGTAGTTACGTTTTCTTTTTTCTTATAAAAAATGCAGATACTTAAATTTATCTTCAAAAAGCATGGTTTTTTGTACATGCGTCATATTTCGTAAGTGATTTTAACTCCTAAATAAAACAAGAAAGTGAAAGTGAAAATCGCTCCCTGCGTTTGCCCCTGGGTTAGTATAATAGTATTTAGTCCAAATAATTGCCTTGGCTCTGACTTTACAAGAGGTGCTTTTTTATGAAATTTAACATCACGGTTTCGCATATTTGTGGCTGTATTTCGTGAATAACAGATCTACTGTTTTCCTTAAGTGCCATAGATGTTCAAGCAAAACCATTTCAATGATTTTGAAAACATCTTAGCAGTCATGGAATGGATTTTGCACAAATTCACTTTCCAAATATTTTGACAAGTTTTTTTTTGACATTTCAACCAAATAAAAAAAATTATGATTCGCCCTCCAAAAATTGTAAAATATCTTCTCTACCAAAAAAATTAATCGCAAAAAGTAATAAAAAAAACAAGTTAAACAGTCAAAATACGCATCCATTGAAAATATAACAAATGGTGATGAAGTCTAGTAAGTTTTTTTGAATTAATTGCAGCCATACAGAATACCACTACATGCATATGTACATTGCACATATACATATATGAGTAGATGAGAACCAAAACTCGTCATATCCACTTTTATCAAAAATTGAGATTTTGATGCAGATTTGTTAAGATGGGCATATTGAATAGTTTCAAAGGAAAATTTGACAGCCTTACCACTCCAAACCCCTTAACTATCGATGTCAAACATCGTAACTGTCTCCAAAACTCTCCATATCCATTGTGCAATTTGCATCAAAACTTTCCATATCCATTGTATGCAGTAGGTTTGGTTTCAAAACTCTTCTTATCCATCATAGGCAATTGATTATGTCATATAATAAGGAACTAAAACGTTCATGGGTTTTTGTTGTTAAAGTCCTTAAATGGGTCATTGAAGATTGGAAAGTAGTGTAGAGGGGGGAAGGTGTGGAAACTGGCCTTATACAATCATTTGCAGCAAAACTCTTCATATCCAAATTTAATTGTTAAATATCTTTTAAACGGAACATCCAATATATTTTTGCTCTTAATTATACAATATAGGTTTAAAAATCTTTTATTATACAAAATAAAATCTTTTCTAGCAACTATCATTTAGCCGTATTAAGTTTGTCTCCATTTGCACAAAACGAAAATTTTGGATATAACGAGTTTTGGTTCTCAACTACTCATATATTCAATTAATAAGTCCATGATCCCAGCGGGAAAAATAAAAAAAAACATTGAGGAAAACCCTGCTTTTTCCTTGAGGAATGGAAGCTGTACCTGCCACTTTTCAGCTTATTCCATTGATGAATTTAACATGGGCGTGTCATTGGCGGGAAGCACATGCCACTTTCTCGATGAAAATTCACTAACGAATTCACTACTTCAATGGAAGTTGTTTATTCACCGATCCAGGTGATGAAAAACATGGTGATTGCATAATCTGTGAATTCAGTACGTACGGGTATTTAGCTTATTCATCAGTTCAATAATTTAGAAGAAAAATGTAAATGAAAATTCAATTATGATATCACCAGGTTAGTGGTAGTTTCTTTTTCATCAATTAAATCCTCCCATTTGTTTTGTTTAGTAAATCCCAGTGGGAAATTTTCAAAATTTCACCGAAGAATAGCCAGCTTTTTCCTCCAGGAATAGAAGCAACACACAAGAAATACTATTGTTTAATCATTTAGTGAGATTATTAACATCGGTAATGTACCCTCTATTTTAAAATGAAATCAAACCAAAAAGCAGTTCCCATTTCAAATCAAAATATATTGGCGTTTCGGCAAACGTAATTTCAATTGAATTCAGTTCGTCTTACATGGACTTTTTTACAGAAAGTCACAGTGAATTGTATCCAACAAAATGAGAATTTAAAGTTGCCAAAAAATCATAAACAACTTTGTGCATTACTCTTCACCTACTAAATCATTGCATGTCGTTTTTTTTATGATTTGGCAAGTGAATTCATTGATTATTTCAGCAATAAATTTCATTGAGGACGATTTGTCTCGCTGGGATAATGTGCATTAATTATTCTGTATGCGTGACTTTTTAAACAATTAATATTTGACTCCTGAGTGGGCTTTAGGATTACTAGATCATACATCTGTTTATTAATAAAAGGACGTTTCGCATATTGTTAGGTTAATTATTTTTCACTTCTAGTTTTCCTAAAAAACTATCTACTTTAGGAATTTAAAAAGGTCTGTAATCCTTTAACTGTTTAATTTTTTTGTTATAGGCCTTAAAAATAGCGTTTGAAAGTAGATAATATCAATTTTTTGCTTGCAACGATAAGTTCAGAGTTAAATTTGCGTAAAATCAGAGTTAGCTAATCTTGAAAATAAATTCATTCCAAGTTAACTCAGAAATGGTTTTTCAGTTAAGGATTAACTATCTTTCAGTTGTTAAAAATCTATTGAAATCGATGTCCGACTCTTTGGATATGGTTGGTTGGAAATGGTTTTTCAGTTAAGGATTAACTATCTTTCAGTTGTTAAAAATCTATTGAAATCGATGTCCGACTCTTTGGATATCACGCTTTGGCTCCTTTTAAGAAATCGAAATCAAGATGGGGTCACAGCGGTAACAGTCCTAGAGTAGGTATGGTCTATGAGTTAAATCACCAAATTAGGTGAGTTAACTCAAAGTTAAACAAGGATTAAAATTGACAGAAAAACAAAGTTTCTGAAGTTAGGTCAGGTTTATACCCCTGAAACTAGGATGATCTGGCTCTAAACAAATGACCTAAGACCCTAAGAGTCTATAATACTAAACTTAAATTTTTGAGTTCGATTTAAACGCTTATGCTCTATCTTTTCCTCAAAGTTAACTGTCACATGAGTTCTTATGTTGAATATAAATGAAGTATGTATGTATGTATATGTTTCGTTTCAGCAAATGGGCTTTAGTTAACGTTATAAATTAAATAAATTATAAAATGATGGATACAAGTTAGGGGAGGGATTTTTGCCCACCCTCCAAATTTTCTATCCTTCGCAACTAGTTCTTTCTATTTGGGAAACAACTTATTGTTTTAGTGCATACCTACCATACATTAACAATATTAAGACGTTAATTATAAGCTCTTGTGCAAGTATGGAGGGCGGTAATCATTTAGGGTCAGTCTTCAGTGGGTCAAAGCCTCTACCAACATTTTTCTTCCAGCTTTCTTGGTCCCTATAGCTTAAGAAGGAAAGCGGCATTTTTATGGAAGAATATCCAATATAGAAATTTTGAGGTTGGATTTCCAATTCAGGGTAACAAAAGCATCAACTTCTACTTACTCGTTTACTCTTAATCCACGATTAAGTTATTAGATTTTTTGTTAAGTGCTCTTATTAATAGGAAAAAGCTTCGTTTAATTTTTCCCACGAGATTAAATTTTTCGTAAAATAAAATTATGACGGTATTTTAAAGCAGTACCTATATGTAAATACTTTAAGGCAAATAAGTACATCCCCGCTTCCATTGAAAAGAACATTTCAAAAAAAAAAAAAAAAAAAATACAGTATGAGCATTCTATCTCCACATCCAACCGAAGATGCACATCAGGATAAGCACCAGGTATACCCATTAAGAGAATTTCAAGAATCTATAACATTTTGTCAGCTCTCAACATCCAAAAGGAGCAAATATTTGTACACATGGGATATATAAACCGAAAATACGTCAAGGATTTAGAGCTGTGAATTCCTTCTGTAAATATTTAATTCCTTAAAGAGTTGTCTTATTTTTTTAAGTAGGAGCCAGAAACACGACGACATCAAGGATCAAGATAATATAATAAAAAAAAAACAAACACTTTATCGTCAAAAAGTGTACCTTTGGTAATTTAATTCCTATACGCATCGCATACAAACTTGACAGCAAACGTATCGATGTGCTCTCGGTAATAAAATCCCAAAACTCTCCTCTCAAGGCTCTGATGTATGTATGAAGGATATGTTTAAATATTACCTCGTTTTCCTGAAAATTCACATGAATTCGTAGCACAAATGACAAAAAAAAAAAAACATGATGTAGTACATGTACATGTGGGTAACAGGGTTTTCTAAGAAGTTTTCATATCTATTCGCAGATGAGGGCTCCATCACAGTACCGCGAGGTAATCTTCACATAAAAACCAAACTGAATATTCATGAAATAATAGATTCTGACATTTGATGGCTATCCCTAGAACAACATATCCACGTCCACACATAGAGCAACCTCATGCAAAATGCATTAACTCTCGACTGCACTTTTCACATTTCAATATCCAAAAACGCAAATTTCAATTCCAATTCGTCAACAAAAGCGATTGGATTCCCAGAAAATATTATACCTATAGGGACTACCTATGCACCTATAGTTCCAAAATTGATTTCATGAATATTTTCGCCCAAAACGAACAAAACCAGCATCATGCTTGCTTAGCCTAGGGGAAGTAAAATTAAAGTCAACACAAATTTCACCTATACAAAACTCTTGGGTACATTTATTTAAAAATTCAAAATGGTTAAGCAAAACGAGTGCCATTCAAAGTTACTCTCGGAGACACAAGCTCAAGAGTGTATGGAAAGGTGGATGAAATCAAAAAAGCGCCCTCATTTGGGTCAATGCCATAACCTTGGCTTCATTGTGCAACCTTGGCTACCATGAACTCGTATAAGCATTTCATCGTCAACAACAGGTGTTAACAGAACAAAAATTATGGTGGCATAAAATGTAAACTTACCTGCCCTCATCCTCGGTACTGCTATCCCTTGATTGTGGTGGTGGTCGATGTTTTCCCAAGCGCAGAACATTCTTCACAGTTCGCAATGACATCTTCTTTTCCTTGGCCATTGGTGTGCCTGGTGCACTGGCCACCGTTCCCGGAGTGGTAGTTCGACCTCGAGTCGCGGTTGGTGATTTCCCGAATTTGTCGAATTTCAACTCGGATTTGTGGTGACTGCTAGATACCGCCGAGCGCGAACCGCCAACGCCTTGGCCGGAGGACATAACGCGACGCAACAAGTGACGCTTCCGACTGATAAATGAATCACTATGCTCTAAGAGGGGACGAATTAAATCAACAATATTCACATTTATACATACATATTGTGGGAGTTAGGAGGTACTACACTTTCTTAACAATCATCAGATACAAAAGTATCTATTTTCACAAAATTATTATATCTACATAATTGTATCTACTTGAAATATAGTAAAACACCAAAGCAAAAAACACAAGAAAAAAAAATGTAACTGTTACACACCTCGATGGAGACTACGCTCCAAATTCGCTATGTTCTGTTCAATGTCGAGAAGCATCTGTTGATCATCCTCGAGACTTTTACTGCTGCAGCTAATGTTGTGCTGCTCCTGTATCGGTCGAACCAGGTTGGTTGGTTCGAAATTCCCAGCAGCATCATCTGGTGATATGTATTTGGCTTCGAATACAACAATTGCCTGATGTACAACGAGTAGTATACGATGGGGGAGTTATGTGTGTTGTACGCATGAAAAGAGAAGAAAAAGAGAGAGAGAAGGTGGAATTAAAGATAAGTGGAGAGATTTTTATAAATTTTGAGGGTGGAGTGGAGAATCACTTACAGTAAGTGCGAAAAGTAAATATCTACCCTAAGTTATAAACAATTCGATGAACATTATTTACTTGTTTTTATTAAGAATTTCCCTTTCAGGATTATACACAACTAACATAGAGGTATTAGAATTTTGTTAAATAATGAAATAATTGGCGACAGCTTTAATAAAATATAAAAAAAAATACCTCATAAAAAATGAATTCATATCTTTTAAGGAAATTGATTGGGAAATTGATTGGGAAGAGCATCGGGAAGTCCATGAGAATCTGTTATTTATAAAAACTTATCCCGTTGTTATGGTTCTAGTAAATCCACACTAAATCTGAATTTATTTGATTCAATTAAATTAAATGGCTTCATTAATAATGAGAAATTTATAGGATATCAAAAAAATTTCCCACTTTTAGTGGCAACTTTAAAAAAATGCATATCGAGATTTCGTCGTGGCAAATCGATTGCTGTTCCATTTTAAAAAGTCGATGCATTTTTACAGCGCTGGTGATAGTCGAAAAATAAAAAAAAAGTTTTCGGCACTCCCTACTTTTTTATCATAATATAAATACAAAAATGACGTACCGAGATTATTTTGTTGCAAATCGTTTGTCGTCACATTCTTCAAAATCGATAAACTTTTACGTTGCTGGTTACTGTCCAAAAATTTTCAAAGTTTTTTTTTTTTTTTTATTAGGTACCTACTTTTTAACTACCCTTAATAAAAAATAAAAATGACGTATCGAGTTTTTATCGATAAAAATCGATTGCCTTTGCATTTTTCAAAAGCAATACATTTTTACGGTGCTGGTAACAGGTCAAAAATTTTCAAAAAAAAAAAAATTTCGGCACTTCAGCTTAGATTGGACGGTCAACGTAAATGGTTAACGCATTGACTCTTTGACGTCATCAGAAACATCGTCAATATGCTGTCAACGTAGACTGTGTCAACTCATGAAACATTGACGTTCACAGGAATGACGGCACTTGTCAATGTTGTCCCAAAATGCGTTGACGTGTTATCTGTGTCAACGCAATTGGTACCCTCAGGTGTCAACTTATTAATACATGAAACGTTGACGATTACACTACTTGACCACATCCGAACATATGAACGTTGACGCGGAGTTAAGAAGAGTAAAATTGAAACATTTTGAACGTTGGCGATCACACGACATTGACTGCGGTGTTATCGAACAATACAATGTGGATGAATTGAAAAACCTCATAAAAAATCAGACATTTTTGAAATATTTTTCCTGCTCAGGAAAAAGGTGATCTTGCAGAAATACTATTTAAAAAAAAAATTGAAAATTGTTGCAGTCATTTTACAAAATGTTTAAAACATTTTCTTATGAAAAATTGGGGTATGCCAATTATTAATCTTGAAATTAAAATAAATTTAAGAAAACAACCAGAGTAGCGAATTTGCAAACAAATATTTGTATTTAATTTTTTGAAATTCTAAAAATTTGATGTTAGAAAATGTTGATGATTTTGAGTTGTTCCTGAGTAGCATACATTCCATTTGACACTAATTTCATTAATGACCGCTAACGCCCAAAAATGCTCATTTTCTTTTGATGGATTTTTGTATTTTTAAGCAATAATTTGAAGTGAGGCATAATGAGAATGACCAACAAAAAATTTGGAGTTAGTAGCTCCTCACCTAAACCGACTTTATTTTTATCCCATAGATAGCTTTGAAAAAATCAACCTATCGTTTTCAAAATATCGAGTTTTCAAAAAAAAAAAAAATATAGAACATTTAAAAAAATCTTGTTTTTGAAAATTTTGATCGAAAGCTTCTGTAAAAAAAAATTTATTGAAATCAGTCAGTCGTTTTCAAGAAAATCTTAAATCAAAAATGGTTCTAGGGGAAGTACCTAATAATAATACCATATCTATAAGCACTTTTGAAAATAGTTTTCTATCCAAAGCCAGACTTTAGCAAAAGAAACTTATTAATTTTTTTTCCAAGAAAAGTTGTGGAGCCTTTAAAAAAATAAGATTTTGTAAATTTGCTAAGAAAAACTAAATGACAGCTATACCGTTATTTTTGGTGAAAAAATAAATAAAATGCATGACAGGGTCACACTTATTTTTGAAAAAATACTAATACTACTACTACTAATAAATAGTTGCTAAGTGTAAAATTTAATAATTTTTGGTAGTAGATCGTACTAATTTTAGTATATGAAAAAAGTTTAATCAAGATCGTAGGGGTTTTTTTTTTTTTTTTTTTTTTACACTTCAGATTCTTAGTTGTAGTGAGCTTAGAGCAAGCTGCAACCTACAATCAGAGGCTCATCATAAGTGCATGTGTTAGTGGTTAGTAAAATAAGGCAATCTAACACATGCATAGTAATATACTAATACATTAGCAAAATTAAACAAAAAATTAATATAAATACATAATCAAACAATATACAAAATACTTTAGTCATACACGTGGTATCAAAAATAAGAATAATCACGACCCTGGAGCACTGGTTCGAAATATTTTCTTTAATCCCATCTTACTAATGTTAAAATCAACAGAGGAGCTGTTTAAATTAAAAATCTTGCACATGCGGTTAAGAGGCTCATGTATACCGTAGTTAGTTTTATGGAAATTAACGTGTAATAGTTCAAATCTTTGCAGGTGGTGAGATCCTCCGGGGTAGTTTATGCCTATACAGGCTAACAAATCAGGAGTATGGAAGGTACCGTTATTTTTTCATAAATGTAAAATTTTTTCTGAAAATATTTTAGAGAGTATGTACTAAAAAACTCTTAAGTAACCAATTTGAAAAAAAAAAAATCGATTCGGTCGCTTTCGAAATATGTGATTTTCAAAAAAAAAAGTAGAAACATTTTTAAAAAATCCAAAAAATATATTTACAAAAATTTTGGTACACAGTACTAATTACCATTTTTGGAAAGCTTCTGTATAGAAAAAGAAGTATTGAAATCAGTGTTACCAATTTGAAGAAAATCGAAAATTAAAAAAAAATTGGTTCCTTGGGAGGTACCATTAATAACCATTTATAGAAAAATGGTTTCCCACCCAAAGATAGCCTTTACTAGAGGAAATTTATTGAATTTTTTTAAAGTTGTGGAGCCGTTCTTGAGAAAAAAGCGTTTACGTAAAATAAATTAAAAAGCATTGTATGGCAGAAACCGTTATTTTTGGTAAAAAAAAAAATGAAAAAAAACGTGTAGGCAATATCTTTGTTTTAATCTCGCTGTTTTCTTATCGCCGTTCCCGTTTATGGTCTATGTGATATGGTCTCGCTGTGATATTTACATCTGGTTTTTGGCATTTAAAATGTTTTTCCATCATCTCACTTTGGTCTCGCTATAGTCTCGCCAGAACTTTTTTTTTTCAAGATTATGTTTATTTCTCGCAATAATCTCGCAATTGTCACGCCGTGAAATTTACACGTGGTTTTTGTCATTGTTCACGTCTTATCATCGTCTCGCTGTGGTCTAGCTTTTATATTACCAAAGTCCGACTATTATAGCAATTAGAATTTCATTTCAGATACATTTTTCAAGCTGCTGAACATACATGCCCTAAGTGGGTCCACGGAGTTGCGTAAGTAGCATAGAGGCCCCAAAGAAGGAATACAAATCCAAATGAGATCCCGTTGGCCAGCCAACGCACAATCGTTCAAGAAAACTCTTGACTAACCTTAAAAGATCTCTTTAAGCTAATTTTTCAAATAAGACCATAACGAGATTAAATTATAACCATAAGCAAGAAAACCTCGTGTACGTGGTACGTAAATGCATACTGCGAGAAGATATGATCACCATGACAACAAATGAAGAAACAACTTGTAAACGGCCATGGCGATGCGTATTCCATAGGAACACAATACACAAAACTACGTGTAAGCCCAATCGGTAAGACGACGCCAAGAAATCGTCACTATCACCATCGTGAAGTCGTCGTTATCGTTTTTTGTCCGTCATCGTTGGTGACGTTGTATTTCGATTTTAAGGTGCGAGATTTTGACCACAACCCTCATAGACGCCAAAGAATAAAAAGAGTCAATAACAATCAGCACTTCCACTAAACTTTGATTAAAGAGTATTAAACAATTAATGACCAAACAATTCTCTGAAAATCCAAAAGCAGAGCTTTTTAATCAAAAAAACAAAATAAAAATCTCCAAATGAGATTTATTTTTTTCTCTCAGCGAAAAGTGGTCAGTGGTTAACCTAAAAAAATCAAAATAAAAGTTTCTCACTGAGAGAAACCGAAAAAAGTTCTTTTTAAGATAAATGATAGTTAAGTGACCATTTTTAAAAATCTCGGCAGGCAAGCGAAATTTTAAAGACTTTTCAAATGGTTGAGTTTTATTCTCGACCTCTGGTTTCTTCTATTGTTTTCTTTTCAAACTTTTTTTTTCAGAATTTTAATTATTATTTGTGTTTTCAAAATTCAATAGGCGTGTTCAGGAAAATGAGATCTCCGACGGCTAAGTGTCAAAAAAATGAGCAAGCGAATCCAATATTCTTTCCTCAGATCTCATTTTCCTAAACTCACTTAATTCTTAGTGAAATTCTGAAAATTGCATATTTCTAATTTTTAATTTTCCAAATACAAATATTATTCTTTTGGAATATAAGAAACAACTAAGCTGATGATAATCAACCGGTTACTGATATGATCACTAGCTGGCTTATATTTTAGTATTTTGAAAAGTTAATGTCCTAGAATCATCCGGATTTCAGAAAAAAAAGCATTGAATTTCGAAAACTAAAATAGTAATTAAGTAAAAGTTAAAAACAAAAAATTTAATTTCTTTATCAAAAATTTTAGTTTGAAAATTATTTTTTTTTTTTAACTAGTCACTAAGACACCTTTAATTAAAAGAAGAGGAGATTTCTGGCTGTAGAAAAAAATATGAACAAACATATTAGTGTAACCGTTGTTTTTTAATATTTTTTTTTCTGTTACAACTCAATTTTTTTAAAATTTTGCTTTGACGTATTGCAGTTGATTTGAGATTTTTAATCTAATAATTAAAATTTTAGACATAATTTTTTCCGACTAAATGATCATTTTAATATTTGTTAATCAGGCCGGAAATTCTATGTCATCCTAGTGTAATTTCTATTTTACTTTCTGATCTATTTTCTAAAGTGATCTTAGGGTATTTTCCAACATTTCGATTCAATTTCCTTTCAAGTTTTGAAATTTCTTTTACAATTTCTTCCGGTGCTTTTTCCAAAACAATTTCCGGGTTAAATTTTTCCGAGAAGTTTTTCCTTTATACCTACATTTTTTTCTTAGAGCCTTTACCCCTCATAGGAATAAACATGTAACATTAGAACATAGTAATTTCTTTTGAGCATAGGAAAACAGATTATTTTTTTTTTGCCATTTTACAAGCAGTGGGTAAGGAGGTATACAAATAATTTGTTTAAGAACACTGCTTTAACTTATATTAATTTATGTTCTCCTCCAAATTAAAAGAAATAAAATCATGTACGAATTTTAGTCTATTTTTTGTTAAATAACAATAGGTTAACAGAGAACACAAATATTATACTCTCTTTTGTATAGAAATCAAAAACTTATATTGAAAATGAGAGAAAAAAGGAGAAAAATTACCTGAAATCTCTCCAAAAACCTGTTGGATTGAAGCAACAAGCAGAGAAATTCTTGTGCGTGCCTTACAGCATCAAAATAATCAAACCAACACGCACCATATTAAATACAAAATTAAATTTCCCGAAAAAAAAACTTCCTTCAAACCATCTTCAACAATCTGGTTACAAGCAGCAACAGTTGATTTGTCCTCGTGTTCTTAGTCATACCTGCTCATAACCATTAATTTAATGGTCTACTGGGTCTGTAGAAAAATGTTTTTGTTTGAAGAAATGCCTAGCACCCTATCTTCCACCATTCTTATTCTCTTCTTGTTAGCCAAATTGTCGTCGCTAAATGAAACGAGACCCGCCAAAAACAGTAGGGAACTAAGACTTTCAGTGGCCTTTAGTGCAGAAGTTTTCTGAACTTGAAAATATATGATTTTCTAATAAGAAGCAATCTGAGGAGATTGATATAAATTCCCTCTAATAATTGCATCTAGAACAATAGGAGTGTCTACAGAGCAGAAAATTAATTGAATTTTTCTATGTGCGTGAAGTTAGCATTGTTGTTTTCATTTTTTGTAAAAAAAAATTAGTGTTGTAATGTGCCCAATTTGTACTGCCATGTGCCGTATTTAAAAAGAATCTTACCAAGAGTTTGGTTTTTATAGGGTATCTAACCATTTTTTAAGCTTGAAGTTAACACCACCCACCATTTTCGATTTAAACAAAAATTGTGCTGTATTGTGCTCAGCCAGTGCTCCCTTGCTCAGTTTATGTTCCTAAGCGCCGAAAGGATAAGGAAAAAATCATATAGTTACAACTTTTATCACCAAACATAAACTTTGCGTAGAGCTTTAGCTTGAAAAGTATAAGCACCGCCATTTGTGCTCATCCTGTGCTGCCTTGTGCCATTAAGAAAGAAAATCACAAATTTGCAAATTTTACGAATGATTGTTTTTGAAATTACTTAAAAATGAGACATGTGCTGTTTTGTGCTCACTTTGTGCTACCATGCACCCAAATGATAAAAAAATTGCAATAATTTCAATAAATTTACGGCCAAAAAACAATTTATGATTTTTTTTGTTGATATTTCTACATTTTTCTTAAAAACTAAACTTTTCTGTTTTGTGCTCAGTTTGTGCTGCCATATCCCAAAAAGATAAAACCATTAGCATACTTACAACTATAACGACCAAAAAATAATCAAGCGAAGCATGAAGTTAGCACCGCCATTTTGATTGAAGAAAAACAGCTGTAGGAATGTGTGCCAAAAATGTGCCGTTAGTTTTAAAAACAAATTTGCAAATTTTACGAATGAAGTTTTAAAATTTCTTAAAAACATAATTTGTGCTGTATTGTGCTCAGTCTGTGCTGCCATATGTCAAAGAATTAAAAAAAAAACCGCATATTTGCATCTTTGACAACCAAGAAAAAATTTTGCGAGGCGTGAAGTAAGCACCGCCATTTTCGATTTTCGAAAAAAAAATATTGTCATGTTTTGTCAGTTGTGACCAACTTGGGCAAATTTCTTTTTATCTCTTTGGCACAAACTGAGCGCAAACTTTTATTTTTAAGAAACTTCAAATTAAAAAATTATTAAATTAAAAATATTTGCGATTTTTTAAAAAATATTTATCGCACAAAGCAGCACAAGTTGGACACAAACAAAAACAACTTTTTTTAGAAAATCGAAATAAAATTGATTTTTGGCCGTAAAAGTTTTAAATTCAAGGATTCGGTCGATACACAGTGGAGTTTCGGTCTACAGATGCATTTATTGAGGCCAACTCGAGTCTATGACGGCCCAAAGAGCCTGTTGATCCGCCTCTGGTTTATATAGCTCTTTGGACACCGAACGGAGGTACAACAAGCTGTTAGAGCTTAAATAAGACATCAAGGGATGGTTATTCGTGTTGTCTGTGAATGTTTGCTGGAGCTGTTATTTCTTTCTCTTGCAAACAATGAACGAGGAGAAGTAAGGCTGGTTTCCGCTTCAGGATAATGATACTGATTCCTATCTATGTACGTTGTACGTGTACCTTAATATAAACAAAAAAATAATTTTTCTCTTCTGGAAGAGTCATATATCGATTTTTATTAAATTTCAAGCATATTAAGTGGCCTACAAGAGCTTCAAGCCGATTTAAGTTCAAAACAAAATTTACATTATGAACAAAGTATAGGATTTTCCAGTTTTGCTGAAAGCCATTATATTTCTTAACAAAACTTGGCTGCCAAGTTGATATTTTCTCTCTCCGACAATATTTTCCAAACAATAACCAAACACCATTTATATAATATCGATACTACCTCATTCATGAAATGTAAATTAAGTGATTTTACTGTGTAGATGCGGGTAATAGAAAACTATAGGGAGGTAAGAAATAAGGCTCAAGGTTTAATATACATCACGCTGCGTTGTTCAAATTTATTTAATTTAAATGAAAAGATATTATACGTTTTCCTTTTTTATTTTTTCTTATTGAATTTAGTTTATGTCACGACCGGCATTATTTCTTGTATACCAAGATTGATCCTTTGAAATAAGCAAGACCACTATAATATAGGATGCCATTTAAGTGATGGTACCATGACTTTTATTTTATTCAAAACTTAAATCTGTATAAGTCCCACAAATGAATATAATCAGACTATGAAATTTATCCAAAAACAAACACACATTCATACCTATAAGAAGTTTTTTTTATTTAGCATGAAGTTTTATATTGTGTGTCATTATGTTCTTTGTCCGAATTAGTTTGAAAATTTTCAAGGGCAAAAAAGGTTTCTGATTTTGATGTCCTGTTCATCACTAGGAAATGGGTTCTTAAACCAAAAATTTCATTACTCCACTAGAATGATTTTGTATCCTTAAGATTCATAGTTGATTAACATTCTTTAAGGCTTTTAATATAAATTTCGTAGAAATTGAATTTTGAGAGCTCAAAGTTTAGAAGGTAAACAGATACATATTCATTAAAAATCAAATACTATATATACGCATCCGGATCACACAGGAAGTTTCCTTGTTTCTTGGAAGCAAATCCTATTCAAATTTTGTTTTCTGTTGTACCTATAGCTAAAAGTAGGCTTTTCATTTCATTTTTGTTTTTAAGGATTTATTTCGCGGAATTTGCAAAAATGTATTCAAAATATAATTTTTTTGGTTGAACTGTACTCGTACATCGAGGAGGGATGCTTAGTACATATTTTTACTTTGTATATAGGTAAGATAGATACTATACGGCAAGATATGCACTCGAGATTTTGATCAAATCTAACTAGGCTATTGATCATGTCCTAAAAAATCGGGCAATAAGAAACTAAGATGTTCATGGGTTTTTACTGTAAAAATCTTTAAGTGGATCATTGAAGATGAGAAAACCGCGGAGTACTATTAAATTAGAGGGTTCATTCTAGGAGGTGGTGCAAAAGCACCTTTTTTGGTTTTGGTTTTTCTGCAACAAAACTCGAAAACGAAGCGAAACTTGGAGATAGAGCTGAAAATCTTTTTTTGTAAAGAATAAAATTATGGATTATTCAAAAAAGATTTTAAAATTTTTAGTTACTTAAATTAAAAATTAAAATTTAGATTATTGCAAAAAAGAGTGAAAAATCAAAAGTTTTTTTTTACTTATTTGCCTATAACTTTATGAGCTGATATACATATGTAAGTATAGACATAGCTCCATATAAAAGAAATACAATTTAATTTCCTTTAAAATGAATTATTCAAAAAACGGTTTGTATAAAAATCAACCGAGAAACAGTCACTCAAACTAAGTAGGTTTTAAGTTTTAAAAATATAGTTCTTAGGGCCTTTCTGATGGTATTAAATTTTTGTAAATTTCCCATAAAATAGGTGCCAAAAATCGCTATAACCTTGAAAATTTTAGAAATTCATTAAAAAAAATATATCCCTGACCAATTACTGAAACTAGCTGACCTTTTATATAGATCAAGAGATCTTTCAGATGGTACACATTTTTTTGCAAATTTCCCTAAAATGAGGTGCCAAAAATCGTTTTGACCTTGAAATTCTTTTTAAATATTCATAAAAAAAAATCTACGGCTGACTTATTACTGAAAATAGCTGACCTTTTACAACCGTGAAGAGGCCTTTCAAATTGCATACTTTTTTTTTTTTAAATGGCCCAAATGAGGTGCCAAAAGTTTTTTTGTGACCTTGAAACGAACTTCAAAAATTCATAGAAAAAAATCTATCGCTGACCAATTACAGAAAATAGTTGACCTTTTATCACGATCTAGAATTTTTGCCAAATGTTCTTTAAATTAAGTGCCAAAAATCCCGCGTGACCTTGGGTGACCTTGAGAAAGTTTAACCTTGATTAAAAGTTATCTAGGGCTGACCAATTTCCGGGACCAATTACTGACCAATTACATGGCATTTTTTTTATCAAATTCCCTTCATATGAGGTGCCAAAGGTCCAGAGCCCCTACCTTTGCGGTTTAATAACAATGAAAGCTATATGTAATAAAAAAATACCTACTAAGAACGAATACAAAAAATGAGGTGAAATATATTCTAATACCATGGGTTAAATAGCTCCACTTTCCAAGTGGAGATCTTTCTAACTAAAAGGTGCAGTCTTGCAGTATAATTTTATTTTTTTGTTTTTTTTATTTTCTCGTTATCGGCTGAACCGATTTTAATTAATATTTGTATGTACAAATTTCGTTTGACGCCCTATGCCCCAGCCGGGGTTACAGGACACGATGATGACAAATTTCGTATAAATTTAAAAAATAGCATACAAACAACATCATAAACAACTCATCTAAAAATCAGAACTACCGCATCTGAGGCAGAGCCCTCCCACCCCGAAGAAAAAGGATACTAGACTGAAAACAGTGAAGTTGATCATGCTAATTTCAGTTTTCTCAAAAACTAGAAGTCATTTTAGCATTTGGTTTTCAGTTTTTAACTAAAAATTAATAAGGGCATTGAAAATCAAAATCAAAAATAGTACTTAATACCATCAAATAAAAAAAAAATAGATTAACAAAAAAAAAACCGTCTTTTTCTCAAAATTTTGAGTTTGAAAGTAAATTTTTCAAAAACTATCAGCTAAAAAAACTTTATTTAAAAAAAAAATTACAAATGGATTTCTGGCTTTGAGATGAGGAATGCATTTTCGTCCAGATATTACCATTGTACTTTTATGGTTATTTTTCTATTTGAAGTCAACTTTTCTTAAAATTGCCCCTCCCGCCTAAACGGGGGAATATATACCCCCCATCCAGTACTATTGTTTTCTTCTTTTGGCCCAATCTACACGCTCTGTTGCTTTGATGCAGCATATGTCAAAGACCATGTTTTTGTTATTATACTGTTTTATATACTACTTGTTGTTTTAAATTTTTTATTGCTATATTTTGAAATGCCGTCCCTTGGAAACCGTTATGTCTACAGAACCGGCTTTGGACTCAAATTGAAGCAAATTTAGGAAGGTTGAAATCGTAGAGCAATGTTTTATTCGGAAGTTAAGGCGTATTGGTTAAAATAGCTAATAAGTGAAAAAACCGCGAAAAATTCGCGGTTTTTTGGATTTTTACCAATGTTGCGTTCGGCGCTCGAGGTCGAAAAATCAGATTTAATACTAGGTTAACATCATAAACAACTCAGCAAAAAATCAGAACTACCGGACCTGACGCAAGGTCTAATGTATATAGTTACTGGACTATTAATAAAAAAAGTATTTTTAAATTTTTTTAATTTTTTTGATCTTTTGATATCTCAGAAATGGGTTGAAAACTTTTTTATATGTACATAAGTAAAGATGTATTCATACTTAAGCATAAGCATACCAAAATTATTCATTAAAAATCTTTTAAGAATCGTATGTGTACCAACAAGTCAAAAAAATAAGGGAAGAATATTTCTTTAGTCTTTTTTGAAGAGCTGTATCTCTGTGATGAGTGGTCGTATTGAGTTGAAACAAAAAGCACTTTATATCTTAATGCTTCTTATTTTTAGATTTTTTATACATAATTTTGTTTATGATATTGTTATTGCATATCCATAAGAAACGATACAAAAGTATATTTATTTGCTTTTATTATCTTCTTATATATAAAAATCAATCGTTGTGCGTTAGTCCTGCAAAAGCTCAAAAATGGCTGAACCGATTTGGTTGATTCTTTTCAAAAAGTGTTTGGTATGAACCGGTGGGTGTTTAAATAAAGTTTGGTCTAAATCGGCCTTGCGGTTTGCCAGTAACATGCAAAAATGCAATTTGAGTGCCTGTTTTACATACAAAAAAATAAATACATACATATATCAATTTGAGTTCGAAAACATCAATCAATCAATTATTATGAAATTTTTGTTTGACAAAATAAAAATAATAAAATTAAAAAATAATATCACAGTCGAGTCTTCCTTATCCGGAAATCCGTTAATCGAGGACCGGATTTTAAAAACGAGAATTTAAAGTGTGGCCAAAGTTATACTTAACCCATAAGAAAATGCCTTGGGATCGGTTTGGTAAAATGCAAATAAACTGTTGATACGGGGTATTTTTACTATCCAAGATGTTTTTAGGGGAATCAAAGACTTACATTTTGAGTATTGTAATTTTAGTGCATTTTGCAAAATTTCTAAAAAAAGTCAAAATTGGTATATAAAAACAAAATTTGAAAAAAAAATTGTCAACCCGTTTTTGAGGTATCGAATTTTCAAAAAAAAAGTTTGAAACTTTTTTTAAAAATCCAAAAACTTTTTTTTTGAAAATTTTGATGCAATATTATTTAATCTTATCTGAAATTTGTATATAAAAAAATTAATTTAAAATGGTTAAGCTGATAACGCGAAAACTCAAAATAAAAAAATACGTTCTATGACAGGTACTACTAATAGTTGCTATGTGTAAAATTTTATAATTTTTGATGGTAGATCGTACTAATCGTACCCTTGCGGTTTTTTCTCTTTTGTATGGAAGGTACCGTTATTTTTTCATAAATGTTAAATTTTTTCTAAAAATATTTTAGAGAGTACTAAAAAAGTCTTAAATATCGAGTTTCAAAAAAAATCTATGATGCCGTTTTCGAAATATTTGATTTTCCAAAAAAAATTTGAAATATTTTTTAAAAATCCAAAAAATATTTTTTCAAAAATGTTGGTACACAAAACTATTAACATGGAAGCTTCTGTATAAAAAAAATAATTGAAATCGGTTATACCATTTTGAAGAAAATCAAAAATTTAAAAAAGGTTCCTTGAGAGGTACCATTAATAACCATTTTTGAAAAATGATTTTCCACCCAAAGAAAGCCTTTACTAAAATAAATTTATTGAATTTGTTTAAGAAAAGTTGTCGAGTCGTTTTTAAGAAAAATACGATTATGTAGATTTGCCAAAAAAATGTATGGCAGGTACCGTTATTTTTTGTTCTAAAAAAATGAAAAAACGTGTGGGTATATCTAATCACCAAAAACCACTATGTACCCAGTTTGAAGAAAATCGATCGGGCCGTTTAGGCTGTAGACGAACAGACAGACAGAATTGTGCCAACCACTTTTTTGGTGTTCTCTATCATCGTAATATCATGTTTGATTGTTAACTCAAAAATTTTTGTTTGCACGAATCCAAAACTTGCCTTATAGTACCTATAATCGCAAGTAAAAATGGAAAATAAAAACAAAAAATGCATTAGACCTGAGTAAATATGTTGACCAAATACATTTGATTGACTCCAAAAAAATTATCCACCAAAACGCCATCCTTCAAAAAAAGAAAAAAAGAAAATAAATTGCTTCATATCATTTCATTTTAAAAACATTAAGCTAGTGCTTTTTGTTTCAACTCAATAACCACTCATTACACTACAAGAACTGAAAAAAATTTTGTCCCTTTTTTGTTTTGCCTAGTTTTATTTTGTAATAGGTACCTTACAAATAGCCTATTGAATAGACCTTTTAAAAAGGAACAATTACGTGCAAGGGTTTTTATTATTGAATATCGTCGGCTTAGAGTGTAAAGCGGCTAACTCCACTTTTTTTTGTGATTATAGACCACTTCAAAAATTGCTTAAAAATACAAAAATCTATCAAATATTTTCAATTTCAGCGAATTTAGCAAAAACGAGTGCTGAAAAATAATTAACGTAATTTTGATTTCATTCAAATAATGCGAACATTTTTATTTAAATAATTTTTTGTAAAAAATGCAAAATAGGAGTTAGCTGCTTTTCACTCTAAGCCGACGATATGTTTGTTTTGCCCATAGGCATGCTTAAAACCGAAAATGCTACTAAATTCACCCATGCGTTTCTGAGAGAATGGTCACACTGGCCACTTTTCAGTATTTTTGGTATAACTCGAAAACTAAGCGGAATTTGACAATTTTACATATAATACTTTTTGTTCAAAATTAAATTTTCTATCGAAATGGATAGTTTGGAAAATTTCTTAAAAAAATTTAAGCTGGAAAAGTAAACAAAAACCAACATAAAAAAAATCGAAAAATCAAAGATTTTTAAATTTTTTAATAAATTGCGCATAACTTTTTTCGGTGCAAAGATACGCTCAAGACATTCATAAACAAAGTAAACTGGAGTCTTACGGCTTTAATATGACATGTTAAAAAAGCCATATTATTTAAAAATTGACAGAGATATAGCCATTCAAACTATTCCATTTCTTATCATTTTCCGCAGTTTTTGCCCGAAAGCCTATTTTTTGATACTTTATGACAAATTTAACGTTCTTAGTAACTAGTACCAAATCTTATGTTAATCAGACCAACCGTGCGGTCTGTAGGTCTGAAAGCATTAAAAAACAGCCGAAAAACGAAATTGCGAGCTAACATCCTTTTTTAAATTCTCTATAGTTCTAATGTCATATTATATCGAAATTTTGATTTTGAACAGTTTTACGAAAGTGAAATTCGCCATATTGTACCGAAAAAGGGACTTTCGGGCCAAAACTGAGAAAAATTATAAGAAATGATAAGGTTTGAATGGGAATATCTCTGTCAATTTTGAACAAATATTAATTTTTGAACATGCCATATTAAGCCTTTTAGGCTCTACTTTGTTTTGTCAGTGCATGTCTTGACCCTATCTTTGCTTCAAAAAAAGTTATGCACATTTTATTAAAAAATTTAGATATCCTTGATTTTTTGATTTTTTTTAAGTTGGTTTTTGTTAACTTTTACTGCTTAAATTTTTTCGCAAAATTTTTTGAACTATCCATTCTAATAGAAAATTTAATTTTGAACAAAAAGTATTATATATAAAATTGTCAAATTCCGCTTAGTTTTCGAGTTATACCAAAAATACTGAAAAGTGGCCAGTGTGACCATTCTCTCAGAAACGCATGGGTGATTTTAGTAGCATTTTTGGTTTTAAGCATGCTTATGGGCCAAACAAACATATTCAATAATAAAAACCCTTGCACGTAATTGTTCCTTTATACCTCTCATTTTCCGGTCTATTCAATAGGCTAAAAATAAAACTAGGCAAAACAAACTCGAACGATTTTAAAATTCGTTTCCTCACCTTCATATTTGAACTATAATTCATTAAAGAAGTAATTAAATGAATTGTTTTGACGAATTTAAATGGTTTCAAACATATTTTTGTTATAATTTCAATATCTCTATATCTATATACATTTTTCTAAATCTAAAGCCGCTTGAACCTAAGAACAAGTAAATACGTTGTTAATTGTTTCAGATTTAATTTGATTTGACATTTGATAAAATTGTTCAACTTTAATATGAGTCAAAAATATAAAAACTGGTCTTACAGTTACAACCACTATCTATGTATATGTACGATATAATGTATTCAGTTCAAGTTACAATTCACTGTGATATCGAAAATTTGGAATACTTCTTTCCCACGGCTAGTATGACCATCCTTATAATAACGTTTGTAGATACAATCATTTATATCATAAGCTGCTAAAGACCCATTGTTCAGTAAACAACTAATATAAAATTAATAAATATTAAAAACCATTTAAATACAAAATGAACATTAAAAGATAAATATGAACATTAAATTGTAGCCAGTGGCAAGATTACTTTCTTCGTTACGAAAATAAAACCAAAACAAAAACAAAGAAAAATTACAAATTAAAAACAGATCCAAAAAATTCCCCTCTCCCCCTTCCAGTACAAACATGCATACATATTATACATAGATAGATACCTATTTCAAAATGAAAACTCTAAGCAAAAAAATCAATTTATTTCAACAGCCTAAAGCAAAATGTGGTTGTTCTGTTTAAGAAGAGTTCGTCAAATATAAATATAAACAGAAAATCCCAATATGTGTTGTGTATCTTTGGATAAAGATATTATAAGATACTTTAAGAGGAAGATGAGTAACGTTTTTTTTTTTTTTAACTCTGCCAAGACCAAATATTGTTAAAACTTCAAAAACAAATAAAAAAGACATTTTCGACACACATGCGAGTACATTACGAAATTGATGAAGTTTTAAATAATTTCCTTTCTTAGAAATTTGTATAAAATAAAAACTCCCTTAGCATTAAACAAAACGAGGTACACAAGACTTATAAAAGAAAACACAACTTTCTTGCAACCAAATCGAAATAAAATGTGTCATTTATTTTTAGATAATACTTCTACGTCATTCATTTTTAACTACAATTGAATTTGCCTATTACAACACCACCATCTTCTATAGCTAACAAAACCTTTCACCTCTGCTCTGAATCACGTTTTCCTATTATCATACATAATGTATATTCAAACTTCAAAGTCAATAACAAAACAATCTGAATAAACGTCACAATCTCTCAAATCTCCGGATTTATAAGAAAAAAAAAAAAAAAAAAAACATCAACATAATAGACCACCAGTATGCGCTTCGTGCGTGATGACTTAAAATAAAACACAATTCTATTTTTTTTATCACATTCGTAGAGAAGTACAGTCGATTCCACTTATAGAAAACGACAGTTTAATGTAAAAAAGGAAACACAGAGAAGCTACATAATACATATTCGCTAGGGAGTCTGTTCCAGTAATTTTATTAATGAAATTGTGAATTTCTAAAGTATGTTTTAAAGAAATAATGTTGTCAGGCACTCAGACTTAGCAAAATGTGTGATTTTTGCGTTCAAGAGAGCATTTTCGGAAGTTAAACTACTAACTTTTCTCGAAAATTTCAAAGCAGGACATTTCCCTGGACTGTACCTAATAAGCGAGTTATGACAAATTTTTTAACTGGAAGAAGAGCAAAATATTAAAAAAAAAAGTTGCCAAACTGTTCTCATAAATTTTTTGTATGGATTTTTGATAAAAGGAGCCCTAGAACTAGCACAAAATTTGAGTTTGCCACCATTTCTGTAGTTAAGAGTTGGCAACCCTAAACAAAAACAATTTGATAGGAGATACTTTAGGGTAGGTAGAATGCTCCATTACACGAGAGATCAACTTGTTTCATAGTTGAACAATATTTCAAAAAACAAAAAAAGTTTTCCGGCCCCAGTTCCAAATAGGGTGTCTCCAAATTTACTCAAGATTTTAATTGAATAGATAGCACAGTTTTAATCTTTAGATTGCATTTGTGTTCATAATTATTGTATCATAGAGTACATATGATAGGAACATGTGTGGAATAGTACATCCGACAAATGGGCAGTCAACATTTGACTACTGAAATAATGCTGGAAAATTCAAATCTTGCCTTGACTTTAAGGTCAAGCCAAGGTCAAATTCAAAGTCAAAGTCAAAGTCAAAGTCAAAGTCAAAGTCAAAGTCAAAGTCAAAGTCAAAGTCAAAGTCAAAGTCAAAGTCAAAGTCAAAGTCAAAGTCAAAGTCAAAGTCAAAGTCAAAGTCAAAGTCAAAGTCAAAGTCAAAGTCAAAGTCAAAGTCAAAGTCAAAGTCAAAGTCAAAGTCAAAGTCAAAGTCAAAGTCAAAGTCAAAGTCAAAGTCAAAGTCAAAGTCAAAGTCAAAGTCAAAGTCAAAGTCAAAGTCAAAGTCAAAGTCAAAGTCAAAGTCAAAGTCAAAGTCAAAGTCAAAGTCAAAGTCAAAGTCAAAGTCAAAGTCAAAGTCAAAGTCAAAGTCAAAGTCAAAGTCAAAGTCAAAGTCAAAGTCAAAGTCAAAGTCAAATTCAAAGTCAAAGTCAAAGTCAAAGTCAAAGTCAAAGTCAAAGTCAAAGTCAAAGTCAAAGTCAAAGTCAAAGTCAAAGTCAAAGTCAAAGTCAAAGTCAAAGTCAAAGTCAAAGTCAAAGTCAAAGTCAAAGTCAAAGTCAAAGTCAAAGTCAAAGTCAAAGTCAAAGTCAAAGTCAAAGTCAAAGTCAAAGTCAAAGTCAAAGTCAAAGTCAAAGTCAAAGTCAAAGTCAAAGTCAAAGTCAAAGTCAAAGTCAAAGTCAAAGTCAAAGTCAAAGTCAAAGTCAAAGTCAAAGTCAAAGTCAAAGTCAAAGTCAAAGTCAAAGTCAAAGTCAAAGTCAAAGTCAGAGTCAAAGTCAAAGTCAGAGTCAGAGTCAAAGTCAAAGTCAAAGTCAAAGTCAAAGTCAAAGTCAAAGTCAAAGTCAAAGTCAAAGTCAAAGTCAAAGTCAAAGTCAAAGTCAAAGTCAAAGTCAAAGTCAAAGTCAAAGTAAGTCAAAGTAAGTCAAAGTCAAAGTCAAAGTCAAAGTCAAAGTCAAAGTCAAAGTCAAAGTCAAAGTCAAAGTCAAAGTCAAAGTCAAAGTCAAAGTCAAAGTCAAAGTCAAAGTCAAAGTCAAAGTCAAAGTCAAAGTCAAAGTCAAAGTCAAAGTCAAAGTCAAAGTCAAAGTCAAAGTCAAAGTCAAAGTCAAAGTCAAAGTCAAAGTCAAAGTCAAAGTCAAAGTCAAAGTCAAAGTCAAAGTCAAAGTCAAAGTCAAAGTCAAAGTCAAAGTCAAAGTCAAAGTCAAAGTCAAAGTCAAAGTCAAAGTCAAAGTCAAAGTCAAAGTCAAAGTCAAAGTCAAAGTCAAAGTCAAAGTCAAAGTCAAAGTCAAAGTCAAAGTCAAAGTCAAAGTCAAAGTCAAAGTCAAAGTCAAAGTCAAAGTCAAAGTCAAAGTCAAAGTCAAAGTCAAAGTCAGAGTCAAAGTCAAAGTCAGAGTCAGAGTCAAAGTCAAAGTCAAAGTCAAAGTCAAAGTCAAAGTCAAAGTCAAAGTCAAAGTCAAAGTCAAAGTCAAAGTCAAAGTCAAAGTCAAAGTAAGTCAAAGTAAGTCAAAGTCAAAGTCAAAGTCAAAGTCAAAGTCAAAGTCAAAGTCAAAGTCAAAGTCAAAGTCAAAGTCAAAGTCAAAGTCAAAGTCAAAGTCAAAGTCAAAGTCAAAGTCAAAGTCAAAGTCAAAGTCAAAGTCAAAGTCAAAGTCAAAGTCAAAGTCAAAGTCAAAGTCAAAGTCAAAGTCAAAGTCAAAGTCAAAGTCAAAGTCAAAGTCAAAGTCAAAGTCAAAGTCAAAGTCAAAGTCAAAGTCAAAGTCAAAGTCAAAGTCAAAGTCAAAGTCAAAGTCAAAGTCAAAGTCAAAGTCAAAGTCAAAGTCAATATCAAAGTCGAAATTCAATAAAAAGTACACTTTTCCAAAAAAACTGGAAAAAAAATTCAAATTTCAAAATTTTTAAATTTCCAAAACTGTCCTTGAATTTTGTATGACATCATTATTTGCTGAGATACGTATTGGTAATCAAAGACAAAAGTATCTGTTATACCTACTTCAAATAAGCGGATTTGACTGTATGGCATGAATTTCCTATGGTCAACCAGAAGATACATTTTCTTACACCCACCACACCACGAGGTTTTTGTTGATTGGGAAGGGAGGTAGGTATACTCAACTTTAATATAGATAGATATTCGCATCCATCATATGACATAATTATCCGTATGCCGCATATGTTCCCTTTTTGATGAATATTCATTGGAAAATATTGAGATACTAATTGCTCTATGTATTTGTATTCGATATGTTCATTAGTTCGGAATTGATTTGGACAAAAAGAATGACAATCTTTACCCCAGATGGGACTCGAACCCACAATCCCCGGCTTAGGAGGCCGATGCCGTATCCATTGGGCCACTGGGGCGTTAACTTATTCAATTTTCTATAAAAAAGCAAACCAATTGTTTGCATCTCATTAAAATAGAATCAAAATATCAACAAAACAAGAAATTAATTAGCTAAACATTTAAAAATTATTACTCATTTTATTAAATTTTAAATGCGCAGTAAAAAGTCAATAATCTCTAAAACAAATAAAATTTAATAATTCCAAAAACACATATAAATACCTGTTAATCTATCAGATAAACTATCTTAAGACGATAACATTTGGATTGTTGAACACAAAAAAAAAAAAAAAAAAAACTACAAAACTCCCCCGCACTGTCTCCAACATGTTAAAAATAAATTCCTGAATCCATCGCACGAACATAATGTAGATATAACGTTACGTATTTCATTTGCAACCTCACAGCTCACTTCCCACCCACAACACAACACCACACAACCAAATGGAAAATGAATTTCTAAATATAAATTCATCCACCATTCATTTTTGTGTCTACACTTTTATGGGAGCTTTCGTAAAGATGACTTGTTGTGTTAACTTTGAGCACATAGTGGCAGCCGCCCCAGTGGCCCAATGGATACGGCATCGGCCTCCTAAGCCGGGGATTGTGGGTTCGAGTCCCATCTGGGGTAAAGTCAAATATGTTTTTTATTTTTTTTTTATTTTGTTGGTAAATGGCTACCCATTGGCAGTACATTTTAAGCTCTTTTCCCTCGGAGGAAAATTTGTTTTATTTTTGGTTGAAAATGGCTTTTTCAATCGTCACAAAATGTTTTATGTAAATAAGATCCCATTCTGGTTATAACCAGTCAAACAATTATTATTAAACTATTCGTCATCGTCACATAGAACCATTTCAACAGGGCACTATCAAGTACTGGTTTCGTGTAAGAATAAATCACAACAAAAACATAAATGTTAAAAAAAGAGCCAAGTTCTTATATGTACAAGAAACCTGTGTGTAAAAAGTCAGCCAAAAAAAGTAATGAGATCTTAAATATACCTATGCCAAGTTTTAAGTTCATGAAGTTTAATATCAAATATCTGAATTAGAATATTATCGAAACAACTCCAAATTATGACAGAAAATTGGTATTAAATGATGAATGATTAAATTTGGTGGGTTTACTGGTCTAGCTTTCATACATTTTAAATTTGTGATTAAGTAAGTAATTAAGAGAAAACTTGCCAAGTATGTCCACCAAATTTTAATCATTCATCGTTTAATACCAAGTTTCTGCGTTTCAAAAAAATCGATCATGTCGTTTTCGAAATATTTGATTTTCCAAAAAAAAAATTTGAAACATTTTTTAAAAATCCAAAAAATATTTTTCAAAAATTTTGTACACAAAACTATTTATATTTCTTGGAAGCTTCTGTATAAGAAAATAAAAGAAATCGGTCAAACCATTTTGAAGAAAATCGAAAATTTAAAAAAATAGTTCTTGGGGAGGTACCATTAATAACCATTTTTGAAAAATGGTTTTCAGCTAAAAGGAAGCCCTCACTAAAATTAAATTACTGATTTTTTTTTAAGAAAAGTTGTCGAGCCGTTTTTGAGAAAAATACGATTATGTCAAATTGCTAACAAAAATTTCATGGCAGGTACCGTTATTTTTGGTTCTAAAAAAAAAATGAAAAAAATGTGTGGGCATAATCACCAAAAATCACTATGTACCAAGTATGAAGAAAATCAATCGAGCTGTTTAGGCTGTAGACGAACAGACAGACAGACAGACATACATTTTAATATTAATTTAATTTTTTGATTTTGGTGGGGGCAAAACCCCCATTTATTCGGTTTAATACAAGCTAATTCTTAATCTAACTTAAAAACTAAGAACTTAAGCTAAGTTTCGTGAGGCGTTGAGCGGTTCAGAAGTAGTTTTTTTTTAAGGAAGGAGTTAAAGTCGAAGGAGCACATACTTGAATTAACAGCCCGCAGCATACGAGAGATTGGTTCGTTGGAACCATAAGAGGTTTGGTGGGTGGGTATATAAAAAAGACGAGGATTACGTGTATTACGAGGGTTAGTATTAAAAGAGACAGAGTTGTAGAGCGATATGCAGTCAACGGAACCAGAGAGAAGTCGATGAATGAACATAATGTCTGATATTTCTCTTCGTTCTTCCAACGAATTCAAGTTTATTAGTTTAAGGCGATCTAGATAGGGAGGCAGGATCAGAGGATTTTTCCACGATAGACCTCGAAGAGCAAATCGTAAGAAACGACGCTGAATGCTCTCAATTCTTGAAATGTGAGTAAGTTGGTAAGGGGACCAAACTTGAGAGGCGTATTCTAGGAGAGGACGAACAAATGATATATATAAAGACCGGGTAACATAGGGGTTGGAGAATTCTTTGGACCATCTTTTGACGAAGCCGAGCGCTGAGTTTGCTTTGAGAATGATATCGTCTATGTGAGTGAGAAAGTTAAGCTCTGGGCCACATAAAAAGCCAAGGTCGAGAATATTATCAACTATGGGTATGGGTTGATTATGGAGCAAGTAAAGACGGGGAGGAGACTTGATACGTTTGCGTGAAAAAATGATTGATTGGCATTTGGCGACGTTTAGCTCCAAGCTATTTTTTAGACAACAAACTGAAAAACTGTCAAGATACTGTTGAATAAGGGAAGAGTCATGTGTTGAGGAACTGGTCTTGAAGAACTTGGTATCATCGGCGTACAGAGAGATAGAAGAATGTTTGATGACCCTTTCAATATCGTTAATAGCGAGAATAAATAAAAGTGGGCCTAGGTGGCTGCCTTGGGGGACACCAGAGGTAGCTAAGAAAGGGCAAAAGGTGGCAGATCTGAATCGAACACTGTAATAACGGTTTTCAAGGTAAGAACAAATCCATTTTAACAAAGATGGTTCAAACCCTAGAGTGGATAGTTTGAAAAGAATAAGCTTATGGGAAATTTTGTCGAAAGCTTTGCTGAAATCTGTTGAGATAGCATCAACTTCGTAGCCTTTCTCTATGGCTGAGAGGGTGTAGGACACAAATTCAACAAGGTTAGTGGTTGTAGACCGGCACTTGAGAAAGCCATGTTGTGAGGAGGAGATGAGAGATTTGCAGTGGAAACTTAAGGTTTCATACAAAATACTTTCAAAGAGTTTGGGTATGTGTGAAAGTTTAGCAATGGGACGATAGTTGTTAACATCGCTCTTCGGACCCTTTTTGTGTACAGGAGTTATGAAAGATGATTTCCATATCTGAGGAAACTGTCCTTGATTTAGGGAAAGGCTAAAAATTTTTGAGAGAGGGAGAGAGAGGGTGGAAGAACATTTTTTTAGAAGTATGGCAGGGAGACCATCTGGACCCGGATTAAATTCATCGTTTAATTGATTCAATTTATATTCGATGAGAAAGGGATTGACAGTTCGAGGGAGAAGCGGTCCAAGTGAAAAACTTTGTAGATAATTGAAATAGGCAGAATCAGGAACAAAGGAGTCATCAGCAAAAGATTGTTTGAAGAATGTGGCAAAAAGGTTGGCAATAGTGCTAGGATCACTCGAAGTTACGTTATTGAAAGAGAAAGTGTTTGAGTAGCCATCGGATTTTCTTTTGTAGTAAACAAACTGAAAGAATGACTTAGGATCTTTGATAAGGTTGGATTGCATTTCCGTTAGATAACGCTGGTAAAGGGAATTGTATAGCTCGGTAAAATGGAGATAAGAACCAAGATAGTTAGAATAGTCAGTAAGCGAACGAGAGCGGAGGTAACTTTCCCATAACTTATTTCTTTTATTCCGCAGAGAGCGAAGGTTGCGATTTTACCAAGGTGGAGAAGTAGACGAGGTTTTGTGGCGGGAAAAAGGAACATAAAGAGAAATAGAGTAAAATATTTCTCTTTAGAATAGAGTTAAGGCATCATTTACGGCTAATTTATCAAAATTGAATGAGACTTTTCTAAGGTTTTCATTGATTAGACGAAAATTTGCTTTGTGGAAGTCGTAAGAAGATATATTCGTAGGGGGGGTGGACTGTGATGGAGAATCGTGAAAGAACGAGAGAAGAAAGGGAGGATGGAAGTTGTCGATGGTTGATAGAGAAAGGGGACTAGGTGATACAGAGGAGTTGATGTCTGTTGTGAAAATAAGGTCAAGTTGCCTACCCATAAAATTTGAGATGCCACTAACTTGGCAGAGGCTTGCATCAGCAAGGCTATCTAAGAAGAGACATTCTTTGGCAGATGTGGGATTGGAGGCAAGATAAAACGAAAGATCGTCTGATGGAGTCCATTTTAAATTAGGAAGGAGGAAGTCACCAAAAAGAAGGATCTCATCATGGGGTTCACATAAATCAGTGATATGATCAATCGTTTTAATTGCAAGTTCATAGGATTCGATGGGTTGTGAAGGTAAGATGTAACAACAGACAACGAAAAGTGACTTTCGGGGTAGTGAGATCTTAATTGATACATAATCAAGAATAGGGGAACAGGATATGGCAAGAATAGGGGAACAGGATATGGCAATAAGGGAAGAGTCTATAGAATTTTTTACAGCAAGAAAGACACCACGGCTAGGGCAATCATTAGTGGGTCGGTTAATATCATCAACGCGATAAACGTTGAATGAAGAAGGGAACAATTCTTGATTTTTGATGCTGGGGATAAGATTCGTTTCAGTCAGTGCATATACTTCGAAGGGTAAGGCATGAGTTTGTTGCAAAACTGACTGAGTTTTGGAACGAAGGCCTCTTACATTCTGATAGTAGAAAGAAAAAGGGAGGTTTTTGGAAAGAGAAGTGGAGGTTGGGAGTACATTAGGAACGAAAAAATCTATCATGGTCAGCTCTGCTACGTTGAAGGTGTGAAATCCGCTTTGAGTGAATATACTGTCCCAAGGCCTCAAGATCATTTGCCACCTTTTGGGGAGACTAATTAAGAAAATCATGATTAGATGATAGTTATATCTTGAGTTCTATTAATTGAACCGTCAAGATTGAGCTGTTTATGTTTAGAAAAAATGGCAGAGCATCATATAAATTTGTTTTTTAAATAAATTAGAGTGATCTTAACCGAGACAGTAAAAAAGGAAACAAAGCTCTATTTAACTCCCACCCCTTCTAAAGGCTCTCAAAATATGCAGTTGGCTCTAATACTTGTACTATCATAAATGTGCAAATTTCAAAAATTCACTGCACTAAAAATAAAGGTTAAACACAAAATTTGAAAAATACGGGTACATTTTTTTAAAACTATCTTTATTAAAATATATAAATATTTGTTATAGAGCATCATTCTGATTTTTGGTGAATTATTTCTGAAACCTCTATTTTGCTACTATCGACTTTCAAATGTTCATATCTCGATTCGCAAATATTTTAAATTTTTTTTACATATACGATGATTTTCTTGTACATATTTCAATAATCTACCGATCACAAAAGAAAAAAACTTTCCATCATTTTTCGTTTGGAAAATAGATTCTAGACTTTTCTCTTTTTTACCCTCATTTACCTGAAATTTCGAATTTCAAAAAATCACGTAGTTTATAATTTTTAAATAAAATTTTCCTTTTATAGTATTTTTTGGATATCCTTTAGGCTAGCCATCCAAGCTGGGCAGATAATTGAAAAACCCCAAAAATTGACAGTAAATGTTTGGCAACCCTATGCCTTGACCACTTTTCGACAGGCAACCCATGCGCAAATTGTTTTTTAAGACACTGCCGCTCATCTGGTACCTTTATGAGGGTAGGTCGTCCTATGGCGGAATCTTCTACTATAAGTTGATATTCTTCAAATCCAATGTCAAATCCGTGTTGTTATATGCTTGTGAAACCTGAAAAGTTACGTCTTCCATTTCGAGGAAATTGCAGGCTTTCGTGAATCGCCGCTGTCTATGCCACATCCTAAAGATTCTCTGGCCACAAATTATATCAAACGAGGAATTGTGGCGCAGGACAAGTCAAGAGTGGCTGAACGTCGACATAAAAAAGCGTAAATGGCAATGGATTGGTCACACACTGAGGAAACCAAACGATGAAAATGCAAAGCAGTCCTTTGAATGGAGCCCTCAGGGTGCATGGCGGGTTGGAAGACCAAGAACAACATGGAAATCAACTGTCTTAGCAGAAGCAGAATCCCAGTGAAAGACGTGACCACAGTTAAAATACCTTGCTACAGACCTTGAAGGATATGGAGACGTTGTGTTGACGTCCTATGCCCCAACTGGGGATGATAATCAAAATTTTCAAAATATTATTTTGTGAATACAAAAAAATAGACAATTTTTTTTTGAAGATTCGAATTTAAAAATTAGTTTGATAATTATTTTTAAAGTTAATTTTTTTTAATAAAAGCATAGAATTTAAATACCAACATTTCCTATACCAACATCCTATCTCACCCTTCTGAGGTAGAGGGTACAATTTTTGAAAAGTAAAATAAAAAAACAATTATTAAAAATCATCATGTATCGTGCAACGATGTGCTATTACTTTTTGAAAGAAATTATTCCATTCTTTTTATTGTTTTTCAATCATGTGTTGCATCTATTTATGTTCGTGTCGTAAATACACTACGCATCTCTTGTTTGAGGACACTATTTTCGCAATAGTTTTTCGCGATAGATACCTGTTAAAAATATTTTCCTGGAATTGTTTGATACCTGTGATTATTATGTTGTTTGTCAATAAATAATGAGTATGCCCACTTTTTTTTTTAAACCGCCTTAAGGCGGTTTGGAATTGAATAATACAGTTTTTTTAATTAATCAAGCGAAATCTTGCTCCAGACATCTCAGATACCTTCTATGAAGACGTCTTTATGTTCATAGACTATCTACCAGCACTATACATTTTTTGGTCATGGCAAAAGGTTTACGTTTTTCGGCTGAATCCAAACTTCTTATCTTATTGTAAAATCCAAGTAACAAGTGAATCGGCAGTTTGAAGAAGGGAATAAGCGCCAAAAATAGATTAACCGTTTTATATAATTTTCTTTTTCTTTTAATATTGATACACACTTAAGTAAAAAGAAATTAACGAAAATCAACATTTTTGACGTTAAAGCAGGGAAACTAAAATGCGTTATAAGGTGATTTTGCCTCTGGATTTGTTCCCTTCTTCAAACTATTTAAAAGTTTCACAAATAAATTAGTGAAATTTAAATTTTTATTGTCTAGGCATTTAACATCATCGTCACTTACAGGATTTGTACATTAATAGAATTAAAAAACATTTTTCTTTAAATACACGCAGTAGTTTTTTAATTTTAGAGCCCTCTTGAAGATTTTGTTTGAACAATTTATGTGAATTATACGGTTCGATAAAGATTTTGAGTTATTAATTTTAATATTTCCACATACGTACCGCATTAGTTTGAAGAAGGAAACAAATCCATTGTACTTTTGTCTAATTATTTCACATTTGCATTTACTTTTTTGATAAAAATAGAAAGTTTTTATGACCACAATGAAGACAAGATTGCTGAGTATATATGACCACAATGAAGACAAGATTGCTGAGTATAAGATTTGAATTTTGAAACAAATTATGAAAAAAGTTATAAACAATTTTTTAATTTCCCAAAAATTTCCTTTTTGGACTTATACCCTTCTTCAAACTGCCAATTCGAGTTCAACAATATTTGTCACCCTTGAATATTCCCAATCCAAAAGGCATTTGTAACAATTTCCGTTAGTTGTTGTAGCTAAAAACTCCAAATAAATTGTTCCATAATAGGTAATAACCTGACGTACTTGTTAAAATAATAATAAATAAGTTCCTCTTCCCTCAAATCATGAAAATAAAAGTTATAACCATCGGGTGTACGAAAATTGCACCTTTTTATATCCGAAGAGACAACCCATTTCCATTAGTTGTTGCAAGAAATAGGGTCTCTGGTGAGAATCATGTGAAGTTCCTTGTGTCGTTTGCTTTGCTTCTACGTCCATTTAACTTTTACCATAGCGTTTAACATCATTCTCGTATACCTATTGGACGACTTGAAAGTCCCAGTTCCTTGAAATCCTCCGTTATCCTTATTTCTGATACTGTGAAATTCTTTCCTGAGAGCCCATTTGTACTTTAAATTTAAAAGAAAATATAGTTTTTATCCGTAATAAAATATTTCAAACTTTTTTTTTTTTTATTTCGTGAAATAAACTTTTTCAAAGCAATATTTGCAATGACCCCTATCAAGTGACTCAACCTTTTATACCCGTTTTGGAATTTCATTCATAAAACTTGAGAAATTCCTATGGATTTTCCCAGAAACTCCTTCAACGTTATCCTTTTATATACGCATATGCATACCTACTCACAGAGGTCTCAAATATTTACAAGAAATATATTTCTCACAGGTATGTATCGGGAAAAATCATTGCGAAAATAGTGGCCTCAAACAAGTGACGCCTGACGCGCAGTGTATGTTAAAATCGATTGTTTCTATTATACATTATGATATTGAAATCAAATACCACACAAATTCAAATGATAATTTAATATAAGAAAAGTTCAAAGAAAATACCCGTTTCTTGGCACTTTTGACTTTATCACGTTTTCTCTTTAATAATGTTACCATTGACCATTATCAAAATTCACCATTGCAGTGCATATAGTTAGCTACTTTTATATTAACGACAATAGCAACCCCATGCGATCCGTTTGTGATTTCATTTTTAAATATTTTTCCATTCTCATGGAATTAAAAAGGGACTTTCCCTTCCATAAATTATGTAGTAAAGCAATCAACTATGGTATTTATGGTAAATTCAAAGTTCTTATACCTAAAGGACGAATTATTTGGACTTCAATTATTTATTTACCATCCATCAATTCACCAAAGGGAAAGAAAATAATAAAGTTTTATGGTTTCGTAAAATACAAATTTCTAAACACAAATAATAATTTAATCAGCAATCACTAGAGCTCTATAAATACTATGCAAACATACCTTACCCTTCCCACCTAATCCAATTGTATACCGAATTCAACAAAACATAAAACTTAAAAGAAACTTCCTTGTCAAAACCATTATTTACCTTTTGCCTTTTCGTTTTCAAAAGTTAAGTGTTTTGAAATTGTATTTTTGAAACTTTTGACAAATGAGTTCCTCTTAAATAAGAATTCGAATTAAAAATGCATAATTCATCAAAAATAAATATCTTTCTATAGTTCAAAACTTTCGTTTTACATTTCTCATATGTAGGATTGGAAAGTTGGTATGGTTTAGATTTTGTTAAAATGAAATTTTTATGGATGAAATTATGTTTTATAATGATTTATTGGAAGAAAGTTTTGAACAAATTTATTTTTTGGGATCGTTTTCACAAAAGGAGAATATAATATTGAATTGGATTTCAATCCAATTTCGATGGTTAAATAATGAATGTTGCCTAAAATAACCTTCGAAAATAGAGAAAGTTGGTACATTTTCAATTTGTTTTTCAATCATATCAAAATAATAATCATCATATCGTCTCCAGGGTCATCTGCAGAATCAAATTATAAATATTTAATTCGAACACAAAATATCAACCGAATTTCCCCTTCGGTCCACCACCAATATTAAGGAAAAGGAATAAATAAAATATTCATTAGTCGTTTGAGCAAACAGACTTGATAACACAGTCCCGCAAAATTTCATTATCATACAAATACAAAAAAGTAAGAACCTATACGATTATAAATTACATAAAGCACTTACCTCAATTGGTCTGTTTGTACTAAAATCCACCAGCTGCTCTTCAACACTTATGAATCCAGTCTCAATGAGTCCTGAAATTGTATAAGAAAAAAAAAAGATAATAGCTTCTTGGTTTTTGTTTTTAATATAAAACCACATCAGTGATGGTGAATTGTGATTCTGTTCATTAAAACATAAATTATTTGCTTACTCAGAGAAAAAGTATAAACAAGTGGAATGAAACATTCAAATATGTTTCACCACTTCGCAGTTCTTATTTATAAGAAAAAAAAAAAATGACAATGAAAATTTAACTACGTTCACAATATGAATATGAAATATTAGAATTTTTAAAATTTAGATCAGACAGAAGCACTTCTTGAATTGAAATAATCTTGTCATATTCTCAATGAGTGTATTCGTTGCCAAGAGTTGTAATAGAAGCACGCACAAGGCACAATTATTGTTGATTTTGCCACGACACATTCCATTATTCATCTGGCTCTCATTGATGTTACCAAAATGATAATAATACGTGTGCTCTTGCTCATTGTTAAAATATGTTCTTATATTGCCAAAATGATGAGTGCTGAAATCTCACTGCATTTAATAATCATTTGTCAAACGGGCCTGTACATAATGAAAAGCTATTGTTCAAATTTCATTTTATCTATTATTTCATGGCTGTACACATTTGTTTTTATAGTTTAGGCCTTTCGGATTTTAAAAAGTTTTAATGGTTTTGTAGAACCAATTTTTTTTTTTGAAATTCAAAAATTCCTTTTTTGCAAATTTTGGTATGCAATATTATGAGATCTTATTTCGAATTCGTATATTAATACAATTGTCCAAATTCGTTAAGCCGATAATGAGATAAATTCAAAATAAATAAAACCGTTCTATGAGAGGTAGATATACTATACGTATTATTAATAGATGCTAATAGTGTACATTTTTACTTGCGATTATAGGTACTATAAGGCAAGTTTTGGATTCGTGCAAAAAAAAATTTTGAGATAACAATCAAACATGATATTACGATGATAGAGAACACCAAAAAAGTGGGTGGCAAAATTCTGTCTGTCTGTCTGTCTGTTCGTCTACAGCCTAAACGGCTCGATCGATTTTCTTCAAACTTGGTACTTAGTGGTTTTTGGTGATTCTGCCGACACGTTTTTTTCATTTTTTTTTAGAACCAAAAATAACGGTACCTGTCATACATTTTTTTTGGCAAATTTACATAATCGTATTTTTCTCAAAAACGGCTCGACAACTTTTCTTAAAAAAAAATCTATAAATTTATTTTAGTAAAGGCTTTCTTTGGATGAAAAACCATTTTTCAAAAATGGTTATTAATGTTACCTCCCAAGGAACCATTTTTTTAATTTTTGATTTTCTTCAAAATGATATGACCGATTTCAATTATTTTTTTTATACAAAAGCTTCCAAGAAATGTTGATAGTTTTGTGTACCAACATTTTTGAAAAAATATTTTTTGGATTTTTAAAAAATATTTCAAAATTTTTTTTGGAAAATCTTTTATTTCGAAAACGGCATCATAGATTTTTTTGAAACTCGATATTTAAGACTTTTTTAGTACTCTCTAAAATATTTTTAGAAAAAATTTTAGATTTATGAAAAAATAACGGTACCTTCCATACAAAATTGAAAAAACCGCAAAGGAAAATATTTTTTTGCTTGAAAACGACTCCTACGATTTTGATTAAACTTTTTTCATATACTAAAATTAGTACGATCTACCATCAAAAATTATAAAATTTTACACATAGCAACTATTAGTATTTTTGAGTATTTTGAGTTTTCTCGTTATCAGCTTAACGGATTTAAATGATTTTTTTTATATACAAATTTCAAATAAGATTAAATAATATTGCATATCAAAATTTAAAAAAAAAAATTTTTTGGATTTTTAAAAAAAGTTTCAAATTTTTTTTTTGAAAATTCGATATCTCAAAAACGGGTTGACAATTTTTTTTCAAATTTTGTTTTTATATACACATAAATATATAGTTTAAATCTGCATACCAAAATTTGTTCTTAAAAATGTTTTAAGAATTTTATATATTCTATATATATATATTATATATATATATATATATTAATTATATTCCATCATAAATTAAGATGGCATACTTTTTTTTCACCTCAAACTGTCAAAAGAGTTGTTTTAGCTAATTTAAGTGTCGTGTTTCATGCTTCTCTACATTTTTCTCTCATAATTTCCATATACAATTTTCTTAAACTCGCAGTGTCTTGAACATAAGAGCAAGTACGTGCGACCCAGTCGTGCATTTTATTATAATTCTTGCTAGTAGATCGCACTAATTTTAGTATAAACAAAAAGTTATGTCAAAATCGTAGTAGCTGTTTTATATAAAAAAAAAAACAAATATTTTCCTTAACAGTTCTATTTTAACAGTTGTATGGAAGGTACCGTTATTTTTTCATACAAGTGAAATTTTTTCTTAAAATATTATAAGAAGTTTTAAAAAATCCCTGAGTACCGAGTTTCAAAAAAATCAACCATGTTCTTTTCGAAATACATATAGTCCAGTCAATTTGTGCTAAAAAGGCTCTTTACGAGCAAATTGTGGGATAAAAGAGATTTATTGGACATTGTGTATTAGGGGTGTCGGAATTTTTTTTTATTTTTTATATTCAAAATGGGTATTGTGGATCTTGTAAAGGGTTTAGAAAGAAGTAATTTTTGATCTGGGATATTTGGGAAAAAAGAATTTTGAGACCCCGCGGCCGTTTTTAGGTTAAAAAACCTCAATTCGAAAAAGCGGTCTGAAAAACCAATATTATATGAGGTCACAGGAACTTATAATATTTTTTTTTTGCTTTTGTAACCTGTTGCTAAGAAAATAGTATTACAATCTGCTTGTCAAAATATTAAAACATAACTTTTTACATTGAATTCCCCCGAAAAATAGATCGATTTTCTAGATGTTTTCGATTATTTTTTCTAAATGGAATGCTCGAATTGCTTGAAACTTGCTTTCTTAACACTATACAGTATTTTTAAATTGATGTTTAGTCAATACATATGAGAAAAGAAAGCCAAAATAAAACATTATAAGTAATTTTGAGCACATATAGACGCAAATTTAATTGGTTTTTCTGACCACTTTTTCGAATTGTGCAGTTTTTACCTAAAAACGGCCGCGGGGTCTCAAAATTCCATTTTGGAAAATGTCCCAGAACAAAAATTACTTCTTTTTTTAAGCCCTTAACAAGATCCACAACACCCATTTTGAATATAAAAAATAAAAAAAAATTCCGACACCCCTATTGTGTATGTATTATGTACTTTCAATGGTACTTTGTTGTAATTTTCGAATAATTGGTAGCTTTCGAGCCATAAGTGAAAAACTCCCAAAAAATGCATTTCTGCATCATTTTTTTGCATTTTTTCCATGTTGCGTCACGAAATTTTGTTGGCAAACCTCAGATTCGGATTCAGCACCCTCGAAAACATCAAGAAACGAACAAATCAAAACTACCCCACAATTTGCCGATAGTGAGAAAATTCAAAATAAAAAAACGTTCTATGACAGGTACTATTAAGTTGCTGAGTGAAAAATTTTATAATTTCTGGAAGTGGATCGTACTAATTTTAGTATATGGAAAAAAATTAATCAAAATCGTAGGAGTCGTATTTTAGAAACAAATATTTTCTTTGCGGTTTTTTCACTTTTTTTATGGAAGGTACAGTTATCTTTTCATAAATATATTAGGGAGTACTAAAAAAACTCCTCAATATCGAGTTTCAAAACAATCGATTACATTGTTTTAGAAATACTTGATTTCCAAAAAAAAATTTGAAAGATTTAAAAAATAGTTTTTAAATCTTGGTATATAAAACTATTTATATTTTTTGGAAGCTTCTGTATTAAAAAAAATATTGAAATTAGTCATAACTTTTTGAAGAAAATCGAAGATAAGAAAAATGTTTTTTTGGAAGGTACCATTAATTTTTTTTTTTTTTTTTTTTTTATTATCCGATGGAAATCTTCAAAAGACACTCGGTAAGAATCGGTACCAAGTAGTGTGGGACTCTTACCGCACTAAAACCACCGGTGAATCAGGACCAATCTATGAAAGATCGACAAATGATTTTTATTTCTTAATTTTTAAATCGCATTGGGGGAAGTTTAAAGTTATAACACTTTCCCATAGCTTTTAGACCATTAGCTCATGAGGCTTGGTTCTTCTTAATCTCCGAACATTGTTTCGTACATTTAGGACGGTCTCCATTTCAGAGTTTGTATGACTTTGCAGTCGCTGATTGTGTGATACAGCGTGTTTTTTAACCACTTCTGTAACCATTTCAATTTGTAGGTCACGATGTAGATCGCTATTTCTTATATACCAAGGGGCATCAATTATTCCACGAAGGACCTTGCTTTGGAATTTTTGGATGGGTTCAGCATTTGTTTTCTTTGTACAGCCCCATAGTTGGATGCCATATGTCCCAACGGGTTTCAATACTTGCTTATATAACATTAGTTTGTTCTGGATAGATAGGTCAGAGTTCTTTCCTAGTAACCAGTACATTTTTCTGTACTTCAAGTTTAGTTCTTCTCTTTTCTTTTTGATGTGCTCTTTCCATTTAAGCTTTGCATCCAAAGTCATTCCAAGGTATTTGGCGGTATTGGAGTTAGGTACTGCTGTACTGTTTATATAAATTGGAACATTGTTTATGTTTTTATTTGTAAAGTTTATATGCGTCGATTTTGTTTCGTTTAGTTTGATGCGCCATATCTGCGTCCAATCACTAACTTTATCGACTGCATTTTGCAATTTTTGTGCAGCGTTCGTAACGGATTTATCTGGCACCAATATTGCAGTATCATCAGCAAAGGTGGCCATGATAGCGTTGATGTCCACTGGAATATCCCTTGTATATAACAGATACAGGGTTGGTCCTAGGACACTTCCTTGTGGTACACCGGCTTCAATTTTCTTTAGTTCCGAGTAATTTTGGTCGTACCGTACTCTTAAGAGTCGGTTCGTAACGTAGGATTTCAGTATTTCGTAGTACTGCCTGGGAAGGTCCCTATGCAGTTTGTACTCAAGTCCCAAGTGCCAAACCTTGTCAAAGGCTTGAGCAACATCTAAGAATATAGCCGAGCATACTTGTTTTTCTTCAAGTGCCTTTTCCACAACATCCGTAATTCGATGCACTTGGTCTATCGTGGAATGTTTATTTCTAAATCCAAACTGATGGCTCGGAATTAGTCTTCTTTCTTCTATTATTTTGCTAAGCCTTTTCAGTAGCAGTTTTTCAAAAACTTTTGCCATGATTGGTATAAGCGATATTGGTCTGTAAGATGTTACTTCTGTTGCTGGCTTACCTTGTTTAGGTATAACAATGACTTCTGCAATTTTCCAGTGATGTGGCACATATCTTAGTTTAAGGCATGCGTTTATTATAAATTGGAGTTTCTTGAAGGCTATTAAAGGCATTTCTTTCAAAACCTGAGCAGTTATGAGATCGTACCCTGGTGATTTTTTGTTAGACAACTTATGTTGACACATGCTTCTTACTTCTTTGAGCGTGACAAAAGGTATTTCGCATTCGTCGTTTCTATCAACAAACTGTAAGGGATCTGTAGCTGTGTTTGCTGGGAATGGCTTAAAAACATTCGCTAGATGTTCAGCGAAGAGATCAGCCTTTTGTTTCGGATTTCCGACCCATTTACCATTTTGAGATTTTATTGGCGGGTTTTGTGTCTGTGGTCTTTTTAAGCGCTTAGCTGCTTTCCATAAAGAGTATTCTGTAGAAGCATCCGCCGTCAGACTATTCAGGAATCTACTCAGTGATTCGTTTTTAAACTCACAGATTCTTTTCTTTAGTTCGTTGTTAAGACGGTTAAAAACTGCCTTATCACCTGGAAATCTCGTAACTTGCCATTTTCTTCGAGCTCTTCTTTTTTCTAATATCAGCTCCTTTATTTCGACAGGATATTTTATTTCTTTTTCTCTTGATTTCGAAATAGTTGGAGTACTTTCTTCTGCAGCCTGTTGCACATCAGCAATAAATTGTTCTACTTCATGGTCAATTTGTTCAATTGTTTGCATGGGGGATCTCAGGTTTATAAAACTTTCAAGTTTATCTCTGAATTCGTTCCAGTTTGTTCTTTTATTCACGAGCTTAGGATTACTTTTTTCTATTATTTCCGCTTCACTCAGTGTTAAAATTACTGGAGTATGATCTGACGATAAGTCGTAGTTACCTTCGACACTTATATGGTTTCGTTTTATACCTTTAACTACGAAAAAGTCTATAAGGTCTGGTATCTTGTTAGTATCAGATGGCCAATATGTTGGCGAACCAGAAGAATAAAATTCGCAGTTGTATTTGCGGCCTGCTTGGTATAGCCGTTTACCTTTTGTGGTTATGAGCCTAGATCCCCAGTGGGTGTGTTAAGCATTGAAGTCGCCACCAACAAGGAAGTTATGTCCTAACAAGTTAAGGAGTTCTGCAAAGTCTTCTTCAGTTGGAGAGCGCCTCGGAGGGCAGTATATAGCTGCTATCTTAAACTCTTTCTGTTTTATACCAATACTAATTGTTGTTACTTGCATATTTTCATTAGTAAACTTTGGTTCTTCATAGTGTGTTAAGCTTACTTATAAGAGTACCCCTAGCTTTGTCAGCTGGGTGCGGAGCGTGATAACACGTATAGTTTGGTAATTTATTATCAAGACTTTGTTCTATAGCGAGGTGAGTTTCGGATACCAAACAAATGTCTATATGCTCTATGTCTAAAAAGATGTTTAGTTCTGATACATGTTGTAAAAGACCGTTTGCATTCCATGTTGCGATTTTAAGTGTTCTGTCCATCATTGTTTCTTAAGAGCGACTTCTTCGCTTAGCTGTTTTATGTTTAAATCTTGTTTGTCAATCCTTTTAAGGATAAGTTCAAGCATTTCTTTGATAGATGTTTCTTCATTTTTCCGCACATTTTTTACAATCTGGGAATAGGATTTATTTTCATCACTTTTGCTTAGTGCAATTGCTTTTGCCGGTTGATTTTTAGTTTTGTTTTCTACCGTTACTGTTTTGCTTTCAACTATTGATTTTGTGTTTGTTGAGTTTCTGAGCTTGTTCCCAGTTTTGTTTTTTCTTTTTGTGTCTTGGAATTTTTTGGCGACTGGACATCCTCTGTAACTTGCAGGATGATTGCCTTGACAGTTAACACATTTCGCTTTCTGTTCTCTGCCCATGGGACAGTTTTTAGTTGCATGCCGGCCTTCGCATTTAACACAAGCAAACTCGCGATTGCAGTATTTTTGTGTATGCCCAAAGGCTTGGCAACGCTTGCATTGTGGAACAATTTTTGACTTTCGCAGTGGTTCAATTTTGACAACTATGCCCATAATTGATTTAATACTGTAAATCTTATCTTTCTTTATTCTCGAAAGTGAGCATAAATAAAGGTAGAGATCTCTTTTTTGTCGTCGATACCCCAGTGGAGTCTTTGATTATCTCATTTTTAATAAGATTATTGGCATCGAGAGCTTGAAAGCCTTTTTGTATAAGGTCTTCGACAATTTCTTTAGCATCACATGAAGAGTGAAGGCCTCTTGCTACTACTTTTATCGATCTTGTAGCTTTATTTTCGTACGAGTGCCACTGAATTTGCTTCTTGTTCAATTCTTCAGTGACAGATCTATACGCATCGGCGTCTTCAACAATGACTTTCCAATTGTCTTTATTGTATGATGTGTATTTACATTCCTTATTCGTGCATTTTTCTACTATGCTCTTAAGCTCGCCAAACATTGCCAACCCGGAAATCATGATTGGAGGTGGTGCAGTTTGTCTAGTGCCTTTAACATAAGACTTCTTTTGGGGTACATCTCCTGTTTCTTTATTAGCTGTTTTCATTATTGCAGCAGTATCTGCTTTTGAAGTTGTCGTCTGCTGACTTTTTTGAACAGTCTCTGGGCTACCCTCTGCTTTTCGTTTCTTGGATTTACGCTTGTTTCTGCTACCATCGGTTTCAAGAAGGAGCTCTTCCTCATCAGTATGGAACTCAATTGCAGTTTTTTGTGGGCTTTTCACTACAAGAGTTTTTGGACTGGACTTGTTGTCATTTGACGTTTTCTTGTCTAGCAAACTGACTTTTTCTTCAAGGCTCTTAGCTTGCCTCTGAAGACTTTCAACGAAGACTTCAAGTTGTTTTCTGGCTAGAATTTCTTTTTGCCATTCTTCATAGTAATTTTTGGATTCAACTTGGATCTCGTTATTTTCTTTGGAACACTGCTGATCTTTTCTTTCGAACTTTTCATAGTAATTGGTTCCTTTTTCGTTTATGACTTCTATGTCATTTGATTTTTGTGTAGGGGTTAATGATGGAATAACCCTTGAGATTACATTCGGTGGAGTTCTCGGTGTTTTAGAACTCTTTCTGTTTCCTAGAAGCAATAATTGGTCCTCCCCAGAATCCGTAGGACCGATCTCCGTAGAGAGTGGATTTACCAGTTTAACTGGATTGCCACCTGGGGTATTATATCTATTTGTTTTACTCATTGCCATATTTAATCATTTGTAACTTTGTTTGCTTACCATAAATAGCTAGTTACTTTCTCTATTCAAGGTTTTTAAATACAGCCGCCCCTATGGGATCAGACGCTGACCAATTAGCCGCACATTATGTGTCAGACGCTCTTGGGTTTCTTAGAGAGCTGGTTCTTTAGAGCGATGTCTTATCTTACATTTTGCTCCTAGTTCCTGAGAAGGTAACTCAGGTGTCTCAGCTCTTGGATACAATAGATCCAACGCTCGTCGTTAGTTCACCTTACGGCTATCCAGCGGGCACCACTTGGAGGTGACGATGCGATTTTGCTCCGCCAGGTACCATTAATGACCATTTTTTTTTTTTTTTAAATGAGAAAAATACGATTATGTAAAATTACTAAAAAATTGAATGGCAGGTTTGGTTTAAAAAAAAATTTAAAAAATTTTGGACACCAAAAACTACTACGTATCTAGTTTGAAGAAAATCGATCAACCGTTTAGGCTGTAGACGAACGGACAGACAGAACGGTGCCAGCCACTTTTTTGGTGTTCTCATGTTTGATTGTTATCTCAAAATTTTGTTTGCACGAATCCAAAACCTGCTTAGGTAGAGTACTTTTGTATATCGCAAGTAAAAATGAACAAAATGTCTGGGTGAATGACCAAAAATATTTTTGTTCAAAGTTTGAGGAAAATCAGTCCAGATGTTTAGGCTGTTGCTCAATGGACAGAGAGACAGAATTGTGAGACGCCCAACTTTCTTCGTCTTCTCTATCATCGCAAAAGCAAGTTTGATCAATATCTCGATCTCTTTTGAACTAATGCATACCTAACTTGACATATATAGCACCTTATAACCTACATAAACAATTCTTCGGTAGGAGTTTTCAATTTTAATAGTCACCGGAAACAAAAAAACTGTAGAATTCGATAAGGGTTGCATCCACAAAAGCCAAATCATTAAAGTCTCGGTCTCGTTTGATAGCAGAATCGGTTTTTTCTCTTTAGCAGGGGAAATGATTAGGAAATAATTTTTGTAAGAACCACCCACTGCCACGCCCATTTTTTTTCTTATACTTGACTTTTTGAAAACCAATTTCGATCAAATTTTCCTAAAACTTTTAGCTATAGCTACTTCAAGTGATATTAGTGAAATTTACGAATTAACAATGCGAATAAATTTGTATAGGCAATTCCAAGAAAAAATCACAACAAATTTGTGATTTAACTTTTCGACAAAGTGAATATGTAAGAGATCTACTATTTTAAAAAGAAAACACGAACTGAAATTTAGCATTTTCATATATTTTACATGACCAACAAGATATTTTTATCATCAGAATGCAATTCTGCGAAAAATTCGGTCAAATTTAATATCAAATTTTTTAGCACCCATTTTATTGGTTTATTTTTTAAGACGATTCGCGTCTGTCGACGACCACTAGTGTGAAAAGAAATGTCAAAACTCGCGACCATTCGCACTTCATAGTTCGGTATTGGCAGCTCACTTGAAAGGCATAAGTGTATTATTGTTGGTATGGTTTCCCTTATGGTAAAAAAATTACTAAATCTGTTATTTACGGTACAAGTCATGTAATGTTTTTTTCGACTTTCAATTTTTTTCATTAACAGCACCACCAATTTCAATCAAAGTTTGCATGTTAAAGATTCTAAAAATGTCAATAATAATGCACATCAAAATTTTGAAAAAAAAACTAAATTTTCGATTTTTAAAAAATATACAATTTTGTTTTGAAAATTCAATATTTTGAAGAGGGATTGATGAACTTTTTTGAAAAGGTTTGATAAATATTCAAAATTGGCACACCAATTTTTTTTTTTAATAACGGGTGATTTTTTAAGAGGTTTGGAACTTTAAAAAAAAAAAAACACAAAAAATTCGAAAAAATGAATGAAATATTTATTTGAATCGATAGTTTGAACCTTGCAATTTAATGTTTAAAGATAATTTCATGCAAATGTTGACCGCGGCTGCGTCTCAGGTAGCCCATCCGCTGAGTCCAATTTTGGCTTTCTCTTTCACACATATCGGCCGGTATCTCACGAATGAATGCATGGATGTTGGCTTCCAGTGCGTCAATCGAAGCGGGCTTGTCCCTATAGACATTAGCCTTGACATACCCCCACAAAAAATAATCTAATGGTGTCAAATCGCACGATCTAGGCGGCCAATTGACCGGCCCGAAACGTGAAATTAACTGTTCACCAAACTCGCCTCGCAATTGCGCCATTGTTTCGCGTGCTGTGTGGCATGTGGCACCGTCTTGTTGAAACCACATATCATGCAAGTCAAGAACTTCCATTTCGGGCAAAAAAAAGTTTGTTATCATCGCTCGGTAGCGTTCACCATTGACAGTAACGCTGCGATTCGCATCATCTTTGAAGAAATATGGCCCAATAATGCCGCCGGCCCATAAACCGCACCAAACAGTGGCTTTTTCGGGATGCATTGGTAGCTGTTGCAATGCTTCTGGCTGATCTTCACTCCAAATGCGGCAGTTATGCTTATTTACGTACCCATTCAACCAAAAATGAGCCTCATCGCTGAACACAATTTTTCGATAAAAAAGCGGATCCTCGGCCAGCTTTCCAAGAGCCCATTCACCAAAAATTCGGCGTTGTGGTAGGTCGGCTGGCTTTAGTTCTTGCACCAGCTGTATCTTAAAAGGCTTTACGCCTAAATCCTTCCGCAAAATTTTCCACGTAGTGCTGTAACAAAGGCCTAACTGCTGGGAACGGCGCCGAATCGACATTTCGCGGTCTTCTGTCACACTAGCTGATACGGCCGCAATATTTTCTTCACTACTCACAGTACGTAAACGTGTTGGTGGTTTAATTTCCAACAAAGTAAATTTAGTGCGAAGTTTGGTCACAATCTTCCGAATAGACTGCTCAGAAGGTCGAGAATGCCGACCATAAAATGGAAGCAGCGCGCGATGAACATTTCGAACCGAGCACGAATTTTGATAGTAAAATTCAATAATTTGCAAGCGTTGTTCATTTGTAAGACGATCCATGGTTAAATTGCAAACCAAACTGAAGCTGTTTGACAGTGACACAAGGTACTAAACACACGTCAGCTGTCAAAACCAGTGTTGCCAAAACCATACCAGCTAAAAAATCACCCGTTACTACCAAAATATTTGTATAAAAAATGTTTTTTTTGTTTATACCTACTTTAGGATGGTCCTTACTCATTGTTTCAAGTTGGTGCACCCCCTTATTTCTTCCAAATAAATAAACAAAAATTCTTGTAAAATTTTAGCTCATTATTTTACCATTAAGCTGGCCCCCAAGACGAAACAAGTCTTATATGGAAAAACCCATGTACAATGTTCAATCAAATTCTGCATTTTTATAACTTTGGTAATAATTGATAGAAAAAATTAAATCTGGTACAAATGTAGTGACTTTTATGATAAAAAAATTGCGTACTGGGACAAGTTTAAGGGCGGTTATTTCCTTACTTAAATTGACAAAGTATTTTTCGACTTTTTTCAACTTTCTTCTATGGGTCCAAAATTGAAAAAAACATTGGTTACGATTTTAATATGATAAGGACTACATTTGTACCAAAATTTAAGTTTTTCTACCCATTTTGATCATTCTTGAATTCTTTCGAATGAGCTGATATGTATTTAAGTGGTTTTCTTATTGAATTTAATTTGAACATTGTAAGACGTTAAACTTTTTCAGCTGACTATCTTTCCCGTTTTCTGAGTTAGTTTTCCCTTTAAGGGCAAAAAATCCCAAAAAAAACTGTACAAATCCCTCAACCTGACATCCGTGGATGTAATCGAGTCATGCATTTTATTTTATTTGTGCGACTGAGCCCGGACTGAAACCAGACAAGACCGAGAAAGATACCGATATCGATACCGTGCTAAGACTTATACGAGACCGAGACCAAGACGAAACTAAGTTACAGAGACCGATACCTATTACCGATACGATAGTGGAATTCTTCGATTTTTACGTTTCAGAAACAATAATTACCAAACATTCGTTTGGCTTGGTATCCTGGCCAGCCCTACATACAATTAGCTTGCAAGTTACAGATCGAATTTTAATCAAAATCGTGAAAACTATTTTCGACAAATCTACATAAAAAAAAATCCCAACCCAATCGTATTCTTCATGATCTACTAAATTCACTATATTTTGTTTATCAATTTGCTCACAAATTTACTAGACGCACGCAAATGAAAACTGCGTTTGTTAACTTTTTCATTACCATAAATTGTAGTACATAAGTTCGATTAAAACCTATTTACTAATCGTAACTGTAAGAGAATTTAATATTTTAACAAATTTGCCTAAATTTAATATATAAACGATAAACTTTTCAATATTAAAAGCCAATCTTAAGTGCCAAAAAATTCCACAATCTAAACATACAAAACATACTAATACTAATAATACAGTCAAACTACGTTTTGACATCACAAGCATTTGTAACAGACTGGCGCTTTATTCCTGCTCAAAAGTCTTATAGCACAAAACAAAAATTTGGCATTCCTCCCCTACGCTTCCACATAATATGGGCCCATTAATTTTTTAAACCAATTTATTTGAATTCTTTTGGTCGAAGAGAAATTGTGTGTAGGCAAAAAGAATGAGCATGAAATTTTTAATATTTTTTTTATAAGGCTGTAGTCGTCACCTTTACCTTATCGCAATTTACAATATTAGATTTGATGAAAACATGAGTTTAATATTTCTTACGAATTTTAAAATTCATCCATCACACCAAGTAGCAAGTCAAAAAAAAAAAATAATGAAATGAAAAAAAAAATCTTTCCTCATATATAAAACCAAATCCTTCTTCCACTCAACCTACCCATATTCCTAATTCCTACCACATTCTCCTTCACTGAAGGGAGTTTCATTATTATAGAGCTTTTGAGTGGAAAAATCAAGTTGAATCGGAAAGGTTTGGTTTATTCCAATAAAGTTTTCTCAACAAAAACTTTTCCTACCATAAAATAATATCAATACTGAAGTGCACGTATTTGATCTTGCTAATGATTATAATGAGAGTATCAAATCAATGATATTTATTTAAATTTAAATTTAAATTAGAAATAAAAAAAAAAAACAATGAATCAAAATTGATTTTTTTGTAATTTCCATTATGCTTGGAATATTATATTTTATGAATTTTAAATAACAATCTCAATAATTATTTGAATTCAAATTAATTTTGATAGCATTTCAATGTTTTAAAGAACGAATCAAATACTGAACCGTTATAGCTAATAATTTCCAACATTATTATTGAAGGTAAAAATATATCTAAGTAAGCAAACTGCGATTGTAAGAAATCAGGAAATTTTTTTTATAGTTATTTTGTGTTTTCTTTGAATTTCTAAGAGGAAAACTGCAATATTGTTGGAGCTCACAGATGGTGTAATTGAGAAAAGATTTTTTGATGAAAAATATGTTTTCTTTTTTTATTATTTCAAAGAAAGGAAGTTCTTGGAGTTGTGAAAAAGAATCTTTTAAATTGAAACTGAAAGTAAACTATTATTATTCTCTTCCTTTTCAATGTGTTTTTCTTGGCAGAAAATTGAAACGTAAACATTATTTGAGATGTATATGTATAAGTAAATGTACCTACGATGTCGAAAGGCATTACTACCCATAGTTTAGTTTTGATTTTGTTGTCCTCTATATCAATAAGTATACCCAATGTTTATATCAAAATCATAAGCCATATTTTACAATATACTTTCAAAGCTACGTTGATGCATTAGAAAATAACTGTTTTTTCTGAAAACCATGAAAACAGTAAGTTTTGCGGCTCTAAGAAAAGGTTTTTAAGCTCAAATATTAACAGAGACATCACCATTTTGATTTTCCTATAGGAAAAAAAAGTAGGAAATACTCTGCAAGTTGATCCTTGATGAAATTTATTGAAATATTTGTATTAGTCCAGTATATTTAGTCATACCTAGTTCCAATGGGAATTTTACAAAACGTTGGGGAAGACATTCTTTTCTTGTTATCGTTAGAGTACTTCATATAAAGCTTAAATCCAAGTTTTTGACCATCAACCCTTTGCAGGGTTTCCGCCATCTTGGTTTAAAGAGTGAACTCGGTTTTGGCTATTTTCTAAACGGGTAGAGGTAGAAAGATGTTTTTTTCTGTATACGATAGATTATGATGCAATTACAAGAAAATCTTAGGTGGAATACAAAATTCGGCGATATGAACGTTTAAAAGTAAAAAACGAGAAATAATTTGCAATAAATCAGAATGACATTTTTATATTTTTGGAAAGGTAAGACAAAATTATTTTACTTATGCTTGAGGAATTTTTGATTAATTTGTTAGTTTTTGGATAAAAATTTGTTCGAAAATCGCAATTTTTCGAGATCAATTTTTTCAAGAACCTATATTTGATTTTTATATTTTTAACGGATGGGTTTAAAAATCGGAAATCATTAGAAATGATGTAGACTATCAATTTTAATTTTTATCAATCGATTCATCACATAATATTGAGCCCAGAGAATTCACATTAAATTTTTTCTTAGATAAAGAGAAAATTTTTACGTAGCACTGAACAAAAATTTAATAAAAAATATGTGTGCTCCATTGTTTGTTTATAATTGGTTACAGCTTTAAATATAGACTAAGAGCCCACAGCAGATTTTGGGTGTGAACGATAGCAAAAAAAGAAGTATAGGCGTCGAAAGCTTCATTAAAGACTATTAAAAAAATCAAAGTCTTGCAGTCCACAACTGGGGCCTTTGCGAGAAACAGTGCATCGAAAAAAAAATATGAATGCAACTTCGAGGAAAATCGTGTTAGCCGAAATTGGTTTTCACCCCTCCCTAGATAAGCTCCGCGGATCCCATATCATGGAATTTGAGATCATTTGAGTGTTTAATTCGCCCTGCCAGACTGTTTAAAAAAAACCGTTTTTCACTTAGAATTTTGAATTTTTTAAACGGTCCGGTAGAGCGAACTATACACTCAAATGGTCTCAGATTCCATGATATGTGATCCGAGGAGCTTCTCAAGGGAGGAGTGAAAACCAATTTCGGCTAACACGATTATCCTCGAAGTTGCATTCATATTTTTTTTCGATGCACTGTTTCTCGCAAAGGCCCCAGTTGTGGACTGCAAGACTTTGATTTTTTTAATAGTCTTTAATGAAGCTTTCGACGCCTATACTTCTTTTTTTGCTATCGTTCATACCCAAAATCTGCTGTGGGCTCTCGGTCTAATACACAAAACATGAAAAAATACCACATAACAAATCTGTAGAGCTTATACTAACTTCTTGTCAGGGATGTGTATGTTTTTTTGATAAAATTAATAGGATTTATTTTGTGAAAAACGAGTTTATTCCTTAATTGAAGATAGCAGCAACCCTGTTATGGATCGATAGTCGAAATTTTGAATTTAAGCTTTCTTTAAAGTAAAGAAAGCTTAATTTCAAGTTTTCGAACTCAAAAATAAAAAATGTCTTCCCCGTTTCCATATTGAGAAAAACCCACTCTCACTTTTAAAGCATTTAATTATGATGATGTGCGGATACCTTTCAGGCAATACAGTTGGTAAACTATAAAAATATTTAACTCAAAAGTGTGAACTCCATTTTTGTTTGCTTATACTTGGCTATAACTCGTTAAATACATACATTTTGAAAAATAATGTGAATCAAATTTGTAGAACTTACTCTTTTTATTGGGAATGCATTTTTATTTTTTGAATAAATTTTAAACTACGGATTATATTCGTTAAAATCGAATTTACTCTTTAAATCAATATAGCGGCAACCCTGCAAGGGGTTGATGGTCGAAAATTTGGACTTAAGCTTTCTGTGTGGTACTTTAACGATATCAAGAAAAAATTGCTTCCCAATTTTTTGTTAGAAAAAAGTCTAAATTGACTGGACTATATCTGTGGTATTTGGGAGAACATGACAACTCCATTTTAAAATTTGCCTCTTTACGTCCACTTCACATCGAGGTAGAGCCTAAACGGAAACGCGTTTACTGATTTTCTTCAAATTGAGAACATTTATGGAAATGGTATTTAAAATATTGTGTTTCAACTTTGAAAAAAATTGGTTCACCCGTTTAGGTTCAAGCTCGATGTAAGGTGGGCGTGAAGAGGCAAATTTTAAAATGGATTTATCATGTTTCTCCCAAATACCACAGATATAGAAAATTCAATATTATTCATGAATGGAATGGACTGGAGGTTTTAACATTGCCTCGCAATAGGCAGTAACTTTTTTGAAAACTTTTTTTTTTTGTTCTTAGGTTGTAATTTAATATTATTAGCACCGGAAATATAGAGAGTAGTTTAAGTAAAATCCGCCAATACCACGCTTATTTTTCTCTTATTTGAAATTTCTTCTTATTTCAAGTCGGGTCCCTAGAAAGATGCGATTTGATAATCAGGTTCTTTTGAACCTACATCATAACATACATAGGTATGCATTTTTTTTTTAGATCCACCCCCTTTCTACTTTACCTTATAAACGGTACCTGCCATACGATTTTTTTCAAGAATTTTACAAAATCTTATTTTTCTGGAAAACGGCTCCACAATAAATTTTACTTAAGAAAATTAAATAAATTATTTTTAGTAAAGGCTACCTTTGGGTCGAAAATTGTTTTCAAAAAATGGTTATTAATGGTGGAGGTACCTTTTTTTTTTTGTTTTCAGTTTTCAGGAAAACAAGTTGATTTTAATCATTCTTTTGTGCAGAAGCTTTAACAAAGTTCAAATGGAATTGTGTTCCAAAATTTTCAATTTTTTTTTGTGTTTAAAAAAGCAAATGTTTAAATTTTTTTTTGAAAACCCAATATTTCGAAACCGACCCAGTCAATTAATATTATTATTATTATTATTAAAAAAAACATAAAATTTGCATACCAACATTTTTCTTTAAATTATGTTATGAATATTTTATTTATACAAAATTATTTTTGTAAAAGAACTTTCTCAATGATTTTCAAAATTTTGCAGGCATAAATTCATATTTAATCAAGAATTCAAATGGCATACCTTTTCTTCAGCTTAAGCTTTTAAAAGAGTTGTTTAAGCATTAAAAATAAAATGCACGACTGGGTCGCATGTACTTGCTCTTATGTTCAAGACGCTGTGGGTTTAAGAAAATTGTATATAAGAACATGGAAATTATGAGAGAAAAATGTAGAAAAGCATGAAATACGACATTTAAATTGGCTAAAACAACTCTTTTGACAGTTTGAGGTGAAAAAAAAGAATGCCATCTTAATTCTTGATTGAATATGATTGTATGGGAAAAAAATTTAAAATCGTTGGAGCGGTTTTTTAAAAAATTTATTTTTCATATATAAAATTCTTAAAACATTTTTAAGAACAAATTTTGGTATGCAATCTTAAGTATATATGTATTTATGTGTATACTAGCCTTTACCCGCGGCTTCGCTCGCGCTAATGTTTATTTTGTCAACTGATTCTGGATGTCGATCGATACAAAATCATTAACGAAGAAAAATATTAATTTATTTTTTCAGGTTATTGGTTAACACATATAGAGATAAAATTATTACAAAAACAAAAATATTTACTGCAGGGTCATAGGTTCTGCCTCGCTGCGAACTGACTATCCCACTATCAGTCCAATAGTTGGCAGCAAATTTTTTGGGTAAACGCATAACCAATATATGAGCTTGAGAATCTGTAGGTGCATGCATCTTGATAACGAATTCAAAAGTATGGCGGGATTTTTTCGACACCCGTGTTGGGGACGGGGTCTTCAAAATAGCTGTATTCCAATTTTTGTGACAGGGTTACAACCACATCAATTCATTTTCAAAAAACAGGCAATGATCCTCTGTCATTTCCCCAAGTCCATAAGCTTTAATTTTGACTATATGATTAATAGAACTTGAGATATAATATAACCATTCTAGGTGCACCATATTGAGAAATTTTTCGAGGAATAAAAATAAAATCAAAAAATAAGGCCGATAAGTTTTGCTTTAGAGGCTGATATCTTGAGTTCTATTACTCGGATCATAAAATTAAAGTTTGTGGACTTAAGGGACCTGGAGACGCTCGAACCTGGTGCGAGTGAACATGGTTCGGGTACTATGTTCGAGTTGATTTTAATTGTCTGCGGGCAGGTTCAAGTACCAATTATTTGGTGTCACTAAACAAAAATTTGGTCTCACCAAAATCAAAAGGAGTTTGATATTTATCGATGTTCGAGGGCGGGGCTAATCGTTTGTCGTACCAGATTCGACTGTCTGCGGACCGGTCTCGTATGTTTACTCGAACATATCGATATAATTTCGAGTTTCAATATTAAAAATATAAAGAAAAATGTCAAACAGCCGGAATAAAAATAAAATAAATGTGACAGTGAATATTTTTAATGACATATAAGTCGTAAGAATAATGAAGTTCGAGTAGTTTGGTTTCTGCTTGGTTTCAGTGTCTGCGGAGTTAAGTCGAACTATGTTCACTCGCACCATGTTCGAGCGTCTCCAGGGCCCTTTAGAAAAAATTACAGAGCACAATTTTCCATTTTGAGTACCCCTGACACAAAAATTTGAAAATTACAATTTTCAAACCTTCGTCCCGAACACGGGCGTCAAAAAAATCCTTCCTGACTTTTGCATTCGATATCAAGATGTATTAAAGTACAAATCCTTATACATATACATACATGCATATACATATCCATATTTTGGCTATGCGTTCATCCATATAATTTCCTGCTGGCTCTTAGACTATATGTGAGGATGCAGCTGTATACTACTTACATAATGTGTGCACTGGGTATACGCGAATCAAAATGTCAAACAGCCGGACTGGGTACACGCGAATCAAAATCAAAAATTACTTTGAGAAAGTGTCTTCTCAAGACAGTCTCCTTAATTCGGCATGAATGGATTTATTTTTAGCCGAGCAAATTTTACTGCAGGGCTTGCGACCAGCTTCTGTTTAATTTAAGCCAACGTTTGTTAAATGGAAATGAGAAAACTTCAACACGATAAAAAACAAACTATCGCTCAAACGAAATATCAAAATTGATTGATTTTGTTTCAAGTTACTTAATTGATTTATTTTTGTTCACATGTAAAATGAAGTTGTTTTGGTACCAAATATTTTTTCCTTTTTTTGTCTCAAATGGTAAAAAAAGTATCCTATTCACGCTTCCAGAGTCCCATCTATCTCTATACCAAAATTTATCATATTTGATTCAGCGGTTCAGGCGTGAAAGCGTAACAAACAAACAAACAAACTCACTTTCGCATTTATAATATTAGTAGGATGAAAACAAAATTTGGAAAAAAACTGTCAAGCCGTTTTTGAGATATCGAATTTTCAAAAAAAAAAAAATTGAAACATTTTTTAAGAATTCAAAAACTTTTTTTTTTAATTTTTATATGTACTATTATTAATTCTTATCTGAAATTTGTAAAATTTGAAAATTCATCTAAATCCGTTGAGCCGATAACGAGAAAACTCAAAATAAAAAAATACGTTCTATGACAGGTACTATTAATGGTTGCTATGTGTAAAATTTTATAATTTTTGATGGTAGATCGTACTAATTTCAGTATATAGAAAAAGTTTAATCAAAATCGTAGCAGTCGTTTTTAAGCAAAAAAATATTTTCTTTTGCGGTTTTTTAACTTTTGTATGGAAGATACCGTTTTTTTTTCATAAATGTAAAATTTTTTCTAAAAATATTTTAGAGAAAACTAAAAAAGTCTTAAATATCGAGTTTCAAAAAAATCGATGATGCCGTTTTCGGTATATTTGATTTTCCAAAAAAAAAAATTGAAACATTTTTTAAAAATCCAAAAAATATTTTTTCAAAAATTTTGGTACACAAAAAATCTATTTATATTTTTTGGAAGCTTCTGTATAAAAAAAATGATTGAAATCGTTCGTACCGATTTGAAGAAAATCACAAATTAAAAAAATGGTTCTATGGGAGGTACCATTAATAACCATTTCTGAAAAATTGTTTTCCACCCAAAGAAAGCCTTAACTAAAATAAATTTACTGAATTTTTTCTAAGAAAAGTTGTTACGCCGTTTTTGAGAAAAATACGATTATGTAAATTTGCTAACAAAATTGTAGGGCAGGTACCGTTATTTTTGGTTCTAAGAAAATGAAAAAAACGTGTCGGCAGAATCACCAAAAACCACTATGTACCAAGTTTGAAGAAAATCGATCGAGCCGTTTAGGCTGTAGACGAACAGACAAACAGAGAGACAGAATTGTGCCAATTCCCAATTTTTTGGTGTTCTCTATTATCGTTATATCATTTTTGATTGTTATCTCAATTTTTACTTGCGATTATGGGTACTATAAGGCAAGTTTTGGATTCGTGCAAAAAAAAAATTTTGAGATAACAATTAAACATGATATTACGATGATAGAGAACACCAAAAAAGTGGGTGGCACAATTCTGTTTGTCTGTCTGTCTGTCTGTTCGTCTACAGCCTAAACGGCTTGATCGATTTTGTTCAAATTTCGTACATAGTGGTTTTTGGTGATTATACCCACATGTTTTTTTCATTTTTTTTTAGAACCAAAAATAACGGTACCTGCCATACAATTTTTTTTAACAATTTTACATAACCGTATTTTTCTCAAAAACGGCTCGACAACTTTTCTTAAAAAAAATTCAGTAATTTTTTTTTAGTAAAGGCTTCCTTTTGGTGGAAAATCATTTTTCAAAAATGGTTATTAATGGTACCTCCCAAGGAACCATTTTTTTAATTTTTGATTTTCTTCAAAACGATATGACCGATTTCAATTATTTTTTTATACAAAAGCTTCCAAAAAATGTAAACAGTTTTGCGTAGCAAAATTTTTGAAAAAATATTTTTTGGATTTTTAAAAAATCTTTCAAATTTTTTTTTTGAAAATCAAATATTTCGAAAACGACATGATCGATTTTTTTGAAACTCGATATTTGAGTTTTTTAGTATTCTCTACAATATTTTTTTTAGAAAAAAATTTACATTTATGAAAAGATAACGGTACCTTCCATACAAAAGTTAAAAAACCACAAAGGAAAATATTTTTTTGCTTAAAAACGACTCCTACGATTTTGATTAAACTTTTTTAATATATTAAAAATAGTACGATCTACTACCAAAAATTATAAAATTTCACACTTAGCAATTATTAATAGTACCTGTCATGGAACGTATTTTTTTATTTAAAATTTTCTCGTTTTTGGCTAAGCGGATTAAAATGATTTTTCTTATATACAAATTTAAGATAAGATTAAATAATACTGCAGTTCAAAATTATCAAAAAAAAAGTTTTTGGATTTTTAAAAAATGTTTCAATTTTTTTTTGAAAATTCGATATCTCAAAAACGGGTTGACAATTTTTTTTCAAATTTTGTTTTAATATACACATAAATATATACTTTAGATTTGCATACCAAAATTTGTTCTTAAAAATGTTATAAGAATTTTATATATAAGAAATTAATTTTTTAAGAAACCGCTCCAACGATTTAAAACTTTTTTTTCCTATACAATCATATTCAATTAAGAATTAAGATGGCATTCTTTTTTACCACCTCAAACCGTCAAAAGAGTTGTTTTAGCCAATTTCAATGTCGTATTTCATGCTTCTCTTCATTTTTCTCTCATAGTTTCCATGTTGCTATATACAATTTTCTTAAACCCGCTGTGTCTTGAACATAAGAGCAAGTACGTGCGACCCAGTAGTGCATTTTATTTTTTTTGCAGGAATCCAAAACTTGCCTTATAGTACCTATATCGCAAGTAAAAAAATAATTTAAAATTTTTTCATGTCAGAATTTGTAGCTTTTTAAATGAAAATTTGCTGCCCAAAAATTAATTTTGTCCATTACATTGGGTAATGTCTTATTTTAGCGGGAGATTGAATACAAAGAAAACCAAGCGAGCTACAAAATTTCAGTTTGGTGATTTAGCTAGTAAGAGGAGTCTTCAAATTATGGCAATCAAAATTTTTGGATTTTGTCATTTGTTTAGATTTTAGAAGCTTTATTTTTAGCTTACTTCTTAGCTAGCGGAAAATTGAGTACCAAAAAACACGTTAGAGCTAAAAATTTTTAGTTTGAGCAACAAATTAGCATATTATAAACAAAAATAATTTCTTGATAAACCATTCCCTAGAAGTTCATACTTAGGGAGTTTTTTTAATCAATTTTTAAAATTTAAAACTTCTTGAACATAAAAACAAGTAGGCACGTGTGAACTTCAGCTGCATTTTATTCATTAATAAAAAGCAGACATTTGGTAGTCAATCTTTCTTGAATCATAAATCAGGAAATCCACCGTATCAAAAACCTTAAACAAAGAAGCATTAAATTATCAAATACCTTTCAAAAATAGCCCAAATTTGTAGTATAGAAAGGCTGTTGCAATTCGAGACAAAAAAGAAATAAAAATCAGAAAATATCATACAAAATTCTATGGGAAAAGTGTAACCCTAAATATAGAAGTCATTGCCCTGAGACAAGGTTTTTCTAAGTTGAAACCTTTTATTTAAGACTTAAAACTTTTGTTTTAAAAAATTAGTTTGAGATATAGCAGACACCCTACTTTTAAAATTGTATATGACGTTAAAGAATTTTTCCGCTTGAAATAATAATGAAATTTATTTGAAGATAACAACTGTATTTTTAGATATTTAAAGACTTCATTTCTCTAGAGTTCCACAATTTACTTACAATTTAGTGCTGAGATCAAACGATGAAAAAAAATCTTGCCAATTATTGCTGCTGTTTTGGAGAAGGCGATAGAGCAGCAGAGTCCTCTTTCGAGCAACTTAAGTGTACATAATATGTATTATGTGATATCACATTTATATTACATACGGCACTTATCTTACCATCCCAGTCCTCTTACATTGTATGATGCAAAGCCATGGACATGTACTTTGTTATGGAGGGTGCTTAAGGTTATTTTGACAGAAAAATTAACTAAATGGATGATTTTCGGTCCCGTTTGCAGTCTTTGTATAGGTTCTGATGTTGTTTCCATTTAATCCAGAAATTAAAGAATAATTTTTACCAACTCCCATGCGCTTCAATTGTACAAAATGAAAGTCCTATTTTAAGAACCCGAATTTCCCAATCCCCCTCAAAAGATCGTCCTTGCTTCCAAGACATGTTAATGGTGAAAGATTTTCTTTTAAGGATTTTGAATACTATTTGTTCTGTATCCAATAATTTGCTAATATAAACGGAGTTATGAATACCTAAGTATCGAGTATCCTGATGACCTAAGCCAGAGGCAAAGGTCAGACTCACTTTTAACTTTGTTCACGATTACGATTACCGAATTTTTGAATCTGCTGTCCATCCAAGCTGCATGATCCAATATGCACGCACCAAAATTGTTCTGGATCAAAAATAATTTCTACAAAAGTTTGGCAAAAAAGTGTTTAAAATATCCGAGGATAAAATGTTGCAGATTCTATAATCGACCTTATTATTAAAAAAATCTAAAATTACTTAAATATTATGAAATTATATTAAAACGCGTTTTATCGTTTCTAAAATATTCAATGTACTTAAGTTTATTAATTCCTGGAGCTCAAGCTTTTAACTTAATATCTTCCACGCACAGTTAGTGTGTCAAACAACAATGTTTGATGTTGTTGTTGGTAAATTATTTATTCTGCACTGATGTACATGAACACTTTGCCAAGACTTAATCGTGAGGATGAATGTGTGTACTGTACTATTATAAAGTAAGCTACATATAGGTACCTTACCTATATGAGTAAAAACAATGTCCTTGCGGAAGCATTTAATTAATCCCCACACCAGGCTACATCACCTCTTAATGCACTCCACTGCTAAAACATACCAACAAATATACATGCAATTAGACACCTGAATGGCTACGGCTTGGCATCGTATAATGATCCTGGTGGTGCGGTGGTATTGTTTCGGTATACACAATGAAACGGTTAGTTAGTGGCTGGCTTTATTAGTTGGTGTTGGAGTGTATGACAAAGATTGAACAAGGACAATCAGTTAGGATATAGGAAGGCTCACAATGTAGGATGATAATGATGATGATGATGATGGTGGTGCAATTGGGTCAATGGCTGTATATTGTTGTTAGAAGGCGGCATGCATACGACACTCGTCATTGGGTCCTATATAAAGACTTTTCTATTTCTGCATTTTGCACAATTGACACTGATGTCGTGTCCGTGTCGTGCTGATTGCTGTCAAGCTGTTGAATGAAGTTAAGCTGCCTGTCACTGCAGTGACATTTTATAGAACACAAATTAAAATAACCCAGCCATTCCTGTAGCAACAATTAGTTAATGGGAAATATGAGATAAGCTGCAAAAACAGTCACAGTTCACAAGTACAAACATATTTTACTTTGTGTTTTTTTTTAATACAAAAGAACTTTGATGAGAATCTTTTCATTTGTCCACAACTTCTATTGAATTTTTTTAAGTTATTGTTATTTGAAAAAAAATCTTATCATTTCAAATAATACAAATTTTAAGAACCCATTTTTTTCTGTAGATATAACACTAATCAGAACTCAGAACCTAATTCACTAATAAGTTAAGTAACTTGTTTATCTTTATATTCCTAGGGGGAATGAATTTTTGTTTACGTATCAAATTATATGAATGTGTATTTACTGTTGTACAGAGTAATACACATTTAGGAAAATATTCGATTTTATCAATCTTGTTTCCTGTCGCCAGTCGGTCAGAAGAAAAATAAAATTGATTAAATCAAAGTTTCATTTTAAAGCTTTATAGTACAGGTAAAATAGGATAAATAAAACAAAAAAATTGGTACCACCATGAAACTTGGTGAAAACGTTTCATGTACTATGAGAATGAAGAATCAAAAGAGTCTATAAAAAAATTTCATATGGAAGGGTGTTTTTTTGAGAGTGGGAGGGGCGTAAGTTGTGGTGTATCAAACGGAAAAATAAACTTTGGTGCAACCTAAGCATATGACACATGTTTTCAAGGTAGTTTTAAATGTTGAATCAAATGACACCAAAACCATGTCGATACGACCTCCGTGAAAAAAGTTACTGTCATTTTTGTGTTAGAATGACTATATTTTCAGTATAAAAGTCAGATATTACCGAAAATTAGTTGAAAATGGTGGTCCGTCGATAAAACCTGGCATAAATGGTTAATTTATCATGAAAAGCAATAATAAGAAGAGTCTATAAAAATATCTGTGGTTAAAGGGTGTTTTTTTGAGGGTTTTAGTCAGTGTTGGCGTTATGGTGGGATTATTGCCATAGAACCTATTACAAAAATAGTACCCTCATGAAACTTTATAAGAATGTGGTATGAACTACCATAATAAAGAATCAAAAGAGTCTATAAAAATATCTATATGGTAGAAGGATGTTTTCTATGGGTGAAGGAATGTATAAAACTTTTTCCAAAAACTAAAATTGTTTCCAAAAACAAATAACACCCTTTACCCAGGCCCACAAAAACACCCTTTCTTCTTTGATATTTTTGTAAACTCCGTAAATTCTTCATTCTCGCAGTAAATGAAACACTTTTACCAAGTTTCTTGAGGGTTACCATCCTTTTCCATTTTTTTGAAAAATAACCACACACTTCCCCCTATCTTCAAAAAACACACCCTTCCACGCAAAATATTTCTATAGACTCTTTTGATTCTTCATTCTATAAGTTAATAGCACATTTTAACAAAATCTCATGGGGGTACCTTTTTTTGTCACAGGTTTTATGGCAATATGGCACCACTACCCCAACTCACCAAAAAAACACCCTTTAACCACAGATATTTTTATAGACTCTTCTTATTATTAATTTTCATGACAAATGAACCATTGATGCCAAGTTTCATCGACAGACCACTATTTTCAAATGGTTTTCGGTAATATTTTACTTTTATACTGAAAATATAGTCATCCTTATATAAAAATGACAGTAACTTTTTTCACGGAGGCCGTATCGACTTGGTTTTGGTGTCATTTGATTCAGCATTTAAAACTACCTTAAAAATATGTGTCACAACTTCCCCCCTCTCCCCCTCAAAACACACCCTTCCATGCAAAATATTTTTATAGACTCTTTTGATTTTTCGTTCTCATAATGCATAAGACGTTTTCACCAAGTTTCATGATGGTACTAATTTTTTTTTTATTCGAAAGACTTTTCGTACTATTTTACCTGTACTATTAATGGGTTTAATCTAAACTAGTTTTTCGGCGGTCTCATACTGACGCCATCCCCAAGATTGAGCTGCGTAAAGCATGATTGCTTCGGATGTGGCTACAAAAACTCTATATTTTGAACTTAAAGAAAGATCCTTGTTCCCATATCCGTTTTGCCAAACTGTGCCTATAGCGTTTTTTGCAGTCGTTGATTTCTTGCTCAGGTGCTTTTCTAAGTTGAGGTTACTTGTTATCGTGAAGCCTAAATACGGGTACTCCTTTACAGTCTCGATTTGATCTGCTCCATAGAACCATCTTTCATTTCGAGCTAAGCGACCTGTCCCTCTGCGGAAAACCATTGTTTTGGATTTATTAAGGTTGACAGTCAAGTTCCATTCACAGCAGTAGCCACGTAGTCTGTTTATCATCAATTGTAATGACTCAGGAGACTCTGCCAAAAGAACCAAGTCGTCAGCATACATTAGGATCTTGATCTGTAGTCCATCTACTGTGATTCCACCGGGCATGATTTTGTGCAGGTCTTCAATATATAAAGCAAAAGCTGGTGGGCTGAGGTTGCATCCTTGTTTTAGTCCTACTGTAGAACCAAACCAATCAGAAAAATTTTGGCCATTCCAGGCCGCGTTTAAAGTTTGACTATAAATGCCCTCAATAACACTGCCAAACTTTAAAAACATTCCATCTCTGTATAGTTTATACATAAGAGCCTTTCTGTTTATGGAGTCGAACGCTGCTCGGAAGTCCACGAAGAAGACATACAGTTTTTGCGCCTACGAAGGTACGTATCTGCAATATTTGTCAGGCTGAAGATGTGGTCCACGGTGGAATAGCCTTTCCTAAATCCGATTTGGAGTTCGCTAAGGAGGTGAGTGGTCTCAATCCAATTTGTCATACGGCATTTCAATATTTCCATAAATATTTTTAAGGATGAGTTGAAGAAGGCAATATTACGATAGTCTGATGGGTCCATTCTGTCTCCCTTCTTAAAAATTGGAAAAATTATTGATTTCTTAAAAGCCTCGGGTATGTGTCAAGATTTGAATATATTGTTGTATGCTGTTGAGAGATATTTTAAGAACCCTTCTGTTGCATATTTAAAAAACTCATTGGGGATTCGGTCACATCCAGGTGCCTTATTATCTTTTAATTTGAGGATTGTTGACATTACCTCAGAAATGGTTATATAACAGTCTAGGATTTCGTTTTGAAAAGCGGGTCTAGCGTACTGTATTTCTTGTTCACAGATTCCTGCATTTACTTGTTTCTCAAAATAATCTCGGAGTGACGATGGGGGTAGTAGAGTATCAATAGTAAATTGCTTTCCCTTGATATTTTGAACAGCTTTCCAAAAGTCTGAGGGATTTTTAGAGTTGATTAAGTTTTCCGTCTGTTTTTTTTATAAAATTTTCCTTTTTGAGCTTGCACAAGGTTTTGTATGCTCGGTTTGCTTCTAAGTACTCTTTTTTTAAACATTCGGAAGTATAATTTTGAAATAGCTTCAAAATGAGCGATGATTTTTTGTCAGTCTTTTATTGTGATTTCAGATTCATTTGAGACCTGCGCCGCAATGTTGTTATTAAAGTTCCGTTTACAGACTTCGACTTGATTTTCTCACCATCTTAGTTTAGGTAGAAGGGGGTTTACCGAACCAAGTTGTGTTTCACTAACCAATTCTGAGGTTTCTAATGTTGTGATCAGAGATTCTTAATATCATTTTAACGTCCTTAAATGTCAAAATAAAAATGTGTGTAGTTTGTGACACAAATATACTCTAGAGATACCGAATGGGAGTAGGAATTCCCCTCCCCTCTCCTCTTTTAAAGAAAATATTAAAGCAAACATTTATTATTTCTATGAAAACTATGGTAACTGTATTTTTACTACCAACTCTACAAAAGCAAACTTTAGAGGGGTTGTAGGTATTTTTCCATCATTTTGGAGCATGACGAATAAAAAATAATGTAATAAACCCAGATAAAAAAATAATTTTTAATTTTGTTGAGTTGTGTAATAGTAAAATAAAAAGGTATACAAACTACCAAAACACGACCATATTTTTGTTGAGATTCTAGATTAACTGTTATGTTTAGACCTCTTGACATTTCTACTTCCCTTATTTTTTTAAGTATGTATAACTTTTTCGTTTTTGTAGTCTATTCTTCTGAATGGCAACCCTTTTCCTTGTGCTGGGTTATTACTTTAGGTTTTTATGGCACGGAATAATTTTTGTTTGGTTCTTTCGAGGTATTTCTACCGTTTTAATAAAGAAAATTGGTAGAAAGTAAATATTATTGCAAGAAATAATTTAATTAACGTTCACGGTGCTACGGTACTGACATTTATACACTTTATGTGACCTAACTTCTCTATGCTAATGAGAAAAATAATTTCCAGGACGATTTTAGCATATGTCGTTAAAAGGAATATGAAATTCTAATAATCAACCAAAAACATGTTGTAACATGCTTTAAAAATACTACCACGGTACTGACAAATTAATTTGTGACACACAATTTATTCGAATGAAAACATATCACTATTAAATTGCAACAACGTTAAAAAAATAAAACGACGGTTGTTATCCATACATAAATGGTGCCTCTTTTAGAAAACCACCATACAAACGTCTTGAAACAAAAACAAAATGGCGGTTCAGCGAGAAATATTTTGAACTCAAAAATAAAAGAAAATCCTCGGACAACATTCAATCATAATTATTTCATTCAGCAATAAGTATTTTGACTCGATTTTTGCATAATTTTGTCAAGCAAGTATTGCACTCAAGGTTTTCTAAGGAAAACATTTCAATTCAATGAAGTATTTCATTAGAAAAATGTAGATTTAATCGGAAAAACAAGGAACGGACATGCCACGGTACTGACATTTTGACTACATTTTTCCAAGCCATGTGGAAGAAGTAGCAAATTTGGTCATGATATCGAATGTCGATTGTAGTAAATAGCCATTTACACAAGTCAAACCAAAAATATATACGAACATTTTACATTTAATAACAAAAAAAGCACTGGACACAAAGAATCACAGTTGGGGCGGAATCACCCATATGTCATTTTCTACGTACTTCCCCTACTTCCTGCAATTTTGCCAAAAAATTATGTCCAATCTTTCTTTTTTGGGACCAAAGCACCAAAAAGTATCGTTAAAATCTTTGAAGAACAAGTTCAAAGATTTTAACGAGAATGGCTTCTTTTTATCTGGTGCTAACTTGGTTGATCTGACAAGTGGTAAGGGATATTTATGATGCTAAATATCATAAGTCATCCTATTTCATTGTATACAGAATTAACCTTACTTGCTAAATTTGCTATGAGATAACTTGTTAGTAAGTTAATTATTTTTTGTGCATGCTCAACTTATGTAAGCATTGCTTTTGAAAAAAAGCATTTTCAAATTTTTTAATGCAGAATTTAAATATAGTATGAAAATATAAGAACTTGGAAAATAAGATTAAAACAAACGTTTTTAAAATGTAATTAAACCTCGCGTTAGTTTAAAAATACGTATCACCTTTTTAATTTCAGCTTTGTTAAATATCGTTACTTTGCTCAAAAAAGCAACTACAATTACAATATAATACTTCAGCCTTTTCTTTCTTTAATAACGCAGTTAACAAGTTTTAAGGGAAATTATACTTGGTAACTATATTAAAGCGAAAAGTTTTGTGGTACAGAAATTAACTATCTTGTTAACTCTGCATATTTAGAAACTACTTGTTAGAAAATTAGTTCGGTTGTTTAGAGGTAAACGCATCTTACTCATTCTTAACAGTTGTCGTTTTGTGGTACAGAACACAAGAATTCATCAAATTTTTCACTTATTATAGTTATATTGTTAAGATGATTGTTATACAGAAAATATTGTTAATAGTTAAAATTTGCTTGTTAAAGCACACTTGTTGTTTTGTGGTACATGCCCCTCTGGTTATGATTTTCATGCTACGTGCAATGATTCTTACTCCTCTGGTGGTGTTGCCGTCTTTTTTAAAAAAGTTTACTCTTGTGATGTTTTTAAATTTAATTTTTCTTCCATGGACGTTCTTAAAGTTGTTGTTGAGTTTAACAGGGAAAAATTTAATTTTTGTTTGTGCCTATCGATTTCATGGTAGTGATAAAGATGTCTTTTTGGGAGAATTAAAAGAATTATTAATACATGAAAAAGCGAAAAACTTGGTGTTTCTGGGGGATATTAATATTGATTTGCTTTCAAAATCTAAACTAGTTGAAGATTAGTTACAACTTTTGGCTGTTATGGGCCTTGATTGCTGCATTGCTCAGCCTACACGCGTTACAAATAATTCTAGAACGTGTATTGACCACATCTTTTGTAGAAGTAGCCGTACTGGCAAATTGTGTATCTCAAGTTCAACTGCAGATTTTCATATCTCAGACCATTCTATGACTAGTCTTCACTACATAGGAATTGAACTTGCAAATGAGTGCGCTTCATCTATACAAAAAATAGACTTTGTCTTATTAAACTCTAAGCTTTGATTTGTGTATTGGGACACTGTCTTCAATGAAACAGATCCTTCTTTAGCCTATGATAACTTCATTGTTACGCTAAAATCCTTAATAGAAAGTTGTTGTAGGTACGATCAAGACTCAAAATTGTAAATCTAGGCGCCTTAAGCCTTGGATTACAGATTCTCTTTTACGTAAAATATGTGTTAAAAACAAATTAAGTCATAAATGTAAAAAACTTCCAAATAACTCCATATTAAGAGACAAATGTAAAAAAATCCTAAAGAAATTTCTATCGAAGTTAAAGTTTGTAAAGAGAATTTCTACCTAGCCGAGTTAGATAAAAATAGAGGTAATATAAGAGGGGAATGGAATGTTATTAGAAACATTCTTAATCGAAAAATTTGTGATAAAAAGCAAGTTGTTATTGAAAAAGACGGGTTGTTACTTTCTAACCCTATTCTAGTCGCCGATGGTTTCAATAACTTTTTCACTTCAATAGCCAATAACATTGTAGATGGTTCCTATGATTCTGATTTGGTTCGTTGCGTGAGTATTTCAGTTATTGATCAGAACCACTCTAATAGTAGTATATTTTTTTAACCTATTACTTCGCATGAATTACATAAAATCATTAATTCACTCAAGAGCTCTAATTCGAAAACCAACGATATCTTTGGACCGACGATTTGTAAATTTGATAGTGAGTAGTGCCACCCATTATACCAATATTATTTCCCGGGCCTTAGCATGCCTTTGTAAGTGTGTTCTCTTAGAAAATTGTCACTCCCTCCCGTCTAAGCGGCTCTATATCATAGATACATCTATTCATATTTTTATGAATATAATGCGGTGCTTACTTCACGCACATTTTGTTTTTAGTGCTTTTGTAAATTCAGACTGACCGCTGAGATGTTGACCCATTTGTCAAAAAAACAGTTTTAATAAGCTCGGTCTTCTTTAAAGTATTGTAATTAATTCTTTCTAATTTGGTAGTTTTAATATCTCTAAATTCAAACCAAAAATACTCAAGTAATTGTGTAAAATTTTCATTTCAAAGTAAATTTAATTTTCCACAAATAACTCAATGTTTTGTATCATAAATTTTCAAAGCACATGCTTTGAAGTTGTTATAAACACCACCATATTGTGGCGTTTTTCACTTCAGAAAAACCTCTCACATACATAGTATAAAACTTTAATTAAATTTGAGAAAACATTGTTGAATTTTATTTTCCTTGAAATTTTTGTAGTCAAACTTTAATGGAATTTAGTTTTTTTTTCTCTTCTTCTCCTTTAACTTAACGCAGCCGTCGTCCGACGACGACGGACGTAAATGCTTCCCGGTTTTGCACTTGACCTACATTTTTTCATTTTACAAAAAAAAAAAAAACAAATACGAAAACAAAGACAAACACAAAATGAGCAAAACAAAAGGTAGTTTTAAGCTTTTGAGCGCATGCCAATGAACAGGACCGGACAAAGGAGAAGGTAAACCTATGTATACAGGAGGGGCCTTTGATAGAAGTCTTTGACGTTACACAATATCCTTTGGAAGCTTTTATGGAATTTTGAATCAAATTTTTAAAGTTAATCTACGAAAACTTTAGTTTGTTGAGTGCTCATCATCACTCCACTTCAAATAATGGGACGCAAACAGTTTGGCAAACATTCGCAAAATAGTTTGCAAAAAGTATATAGCGTGGTGATAAACAAAGAGAATAGGTGTATGTCAAATAAGCAAAATGTAAAATTTGTTCATATATTTCATAAATCAATTTCCAAATCATTCCACAAAAAATTATTTAAAAAAAAAGTGAAGAAATTTTTTGCGATCTTGATTTTGCAAATTGCTTGTAGGATGGTTTGCAAAAATTCAAAATAAGGCCTAGATTGAAGAAGCAAATTTAAAGAAAACCAAGTTGGGAAAACTTTCACTGTGACCTCTACAACTTAGTTTAGAATTTGTTTGCTTTCGGTAAAAATAATCCAGCCCTGTCAATTGAGGTGTATTTTAATGTCTCTATTCCCAATTTATTTTTGCCTACACTTCAGGGAAATTAAATCCTTGCTCTGTTTTGTACAGTATACATAGGACAGAACCAGTTGTTGCTGCTGTATCCAGGAAGGAAGTTTCATATTCTCCCATGACGGTCGATGAGCCTAACATAACATTCAGAATTTCCAATGAAGTTGTGTTCAATCCCCAGTTCCCACCACCCAAAAAAGAAGAAGATGTTCCGGAACATTTAATTTCCCCTAATGGATGTGGTTGAAACTGATGCTAAGGGCAAATGTTGGATGTGGATTGGAGGATGGAGGTACCTTTGTGCCTTAGTATACCTGCCAAGCCTTGCATGATGTTTGATGCCTTCATTGACAAAGAGCAAATAGCTGTTCACTTGGCTCATTTGTTATAATTTCCCATTTTCTTCTTGTTTATTAAATTTTTTCTCTTTTTTTTTCATTTGAAATGGGTAGGTTTACATTTCAATATAATATAAATAACAACGATTCGAGCATTTTCGAAGTGCTTCGACGACTACATGCCTCTGTTAAAAGTGGAAACCTTACCTTTTTACCTTTTTTGTGTTTTTTTTTTTTTGTTATTTAAATTACCTTTCATATTTTTGATTTATCTACACAAAACTTTTAAATATTTGAGTGTTTTGGAAATGAATAAAAGGTGTATGTGTTTTGATCGGAAGGAAAAGAAAAAAGAAACACTTTGTCTTACCTTGCATCAAAATCACATATTGTCCAATACATTTACTGCTACTACTTATTGTTCCACTGCTTCCTTGTCGACTTGAACTTGTCGAGCCCAATGCGGTTTTAAGTAATATTTTTGTTGTTTGAGTCCGAAGTTCTACCGTGAGAGTTTCCTCGGAAGTGGCTGGTCGGGCGAGGGGCCATATAAATGACTGAAAAGAAAAATGATAAAATCAATTGTATGTTAAAAATATTTTATTATTTTATTTGTTCGATTAACCTCAAGAGCTGAATATTTTTTCATTTTTGCTTTCAGAAATTTTAATTCGGAACAATGCACAAGCTTATTTTAATTAATAATTGTTTCTAAAATACTTAGCGCTTAGTCCCCTCGGATATTGCGAAAAAGGCAATTGTAAAATACATATTTGATATAAGCTATAACTAGGCCTATTCTGCCACATCTTTTATTCTGCTATGAATTTTCTGTTATCAACCATAAAAGATTTTCAACATAAAAGATCTTTTATAATTGGTATTCAGCAGTTCGATCTTTTATGCATTTCTGTTATGAAACTTCGAAAACAAAATTTGTTACCAAACAGACCTAAAATCTGTTGTCAAAATCAGCTGATCTGCTATGAATAAAAATTTCGTTTGACAAAATAATAAAATTGCCCAACATTTATTTACGCATTTAATTTGTTACTATTTAACCTTTGCCTGTATTTGAAATAGAATTGTTGTATTAAAGGCACGCGTAAATTCTGCAATTTGTAAATTAGAATTCAAAGTGACTAAAAGATCAAAGTGACTACTTTTTTAAATTATAGTTCCTTCCTGATCTCTGTTTTCGTCTTCAAATTTGTTTTGTTTTTATTTTCTTATTTTTTGTTAAAATAATATGTATTTCCATTTATAAATAAAACGATTCGTCTGAAAAATAGTTGACCAACATTTGCTTGCATTTATTTTTTTTAAGATTTAACATGTGTGTTTGAAACCAAAATATTATTCTTGTGGCTCGCGTGATTGTTGCATAAGAATTATTTCCTTAAATGTATCCAATTTTAGAAGGTGTATGAGATGTTAATCAGGAACATGAAGAGGATTACTTTCTTATCTTGGTTCCATTAAGTGTTCTGTGCTTTCGCATAAACAAAAATAATTTTATTTCAATTTTCTTATTTGTTGTATAATATATGTACATACATATGTACATACATACATACGTACTTCAATATATTTTCCTACATTTCTCACCTTTTAAAAACATTTATTTGACGAAATAAAATAAAAATTTTCCATTTTTACTGCGTACTGTTGAAATCTTTTATGATAAAAGTCAGAAAAGTTTATCTTTTATTCTTTTATGATTTATAACAGATTTAATAACAGATCTTGGCATGCTGAATACCAAAAGAGCTATTCATAAAAGATTTTTTCAGAGTTCGAAAATTTGACAGGTCATAACAGATTTCTTAGCAGATTTCATAACAGATTTTGGCATGCCGAATACCAAAATGATTATTGATAAAAGATTTGTTGACAGCTCAATCTTTTGTATGGAAATTCATAACAGAATAACAGAATAGCAGAATAAAAGATCTCGCCAAATAGGCCTAAATATTTCAATTTTTAATAATATAATACGTGTGTAGGCCCAAGATACAAAATTTCAAAGAGGATATTTTCGAAACTCTAACATAACGAAAATAATAAAGGGTGTTTCTTAGACGTGTGGTTTTCAAGAAGAAATAAATAAATAAAATAATAAAATGTTATGGTCAAGAATTTAGCTTAATTATAAAGATAAGGGTTTGCCATTATATTTTAAAAATAATTTCGGGCAAGTGGCCTCCGCGCCTGGCTCGAATAAATTCCAGCCGAGAGGCCTGATTTTTGACCATGAATTTTCGACCCCCAATTTTTGACGCGATGGCGGATGGACTCATTTGGGCCTTCTTCGCTACTCCACAGCAGCAATAGCGTCTTCGATGCGTACTGTACCGCGGCGTCTCTGAGGATGCGTATTATCCACTGGAGTAAACGTGGTGCGAAACCGATCCATGGTTGCTCAAATAACCGACTCTGCTGGGCGATTATGTCGACCGAATATTGGACGCAGCGTGCGATATGCGAACCGTTATTTTGGCAATAAATTTGCACGATTTGCAAACTTTGTTCTGGAGTATGTCTATTCATTACGAAATGACAAACCAAACTGAGCATAAATCAAGTGACAGTTGTCAAAAAGACCAACTCCGAAAAAAGTAATGCCAGATTGAAAGCCACATGTCTAAAAAAAAACACCCTTTACAAGAAGGACTTGTTTCGCAGAAATTTTTACTCAAAACAATAATTTGACTGAGAGCCTAGTACGCTGATGATGCGAAACGAAAGCTCACATTCAAAAATGACACAACGAAATCATTAGCAAAAAATTTAGTTCTTCTTTTCGTTCTGCAGTACGCTCGACGAGCGAAATTGATTTACTGTAGCAGATTATTTAGAGAAGCTCTCAAAAAAATTAAATTGTATTGTGTACCAAAGCTCTATATGTATTTCGAAAACGACTCAGTCAATTTTGTTTAAACTTAGTATCTAACGTTTTTTTTTAATAATGTACAGAATACTAAAAAAAAATATTTTACTTATGTGAAAAAATAACGGTACATTCCATTCAAATGTTTAAAAGTCGTTGAAGAAAATTTCACTTTTCTCGAAAGACTCCTACAATTTTTATAAAATTTTGTTTGTGAGCTAATATTAAAAAGGTCTTGTTTAAAAGAAATAGTACACTAGGCTCTTGTCTGTACAAATTTCGAAAAAATCGTGGTTGCAATTAAAAAATCATACTTGTAATAATTTTTAATCGTTTGATTATTTAGCCGCAAGAAATGAGACCCATGGTTTTAAATGTGAATGCACGCACATGCGACTTTAAAATCATAGGGATGAAAACATAAAACCAGCTCTATTTTCTGAGCGTCTTTTCAGTCGCAAAATTAAATAGATCAAATGATACTAAGGCTAGGACCGTTCTTGCGATTTTCAGTTGTTGCGATCGAAAGATCGGTATCGCAAAAAATTAAAGCCATGAACTCACTTACGATTATATCTATCGTGCGATTTTTTAATCGCTAAAATTACAACATATAGCTTTTTAATATGAACGCACACACACACGTCAAAGCAATCGCAATGATTTATAATATAATATACAAAAACTCGAAAGCTAAGCCGAATTTGACAATTTTACACATAAAACTTTTTGTTAAAAATTAAATTTTCTATTGAAATGAATAGTTAAAAAAATTTTATATATAAAATGCACGACTAAATCGCACGTACTTGCTCTTATGTTCAAGTTGTGTGGGACTTAATAACTTTGAAAAATATTCAAGTAATTAGAGAAAAAGTATAAAAAGCATTTAAATCGTTCTTTTAATTGTATAAACAGTCTGATTAATAACTTAGAGCTAAAAAAAAGTATGCCATTTGATTACTTAAAAAAATATGAATATATGCTAAACAAAAATTTAAATCGTTGGAGCCGTTTTCTTAAAAATTAATTTTTTTTATAAACAATTTCTGTTACATTTTTCAAAAAAAAATTTGGTTTGCCAATTTTGAGTAGGTTTATATTAATATACATTTAAAACTGAAATTTCAAAACAATTTACCAACCCGTTTTTGAAATATTGAATTTTCAAAAAAAACAAATTTTAATCTCTTTTTAAAAATCTCTTTTTAAAAATGTTGGTATGCAGTATTATTTATATTTTAACAAATCTTTTGTGCAAAAATTTTTATTGAAATCGGATCAGCGGTTAATGAGAAAACTAAAAATAAAAAAAACCGTTATATGGCAGGTACAGTTAATAAATGTTTTTAGTGATTTTTTTTTCTTACTAATAGGTTAGATCGTTGGAGCCGTTTTTCAGATAAATAAGCTTTTCCTTAACGGTTGTATAGCAAGTACCGTTATTTTTTGAGCTAAAAAAAATTTCAATTTCCCCTTTGGAGAGTTACAAAAAACCTTAAGTTCAAAATTTGAAGAAAATCGCTTCAGTCGTTTAGGCTGTAGGTTGAGGTACGGACAGATAGACAGACAGAATTGTGCCACCCACTTTTTTCGTGTTCTCTATCATCGTAATGTCATGTTTGATTGTTATCTCGAATTTTTTTCTTGCACGACTCCAAAACTTGACGTGTGTGAAGTTAGAATAACATTTTTGAGCTAGGCCAATGGGACCATGGCAGGAATTTGCACTGACGTTAACAGTGAAAAATGAATTTATTCGATTTTTTTTTCAAATTTGGACTTAAAAATTTGGACATTAATTTTTCTTGAACTGCAAATTAAACTGCAAATTTGGAGCCTAACTGCAAATTTCTAAGTATCACCGTTGCTTAGAAAAGGACTTTTATGCTAACTTCACAGTGAAGTTAGCAGTACTGTATGAAATTTTTTTTATGTAAGGATTTAGAAATTTGGTTTTTTCCTTTTCTGGAACTGCAAATTAAACTGCAAATTTTGAACCTTATTTCAGATTCCTAGCTAGCCCGGTTGCTGAGAAAAGCATAGGCACTGCTAACTTCACAGTGAAGTTAGCAGTACAGTCGATTACACCCACTATTTGGTGAACTGCAAAATCCGGAATAGAAATGCATAAAAAATGCAAAAAAACTGCAAATTCCTGCCATGGTCCCATTGGTCTAGCTCAAAAATGTTATGCTAACTTCACACACGTCAAAACTTGCTCTATAGTACCTACATATATCGCAAGTAAAAATTTAAGCAGGAAAAGCAAACTAAAACCAACCTAAAAACAATTGAAATCAAAGATTTCTAATTTTTTTATTAAATTGTGCATAACTTTTTTTAAGTAAGGATAGGGTCAAGACATGCGTAGACAAAATAAAGAAGAGACTAAAGGCTTTAATATGGCATTTCAAGGAGTAATATTTGTTCAAAATTGACAGAAAAAAAAATAAAAAAAACTAGACAGGAAAAGTTAACAAAAACTAACATACAAAACCGTAAAATCAAAGATTTTAAAATTTTTTTCTAAATAGCGCATAATTTTTTTTTAGAGTAAAGATACGCTCAAGACATTTTTATGCAAAGCAAAGTAGAGTTTTAAGGCCTTAATGTGATATGTTAAAAAAAACCATATTATTTGAAACCTGACAGAGATATAGCCATTCAAACTCTGCCATTTCTTATAATTGTTCGCAGTTTTGGCCCGAAAGCCCTTTTTTCGGTATAATACGGCAAATTTCACTATCGATAAAATGTTCGAAATCAAGATTTTGATATATGACCTGTTTTTAAATCCTTTTAGACCTTTTATGTTAGTTTTTGTTAATTTTTCCTGCAAAATTTTCTTATGAAATTTTTTAAACTATGCAATTCGATAAAAAATTTAATTTTAAACAAATTTGAGTGTAAAATTGTCAAATCTGGCTTAGTTTCCAAGTTATACCAAAAATATTGAAAAGTGGCCAGTGTGACCATTCTCTCAGAAGCACATGGTTGAATTTAGTAGCATTTTCAGTTTTAAGTATGCTTATGGGCCAAACAAACATTTTCGATAGTAAAAACCTTTGCACGTAATTGTTCCTTTTGAAAAGGTCTATTCAATAGGCTATTAAATAGATTTTCGTTTTAGATTTATGACTTAAAATTCACATTAGTAAAACAAGGTGCTCTTTTCTCAAAAATAACCACATTTTGATTTTATATACAAAGTTACTATTTTTCTGGTTTTTTGCCAACAATAAGGTAGCTAATTCTTAAACGCCAAGCAATATTGCCTTTTGTGTTTTCTATGTTTTTTTTTTTTTTTGCAAAAACATTCCACAACAAAATTAATATAAAAATCATGTTTTATTTTCTTCTAAGTCCTTACCTATGTCAATGTGTTAATAGAAAAATTTACCTTACATCTTCAATGTTTAACCACTTAAAGCCAAAGAAATACGTGGGGTTCAATCATGCGTTTTATTTATAAAGCTTAATTTGGTTTTGCTTTTGCTGTTTACATACCTACATAATCTATACCTATTTACGAAATAAGAATATAAAGTAGCATGATATTTGAAATGCGAAATTGAAAATTGCGAATTAATTCAAGAGTCAATATAAGATAAAAAAAATGAATACATATCATTCTTATGGAAAAGGAAAAGTCAGTAACCTTAAAAGAAGTCTGAAACTTAAATATTCCCTTTCATCCACACACCCACACTCAAAAGTTCAACATATTTAAGAAGCACACAAGAAAAAAGAAACATACCCAGTCCCATTTTTCCTGAAAACCTTTTTTTTTACATTCGGTTGCATGAGAGATCCCATATTAATTAGCTTTTTGATAGCATGTCACTGACACAGCAGAAAAATGTCCCTCCTACTTAACTATGCATCTACTATTTATATGCTCCTATTTCCTTATTTTTCTTAGTCTGCAGTGTATACCTACATTGTTTTATTTTTTGCTTACCCATAAACCCATATATACTCGGAGAAAGGTAGATAAAGATCTCCTGCTCAAAGGTTAGCAGTCCGTCCGTCAATTTGAGAAACCATTTTGTTTCCAAAGTAGCAACAAATTACATCTGCATCACATTAGAAGACTGGGAGTCAATTATGGTCTTTTTACTACCCTTAATAAAATTGTCGATATGAGTCTGCGAGGAACATCCTTCTTCTTGACATTCTACACGGAATCTTATAATCATGTTGTGTCTCCTTACTTGGCCAAGTATTCCATTTCCTTGTAGCATGCCATCATGTATAGTATTGTGATTTCCGGTACAAAACTTACAAAGCAAACACAATAAAAGAAATTATCATAAAAACAACACGCGAACAAAAACATCGCATCAGACCTTAAGCAAAACACAAATAATCTCACCTAACATCTTAAGGACATTTCGTCCTTTGGAGAACACAAAATTATCCTGGAATTCCCTACACGTTGTTTTCTTCCCATTGAAATAACTAAAGAAAAAAAAAAGAAAGAAAAAAGAATCCGTGCTGCACGAGTCATGAATCTCGTATAAAATAATACCACACCATGAAACTTCATCCCATAATATTTCTTGAGATGGAATGGATGGTAGCTCGATGTAGTTTTAGGTAAGTGTCACCTTGGCTAAACTTTAGGTCTTCAAAACAATTTTTTTTTTTTGGGAAAAAGTCCTCTTTATGTGTAAGTAAATAAGAAGGTTGAAGGTTGTTCGCATGAGAAAAACCTGATTCTAAGTTGTGTGTGCCAAAGTGTTATTTGGAGCTTTAAGGATTTTGAAGAAATAATGCCGTAGCTCTGGAATAATGATGACAAGGATTTTTGTTTGTATTTTTTTTTTTGTATTTTCAATGAAACAGTTTTCTGAGAAAATGATAAAATCAATAAATTGTGTAAAAATATAAGTCCTTGATCCCGAGAATGGACTTTGATGAGCATGAGACAGTATAAGAATGACAAAAATGGTTATACCTATTGCTGACATTAAATGAAGAATTTCTACTTCTTCAGAAAATGATGAACCTTTTATAAAAGCTTGTTGCTTTAATAATTGTAGGTATAAAGGGCATTTTTTGCCAGAAGATATTGAATTTCAGCAAAAGCATGTTAACACGATTCCAGGTAAACTTGTATAGGTCTCACATTGACAATAAAACAACAAATAATATTGTCATGGGGAAGGGGTGGGGGGGAGTTCTTGAATACTAAACTTTAGTTTATTACTAACAATGAAAACATTTTGTTGAAGGCTTAAATTATTCAAAGTGTTGACATCAATTATTTATTGTTGTCAGCAGAGAATTTATTGCCTTTGGATTTTGGAGAGATACGTTATTCAGACCAAATGATAGTCATATAACAACTTTTCTGAATAAAATAAACTTTTTTTTTTGGTGAAAATTTAGGAACTTAGAAAAAGTTTATTTACTACTTATTAAGATTTATGGGTTTATCAAGAAAAGAAGATCATTCCAAAAAGCATATGGGATTAAGGACTTGTTTATTTTTTAATGGGTGCTCTTTTAACAAACTTAACTTTTGTATTTAAGTGTTATTCATACTTTGAAATGGGTGTCTTATGACCAGTGGCGTATTTAAGGATTTGGCACCGCGGGCAAATAAGATTTGGCGCCCCATCAAAAAGTGATAAGATAACAAACAGAATTTTAATATTTTTGACGGCACAAAAATTAGTTGAAACATTCATCAGTAGCACTGTCATAATTGACTGATTCTGCTTAGTCAGAATTAAGGATTTAATGAGATGGCTTAACTGGACGTCCTTTATTTTGGTGGACACTTTTCGGCGGAATAAAATAATTTTGATATCTGAATTTTTAGCTTACTAAATGCATATTTTTTGCGCAAACCACATATTTTCCCCGTGAATTTTCTAATTATGTATTAAAGTTTTCACTAAAAGAAGTCTGAAGCTCGCGGTGAAAATTTAAAATATAATAGGTACAAATATAAATTTGTATTTTTCATATGAATTTGTAGAAAATTCAATGCTGTATTGTATTTGTATTTGTCATATGAATTTGTAGAAAATTAAATGCTAACTTGCTGCGCATACTCCGATTTTGCAGTTCAGCAAAACTGTTCTGTAGCAGCTTGTAAGCAGTGAAATCTAGTGATGTAGAAAGTCGTTACTTTTGAGTAATCGTTACTTTAGTTACTTTTTTCAAAGTAATCGTTACTTTTGAGTGATTACTTTAGTTACTTTTTCCTTAAAAAATAAACAATTTTTTTTGTTATAAGAATCCAGTAATTCCTGGCAACAAGTTATCTGCACGGTGATTTTTGAGTCGTTTTTTGCACAAATCCAAAAATAAAATGGAAGTTGAATAAAATCGGGTGTGTCACACAATCCACATTTTTCTGGCATCATGATTATATTAATAAGAAAAACTAAGATCACAATTAAAAAAAATAAAGATACTTTTCCCACATTACTGTAAGTGCTTTCGTTGGTTGGTGGCATTTAAAATAAATGTTTCAGAATTTGTCCCCCCTCAGGGAGGGGGGGAAAGATACAACTTTACCCCTATACAATTTTTTCCAAGAATATGCCCACAAATCATAACCAAAAATATTATTGACGAATTAAGGAACACCCCGTAAAATGTTATGATGTGGCTTATAATTCTGTCTCAATATAAAGGGTAGGCCAAATAACTTTTTTTTTTTTGAAAATGCTACTACTACATGGAGTGTAGCTTCGGCTGTGTGGCACGTAGCGCCGTCCTGTAGAAACCAAATGTTGCCAATATCCTCCTCTTCAATTTTTGTGAACAAAAATTCGTTCAACATGGCCCGATAACGATCGCCATTGACTGTAACTGCCACTCGAAGAAAAATGGCCCAACTATGCCTCTGGACCAAAATCCGCACCAAACAGTGACTCGTTTTGGGTGTATCGGCTTTTCAATGTATGCGTGCGGGTTTTATATGCCCCAAATGCGACAATTTTGCTTGTTTACATACCCGCCAAGATCAAAATGAGCTTCATCTGAAAAGATGATTTTTTTGGCAAAATCGGCATCTTCTCTAAGTCGATCGCAGGCCCACTTAGCGAAGAAGCCATTTGAATGAAATTATTTTCCATTATTAACCGGAAGGATTGTACTTTCAAATAAAAAAAGAAATTTGAGAAAATATTCAGTAGTTTTTTTTTATAGCATTTTCAAAAAAAAAAAGTTATTTGGCGGACCCTTTATCATTCATATTATCGTGATCTCTTTACTTTTCTTAAATTTTCTTTTATCAAAATGAAGCTGATTATTTTTCCACGATTTTGACACCTTAACATCCAAGATACGACCGTTAAAACTCAAGTTCAAAGGACAACCAAGCCACCTTTAAATAATTGTAGAATATCCGCATAGTTTTTGGATTTGATTACTTTGGATCTAGTTACTTTTGGATCTAGTTACTTTTTGGATTTGATTACTTTATGGATTTAGTTACTTTTTGATCTAGTTACTTTTTGGATTTGATTACTTTATGGATTTAGTTACTTTTTGATCTAGTTACTTTTGAGATTTGATTACTTTATGAATCTAGTTACTTTTTAATCTAGGTACTTTTGGATTTAGTTATTTTTGGATTTGGGTACAACATTTAAGTTATTTTTTGGATCTGGTTGTTTTGGGATTTAGATGTTTTAGGCCAGGAAAAATGGGTTCCGAGGTTGAAAAAACTAATTCATGAAATATTAAAATTGGAATCGACGCAGAATTGCAACCTCTATAACATATCCAAAGTCCCCCAAAATCCCCGCATTGGCTTTTTGTGTAGATGCATTTGAAGAGGTGCAGACGGGGAGAATTTGGAGGTCTATCAAACTAAAATATTTGTTTGGGTAAAACCTGATCATATGATACATGTTTTAAGGGTAGTTTTTAACGTTGAATCTAATGAAACCAAATTCAAAATGATACAACCACCCAAAAAGAAGTTAAAGTCCTTTTTATGTAATGATGACTCTTTTTTCAGGTACAACAGGTAAAATATTACCGAAAACCCTTTGAAAATAACGGAATGTTAATGAAACTTGGAAAAAATGTTTCATTTGTCATAGGAACTTAGAATCAAGAGAGTCCCTAAAAATATCCATGGTGAAAGGGTGTTTTTTTTAGGGGGAGGGGCAAGTGTAGAATGTTAACCCTAGCACCCACGAAAAAACTCTTACACTCACGAAATTCTCCAAAAATATATAATTTGTCATGGCAACCAAGAATCAAAATAGTCCTGATAAATATATTTGTTCTGGGGTTTTTTATTAAGGAAAGGGAAAATCTGGAAAGAAGTTGGAAGATTTGAGCCAAAATTCCGGTTTGGTGTAATTGAGGTATAAACACAAAGTATGGTATATGATTTAAGGGTATTTTTTAATACTGAATCAAATAAAAGCAAAACTAAAATGATACAAGCACCCTTAACAAAGTTATGGGCCTTTTCAAGCAAAAATTAATTTTTTAAATCGTATTTTCCGTAGAACAAGTCAAAAGTTAACAGCCACCAAAAACACTATTAGAACAAAGATATTTGTATGGACTATTTTGATTCTTCGTTGCCATGAAGAGTTTAATATTTTTGGCGAGTTTCATGAGTGTAAGAGTTTTTACGTCTGTGTTATGGTTAACATTCTTTGTTGCCCCTCCCCCTTAAATAAACACCCTTTCACAATGGAGATCTTTAGGGACTCTCTTGATTCTTTGTTCCTATGACAAATGAAACATTCATTCCAAGTTTCATTAACATACCGTTATTTTCAAAGGGTTTTCGGTAATATTTTACCTGTTGTACCTGAAAAAAGAGTCATCATTACATAAAAAGGACTTTAACTTCTTTTTGGGTGGTTGTATCATTTTGAATTTGGTTTCATTAGATTCAGCGTTAAAAACTACCCTTAAAACATGAATCATATGATCAAGTTTTACCCAAACAAATATTTTAGTTTGATAGACCTCCAAATTCTCCCCGTCTGCACCTCTTCAAATGCATTTATACAAAAAGCCAATGCAGGGATTTTGGGGGACTTTGGATATGTTATAGAGGTTGCAATTCTGCGTCGATTCCAATTTTAATATTTCATGCATTAATTTTTTCAAGGTTCCCCATAAGATTTGTGCTATTTTTCCTGGTCTATTTGGGATTTGGAGTATGGCGGTTTTCGAAACGAAATGAGTTATTATGCACAAAAAAGGTACCTAATCATTTCACTAGGAGAAACGGCAGCGATAGTTCTGAAAACCGAAAACAAGATAAAATTAATATGGCAGAGTACCCGACAAAAATGGTATCTTTCACGTTTTTGGACTTAAAAAAAAGGGTTTCGCAAGTTTTATGTTAAATTTTATTTAAAACAAGTACAAAGTATAAGAAGTTTGTATTTTAAAAAAAAATTGTTAAATAAAGTATTTTCACATTAGGGTGTCTCTGAAAAAAGCTATTTTCTAAGTTTTTGGACAGAATCCAATAAAATTTGGTGTGGTCAGTATTTAAACCGAAATATTGAAGGAAAAATATATTTGTCATAAGGGTGGTTCAAAAACAAGTATTTCCAAATTTTACTTAAAATTTTATTTAAATTGTGTAGAAAGTATAAGAACCGGGTATTTAAAGAAAAAATTGTTAAATAAAATATTTTCACATTAGGGTGTCTCTGAAAAAAGCTATCTTCTAAGTTTTTGGACAGAATCCAATAAAATTTGGTGTGGTCAATATTTAAACCGAAATATTGAAGAAAAAAATATTTGGCATAAGGGTGGTTCAAAAAAAAGTATTTCCAAAGTTTTACTTAACATTTTTATTTAAATTGAGTAGAAATTATAAGCACCATGTATTTAAAGAAAAAATTGTAATAAAACATTTTAACATTAGGGTGTCTCTGAAAAAAGCTATCTTCTAAGTTTTTGGACAGAATCCAATAAAATTTGGTGTTGTCAATATTTAAACCGAAATATTGAAGAAAAAAATATTTGGCATAAGGGTGGTTCAAAAAAAAGTATTTCCAAATTTTACTTAAAATTTTATTTAAATTGTGTAGAAAGTAAAAGAACCGGGTATTTAAAGAAAAAATTGTTAAGTTAAGTATTTTCACATTAGGGTGTCTCTGAAAAAAGCTATCTTCTAAGTTTTTGAACAGAATCCGATAAAATTTGGTGTGGTCAATATTTAAACCGAAATATTGAAGAAAAAATATTTGACATAAGGGTGGTTCAAAAAAAGTATTTCCAAAGTTTTTCATAAAACTTTATTTAAATTGAGTAGAAAGTATGAGAAGCGTGTATTTAAAGAAAAACTTGTTACATAAAATTGGTAGTTGAGAACCAAAACTCGTCATATTCAAAATTGGAAAAAAACTAATACTTACAGGCTAAATGGTAGATGTTGGGAAAGATTTTATTTTTATAATAAAAGCTCTTAGAACCTTTTTGTTATGATTGAGAGCAAACAAATATTGGAAGCTTGGATATGAAGCGTTTTGCTGCATATGGTTGGATATGGCCAGTTTCCCGAACATTTCCCCCCCTCTCAATTGCACCTTCTAATATAAACGCACTGCAATACTTTCCAATATTTAATGATCCATTTAAAATTGTTTGCAATAAAAACCCGTGAACGTTTTTCTTCCATCTGATAGAATAAAATCAATAGATTATGATGGAGTTTTGAAACCAAACCTACTGCATACATTGGATATGGAAAATTTTGATGCAAATTTCATTGTGAAAATTGAGAGTTTTGAAAACAGTTACGATGTTTGACATCAATATTAAAGGGGTTTAGAGGGATAAGGCTGTTAAATTTTCTTAAAGAACTATTCAATATAAAAATCTGCATCAAAGCCTCAATTTTTGATAAAAGTGTCTTAAAATACACGCTTCTTATACTTTCTACTTAATTCAAATAAAATTTTACATAAGACTCCGGAGACACGTTTTTTTAACCACCCTCATGCCAAATAGTTTCTTCTTAAATATTTAGGTTAAAATATTTACCATTGCAAATTTTATTGTATTCTGTCCAAAAACGAAGAAGATAGCGTTTTTCAGAGGCACACTAGTTTAGAAATATATTATTTAACAATTTTTTCTTTAAATACACGGTTCTTATACTTTCTACTCAATTTAAATAAAATTTTAAGTAAAACTTGGGAAATACTTTTTTTTAACCACCCTAAGGCCAAATATTTGTTTCTTCAATATTTCGGTTTAAATATTGACCACACCAAATTTTATCGGATTCTGTCCAAAAACTTAAAAGATAGCTTTTTTCAGGACACCCTAATGTGAAAATATATTATTTAACAATTTTGTCTTTAAATACCCGGTTCTTATACTTTCTACACAATTTAAATAAAATTTTAAGTAAAACTTTGGAAATACTTTTTTTTTTGAACCACCCTTATGCCAAATATTTTTTTTCTTCAATATTTCGGTTTAAATATTAACAACACCAAATTTTATTGGATTCTGTCCAAAAACTTAGAAGATAGCTTTTTTCAGAGACACCCTAACGTGAAAATATTTTATTTAACATTTTTTTCTTTAAATACACGGTTCTTATACTTTCTACTCAATTTAAATAAAATTTTAAGTAAAACTTTGGAAATACTTGTTTTTGAACCACCCTTATGCCAAATATATTTTTCCTTCAATATTTCGGTTTAAATACTGACCACACCAAATTTTATTGGATTCTGTCCAAAAACTTAGAAAATAGCTTTTTTCAGAGACACCCTAATGTGAAAATATTTTATTTAACAATTTTTTATTTAAATACACACTTCTTATACTTTGTACTTGCTTTAAATAAAATTTAACATAAAGCTTGCGAAACACTTTTCTTTTAAGTCCAAAAACGTGAAAGATACCATTTTTGTCTGGGTACTCTGCCATATTAATTTTATCTTGTTTTCGGTTTTCAGAACTATCGCCGCGCGCCGTTTCTACCAGTGAAATGATTAGGTACCTACTTTGTGCATAATAACTCATTTCGTTTCCAAAACCACCAATACCCCGAATCCCAAACATCCTAATCCCAAAACAACCAGATCCAAAAAATAACTTAAATGTTGTACCCAAATCCAAAAATAACTAAATCCTAAAGTACCTAGATTGAAAAGTAATCAAATCCCAAAAGTAACTAGATCCAAAAGTAACTAAATCCATAAAGTAATCAAATCCAAAAAGTAACTAGATCCAAAAGTAACTAAATCCGTAAAGTAATCAAATCCAAAAGTAACTAAATGGAATCGTTACTGGTAATCGTTACCGGTTAACAGTAACGATTACTTTGATTACTTTAAGTAATCGTTACTTTGTAACGATTACTTTGGATTCCTTACACCACTAGTGAAATCCAAAGCTTAAGCTCTTAAATAGATTATTGCACAGCTCCCTACATTTCATTTAAAAATGATGTTCTATAATCGAAGTTTCAGAACGCTATTAGCTCTATTAATTTAATAACGACTCACGATTTAAAAATAGCTCTTTAATAACGTTCAACGTTTTTTAAACGAGCTAACTATTGATATGAGCACATAAAGAAGCATTGTAGAGCTGCTTAATTTCATGTTCAAAATACTAACGCATGACTTTATAGAAATGTCAAAAAATAGCATTTCAAAAGCTACACAAAAAACGGCTGTAGAGTTTAATTACTAATACTTTCACACAAACTCTTGTGAAGTTAACACTAGCGCATGCGCTTGAAATCTCTCTGAGCATTATAAAATCTATCTCTGAGCATTGGGAAATGTGAAGACCAGTGATGAAAATTGACTTTTGTTGATTGTACTAAAAACTGAAAAAAAATTGTACTGACAAAGACCAAATAGTACTGAACTTTTTAAATTATAAAACAACGCAAACAATTAAAATAAATATTTTATTAAAACAAAAATACATAAATTAAATATACCTATACATTTCATTGGTATAATTTTATTATAAAATAAGTCTAATGGAAGGATAGCAACTTTGACAAAAGTCTTTTCTTTGTATTTACATTCATATGTTTTTCTTACTCAAAAATTTCTTCATCGGCAAGTGGTTTACTCGGTATATGTCTATTCAATAGACTTTTTTTAATAATATAGCTGTGACAGCATTCATTTTTAATAAGGTTTTTAGTTTCTATTAGTGCATAATACGTGTCCACCTGCATTCGGTTTCTTAGTTTTGTTTTAATAATATTTTGAAAAGAAAAAATTCTTTCGACGTTTGTGGAAGAATGAGGAATAGAAAAAGCACCCTGGACAATTTGGTTTTTATTTGAAAACATGAACTCGTTGCATTCATTTTTCACAAGGCCAATTTCAGCCCAGATCTCAGAAATAGAAGCATTTCTATTTTTTTTTAAGTATTGGCAGTCAGCTAGAGCTCGATATTCTTTATTTATGAGTTCAATGTTTTTTAGTTCGCCAGGAATAAATCTATTGAATTTACTTGGCCATCTAAAATTGAAGTTTGTGAAAAATGTTGCAACGATTTCAAAAAAATGTCTTCAAAATCAAATCTTTTTTTCACATCTTCGAGGACAGCTATATAGAACATCCACGCATGACTTTTAAAGCTATAAATTTCACTTTCAGTTAAATTTTTAGAAGTGTAAAAAATTTCACTTTTGGTCCTGCAATAGATTTCCTCGACGGGAAGGTGGTTTTCTAGTAAGTTTATTGACAATATGGGTCTTTCATTAAAAGCTTCTTTACGTGAAGATGTGGTGAAGTCTGACTGAACATATTTGTTCGATTTTAGAGATCTATGAAATTTGACCTTTTCAAAAATTAAAAATAGTACAAATAGTACTGAAAATTGAAAAGTGGTACTTGCGTACTCGGGGAAGTTCAATAGTACCGAATTCAGTACAATAGTAAGCCTTTTTGCAACTGTGGTGAAGACTGAAGACTCGATAGAGCTACAGCAAATCGATTATAGAGCTTAATACTAAACCTCTCTCAAATAAAATACAACTACTCAATATTAGGGTGTTCCACAATAAAATATAATAGCCATTACTTCAACGGGAAAAATTAAACCAAAACTAGAAAATAAATTTTTATTAGCGAATTAATTTCCACGACATCACATGACCTTTTCGATTGTTACTATCACACACATGAAATACATCTCCCTAATTTTATTTTAACTTATCATTTGTATTATCTAAACTAATACAAACAAAGTGCTGTCAAAAATGTTGCTTTAAAGATATCTGAATCATGAACCAAAGAGCTTCAAGGCCATACTAGCCACTGACAAATAGCTGGCGTCGAGCAAAAATTAGCTCTCAAACTCAATGAATTCGCTGTAAGCATGCTTTACACTTGCTTTAGAAGCGCATCTGGAGCTTCTTTTGAAATCAAAGAGCTTTAAGATTTGCTCTAAAAACGCTGTTAAAGCATTTGAAGAGCTAAAATTGTTACTTGGGACGTGACGTCACAGCAACATTTATATTATCATTTTTTCGTTCATCACTTTTGCAGTTCACATTCAGTCTTTACAAAAAAGTAACATGAGGATCTGCTTGGATGAACGAAAAGCACTTCTACGGTCATACGATAAGTCAGACGACAATAATAGTAAATTTGGTTTAATTAATCATATTCGAGACGATCTGGTCATATAGCTTTATCGCTTTCTCAAGGCTTCCCCCCATCAGTGGTAAGGGGTTTTGTTGAAAGTATAGGTAGGAGAGATTGCCCAGTTATTTCTTATTCAGGCTCCCCCCCACCAGTGGTAAGGGGTCTTAGTTCGAAGTTAAACGTCCTAATTGCCACCAGGGGCTTCGGTACCTGCTGATCTACAAGAGCGTTCTAGCCTGCTGTTTTGAGTGCCACCAGGGGCGTAGTACCTGCTGATGTGGTAGAGCGTTTTGCACCTACCAAGTTAATTGACAACAGAGGCTTCGGTACCTGCTGATCTACCAGAGCGTTCTAGCCTGCTATTTTGAGTGCCACCAGGGGCGTAGTACCTGCTGATCTACCAGAGCATTCTAGCCAGCTGTTTTGAGTGCCACCAGGGGCTTCGGTACCTGCTGATCTTCCAGAGCGTTCTAGCCTGCTGTTTTGAGTGCCACCAGGGGCGTAGTACCTGCTGATGTACCAGAGCGTTCTAGCCTGCTTTTTTGAGTGCCACCAGGGGCGTAGTACCTGCTGATGTACCAGAGCGTCTTAGCCTGCTATTTTTTAAGACGCTTAAATCATAATACCTAAACCTAACGTCAGAATTACATGACCAGTTTTAAAGGCCAACCATCAAAAGCTACATTACCCGAGAACAAACACCAGGAATAGGACTGAATCGTCAGAGATCAGTGTTACCGATACAAGCCACCAAGACCAGATCCCAGAAACGCAAGTGAATTGTTTCCAGTACCAGAACTAACCGCATTACCAGCAACCCATAGCAACAGAATGTTGTGTGTTATAAATATAAGAGTTGTTTTCAATAAAGATTTACCTCGGCTGGATAGCAAAAAGCACATCACAAGCTGTCCAATTTTTCTATGTACCTTTATCCTGGAGCGTTATAATTTGTCTGTTTTTGAATTCGGGAAAAATAACGTTTTTCAGAGCAATTTGTCACTGCAGTCTTCAGAAACATTATACGCAGGGTAACCCCTGTGACAAGTGAGACACCCGTTTTTTTTTATTAAAACATTTCGGAATGCTTTTAAGCAATCTATAATAGTATTTTAAGACATATATTTATTGGGTTGTGCTGAAAATAGTAAATATTTATCGTCCTAAAATTTGAGCTTTTCATATTAGGCCAGTCTCACTAAATAAGATCTCACTGATGAGCGTTCAATGTCAAATTAATCAACAAAATTTTCGACTCCGAAAAAAATCAGAGTGCTCAGGTGAGATTTTCTGTTGCATTTGTCGCATTTAAAAAATCTCTGAGCGTTCAGATATTATATTTGGTGAGACACGCCTATTAATATTTGAGGCCGTGAGTGTAAAAGTGGTGTAAACCATTTTTAGGCTTTTTTGATATTTTTGTCTCGTATTTTTACATTTATGGATCAAAAGTCATCAAAGCTAAAATTTTAATTTCTAAAATATCTAAGCTTTCCAAAAATGTGAGGTATACTCCTTAAATTTTAGTTAAACTAGTATTAAAAATCGATTCAAAACTAAAAATATGATAAAAAAAAAGTGGGTTACACCACTTTTGCACTCACAGCCTCATTTATAGGTGGGCTTATCGCAATTGTATATACATACTGTGTTGCGTTCCTACTTTCATATCTCAAAGACTGATTAGAACGATTGAAAGTTATTATATAAGTATCTATGGTAGACAATGTAACGTTCTACAAAAATATATAAGAGTTAAATACGTTAGTACCTATTCTACCTCTATCACACCGTTTTGATGATATTCTGCCTGGCGCCTCTAGGCTTTATTTTTCCCATATAAATTTGCAAAGGAATTTTAAATTTTGTATCCAAAGTTGAATGCCGCCCTTCGCAGTGTGCCACCCCGGGCCGTGGCCCTTATTTCCCCTAGGGTAAATACGCCACTACCCAGTACTGACGTCTCGGACAGAACGTCACTATAAACAGCTATAATTTTGAAGTGGTCAGAAGCTTTGCCTACCTAGGCTTGGCTGTCAACTCAGCAAACAATACCAGTGCTGAGATCAAACGAAGCATTACTCTTGCCAATGGGGCTTAGAAGACAATTGAGGAGCAAAGCCCTCTCTCGAGATGCTTATCATGCCGGTTTTGATGCATGGAACAGATGCATGTACTCTTTTAAAGGTGGATGAGATCGTTTTTGGCTGTTTTGAGAGGGGGAAGGGAGAATAAGGTACCACAACGAGCTGTGCGGGCTGTACATTGACACCGACAAATTTTATACTTTATTCGAATTTAATGAGTGTTAGAGTTTTTTCGCGGGTTTTGTGGGAATAATTCTACACTTTTCTCTGGCCCTCTCTTTTGATTCTTTGTTCGTATATGACAAATGAAACATTTATTCCAAGTTTCATTAACATACCTTTATTTGCAAAGGGTTCTCTGTAATATTTAACCTGTATGTCATTCTTGAAAAAGTCATCATCACATAAAAAAAGCTATATTTCTTGTTTGGGTAGTTGTATCATTTTGATTTTGGTCTCATTAGATTCAGCTCTAAGAGTTTCCCTAAAAACATATATCATTTGAATAGTTATTCAAAAAAAATATTTCAGTAACGCCAATTTGTAGGACTAAAGGCTATAAAACGACGACGTCCAGCCGCTCCTGACTTGTCCTGCGCCAAAATTCCTCCTCAAACGATCCAAATATTAGATTTACAAATGACGAGTTCTCACACCTGAACTCGATTAATTTTGCAATATCCAAGGCGGCTATTCTTAAGGTAGAACTAGAATAGTCGGAAGCCAACTTAAGTGGTCGTACCGAACCGAGCGAAAAAAAGAAATTTATATGGCGCGCACAAAATTGCGAAGTGGAACTTTTCGTTTAGTTTTCGTTAACTTTTGCCGTCGGACGTGAGAGCGCTCAACGACCGCTCTTTCGTAAGTAGGCGAATGCAAAATCAAAATGGTGGAAGCAAACTAACAAGAACTTGGCGCTTGGTGCATAGATTTCAACTTTTTTTTCTGTTTGATGAATGAGTGAAGTCAAATCTATTGTCTTTTATTAACTTTATATCACATCGAATTTAGGTGGTTTCGCAAAATAAATAATAAAAAGCATATCACTCTGTGCTGTGAATTAGTAGATATGAGAAAATAAGCATTGAATAAACAGTTGTTGTTTTTTTTCACTTCCAACCACTTAAGAGTATTATGGGTCACTTTTGAAATTGACGTTTTGGAAAGCTACTTTTCGGTCGGTTTTGACATAAGCTTACATTACGACAGCTTCCTCCTATTCTAGTTCTACCTTTAACTATATCAAAAAGTAAGACGAATGTTTAAGTCCCGGCCCTGATGGCTTACCTTCTTTTATTCTGAAAAAATGTGCAATATATATGTCATACGCGTTATTTGTGCTTTTCAACTGCTCTGTGGAAAAATGCATTTCTTACTCCCATTCACAAGAAAGGTTACAAAAAAATAGTAACTAATTACAGGCCAATTGCTAAGCTTTCTGTCATTCTTAAAATGTTCGAATCTATTATCTGTGATGTTCTGTCTTTTCATTGCTCCTCCGTTATATGTGAAAACCACCATGGTTTTGTGAAGAAGAAATCGACGGTCACTAATTTACTACAGTTTACGACTTTCTGCTTGGATGCTTTTGAAAAATATTAGCAGGTTGATTTTGTTTTTACTGACTTCAGTAGAGCTCTCGACAAATTAAATCATGAAATATTACTTAAGAAACTAAGCACCATTGGACTAAACGATCGCTTTATTTTATGGATTTCCTCGTATCTCGGCAATAGATTATATAGTACTTTTTTTAATTATGAATGTTCTAGATGGTTTATAGTAAATTCAGGTGTTCCTCAAGGGAGTCATCTTGGTCCGTTATTGTTTGTTTTATTTATTAATGATCTTTCTTCTGTTTTACGTAGTTCTATGTCTTTAATTTATGCCAATGACGTGAAAATATTTCGAAAAATTGACTCAGTAGATGATGATCTTTAGGATGATCTTTATAAGTTCTGGGAATGGTGCAATACTAATGGTTTGTCTTTAAATAGCGATAAGTGTAAAATCATGCGTTTTACACGCAATCAAAACGTCCTTACATTTAACTATTTGTTGAATACTTCTTTTTTATGTAACCTGTCAAGTTTTGTTGACCTTGGGGTGATTTTGGACTCAAAACTCTCATTCACGGACCATTACAACTTCATTTAAAAAAAAAGGTTATAAGATGCTTGGTTTCATTAAAAGGTTTGCTCGTGACTTTCGTGATCCTTATGTCCTTAAAATTCTGTATGTTTCTTTTGTTAGATCAATTCTGGAATACGGGTCGGTCGCATTGTATGGGCCCAATATTACGCGGTTCATGTTAACAGAATAGAGTGTGTACAAAGAAGATGTATGAGATTTTATTTACGTTGTCTTCCCTGGTCTAGTAGGTTTGTTTTGCCACCATACACGCATAGACTCCAGCTATTAACCCTTCCATCTCTATCAAATCATCGAGAGTACTTGCAATTCTGTTTTATTATAGGGATTATAAATGGAACGCTTACAGCTCCATCGGTCCTTTGAAGTATGAATTTTAGTTTTAGCCGTCCTAGCTTAAGAAGGCAATCGCCACTTTGTAATATTTTCAGTAGATCTAACTTCGGAGCCAATAGTCCTCTCAATCTCTTAATTAATGTCTTCAATAACAACTATGTTCTAATTAATTCAATAAATGATAACGTTAAATCACACAATTTTAAGAATATGTTCATACCTTACAATTAAATTTATAGAATATATTTAAGTATTTATAAGTTATAATTTAAGATTGTTGCGTTAGTATTTAACGTATTTGAATAAAGTAGACAACGATTCACAAGAGACTGCAATTTCTTCGAAATGGTAGACGTGACTTTCCAGGTCTCGCAAGTATATAACAACATTGATTTGACATTGCTTTCCAAATTGGGGACAGAATACCGAAGGCCGCACGAGCCTTATTGATTCCACTTCTAACGTCCACCACTCGACCACTCGACTCTCCCTTCTCGTCCCGTTCAGCCCACTGATGGTATTAGCCAGTAGACATTTTGTTTTGATATCGTCGTGTGTTGATATCGTCGATACACGATCGACCACTGCGGAAGTCAGCTTGATGCCTCTTGAGTGTAGACTCGATTCTATCACTTATCCTCTCCAGAATGATGGTTTGCATTGCCATTAGTTTTGGGAGAACGGACAAAACAGTGATAAGTCGCCAATTGTTGTAATTCTTAAGGTCAACTTTCTTTGGCAGCTTAAAAATCACACTATCTTTCTAGTAATTGGGATAGCTTTCATTTTCCAATATGATTTGTATCAACGGATGTAGAATATTAGCCGCTGTTACTGAATTGGCTTTCAGGAATTCAGCTGGTATTTCCGTCAAGTCCAGCTGACTTGTTTTTTTTGAGGAGATTTATTGATGTTTGAATTGGGTTCGCTGTCAATACTCCTATAGGACCTACGCATCTCGTTAAGGGGGGAAACTTCAGCACTCTGCTCAACGGAATCCTAATTTAATAGGGCACACAAATGGTCCTTCCATCTGCCTAGCTGATCCTCAATTGATACCAAAAAGTGAGTAATATCACTTTAAATAAATATGTAAGTTAACAATAGAAGTTGCAAAAAATAATATGAACCCACACATTATTTATGTTTATTGCTATTTTACTTATTTAAAATTTTTAATTTTTTTTTTAACAAAATTAAGCTTTGCTTACCTGATTTACGTCAATACTTGGTGAATTTGCACTTAATTCGGATGTTATATGAGCAACCCCTGCAATCAAAATAAATATTTATTTAATATTTTAATTCAATTATAAAATCAAAATAAATGAATAAGCAAGCATATAATTAAATGAGCTAATTTTAGGTATGTATCAAATATGTGTATATTGAATTATGTTGTAGGTATATTTAAATCAATTTATTTTCATTATTGTTATATTAGATGATATATGTCTCTTGGCAAATAACATCAGCGGGCTGAACGGGATGTGTCAAGCTCTGAAGGTAAAAGGAGAGGCGAGTGGTCTGAAAATAAATAGCAAAAAGACAAAAATAATGCTCACAGGCCGCTCCACACATCAGCGTATTTTAATACAGGAGACGCCAGTTGAAGAGGTGGAACAATTTAACTACCTTGGAAGTATTGTTTCAGCAAATGGTGGTACTGATCTGATCTGGACGTTCAAAGTAGAATAAATAAAGCTCGCGCAGCCTTCGGTTCTCTCTCCTAAATTTGGAAATCATGTCAAATCTCCTTGCGCACAAAGTTGAGATTCTTCGAATCCAATGTCAAATCCGTGCTGTTATATGCTTGCGAAACCTGGAAAGTCACGACTACCATCTCAAAGAAATTGCAGGCTTTTGTGAACCGTTGTCTACGCCATATTCTAAAAATTCGCTGGCCACAAATTATATCAAACGAGGAATTGTGGCGCAGGACAAGCCAGGAGCGGCTGGACGTTGACATAAGAAAGCGTAAATGGCAATGGATTGGTCACACACTGAGGAAACCAAACGATGAAATTGCAAAGCAGTCATTTGAATGGAATCCTCAGGGTGCACGGCTGGTTGGAAGACCAAGAACAACATGGAAATCAACAGTTCTAGCAGAAGCAGACTCCCAGAGAAAGACGTGGCCACAGTTAAAATATCTATCTGCAGACCGAGAAGGATGGAAACGATTTGTTGGCGCCCTATGCCCCAACCGGGGTTACAGGACTTGATGATGATTGTTATTATTCTCTCCTATTTTTAATTGCATTTAACTTCAGTACAATTATTAAAAAGGCACATATTCATAAAAAAAAATATTTTCACCCTGTTGTCTATATTTGAACTTTAAACCCGACATTAACCTACATTGTTACTCTTCGCCATTAACACGTATACGTATGTGGTAGGCGCATTAACGATAATTTATCGGTGTTCGTGTTTATTTTTATTTTATTCATAGATAGGAGCATTTTAATAATCACTGAACAACCAAGGATAACGAATAATGATGGAAAGTAATTACAATTTAACTTTGAATGCATAGTAGCTTGAATTATAAATAATTTTAACCTACTAGCCTGTGATTAAATGGACAGTATCTACTGTGCATTGTACATTGATTCATGGGCTTATTTTTAAGGATACGTTATTTTTGTTTGCCTTATTTTTATCAAAAATGTCATCAGTCTGTTATTAACAACTTTAAAAGTTTGAGTTAATGAGACTCTTTTGTTGACACTAAATAATGTATCCAAAACTCAGTACTTATGAATTTCTTAGGTTTTTTTCAAATTTTTTTTTTTCAACAGCATTTTAAGATTTGTATGAACAATGGAAGGATTAAAATCCTGGAAGTCTGTAAGTTGAATTAAAATAGGTATGGATATGTGTGGCCTTCATCAAAAATAAGAAGTGATCACCTGGAGAATTTAATTTTGCATTAATTATTCTATTATAATCATAAAAATATATCCCAGAGCCCAGTCTTATGCAAAATATTTTATTTACTAGACGACCTTGTCTTAGGTTTCAGTAAGAATTTACTTGGAAATCATATCAATGAAATCAGCATTAGAATCAAGGCCATTGCAGGAAGTCACTAGACTGAACCAAATCATTATTTATTCAGAAAGTAAATAATTTTTGTTTTCATAAGCCTTATAACCATACCATGTATATGCTTATGCACTTGCTTTCTATACTCCTTAAAGGACATCGTCACATCACAGATAATATTTCAAAAATATAAAAAAATCACGAGTTTCAAGATAAAAGAGATTTCTTTCTTCAATCCTGATTTTCTTGTGGTTGCTTCAAGGAATATGTGAGCAAGAGTGGAAAAAGCGGAAACAAAGTGAATATAAAATGATTTCAATGTCTGCGCTATACTTGAATAAAACACTCATACTTTAAATTCGAAACCATTTTCCTGAATGTTTACCTACATTATTTAAGTCTGAGTTATGTTTGTAAAAGGAAACAACATACAAAAATGTGCATTGTATATTAAATAAATAAATATTTCATATTGATTTTTGAAGTTACTGTTGAAAGCGATAACTGCAAAAATATATTATTCAGAGCTGCAAGTTAAGGAAGTCATTCGATGCTTTTGAACAGCATAATAATATTTATAATTCAGAGTGCTTTAGGGAATAATAACTATGAAATGTTAAATTTTATTTTCAAGAGTTTGTATGTACATTTTGTATTTTCCTATGTTGTCCGGTGATTCAGAGATTGAATGAATCCTTGCATGTTTAAGTGTCCCAGTCGGTAGAGACGAAATTGATTTTTTTAGTTATTGGAATTATTTAGTGGGTCTTTTCTGAGGATATAATGATATGGCACAGTTTTAGAGACTGTGCTTAGGTTGTCTATAAAAAAGTTTTTTTTTTGCAAGATGATATATGTATGTACATTAATCGAGAACTGCTTATTGTTATTGTTTTTATGGGATATTTAAAAATATTTCTTTTTTGGGAATAACTTTTTATCGTTGAGAGTACAGAAAGGTTCTTTTAGCAAGCTAAAGAGCTATTTGGAATAATATTGCTGATCACCAAGAAAGACTAATCCATTTCATTTTCTCCTTCGCAGAGTGGGGCAGCTTATATGGCAAAATCGAAATAAATGCAAAATATAAAATGAGAGATGGTTTTGTTTCTCCGTTAGGTATATAAATTTTTTCATTCGGGATTTTGGCATTCGGAATCCTGGCATTGGGGATTTTGGCCATTCGTGATTTTGTCCATTCGGGATTTTGTCCATTCGGGATTTTGTCTTTCGGGATTTTGGCATTCGGGATTTCGTACCCAACCCAAATATGAGATTTTCCTTAGCTGTGTTTTTACTTTTGTATGGTAGGAATCGTTATTTTTGCATAGAAATGAAACAATTTGAAACAATTTGTTTTTTTTTTATTGTAAATGGTATTAAAAAATCGTTACGTACCCAGTTACAAAGCAAGTTAAGTAATAGTCTTAGAAGATTATTGAATTTTCCAAAAACAATATTTAATATTTCCTTAAAACCAGTACAGTACTCAAACTTTTTGTAAGCTTCTGCATTACAAATTATCAACACCGCTCTTACCGTTTTCGAGAAAATCGAAAGAAAAACAAAAACTTGTTCGATCGCTCAAATGTCGGTGTCACTAAAAGTAATTTATTGTGCCTGAGTAATAGATCCGAATCTAGCCTAAAGTCGACTTCAACAAATACGTCCGTACAAATAAAGCACAAATTTCACCCCTAAATGCTAAGAAGCGCCTCAAGCTAAGTTTAAAATGATTTAATCTTAGCATTTAGAAGTGAAATTTGTGTTTTATTTCTACGGATGCATTTGTTAAAGTCGACTTTAGCTAGATTCGGATCTATTACTCAGGGCCTTGATCTTATTTCTAATCTGTGGGGTCATTTTGAAGAATATTTAATTGGTGAAAAAATCACATTGCAGAAACCGTTAAATTTATTCTAAGAAAATGAAATCTTAAGTAGAAGTACCAAAAAACGCTGTGTACCAAGTTTAAGGAAAACTGATCCAGTCGTTAAGGCTGTAGCCAAACAGACAGACAAACACACAGACAGACAGGCAGACAGACAGACAGGCAGATAAGCATACAGGCCGACAGACAGAATTGTAAAACTCACTTTTTTCGTCTTCCGTATCGTCGGTCGTTTGATCAAATCTCGAGTAAAATTTTTTTACGAATGCAAAATTTGTTACATATAGTGCCTTCAATACGCCAAGTAAAAACAAATCGTAAAATGTTTAAAAATAAAATTATTTATATGGGAACAGTATCCAGGTAATGAAAATAAGGAGTCAGAATTGAAATGGATTTCGAAAAAAATATTAAATAATTTGGAAATTCTAAACAAAAAATTCTTTATTCGAAAATAATCCAAAGCTCTTTGGATAGGTTTGTGTTGTTGTAGACCCTTGTGAAACAAAAGTAACTCAAAATAACTGAATTTTAGTTAAGGTAGCTAAGCTAGATAGCGTAGTGGAGTAGCGGATAGGTACTGGAAAGCAAGGAAAAGTTCTTGGTTTGATGAAAGAAATCAGAAAATAACTCACAAAAAAGATTGTAAATAATTTTAGGCAAACAACAATTCGCAATTTAGCGGTCCATTTTCTTGAAAGGCAGCCCCGGATCTATGGTGGGAAACCGGGGCTTGTGTGATATGCGGAAATGGAATTTCAAATTGTATTTCTCCGTCAGCCTTGTTTTTTTCTACCATTTCACCATTTGAACTAAAAATTATTTCAAATTTCCTGCACTCAGAATCATTTCTGTTTGCTCATTTTGTGCAACATCTTAAATTTGGGTCTATTTTCGGCTGCAGGATTTTTCTAATTGGGGTTTCCTTTCTATTAAAAAATCTGAACAAATTGACGAAATTAATAGGCATAGGAAGGGAGGGAGAGGTGGCCAATGTCCATCTTAGAAAATGAATAGCCCACCTTAGAAAAATCGACAGTGACGCTTTTCTGGATACATCGAAGAAGTTTCTTACATTATTGATCTGTCATTGTGTATTAAACCGAGTCAAGCAAAAACCTAGGTGGATGGTTTAGTTTTTTTTCTCAAACCAAGTTGAACAAGGCAGGGTTTAAAAGGGGATTCACCAAACCTAAAATATAAATTACCAAAAAATCGTAAAATTTTAAAAAATTCCACTCCATAAATAACCGAATTCAAAAATCATAGCAATCTTAAGTAGGGATGGTTAAGAAACCGATTTTCAGTTTTTGGGTGCATTTAGATTCAGTATTTCGATGGGGCCATTCAACAAAAATCAATTAAAAAAATAAAAAATTTCAGTGAAAGCTAGAAAATAGAATAGACTAAGAGCTCACAGCAGATTTTGGGTGTGAACGATAGCAAAAAAAGAAGTATAGGCGTCGAAAGCTCCATTAAAGACTATTAAAAAAATCAAAGTCTTGCAGTCCACAACTGGGGCCTTTGCGAGAAACAGTGCATCGAAAAAAAAATATAAATGCAACTTCGAGGATAATCGTGTTAGCCGAAATTGGTTTTCACTCCTCCCTTGAGAAGCTCCTCAGATCACATATCATGGAATCTGAGACCATTTGAGTGTATAGTTCGCTCTACCGGACCGTTTAAAAAATTCAAAATTCTAAGTGAAAAACGGTTTTTTTAAACAGTCTGGCAGGGCGAATTAAACACTCAAATGATCTCAAATTCCGTGATATGGGATCCACGGAGCTTATCTAGGGAGGGGTGAAAACCAATTTCGGCTAACACGATTTTCCTCGAAGTTGCATTCATATTTTTTTTCCATGCACTGTTTCTCGCAAAGGCCCCAGTTGTGCAAGACTTTGATTTTTTTGATTGTATTTAATGAAGCTCTCGACGCCTATACTTCTTTTTTTGCTATCGTTCACACCTAAAATCTGCTGTGGGCTCTCGGTCTAGAAGGATTTCTTAACTAAAATAAATTAAATTGCCAAAAGCTAAAAAAACTCGCCTTTTTTGGGGAACGGATTTTCGTGTCACCAGATGAAATTTCAAAACGTCTATATTTAGTGATTAGTCACCACATGTGAAAAGTCTGGAACATGGACCGAAAGGTAATACTTGCCGTTCTGTTTCAGTATGTATCAACTCGATTTGGCATCGGCTTGGGCTAAAAGATCCTATTGTTTGTTCTCTAACAGTCGACCCAAACCGAATAATTGGAACTTAATAAAAATCTTAAACGACTTGTCTTCACCTAACGCCTGCGTTAATGTAATGCGGATGGATTAAAAAACTTCAAAAAAATCTGAAATTTAACTGCTTCGGAAAAAAGTGATTTTTGGTAAATTGGTTGACTTTCGGATCGAAATTCCTACACTTTCTCCGTCAAAATATAGTTCGTCCCCATTTGCTGAGCCATCAACAACTGTCAAACTCTATTGAATGGTAGCTCTGATGCCCATCACGATGAATTAAAAAAACATAAAAAAGGTCAAACAATTTTGAAGTTTTTTTAATGCTCAGGAAACAAGTGATTTTAGGGCAATTGAGTGACTTCTGGATCGAATTTTATTTTCTTTTTCCGTCAAAAATTATAATTAAGATAAATATTGTAAGATATTGCTGCAGAGCTGAGTTTGGTAGCACTTCTAATGAGAGTTAATTTGCTGCATTGTTACGGTTGATTCATTTATTAGTTCACTTTTGAACAAAGTTGGGAATTAAATAAATGCTCAAGGCCAAATATAAAGTTATTAAAAAGAACAGAACGCGATTTTTTAAAATGAAAATTGTTTGATGGTTTCAAACACAGATTGGCTGCCCTTGGAAATTCCTTCCCACGCCAATGACGAAGCATAATGATTAAACTTTTGTCAAAAGTGTAAGGCATTGTCTATTGAATAATCTAACATAAATAAAGTTAGAAAGTTGCTGAGTAGGTTATATCGAGGACAAAATTAATTAAAAAGTCTTATTCTCCCGGTTTCAAAAAATCCAACTAAGTATGCCTATTTTTTTTTTATTTAACTCAACAACTAGAGGGTGCTAAAATTAAATTTTTGCCCCGGTTAGGAAAAACTGAATATCAAGCTTCTTCTTCTCAAGCATGTTTGCATGTGCCTCAACCATTTGAATATATCAATTACTTATAACTTCCTTTTCAATTTGCAAGTGCTAGGAGGGGGCCAACCAAGAACATTGAAGAGAACCTGTCAAGAAAATTGCGATTTTTAAGATATATTCGGCCTGGTCAAGCGCAGAGGGGGTGGGGGGAAATAATCAACTCCGACAAAAAATGAGAAGTATTTTATAAAATTCATCATAAAAAATAAAAAATTGGTGTGGTATTGCAGTGCCCCTCCCCTGGCTCGCCTCCCCACTCTGGGCGCCTACGTATAGAGGAACAATTACGTGTAAGGGTTTTTATTTTTGAAAATATTTGTTTGGCCTATAAGCATGCTTAAGACCAAAAATGCTACTAAGAAATGGTCACACTGGCCTCTGTTTAATATGTTTGGTTTAACTCGAAAACTTAGCCGAATTAGACAATTTTGCTTTTGAAACTTTTTGTTCAAAATTAAATTCTCTATTGAAATCGATAGTTCAAAAATATTTCATAAAGAAATTATAGCAGGAAAGTAAACAAAAACCAACCTAAGAAAATCAAGGATTTCTAAATTTTTTAATAAATTGTGCAAAACTTTTATTGAAGCAAAGATAGGGTCAAAGGTGCCAGTTATAGCTATCATTGAAACTCATCATTGAAAATTTTAATGATTGTTTTTGAGACGTTTAGAAAGCAAAATCATTTATTATTTTGATGGACGATTAAAGCTCATGACTTATATAATATTTCTAGCCAAACAAAAATTTCAAATAGGTCCAACTTTACACGAAAATTGACTTTTAATTTTTTAATGATCATTGGTAAGGTAGTTCAATCATTGAAATAAGAAAAGTCTTTTTATGTGGAAAGTTGGGCATATTTGAACAATTTTTTTGGCTAGAAATATTAATTAAGTCTTTAGCTTTATTTGTCTATCAAAATAATAAATGATTTTAATTCCTAAAAGTCTCAAAATCAATCATCAACATTTTCAATGATGAGTTTCAATGATAGCTATAACTGGCACCAAAGCAAGGTTAGACAAACTAACGTAGAGACTAAAGGCGTCAATATGGCATGTTTAAAAAGTAAAATTTATTCAAAATTGTCAGAGATATGCTCATTCAAACCTTACCATTTCTCATAATTTTTCGCATTTTTGGCCCGAAAGCCCCTTTTTCGGTACAATATGGCAAATATCATGATGGTTAGTGTGTAAGGCCTCGGCCACGCAGTAAGCGGCTGAGCGGCTAAGCGGCTGAGCGGCTAGCGGCTGAGTGGCAGCTCTAAGCGACGTATGGCCAGGCACTGAGCGACTGCTTTTGAGCGATTAGTAGTTAAAATGTAGATTGCACACACGAAATCAACAACTCAATGTTTACTTTGGCCATCTTTACTTCTTGCCGCTCAGAACATTACTAAAAATTAAAACAGGTTTGGTTGCTGAGCGGCGCCGCTTAGCCGCTCAGAATTTTGTTTCGCCGCTCGCTCATAGCGTGGCCGCTTCTATGTGATTTCATATGTTTTATATTTTTTTTTCCGCTCAGCCGCTCAGCCGCTTACTGCGTGGCCGCGGCCTAAGACTGTCATGCCGAAGGTGTGGGTCCAATTCTCAGCCGTGCCACCTAAAAACAGAAATGTTTCATCCGAGGTACTGCCTCTTGCGAGGAACTGACAAATCCTCCAGGAGTATACTTGTCATGAATAAGTGCTGCTCATTTAGCCGTTCGGACTCGGCAAAAAACTGTAGGTCCCCTCCATTCCTGCCAATAACACGCACACAGGAATGGTTGAGAGTTGTAGGTCACTAGGCCCTGGTTCTCCATGAGCTGTTTCGCCACCCAATTTATTTTTATTCATTTATAAAAATGTCCTTAATCAATATTTTGATATATAGTCCAGTCATTAGGTCATTTGACCTTGCGCGCAGAGGCACTGTCTGATTTTTTTTCATGGGTCGATAGAGCTTCATTTAAAAAGCTTAAATCCAAATTTGCACCACCTGACAACTTTTTTTACCAAAGTTATTGGTAAAAATGTGTTTTTTGCCATTTTTGCGTCTTTTGCGAATATCTCGGCTGCAGTATGTCGCACAGAAAAAAATAAAATACGGATTTATTTATAATAAGATTAGCTATTATATTATAAAAAAATTAATTTGTTTAAACAAATAAAAAAAAGTTATGGTTAGTTAAAGTAAGTTTTTATTGTTTGAAAATCACTCTTTCTTGATTATTAAGAAAAAAGCTCATTTAACGATGAGGTTTTTATTTTTTACTATTAAAGTCTTTGTAATTTCCTACAATCAAAAAAAAATCAGCCCTTAACTACTAACACAAGCCGAGAAATAAATTTATGAACATAGGTAAGTCAGCGCACCCACGCAATTTTATGTTTTTATTTTTTATTTTATATCTCAGCCCCAGTATGTCGCAAAGTTAAAATTAAAAAGTTTTATTGTTTATAATAATTCTTTCTACCAATTTGCGCTAAATTCAATTTGTTTAAACAAATAGAAAAAAAGTTACAGTTCATTAAAAGGTTTTTTTGTCTTGATTTTATACCTTTTTCACAACTATTGAGAAAAAAGCTGTATTTAGTGGTACTTTTTTTCAGGTTTGCTTTTTTTTTGTAGTCCTATAAATTTTCTATAAATTAAAAAAAATTAGTCCATTACGACAAACAGGAGCCAAGTTATTCATGAATTAAAAATGACGCGTCAGTTTACTAACGCATAACAATATTCTTTCTTATTTTTTGTGAATATCTCGACCTTTGTGTATGGGTATGGAATGAAACTGTATTATTTTTAATAATATTCATTATGGACTTAAAGAAATTTTTTTTCTCTAAGCAGATATCTACATACCCACAAAAGTTAAAGTTAGTAGTAACTAAGTTAATTTTTTCTTATTCCACCTACACAAATTGGTCTTATTGTCAACCGTTTTGGGCGTGAGGGAATTTTGTATTATAAGGATGTCTGCATCTTCTAAGGCCTGGGAGACTGAAAAGCCACAATTTTGAAGATATTTTTTTAAGAAGAACTATAAAGGTATACATATTCCTCGTTTAATTGCACCTCGCTTATTTGATTTTCCCGCTTAATTGATCTCAAAAAAACCATAGCTAAGGAACTAAAAACATGTTAATGTTTCGTTCAATTGAACTGCCCGGTTAATTGATCGCAAAATTAGACAAAATGGTCGGTGCAATTAAGCGGGGCGTACTCTACCTTCTATTTACAAAAAATTGAGCCTTGTATGATTCATGAGAGTCGAGGAATCCATAAAACTCTTACACAGAGTTATTTGGCAACGAGACGTCAGTTTTGGAGATATTTGTGAAAATTATGTGGCGTATTTGCGGAACCATTTCAAACCTTGTGTAAAAGTGGTTTTGATGGCTACCCAGATGATCCATCTAAAACTGGAACAAAATTAGCTGAAAGCCGACGATCTGCAGTTCAACAAGCAGCTGATTTCATCTTTGATGAAAATACAATTTTCGAGCATTGAAGAAAGAGACGTTTTTGGCCAACAAAAAAAATAAAAAACGATTTATCGTCCTACTTAAAAAATATCTTGAAAATCGTGGTTTTTCAGTTTCCCAGGCCTCAAAAGATGTAGGCATCCTTATAGTACAAACAGCCATTTCTATGTGTTTTGAAATTAACTCGGTATTTATTGTGGGAGAAGATATTGATTTACTGATGGTGATTTTGTCGGGATACAGGGAAAATGTTACAAACGTTTTCTTCAAAAAACCTGCTCGAGGATCTACGAAAACAGTCCTGTATTCGGCAAAAAGTTTCCTACACAAAACTCTTTCCCAACATATTCTTTTCTCCATTCCTTCACAGGCTGTGACACAACCTCTGCCATTTTCAAATCTGGAAAAAGTAAGCTAATCTCTTCGCTGAAGAAAGCTCCAAACCTTTTGAAAACCGAAGATTTTTAAATCCGAAGAAGCCAGTCAAAGTGGTATCTCGTCTATATGGAGGAGGCAGTAAGGAAACATTGCTGGACCACTTGAGATTCAATCTTTTCTCACGCGCGAGTGTTAAAATCAAGTCCGATCTTGCTTCTTTGCCACCTACAGAATCATCAGCAGAACAACACTCATTCCAGACATTCCATCAAGTACAAGCTTGGCTGGGAAATACTTTAGACCCAGAGGGGTGGGGCTGGAAACGAAGTTCAAGAGGATTGGAGCCGGTGTTGGCTTCAGGGCTGACGACCCCACCCACACTCATCGACATGATTTCCTGCATGTGTATGAAACAATTCGGTGCAGCCTGCGGGTGTCGAAAAGCCGGACTGAAGTGTTCAGCCGTCTGCAAGATCTGCTGCGGGAAAAGCTGCTACAACGTAGTTGATATTGCTGGTGACTCCGAAGACGAGGGAAACTACGACCTTGAGCTCACGACAACAGCTTTTTCTAACGAAAATGAAACAGAGCAGAGACCAAACCTTGAATATCATAACACTAATAATGAGAGTGAAAACGAAATACCCTCACACCCAAAACGGTTGAGAATAAGACCAATTTAATTGATCTTTGCAGTGGATTAGGCCTAGAGGGGATACCACAAGATAAAGAAAAACGCGCCTCATACTCTACCCCTTGGGTGGTGCGAAAAGAGTTAGCGTGGGCGGAATAAGAAAAAATTAACTTAGTTACTACTAACTTTAACTTTTGTAGGTATGTAGATATCTGCTTAGAGAAAAAAAAATCCTTTAAGTCCATAATGAATATTATTAAAAATAATACAGTTCCATTCCATACCCATACACAGAGGTCGAGATATTCACAAAAAAAAAGAAAGAATATTGTTATGCGTTAGTAAGCTGACGCGTCATTTTTAATTCATGAATAACTTGGCTCCTGTTTGTCTTAATGGACTAATTTTTTTTTTTTATTTATAGAAAATTTATATGACTACAAAAAAAAAGTAAACCTGAAAAAAAAAGTACCGCTATATACAGCTTTTTTCTCAATAGTTATGAAAAAAGGTATAAAATCAAGACAAAAAAACCTTTTAATGAACTGTAACTTTTTTTCTGATGTTCAAAGGGTAGACATGTGCATTCAAGAGGACACAAGCGTCCACAAGCTTTCTTTTCAAAGCGAACCTCTGTCTATCAACTCCTACTCTCACCTCCCCGCGGTGAACATCGGGTGCCTAGTACCTTTAACTGAAGATGGGGTTCCAATCCCTGTGGACGGTTTTAGGGGGTAGCAAACGAGAGAGGGGGGGAGGAGTGTTCCCACTAAGGCACTTCTCCTTTATCCAGGCGGCAGCGGAAGAATTCTCCAGATGGAATCAACGGTGGCGTCTACAGTTCCAGTTAGGTTGAACTACTTAGTGAACACCTTATATGGGCTACTACGACATATTCGTAGCTCAGGCCTATAAGGAGCGGTTTATCCGGCTCCCCACCCTTGGAGTTATACTAAGGGTCTGGTCCTCCAGGTTGGGGGTTGTGCGTCGGGGTAACTTCTCTACCACGGAAAACAACAATAGTTCCGAAACAACAACAAGCCTCGGATATGGATGATTTTAATGTTGACGACCCCAGCAAACGAAACAAGGACAATGAATTTCGGATCTGCACGTGGAATGTCCGGACCTTAAACAGACCACGTGCAGCCGAACAATTAGTGGAGAACCTGGATAGGTTAAAGGCTGATATAACAGCCATCCAGGAAGTGCGATGGGATGGAGAGGGCATACGAAGGATGAAGTCGTGTGACATATACTTCGGTGAGTGCTGCAAGGAGCAGGGTCAGCGACTCTTTGGTTGTGGTTTTGTGGTAAGGGGAAGACTTAGGCAAGAAGTCTTGGGCTTCAGAAATGTAAGCGAGCGCCTGGTCACAATCCGCATCAAAGCAAAATTCAAAAATGTTACGTTGATCTGTGCCCACGCCCCAACGGAAGACAAAGATGACTCAACCAAAGAAGATTTCTACGATCTCCTCGAGAGCACGTATGATAGGTGCCCCAAGTACGACGTCAAGATCATTCTTGGCGACTTTAACGCCAAAATCGGAAAGGAGGGCATCTTTGGTTCTATAGTCGGAGGACACAGCCTGCACGACAACACTTCCGGTAACGGACTCAGGCTGATTGACTTTGCGGCAGGGCGTAACATCATCATAGCCAGCACTCGATTCCCACACCTCAATATACACAAAGGGACCTGGCGGTCTCCGGATCAACGAACCGTCAACCAAATTGACCATGTTGCGATCGACGCCAGACATGCTTCCAGTATCCTGGATGTCCGAACGTTCCGAGGGGCCAACATTGACTCGGACCATTACTTGGTTGTAGCTCAAGTACGTATGCGGATATCTATGACGCCACAACACCGAGCGGATGCTGTTAGAAGATATGATGTCGCGAAGCTTAAATCGCAAGAGATTGCCAGGACCTTTGCTGATCAAGTCTCTCTGAACCTTTCAGCAGCTCCGCCACCAGCACCAACTGCAGAGGACCAGTGGAAGCACTGCCAACAAGCCATCAGAAGTGCCGCCACTGATGTGCTGGGTTTCACTAGGCGACCACAACGAAACCCCTGGTTCGATGAAGAATGCCGGTTGGCGCATGCAGCCAAGAACGAGGCCTACCAATCAATGCTGCAAACTAGAACCAGAGCTGCTGAGAGAACAGCCCGGGAGCTCTACGGGCAAAAACGAAGGGAGGAGCGCCGACTTCTCAGGAGGAAAAAGAGAGAGCATGCGAAGCGGGCGGTCGAGTCTATTGAGGACTGTTGCGGTAGGGGGGATGTTCGAAAGTTCTACCGAAGGGTGAGGCAAACTACCCAGGGCTATAAGGCCAGAACAGAAGCCTGCCGAGACGAGAGTGGGAATATGGTAGTGGACACACAGTCAGTGCTGAGGATCTGGAAACAACACTTTTCAAGACTGCTAAACGGCGAAGATGACCAAAATTCCGCTGTTGGACAGAATAATCCATTCAACCTGGACGATGATGGTCAAAATTTCCGTCCACCCGACCTAAATGAAGTGCGGTTAGCGATAACCAAGCTTAAAGCGTACAAGGCTGCTGGCGCAGATGGCCTTCCAGCCGAGCTATTCAAAGCAGGAGGAGATGATTTGGTAGGGAGTATACACCAACTTATCTCCAAAATTTGGTCGGATGAAAGTATGCCCGATGAATGGAACCTCGGTATAGTGTGCCCCATCCACAAGAAAGGAGATGCTCTGACTTGCGCCAACTACAGAGGTATAAGTCTCCTCAACGTCGCATACAAAATCCTGTCATCTGTGCTGTGTGATCGCTTAAAACCGTTTGTCAACGATCTGATCGGCCCTTATCAGTGTGGTTTTAGGCCCGGCAAATCAACCGTCGATCAAATGTTCACACTTCGACAGATTCTGGAAAAAACCCAGGAGTTCCAAATCGATACACACCATCTCTTTATCGATTTCAAAGTCGCGTATGATAGCGTAGACAGAGACGAGCTATACAGAGCCATGTCGCATCTTGGCATCCCTGCCAAACTCGTCCGCTTGTGCAGGATGACGATGGAGAAATCTCGCTGCTCCGTCAAAGTCGGCAAGAACACGACCGAACCATTTGATGTCAAGAAAGGTTTGAGGCAAGGCGATGCGTTATCATGCAACCTGTTTAACATCGTACTTGAAGCAATTGTACGCAACTCGCAAGTCAACAACAGAGGTACAATTTATCAAAAGTCAGTTCAACTACTTGCTTATGCAGATGATATTGACATCATTGGGAGAACGAAGCGAGCTGTTACCGGCGCATTTGCAAGTATTGAATCGGAAGCGGCGAAAATGGGTTTGGCTGTTAATGAGGACAAGACGAAGTATATGCTATCATCGAGAAAAGAATCTCAACATCGTCGACTTGGTCAAAACGTTACGATGGATAGGTACAACTTCGAAGTCGTCAAGGACTTTGTCTACCTGGGCTCCACTATTACATCGCAAAATGACATCAGTGCAGAAATCAAACGAAGAATTACTCTTGCCAACCGCTGTTTCTTCGGGCTAAGAAGGCATTTGAGTAGTAAAGCCCTCTCTCAAAGAACCAAGGAGACCTTATATAAGACCCTCATCATCCCGGTTCTGCTATATGGGGCAGAAGCATGGACCCTGTCAAAAACGGATGAGAATCTGCTTGGGTGCTTTGAAAGGAAAATTCTTCGGGTGATCTTCGGTCCAGTATGTATCGATGGAGTATGGAGGAGAAGATTTAACAACGAGCTTTATGGGCTTTTCAGCGACGTCGACCTAGTCAAAAAGCTGAAAATACAGCGGCTGAGATGGCTGGGACACGTGGAGCGTATGGACACCGACGCACCAGCCCGACGAGTCTTCGAATCTACCCCTGATGGTCTACGCAGCAGAGGAAGACCCCACCTTAGGTGGCGCACACAAGTGGAGAACGACCTCAACCAACTTGGAGTGCGTAACTGGAGGCAGCTAGCTAGGGACCGAGCTGGCTGGAGAGGCTTGTTGGTTGAGGCCGTAGTCCACCCTGGACTGTAAGCGCCATCTAAAGTAAAGTAAGTAAAGTAAAGTAAGTAACTTTTTTTCTATTTGTTTAAACAAATTGAATTTAGCGCAAGTTGGTAGAATGAATTATTATAAACAATAAAACTTTTTAATTTTAACTTTGCGACATACTGGGGCTGAGATATAAAATAAAACCTAAAAACATAAAATTGCGTGGGTGCGCTGACTTACCTATGTTCATAAATTTATTTCTCGGCTTGTGTTAGTAGTTAAGGGCTGAATTTTTTTTTAAATTGTAGGTAGTTACAAAGACTTTAAAAGTAAAAAATAAAAACTTCATCGTTAAATGAGCTTTTTTCTTAATAATCACGAAAGAGTGATTTTCAAACAATAAAAACTTACTTTAACTAACCATAACTTTTTTTTTATTTGTTTAAACAAATTAATTTTTTTATAATATAATAGCTAATCTTATTATAAATAAATCCGTATTTTATTTTTTTCTGTGCGACATACTGCAGCCGAGATATTCGCAAAAGACGCAAAAATGGCAAAAAACACATTTTTACCAATAACTTTGGTAAAAAAAGTTGTCAGGTGGTGCAAATTTGGATTCAAGCTTTTTAAATGAGCCTCTATCGATCCATGAAAAAAAATCAGACAGTGCCTCTGTGCGCAAGGTCAGGCCCTTTTTCACGACGTGATGACTGGACTAATAATATGACATCACGACTATAGAGAATATTTAAAAAGTACATATATGTAAGTTCGCAATTTTGTGTTTCTGGTTGTTTTTAAATGCTTTCAGACCTACAGACCGAACGGCTCGTCCGATTAATATAAGATTTGGTAATAGGTGCTAGAAATTTAAAATCTATAATAAAGTACCAAAAAATAGTTTATTGGACAACAAACTGCGAAAAATAATGAGAAATGGTAAACTTTGAAAGGCTATATCTTTGTCAGTTTTTAAATAATATAGTTTTTTAACTTATCATATGAAGGCTTTGAGACTCTTCTAGACATTGTTTAAGAATATCTTGAGCGTATCTTCACTCCGAAAAAAGTTATGCGCTATTTAGAATTTTTTTTTTAAAAAACAATGGTTTTCGATCTTTTTTGTGTTGTTTCTTGGGCTCTGGCCCTTTGCACCTCATATGAGGGAAGTTTGACCAATTACTGAAACTAGCTGACCTTTAATATAGATCTAGAGATCTTTCAGATGGTATACATTTCAAATTTCCCATAAATGAGGTGCCAAAAATCGCGTGTGACCTTGAGAAAGTTTAAGCCTTGATTACAAGTTATTTAGGGCTGACCAATTTCTGGGACCAATTGAAATTTTTCCTGACCAATTACAAACCAATTAGATAGCATTTTTTTTTTAGCAAATTTCCCTCATATGAGGTGCCAAAGGTCCAGAGCCCACAAATCCATTTTCTAATATTCTTTTAAGATAAAGTTTTTTTTGTAAATAAATAAATAAACTAAAAAAAAAATTTAATTTTTTTAAGTTTGAAGATTATTTTTTTTTTTCAAAAATTATTTAAAACGTTGTTTTTAATAATAGTTTCTATTGTTGTACTCGGCAGTAGTTGATATTCCAATAAAAAAAGCGAAAAAAAAGCCCAAAGTCTTGCTAAAATATATTTTTGGTTTGCGTGACAAATAAGAAAATATTCAATAGCTAAGATATTCAAATATCGAAACTTTTTGATTCTGCCAAAAAGTTTCCTTCAAAATAATGGACGTGACTATAAGGGATGAAAATTAACATCTGAAGAAGTTAAAGATTTTTCTTTATATAGAGCAGATTAGGGTCAATACAAGACGTCATTTTTTGAACGACCATCCTTATATATGTACTGTACAGTGTACAAACCTTCTACATTTTATATTTGTGCATATGAATGCGCATTCATAATCATTCATTCTGGCAGAAGTTGTCATTTGTCAACCAAGACGGTCGTTAATGCTCTTAATTAATTATTTTAAAATTTAATTTGTGTTTTTTTGTACTATTTAATGTCTTTTTTTCTAAATAATTTCCAAGTAGGGAACGTGCATAATTCACACATAAAATTTTAAACTGATGCACGTTACTCAGTACTGTTTGAGGCCTATTACCTTGTATATTTTTTGATATAATATTAAGGGTCTTATCTAAGCACAAAAGAATTTAATAAACCACTCTATTTTCTTTTAAAACAAAAACACCATACGTGCTTTTCGAGTTTAAAGGACCACATTTCAATGATCAAAAATGTAGCTTTTGTCTAAAAATAATTAAATGGAGGGTTATGAGTGTCTACATACCTACGTTTTTGAATCCTTGGGAATTAAAAATAAAACTTTTTCGTGCAATCCTTGTTTGTTAAAAGCTTTTACAGGTATAGTATATTCGTTGAGAGCATTATAGACCCAACTCATCTTTCAGATTAATGTTTCAATTCAAAAGAGGTAATCCTCAAAAAAGTTCACGTACCTATCCTACCTATAGAAGAAACATATAAACACATATTTTTGTATTTACCTTGAAATCAGGATATATAATTCGTAAGAGTTCCTTTTATATATTTATCATTTTATATAATATTATCTTTTGAAGGTCGTTACTCTATTCTGGCACGAGTGGCATGTTTTATTTAACATGAAAAACCTTAAAAGTTAGAAAGTATAAGAAGCTCAGGTGTCAGCTATGCATAAGGGACTAAGAAATTAATAATAAGCCCAGCAACATAAATAGGTAATAGATTACTTATACTATTTTTCTGAATAAAACAAATCTATTTATACAAACCAGCAATTCTTAACAAAATGCATTGCATCATTATGTCAAAAACTTTAATCGAAAAACCAAGATGAGAAGTGAAATTAATTAAAAGTACACACTGGCTAATGGGGTTTCAAATAATAGTGTAAAGGTAGAAACGTACCTAATTAAAAGAAGCGCAATATGAAGCTCCTGATTCCTTACATCGATGATAGACGATAGGTTTTATCTCATTCTAGAAATTTGAACAAAATAGTGGATGGCTCGTAATTTTTAAAGTTTTTTTTTAAAGCTGTTACAAAAGTTTACTTGAGATAGAAAATAGATGAGTTTTGGATATCAGGATTATTTTGTCATTTATTTGTACAGTGCGATCCGTTAAAGGTCACAATCTATAAGTTTCTGCTGCTACCTGCTGGATTAAATCTTATTAAAATTCCATTATTAATCGTCTTCTTTCATAAACAGCTTGCATAGCATGTTAACATCTTGCATGTTATAACCTATTCCTTTTCCTGTTTGTAATTTAACATGCCCTGAAGTCTGAACGGATTTATTTCTATTGAATCTTGAGCGCACACCAGGTATGACCCAGTTTAAGCAATCAAAATAATAAATCTACTGGAACGGATACAGTTTCGATATATGAATGGCTTGATACTTCGTTTAAGGTATCCCTGAAATATTTACAAAATTCCACTATAAACTTAAAGGGAAAAAGGGACAAGGCCAGGGGCAAGGGGGAATTTTCAACACAGCACATAAACAAAACAAATAATAAAACAGTATGAGCACTGAGCAAACCTATTGACAGGACTTTTTTTATTTCATTTTTAAGTGGATAAACGTAAAAGTTTATCCAAGGCATGAGTACAAAAAGAAACAACAACAACAAACAAATAAAACTGAAGATGTTCATACATGTATCCATGCGGGGTTAATTTAAGTATAGAGCGTTTGCTGAACCGGATGTAAGTGTCACTCAGGCATGGAGTGTCTAACGAGCTTGGGGTTCTTGATGTTGTTGTTGTATAAAAGTGTGCTGATGCATCTTAGTAGGTAGAAGCAGTGTGCGTCCTACTTCCTTTAATATCTTGTTCACACCGGTGACTGTCGGAATAATGTCTCATTCAAAATGATGAATGTCCTTGGACTTTTGCAACAGTAAACGATGTCATAGAAAACTCCTTTGGTACACAAAAGAGTATAGAATGTAATTTTTTTACGAAATATATTTTTATGAAAGTCAAGTTAAATAGTCATTTAGGTGTGTTAATTGTGGTAAGAACTTGGAGATAAATTGATAACAATTCCGCATTTTTATTTTCTCAAAAAAGAGAATGAAACTCAAATTTGTACAAATGATTTTGACATTTGATTAGATTTTGACGGTCATGGTGTCAATATTTTGTGACAGTGCTTATATTTCAATGAAGTTCGGAGATCGGGTGTCTTCTGATCCAAAAATAATCGTGGATATGTTTCCGGACTATTTTCAAGGTATCTACAATTCATCAAGTGCCTCTGCTCTAAATTATGATTACTTAAGCTCATTGAATTTAACAAATGGCAGCATGATTCAGTTCAATTTTGATGAAGTCCTTAATTTCCTGGTTAGCTTAAAACCTTCAGTTAAACGAGATATTTTGGGGTTTTATCCTAATGTCTTAAAAACTTGCGCTTTGTCTCTTTGTACTCCACTACAAATCTTTTTTAACAAGTCACTTTCAAGTGGAATATTTTTCGAAAAGTGGAAAGTTTCCTGTATTTACCCGGTCTTTAAAAATGAAAAAAAAAGATAATATCTCAAACTACAGGCCAATTTCAAAGCTTTCAGTTATACCTAAGATCTTAGATAAACTTGTGAACGATAGACTCACAAAGGAAATTAGCTGTAGGATTACTGATTGCCAGCATGGTGTCCTGAAGGGTAGATCGACTTGCACTAATTTAGTAGAATTCACTAACTTTTGTATTAACTCTCTTGAACTGCATAAACAGATTCACGTAGTTTACACTGATTTTGTAAAGGCTTAATTCCTTTGGTTTTTTTGGTTGCATCCTTAAGTGGTTGGAATCATACCTATATGGGCGAAAGCAGCTTGTGTCTATTGGTGAAATTTTTTTCAAAAGTGATTGTGGTAAGTTCAGGTGTTCCTGAGGGAAGTCATTTGGGCCCTATCCTCTTCTTACTCCTTGTCAATGACTTACCTAATATTCTTAGATTTTGTCATTGCTTAATGTTCACAGATGATATTAAGTTCTATGCCGTGGTTTTGTTCTACCATTGACTGTGGGAATTTATTGTTTCATTTAAATATTTATGCGCCTCAGAGGTCACTTAGATCTAGACCGTTTTTATGGGAACCTTCTCATAGTACGTTCACGTGATCCAATATCAATTTGTAGTAAAATATTTAACTTTATATATGTATGATGAGAATTTCGATTTAACTATGTCTCGTGAAGGTTTCAAATCAGAATTAAAAATAGCCTTAAGTCTTTTATAATTCCTTGTGTATGTATTGTATAATATAGTTTTAAGCATATCAAGATCTGTAGATTTATAATCGTAGATGTGAATAAATAAATAAATATTCTATTTAATTTTCCGAAGAAAGAAAATTTAAGAAATGGTTGCTTTCACTAAAATGTTTCTTAGTTCTTAAACAATTCTATTGGCCTGTATTTGCATTGAAATTACAGTCAGTAAAGAGTTTAAATTAGAGCTCTTGATACCCGGGTACCCGGTACACTGACCGGGTACCCGGGTACCCGGAGTTTCCGGGTATTACCCGGGTACCCGAAAGGTGTCGGGGACCCGGGTACCCGAATCATCACCGGGTACCCGGGTACCCGAGACATTGCCGGGTACCCGTCAAGTGTCGGGTACCCGGGTATTTGTAACAATGGTCCCAATGGATCATAAACTCATAAGAATCGTGAAAAATTGAATTTTGAGGCGTTTTTGGAGGGAATATAATAAAATTAGTGCTCGTCACAAATTATTGAAGACTAAATTGTGTCAGGACTCAGGAGTTATAGTTATGATTCATGAGTAATGGTTACAATTTCATATTTAAATTTTACAAAAAATATATGGAGAATGTTTGTTAAGAAAAAAAATATAATTTTTTTCAATTTCACAATAGGGTGCCTCTTAAAAATGTTTTATTCCACGTTTTAACGGAATTCAATATAATTCTTTGTGGTATGGTTAATGAATAAAACTAATAATTGAAGAAAGCAATATTTTCAATAAGGATATTTTTGATTGTCTTAGGGTGGATTATATTTTAACTTCACATTCATAAAGCATATACACAGGTATTTAAAGAAAAAAAAAAGAAGTTATTGAGTATTTTTATAATAAAAAGAATCTTCTATGTAGAATTCAATAAAATTCAATATAGTGATTGAGGCAAATTATTGAAGAAAAAAATATTTTCAATTAGGGTGGTCCAAAAAAAAATATTTTTGCAGATTTAGGACGAATTAAATTTTAACTATTCAAAAAGTTTATGAAATATGTATTTAAGAGAAAAAAATTTTATTGAGTATTTTCACATTAGGGTGTCCCAAAAAACGCTATCTTCTATGTTTTCCAGTGGAATTCAATAAAATTCGACGCGGTTAATGTTTGAAGCAAATTTTTGAAGAAAAAAATATTTTCAATTAGGGTGGTCCAAAAAAAATATTTTTGCAGATTTAGGACGAATTAAATTTTAATTATTCAAAAGGTTTATGAAAATTCAATAGAATTCGACGCTGTTAATGGTCGAAGAAAAAATATTTTCAATTACCGTGGTCCACTTGTTTTTAACACGCAAGTTGTTTTTTAATCTGTGTATTAGGTATATTACTATGGTAATTTACTGACAGCGTTGACCACGGTGAATTTTGTTTTAAATAAGAAAATCATATTTCTTTTGAAAACAAAACTTTTTATTGTTTATTATTATTTTATTATATTATTATTTTACAAAAGTAATAACATTTCAATTTATATATTTTATTTAAATTTACTTTTCCCCACTTCCATTCACATTATGAAATACATATATATGTAGATAATAATTAAAACAAAAGATTTTCATTAAAACAATTTTGTACTGAAGTAAAGTTTCACAAAAATATTTTTTTACAACTAATTTTAAATGAAATAGGTCCTTAAACTTAAAAAAATAAATATAAGGTTAAAAAAATAAAGGTTTTGTCTTCAAACGCGATAGCACACTAGGTTAAGATGAAATTGCTTTGTAATTAAATATAACAATAAATATCTCAATAACAAAGTCAAATGAAAATTCAACAGAAACTGATTAATTTTGTTGTCGGTTAGCTTAAGTTAAACTTGATTGTATCAGTTTTTGATTCATTTTCAAAAATGTCAACAAGTTAACGTTCTCTGACAAAAGAGAAGAGCGTTTTGTTGTAACTATGTTGCCAGCTACAGAGAAACAACGTTCAGAAGAAACTGACGTTGCTGGTATGCCTTAATATGTTTTTGCTAGTAACGCAAGGTTCGGGTACTTAAAGGCGTTGTCTTTCCACCATTTTAAAGGATTTTGATCGTTATGGTTTAACTGCGTCTCTCTTAGATACAAGTCAAACTCATTGAGTACTTCTGTATCCGTCTTTGCCTCCAACAAAAAATCCATAGCACTACATCTTTCTCTCAAATTTTCTCGTTCCCTGTTTTCGATATGCATAGGATTGTCTATTAAATTTCTAACAAAACTTCTTATTTTTTGTCTAACATCTTCATTCTCAAACTCTAAATTTTTGTATCTTGGGTCCAAGAAAGAAGAAATTTGTTCTGGGAGAACTTCACTAGACTCATTCCTATCCATTTTGAACCGGCAGCGCAAACTTTCTCTCATGGTTACCATGAAATTCACAATGTTTTCGTCATCTCCGTCGCTTGTTGTCAGGTGTTTATTAATAAGGCCATGAATGATGGGTCTCAAAATTGAAATTGTTACATTTTCTTCACACAGTATTGTGGTGGCAACTTGGAATGGCTTAAGGATCTTTACTAATGCTTCAATGTGTGCCCATTCTCTTTCACTTATTTCTAATTTTAAGGCTAAATTTGAAGCTGTTATTTCCCTATCACCCAAAACCGCAACAACAGCACTTCGATTGGCAAGAAGTCTTTCGCACATGAAGTACTTTGAATTCCATCTAGTGGGACAACTTTGAACCAATTTGAGCTCCTGCAAGCCAAGTTGTCTTTGTTTTGTACAGAGCGCGGAAGCTGCAACGTTTGAGTGGTGAAAATGTGTAACCAGGTTACTTACTTTTTTTAATACTATAGAATATGTCTCTACAGTTTCTAAGGCACGTTTTACACAAATCTGTAATGTGTGGGCTGCGCAGGTGATACTGTTCTGCACTTCTTCAACGAATCGAATAGAAGCCAAAACATTCGCAGCATTATCAGTTACTACTGCATGAACTTTTCCCTGTAACTCCCACTCTGCTATTACCATTTCTAACATAAGTGCAAGGTTTTCTGCAGTATGCCTTTCTTCCATGTGCTCAGTACACAAGGTATAATTTTCAAGTTTCCACTCATTATTGATGTAGTGCATGGTTACCGATACAAATGATTCTTGAGCCCTCGATGACCAACCATCTGTAGTTAACGCTACGTACGCTACACTACCTAGAGCATTTTGTATTTTGGCCCTAACCTGACTATAAATAAGCTGCAAGCGGGATAGTACAGTTGAAGCAACCGGAATCTGGTAGTTCGGTTCAACTACAGACATAAAATATTTGAGTCCCTGGCTTTCTACAAATGAAATCGGCAGCCCACTTGAGGATATCATATAGGCGGTTGCCAGAGAAATTTCTTCTTGACGGTTAGGGTTGATATGATAGTCATTTCGGCGCTTCTTTTTCCTTGGAGGCTCTTCTAATGTACTGCTGCTGGTAGCAATCACTCTTATTGTGCTGGATGACACCCTAATGTGAAAATGCTCAATAAAACTTTTTTTTTCTCTTAATTACATATTTTATAAACTTTTTGAATAATTAAAATTTAATTCGTCAAAAATATTTTTTTTGGACCACCCTAATTGAAAATATTTTTTTCTTCAAAAATTTGCTTCAAACATTAACCGCGTCGAATTTTATTGAATTCCACTGGAAAACATAGAAGATAGCGTTTTTTGGGACACCCTAATGTGAAAATACTCAATAAATTTTTTTTCTCTTAAATACATATTTCATAAACTTTTTGAATAGTTAAAATTTAATTCGTCCTAAATCTGCAAAAATATTTTTTTTTGGACCACCCTAATTGAAAATATTTTTTTCTTCAATAATTTGCCTCAATCACTATATTGAATTTTATTGAATTCTACATAGAAGATTCTTTTTATTATAAAAATACTCAATAACTTCTTTTTTTTTTCTTTAAATACCTGTGTATATGCTTTATGAATGTGAAGTTAAAATATAATCCACCCTAAGACAATCAAAAATATCCTTATTGAAAATATTGCTTTCTTCAATTATTAGTTTTATTCATTAACCATACCACAAAGAATTATATTGAATTCCGTTAAAACGTGGAATAAAACATTTTTAAGAGGCACCCTATTGTGAAATTGAAAAAAATTATATTTTTTTTTCTTAACAAACATTCTCCATATATTTTTTGTAAAATTTAAATATGAAATTGTAACCATTACTCATGAATCATAACTATAACTCCTGAGTCCTGACACAATTTAGTCTTCAATAATTTGTGACGAGCACTAATTTTATTATATTCCCTCCAAAAACGCCTCAAAATTCAATTTTTCACGATTCTTATGAGTTTATGATCCATTGGGACCATTGTTACAAATACCCGGGTACCCGACACTTGACGGGTACCCGGCAATGTCTCGGGTACCCGGGTACCCGGTGATGATTCGGGTACCCGGGTCCCCGACACCTTTCGGGTACCCGGGTAATACCCGGAAACTCCGGGTACCCGGGTACCCGGTCAGTGTACCGGGTACCCGGGTATCAAGAGCTCTAATAGGTACAGATTATGCTAGTTTTTCAGTGCAGAAATTTGCCTTGAGTTAACTCAGAAGCAGATTTTCTGTTGTTAAAAGTCTATGGAGAACGATCTGTGACTCTTGGGATATCACACTTTTACGCCTTTCACTATCGAAATTGAAATGACAAGACAGTGAAAATTTCACTTTGCAAATACTAATACAGGGTGTTTAATGTTTTATTTAATGTAATTGCCAACATTAAATAAAACATTTGTCAATATAAGATCCATTCTCTTTCATTAAATCAAAAACTATAAACAAACAAGGTAGAATACCTTCCCGGGCGGACACTCTGTATTTGCAATGTATGGAATACAATATCAGGTAAATGACCGCCTCTGTTAGTCTCACAAATGCAAGCCCTTTTGAGCACATTTTTCGTAACATTCTCACAAATTTCACGGGGTATTTTATTAATTTCATCACGAAAATTTTGTTTGAGTTGCTCAAGCATTTCTGGTTTGTTTGCATAAACCTTGCTTTTCAGATATTCCAACAAAAAGAAGTCCGGAGCAGTCAAATCAGGCGACCATGGAGGCCAATCAACATCACCATTTCTTGAAATAACTTATGTTGTGGGAAGAGGTCTCGTAGTATACCTCCCCGGCGGACACCCTATACTAGATGTTAAATAAAAAGGAGAACTCTGGTTTTTAGCTTAATAAAGTATTGGCTTAAACTAAACTTTCGTTCTTCTTTAGTAAGAACCCCAGAAAACCAGTGAGCTATCTCAGCCTTAGATAAATAGTTACAACACACACGAAATGCCAATAGGACTAGTTGCCATTAAAAGCTATTTTAAATCAATAATAATTCAACAAACCTTAATGCTAAGTTTTCCACTAATCTGATTTATTTCAGTAGTAGAGAATATTATTTGTTTTATATGTAAAAACCAAGCAAGCTTTAAAAAGTCTTTCTTTTCTCGAGTTTGTACAAGATCCGTCAATTTATTTTTTAAGTAGCAGGTCTATCCATGGAATCATAATGTGAAAACTGAGCCTCAAAACCAGTTCCATTTCAGATCGGAGCCTGTTAGTTATATGGCTCTGTGATCTTGGTAGGTATACCTAATGTAAGGATATTCACAAAAAGAGTACCTGCAATGCCGCTGAATTGGCCTAAAAGGGCAACTAACTTTGGTAATTAGTCGGCCATAGATTTTTTGTATGAGGTTTTAAATTTTTAAAGTCACATATAGACCAAGAGGCTACTAATCTCTATGATCTTGATAAGAAAACTTTGAAAATACATATGTATCATTAAAAAATCGAGGGAATCTGGCTGGTTAATTTATTGAAACTTGTTGGTCTTTTATGACAATTTTTAGAAGGTTATTTTCTTCTGGAAATATCCCACGAATTAGGTGCGAAAAATCGTTATGACCTTAAAAAAAATTATAAAATTCCTTAAAAACTTGTATGGCTAGAACAATTAATGAAACTAACTGTTAAGACTATTTCATGACCTTTCAGAAAGAATACATTTTTTGACAATGTTCCACATTATGAGGTGCTAAGACCCCAGAGACTAGTTATCACCTACTCTCTGAAGATTTTAATTTTGATGCTCCAGTCATATAAATCCATTCATTTTCTTCGAAAATTTTGAAGGTGCAGGGAACTAAGTCCCCGGGAACCAAGTCCCCCGAGGGACTTAGTTCTCATTTAATGGGAACTAAATCCACTTTAACGAAGTGGACTTAGTTCCCAGGTAAGGTGAGAAAGTAGTCCACTTCTTTATGAGAACTAAGTACACATTTTGAAATATGAAGAGGGAACTAACTTTCAACGATAAAATTACAAGCATTCAAAATTGCGTGAAAGCCTTTGCATTCACCCAGCCTCGCACTTACCCCAAATCCTATAATGAGCCCAAGCAGGGGGGTTGCATACATACACACTTCACTGTTTATTCGCCGTAATGCTGGGTGCTAGCACTGTATTGTGGTAAGACAAAGCCTTACGGCGAATAAACAGTGAGGTATGTATGCAACCCCCCTGCTTGGGCTCACTATAGGATTTGGGGTATGTGTGAGGCTGGATGTATGCAAAGTTTCTTTTGCATTTAGAGAATCTGGATTTAAAGAAACTTTGAATTTATCCTATATATATCCAACAATATTGTGAAAAGTATTTCTGTTTTATTAATAAGATTGATTTTTTTACAGAGCTCGAGATTTTAATCAAACCTGTACCTACAGAAGGCAAAAAAAGTGCGTTCCGCAAATTTGTCTTTGCCTTTAACGACCTATAGCATAGGCTCTGGACCTTTGGCACCTCATATGAGGAAAATTTGATAAAAAAAATGCCATGTAATTGGTCAGAAAAGGTCAACTGGTTCCAGAAATTGGTTAGCCCTAGATAATTTTTAATCAAGGCTTAAACTTTCTCAAGGTCGCTCAAGGTAACGCGTGATTTTTGGTCCCTCATTTAAGGGAAATTTGCCAAAATTTTATACCATCCGAAAGATTTCTAGATCGTGATAAAAGGTCCACTATTTTCAGTCATTGGTCAGCTATAGATTTTTTACTATGAATTTTTGAATTTCGTTTCAAGGTAACAAAAAAAAAACTTTTGGCTCCTCATTTGGGTCATTTAAAAAAAAGTATGCAATTTGAGAGGCTTCTTCACGGTTGTAAAAGGTAAGCTATTTTCAGTAATTGGTCAGCTATAGATTCTTTTATACAATTTTTTTTAATTTCTTTTTCAAGGTCATGAACGATTCGTGACCTTGAAACAAAAAAATACTTTAAAAAATCATGAAATGAATCGGTGACCAATTTCTAAAACTAGCTGACCTTTTATATGTATATGTAGTTCTCAGGGCCTTTCGGATGGTATTAAATTTTTGCAAAGTAACATCTTTTCAAATATTGTCACTAATAAGTTTATAATTATAAATAATTTAAAAGTACCTTGAACTGAAGAGCACGTTTATGCAACTCACAATCGTGCATTTATTTTGTTTTATTTTCATGTTTGTCTGAAAGCAATTCGTACTCAATGATAGTCTCCCAAAGGCATAGAAATGCCATTGCAAAATTACGAGAAAACCACATTTTCATCGTATAAATAGAATGGAATCAATTCAAATATTTTTCCAAAACATTTCCTCTCACACAATACTTCCACTTTACGGAATGTGGAAGAGGTTCGCATTGTTGTAGATTGTAGTCGAAAACAGAAGGTAGCTAAACAAAATGCCATGAGGTGATGGATTCCCAAAATTAATTTTTTTTATCATCTGTATATCCTCTAAAAACTATTCCAATATTGAACACTGGGAAAATGACAGAAAGAAAAAGAAATAAAATTGATATTGAGAATTATTAAAAAATATAGGATCTGAGTAAAGTTTTTAACTTTAACATTGAAATAGTTAGGAATACAAAGAGGAAAGAAGTAAAATGAAATGTTTAGGTGGGATATTAAATTTATTTTATTAGGTACCTACACATTTATTTATTTTTGAGATTCTGGAAATTTTATTTTTTTTTTTTTTAATTTAATTAACAAAGGTTTGTATGCATAGTTGTTATACATAGTTCTTTTTTTTTAGACTGTTAGAGGTTTCAAGAGAGACTACATTTAGATAGTTACATATGTCATTTACATTATATTTATTATTAAATTGAACTAATTTAGTCCGAAGATGGACAAGTCGTCCGAAAAGGGTTCACTTATTGTGGATAGTTCACTATTTTGAGATTCACTGAATCGAGCGTCTACTGTATTTTAAATAAATTAAAAAAAATTTTTTTTTTGTATTTCTCATTTCATTCATATCAACAAAACATGGAGACAACACCACAAAGAAATATTAAATTGGCATTTGTTCTTAACTCAAAATTGTTTAATGATGTAGGAAGTCGTATTTTTGTTATTTTTTAATCTGTTTGAAATCGTCAGCAGGGTTGTCAGGTTTAAAAAAGCGGAATCGCCAAAGGTAAAATATAAATCGCCAAAAAATCGCCAAATTTAAAATTTTCCACTTTATAAATGACCAAATTCAAAAATCACAAAAATGTTATAAAATTATTTGAGTGATGGGAAGTGATGCCCTCTAAAAGTACTTGAGAGTGCTAGGACGCCATATGGCCCTAGGCTCAATGATAGGAAAATCCCTATGCACACCTCCGCGTGGTAGAGGGCGGGTAACGCTAACGTGCAGGGGGACCGAATGGATGCCGGGATAAGCAGACAACCCAGCGTTGCTGGTCAGGGCACAAACTTGTCCTTGGGATGGTTAAAAGCCCCCTTAAGACGGATGAACTGCAGGTAGCGGTCAACGGCATGATAGTCTGGTGGCGGAGGAGCTTTTTTGGTAAAAGGCCAACGGCAGCAGCAGGTAGCGTCTGTAACCCATATTGGGCGGCTACAAAAGGCGTCTGTTTTCCCATAGTGGGCGGCCTCGAGCAGTTATGTGTTTGACCATACAATAGGCGGGTGTGCCTGTCAAATCTGAGCTTATGTATGTTATTAATCATATCTCGGAAAACACCATGGTGGAAGGATATAAGCAAATACATGAATTATGACAACAAATGGAAATGAGTCCCCAAGAGGTAATCTTTTTATAGAAAATCCTTCTGTAGCTTCGGTTGCAGTAAACCGCACATCGGATTTGGGGGTGCGGCATCTTTCATGTACGAGCGTCAATCAAGACGCCATAATAATAAGTGAATCGTTGACAAATAGAAGAAGTCTTTCAAGAAGCGCAAATGTTACTTTTGGCTACCGCATACGTACGAAAATCGGAGCATGGAACGTTCGATCCTTGTACAGCGATGGTAGATACGAGCAGGTTGAGCGTGAAATGCTTCGTCTAAACATCAGTATCCTGGGCATAAGCGAAACTAAGTGGAGAGGAAGAGCTGAATACAGATCAGACACTGGACAGACGAGAATGCTGTATTCCGGGGAAGATGAAAGAGAGGGTGGCCAAAGACTGCATGGTGTCGGAATTATGTTGAACGAAGAAGCGAGGCGTAGTTTGATCTCCTGGGCGCCCATTTCTGCGAGATTAATGACAGCAAGGTTTCGTTCAAAAATTCGTAACGTCACAATTATTCAGTGCTACGCCCCCACAAATGAAGCGACCGAGGAAGACAAAACCGCGTTCTACACTCATCTTAACTCGGTTTACAGTAGTGTTCCGAGAGCCGACATCATAGTCGTTATGGGAGACCTCAATGCCCAAGTCGGTTCAGACAATTACGGACTGGAACGCGTGATGGGAAGAAATGGCTTGGGGTCACGGAATGAAAATGGTGACTTGCTTGTCGACTTTTGTAACGCGAATCGTCTTGTGATAGGTGGGACTGTATTTAAGCATAAGACGTGCAACAAAATTACCTGGGTGCATCCGGATGGTCAAACCGAAAACCAAATTGATCATATCATGATTCAGCAGCGATGGAGGAAGTCTATGTGTGATGTCCGGAGTATAAGAAATGCCGATGTGGGAAGCGACCACCATTTGGTTCTGATGAGTCTCAAACTACGAACCGCTGCCGTACAAAAACCAGCGCAGGATGCAGCAAGGAGCTCAAAATTCATTACGAATGCTTTAAATGACCCCAACATATGTCGAAACTATGTCACCACCCTTAACGACAGAGCCTCGTCATTAAACAGAATCCAGAATTCAACAATTGATGAGATGTGGGGTGAAATTAAAAGTGTTTTTATGGAGGCTGGATCCGAAACTGTACCCAAGCGAACGAGACGTAGAGACTCTTGGATATCCCAAGACACCTGGGATAAGATCGAACTTCGCAAATCGTTGAAAATCCAAATAAATGCTGAAGCAGATGTTCAACGAAAGGCTGACTTGCGAAGAGAGTACCGCATTGCACATAAGATGGTCTATCGCTGTGTGAGACGTGACAAGAGGGTGAAGGTAGATGGACTCGCAGATAATGCGGAAATCGCTGCCAGAAGAGGAGATATCCGGGAATTGTACCAAATAGCCAAAGATGTTATCGGGAAAAAAAGCAACACCAATCATCCTGTAATGGATGTGGATGGCACACTTTTGGTATCAATTGAGGATCAGCTTCGTAGATGGAAGGACCATTTTTGTGCCCTGCTAAATGAGGATTCAGTTGAGCAGAGTGCTGAAGTGCCCCAACTAAACGAGATGCGCAGGTCCTATAGGGGTATTGACATCGAACCCCCGTCAGAATCGGAAATCCAGACATCAATAAATCTCCTCAAAAACAACAAGGCAGCTGGACTGGACGGAATACCAGCTGAATTCCTGAAAGCCGATCCCGTAACAGCGGCTAGTATTTTACATCCGTTGATAAAAAACATTTGGGAAAACGAAAGCTATCCCAGGGATTGGAAGGATGGTGTGATTGTTAAGTTGCCAAAGAAAGGTGACTTAAAGAATTGCAACAATTGGCGTGGTATCACCGTTTTGTCCGTTTTCCCAAAACTAATGGCAACCATCATTCTCGAGCGAATAAAGGAGAGAATCGAGTCTACACTCAAGAGGCATCAAGCTGGCTTCCGCAGTGGTCGATCGTGTGTCGACCATATCAACACCCTGCGTATCGTCCTCGAGCAGTCGATGGAATTTCAATCACCGCTTTACCTCATGTTCGTGGATTTTGAGAAAGCCTTTGATCGAGTTAACCGAGAATGTATATGGAGATCGTTGCTTGGTAGAGGAATTCCACCAAAAATAGTTGCCATTATTAAAGAGTCCTACAACAACGCAAGGTGTTTTGTTTTGCACAACGGGCAGCTATCCGACTCCTTTGTAGTGCAACAGGGTGTGAGACAAGGGGATGTTCTATCGCCAATTCTCTTCCTGCTGGCGATGGACGACGTATTGACGGCCAGTGTAGGTACAGCAGAGCGACAGGGCATTCAATGGAGACCGTTCGAAAGGCTCAGTCATTTAGACTATGCCGATGACATATGTCTACTGGCAAATAACATCAGTGGGCTGAACGGGATGTGCCAAACACTGCAAGTGAAGGGAGAGTCGAGTGGTCTAAGAATAAACAGCAAAAAGACAAAAATAATGCTCACAGGCCGCTCCACACAGCAGCGTATTATTCTACAGGAGACGCCAGTTGAAGTAGTGGAACAGTTCAACTACCTTGGCAGTATTGTCTCTGCAAACGGTGGTACGGATCTGGACGTTAAAAGTAGAATAAATAAAGCTCGTGCTGCCTTCGGTACTCTGTCCCCAATCTGGAAATCAAGTCAAATCTCCTTACGCACTAAGTTGAGATTCTTCGAATCCAATGTCAAATCCGTGCTGTTATATGCTTGTGAAACCTGGAAAGTCACGTCTATCATTTCGAAGAAATTGCAGGCTTTTGTGAATCGCTGTCTTCGCCATATCCTAAAGATTCGGTGGCCACAAATAATATCAAATGAGGAATTGTGGCGCAGGACAAGTCAAGAGCGGCTGGACGTCGACATAAGAAAGCGTAAATGGCGTTGGATTGGTCACACACTGAGGAAACCAAACAATGAAATTGCAAAGCAGTCCTTTGAATGGAATCCTCAGGGTGCACGGCGGGTTGGAAGACCAAGAACAACATGGAAATCAACTGTCTTAGCGGAAGCAGAATCCCAGAGAAAGACGTGGCCACAGCTAAAGTACCTTGCAGCAGACCGTGAAGGATGGAGACGTTTTGTTGACGCCCTATGCCCCAGCCGGGGTTACAGGACACGATGATGATGATGATGATGGGAAAGAATCGATGTTCAGTTTTGAGTGCGATGATATTTAGTATTTTGATGCCTAAATTTTAGCAGACCAATAAAAAAGATGCGAGGTTTACCCAGCGGCTCCATTGGCAATATTTAATTAATTAAATCGTAGAATATGACAACGCACATGACAAAATATAGTGAATTAAAATTAAATTTTATTAAAAACAGGGGATTTAAACAGTATTTGACTGCATTTGCAGTTCATTGCCTGGCAATGAAAATGCCCACCCAAGCAAATAATTGCCATTCCTATTCCAATTGCAATTGTCTCAAAAATTGCCAATGGAGCCACCAGCGTTAAGTGAAGATCAGAAAAAAAGAAACAATGTCGTCTTCGTTTAAAAGGTAAAACTACTCACAATTTATTTAAATATACTTTTGAAATTAGGTTGAAAAGAATTTTTTGAAGCTGAAGTCACGTTCCGCAAATTTTGAAATAAAGTTCCTGGGCATATATTTCAATGTGTTAGTAAATTCCTTGCAAAATTAGACCTCTTGGATTAAAAAATTAATTGCATTCTCATTTACTTTAATATATTTTCTGTACTCCGTGAGTTTTACCTTTTGACCGAAGATATTACGACTTTGATTGAAAAAATTAAAATCGCCAAAACCTAAAAAATATCGCCTTTTTTAAGGTACATCGCCAAACCGATTTTCGTGTCGCCAAATTAAATTTCATATCGTCTGTTTGGCGACAAATCGCCACATCTGACAACCCTGATCGTCAGCTCATTAAATTTAAAGTACCTTTTATTTTTTAGAATTGAAGTTTCTTTTAAACCTAAATATGTTGTTTTTAAACGTTACAAGCTTATGATATAAGATCACAACTGGTCGCCTTAAAAGGCCATCCATTTTAAAATGGTCGTAAGGATTCACCCAGCGCACAAAATTAAAAAAAAATAAATGAGTACAATTGAATGCACAGAATGCAAGTGAATGCAAAGAATGTAATAAGAACGCTTGAATTCAATTGATTGCTCCAAAGTTAATGCGGAAACAAATGATTGTAATCATTTTAACTAATTTATGACAATTTCAGAATTTTAAGTCGAATCTTAGAAACTCCCCAAAAAATACCATCTCGTGGTTTGTTGATAAAAATGTTCCTAAATTAATATGTTTCATTTTTCATTTTTTAACTAAACACCATTCTTTTGACCACCTTGAACAGGGACGAGTCTATGAGCAGCCCTGGATCTATGGAGGGGCGAAACGGGGCCTGTGCCCCGTGCGGCAGCTTACAGGGGCGCCAAATCCATGTGACTGAAAAAACTGAGCATTTCGACGCTTAATGAAATGAAATGAACTGAGATGCGGCAATGGAATATTAAATTGTATTTCTCCGTCAACCATTAGCAGTTTTTCTATTATGATTTCTCCATTTAAAATTTAAAATTAAAAAAAGAAACGAGCTATAATACATTGTTAAAAGTTTTTCTGATATTTTTTAACAACAGTTTTTGGCATTGTATGTACCTAAGTGTATTTTTACAAAGCTTCCCCTCCTCCATTACCTGTAGGAGAAAGATCCTACTTCTTCAATAATAAAACATTTGAACTGTGTCCCTCTACAAGCGTCGCACCACGCCGCGCCCGCCGCGTCGCCGTACAAATCCTAGTCTTGCTTAAAGAATTATTTGCTGGATACTGACAACTTTATTACACTGTATTTAAGATCTTTTTTAATTCACAAAAAATCAAAATACCCACAAAAATGTAGGAAGTCAGGTGCTCTAAAAAAAACTGCTTAATAAAAATGTTTTCGTTCAGATGAACAAAAAGTGAGATAAACGCTGAAAACCATTTTTACAATTTTCGACAACAGTTTTTCATAATTTCGATAATTTTTGAAAGCAAAAACTTGAAAAAATATTTTAACTTACAGAATCAAATAAAAAATATTACTCTCCGAGAAAATTGGATTTACCCTTTTCAACACCCTTTTGCAAAATGGCGGATAACACAAAATTTCCCACCAGCTATATAGAGACTGCTCTGACGCGTATTGAAAAACCAGCCAATCTAAAATTACTTGTGTTTTGACGTTGCTTAGCTCTCGTATTATTAAGGTTTGAAATTGTGTGGGTCAATTGCATTGAAATCGTTCAAGGAACAACAAAGTTATAATATGCTAACATTTCTTGAAAAATCCTGTTGTGAAATATTTTTGTCTGTTACAATTTTGTATCTGCTATCCCCTGAGTAATTTTCATTGCAATCTCTCAAGAAAGAACGAAGTTGCAAAACGTTGACATATTTTAGAAAGATCCTATTTTGAAAATATTTTATTCTGCTATAACTCTGTCTCAGCTATCACTTCTGTCAATTTTATTGAAATCGCTCAAGGAACAACAAAGTCCCGAGGAATTAAAAACTTTTTTCGGAACTTTGTGCTTCGATACTATAATTTGCTTAACTTTGGCTTTTCGAAATTGTGTGCTGTCGTAAATTTACATTTTTCTTCCTTCGGTTCAGGGAATGGATCTTCAATAGTTCTCCCATGATAAATTCGGGAACGAACCATATTTTACAGATCCTTGCAGATTTGATTCGAATGAAAACGAATTTGATTAGGAACCAAAAAATATGATTCGTGATCGAATCAAAAATAAAATTCTATTGAATTGTTCACGACAGAACGCATCATATTTTATCGTTCTACGAACTTGTGTACGGTCTTTGTTTAGGCATTGTTAATTTTCTTATCTATAGTAATAAGTTGCTGAATAGGTATGGGCTGCACATCCATTAAAAATTTTTATTCTCCCAGTGACAAAAAATCCAACCAAGCAGATATGTGGTTTTTTTAAATTTTTATCAAAAACGGCAAATGAGCCAAAATCAAGTTTTGACCCGGTTCGGAAAAATCGTAGATCCGGGGCTGTCTATGGGTGGGGCAAAGGGGCAGTTGCCTCAGGCATCTTGCCATGAAAAGCACGGTATCGGGAACGCCACGCAGCCTTTCGTGTAAGGCCCTGTCATATCGCGAAGGCCGCCACCCGGTGAACTTATTTAGAAAAACATCAAATTTTAAGAGAAAAATTTTGTATTACTATTATTTTGGTCAACCAAAATAGTTGGGTACCATATATGATATATCCGCTTTATATCAAAGCAAAATGAGTCCCATAGGATCAACTAACTGTTAAGTTTGTGATTTAATTTCCACTTCACATTGGAAAAAACAACTGCTACAATTATGAATTTTTTGGCATTGCGGCAGTAGGCCAGGGAAAATGGGGTCTGAGGTTGAAAAAATTAATTCATGAAATATTAAAATTGTAATCGACACAGAATTGCAGCCTCTATAACATATTCAAAGTCCCCCAAAATCCCCGCATTGGCTTTTTGTGTAGATACATTTAGAAAAACATCAAATCGATTCCCTTTACGATTTGTGCTATTTTTCCTGGTATGCAGCTCGATCAACATTTCAACTATCAATTATTTCCTATGAGGGTTATAATTTCAAAACTATTGCCTCAACGTGAATGGCGTCCTTTTACTTAACGTATTTACTTTTCACTTTTAGGAACTATGAAGGTGTATACTTTTTCATTTTCAAAATTTACTTACCTCGAAATTCAACACGCCCGATAAGATTTGATTTTGTTTTTGGCAGATGGAACTGCACAATTTTCACTGTTAGTGACATCTTTGATTTTTTCTCTGAATTATCTTCGACGATAGTTAAATCATTTTATAAATTTGATGGTCCATGATAATTTTTGAAAAACAATCTGCAATAGCCAAAACATCGATTGTTCTGAAAATACAGAAAATAAAAAAAATAAATTTAAATTGTGAAAAAATATGTCTGTTCGCGTACTTCCCAAAACTACGCATTTCTACGAATTTTATTTTTTTCATATGAGCTTTGACAGAACCTTGGGCTAAATTCGTAGAAATTCGTAGTTTTAGGAGGTACGCGAACAGACATTTTAAAATAAGAGGAAAGTTTACTTTGTTCAACAAAAAATAAAATTTTTGAGCTGTAGGTATTTATTTAAACTGTTTTAAGATTGTACTGAAATGGTGTCAACTCTTTTCATTAAACTTTGAGCTCTTAATGTGCAGATTCAAAATATTGCTAGCTAAATATGGCTAAATCATATAATAGGATGAGTTCTTAATTAATCATTTGTTTAACAATGTTTCGTTCATGATTATTAATTTCTATATTTATTTATATTTATTTTTTATAAGAAATTCAAACCTCAGATGAATATTAGAAAAGACGAAATACATTTCAAAGTATACGTACATAGTTTTCAAAATATTAAATTTTCACAAAAAAAATCTTTGTAATATTTTTATTCTGAAGAAAATGTTTTTCATCTAAAGGTAGTCCTTACAAAAAACTATTCATTGATTTTTTAAGAAAAGTTGTTGAGCCGTTTTTGGGAAAAATAATATTTGGCACAATCACAAGATAAAGTTGTGTTTAAAACAATTAAAAAAAAAACCTTTCTGTCTTTTCGTTGAGCTACAGCCTAAATGGCTGAATCGATTTTCTTCAAACTTGGTGCATAGCGTGTTTTGGTCATTCCAACCACATGTTTTTTATTTTTTTTTTTTAATCAAAAATAACGGTAGGTACCTATCATACAATGTTTTTAGCAGTTTTACATAATTGTATTTTTCTCAAAAACGACTTCACAACTTTTCTTAAAAAATTTCAATAAATTACATTTAGTAAAAGCTTACTTAGGATAGGAAACCATTTTTCAAAAAATGCTTATTAATGGTAACACCCAATGAACCATTTTCATTATTTTCAGTTTTTTCTTCAAAACGACATGAGTGATTCCATTAATTATTTTAACTCAGAAGTTACCAAAAACTATAAATAGTGTATAGTAGTAAAAAATTAAATGCTCGACTGAGTCGCACGTACTTGCTGAGGGCTTAAAAAAATTGTATGTATATAAGGACATGGAAATTTTGAGAGAAAAATGTTGAAAAGCGTCAAATACGATATTTAAACGGTGCAGGGAACTAAGTCCCCGGGAACCAAGTCCACCGAGGGACTTAGTTCTCATTTAATGGGAACTAAGTCCACTTCAGCAAAGTGAACTTAGTTCTCATAGAAGGTGGGAACTAAATTCCTCAAAAACTGAGTGGTTTTACTTCCCTTTAAATGTGAATTAAGTTCCCACTTCCAAGTAAAAAAATCAATCTTATTAATAAAACAGAAATACTTTTCACAATATTGTTGGATATATATAGGATAAATTCAAAGTTTCTTTAAATCCAGATTCTCTAAATGCAAAAGAAACTTTGCATACACCCAGCCTCACACATACCCCAAATCCTATAGTGAGCCCAAGCAGGGGGGTTGCAGGGGGGCAGCATGCCCCCCCATACATACCTCACTGTTTATTCGCCGTAAGGCTTTGTCTTACCACAATACAGTGCTAGCACCCAGAACTAAGTCCCTCGGTGGACTTGGTTCCCGGGGACTTAGTTCCCTGCACCTATTTAAACTAGCTAAAAAATAGCTCTTTTGATAGTTTGAGGTGAAAAAGAACGTCGTTTTATTTCGTGGTTGAATATGTTTGTATTGAAAAAATAAAAATAAAATAAAAAAAAAATTGTCAACCCGTTTTTGAGATAGCGAATTTTCAAAAATAAAAAATTGAAACTCCTTATAAAAATTAAAAAAAATTCTATTTTGAAAATTTTGATATACAATATTATTTGAACTTATCTGAAATTTGTGTATAAAAAATTAATCGAAATCTGTTCAGCTGATAATGAGCAAATTTAAAATAAAAGTATCCATTCTATGAGAGATACTACCCACTAATAGTTGCTAAGTGTAAAATTTTATAATTTATGGAAGTGGATCGCACTAGTTTTAGACGTCAAAAAAACTTAAATCACAATCGTTGAAGCCGTTTTTGAGAAACAAATTATTTTCCTAAACGGTTTCTTAACTTTTGTATGGAAGGTACCGTTCCTTTTGCATAAAAGTTAATTTTTTTCTTAAAATATTTTAGAAACAATTAAAAAACTCTTGAGTGTCGAGCTTCAAAAAAAAAATCGATAATGTCGTTTTCGAAATATTTGATCTTCAAAAAAAAAAAAAAAATTGAAACATTTTGTAAAAATCCAAAAAATATTTTTTCGAAAATTTTGGTAACAGAACCTTTTTATATTTTTTTGAAGCTTCTGTAATTGAAATCATAAGAACTGTTTTGAAAAAAACGAAAATAAAAGAAATAGTTCTTTTGGAGGTACCATTAATGATCTTTTTTTGGAAAATGGTTTCCTAAAAGTTGTAGAGCCGTTTTCAAGAAAAATTAAATTTTGTAAAACTGCTAAAAATTGCTAAAAAATTATATGGTTGGTACCATTAGTTTTGGTTCTTAAAAAAATGTTAAAACTTGTGGACAGAAGAACCAAATACGGCTATGTACAAAGTTCTATGAAAATCGATCCAACCATTTAGGCTGTAGCTCAACGGACAGACATACAGACAGACAGACGGAATTTTAGTGAGGCCCATTTTTTTCGTATTCCTTATCATAGTAATGACAGGTCTGATCAAAATCTCGTGTTTATTTTTTTACGAATGCATAACTTTCCATATATGTAGCACCTGTACTTAGGATTGCCAGTTGAAATATTACCTATTTGGAGTTTTTAAAAATGTTTCAATTTTTTTTTTTTAAACCGAATATTTCGAAAATGACATGATCGATTTTTAGAAACTAGAAACTTAAGAGTTTTGTTAATTCTCTTTGAATATTATGAGACAATTTTTTTTATGCAAAAGTTAAAAAACCGTTGAGAAAAATATTTTTTTTTTTTCTCAAAAACGGCTCATAAGGCTTTGATTAAACTTTTTGCGCATGTTAAAATTCGTACGATCTTCGTTCAAAAATAATAAAATTTTACACTTAGCACCTGTTTGTAGTTCTATTTATCAGTACGAGCAAAATAAGTTTTGCATTTTCTTAAAACTTACTATTTTATTTATTAAAAAAAAGTAATGGAGCCAGGTAAATGAAGTTTATTTTCAGAATGTGGCAATACCCAATTAATCCTATCTTTGTATTTGTAAAAAGCCTTTTAAATGAACTGCTAAAAATCTTTTTAAGGGACTTATGGCCTATTTCATAAACAATCACTGAAATTACTTTTATCTTAACTCCTTCTAAATTTAATCAGACATTTAAAAATTTTCAGTTTCACCAATGTAGAAAAGGGATATTTTAAGGATATTTTAATTTGACTGAGTTAGCTTACATCCCTGGATTCAAAAACAGAGGTTGTTTCCCTCACACATGCGAAGTGTATGAGAAAAAGTGAAAAAGCACTATGGATGAGGGAAAATTATTCTGACAGCAGAATATCAGCTGTTGTTGCCTGGAATGACTTAACAAAAAAGACTTTTAAAATTTAATGAGACAAAAACTAGCTTTTAGTTTACAAGGGCATTTAAAATCTTCTTAAATATAAAAGCATTTGGAACCAAAAATCACCATTTAAAGGCTAAATGGCTTTTTAATTAATAAGCCTTTGGTGAAATTGGCCATTAAGCTATTTAAAAAAAAATGCTACTCAAATGAACATAGTAGCTTATGTGACATAAGATGTCTTAACAATTTCTTTGGTAATAGTTTTGAGACTTACATAGAGAAATGAGACCTGGGCTAAAAAGAAGTTGAAAAAATTGTGCATTTTTCAAGGAAAAAAACTCGATTTTCACTTAAGTCAACTTAAGCTTTTTCAACTTACTGCCACAGACAAAATCAAAAGTCCAACTTTGATGTGCTATATAAAATCAAAGCTAATAACTTATAGATGTTGTTCATAACTCATATTTTAGATAATATTATTGCCTAGTTGTTTTTTTTTTTTGCTGAACCTTGAAGGCCTTGGGTCTTTTTCTCTAAATCTTTTGTTTGTATGAAAAAAAGTTAATCTTCTTTAAGTTAAATTAGATAAGGAACCCCACATTTTCAAAAAACAAACAAAACTGATGATTTTCGGAAGTTATGTTAAATTTGATTTTTTTTCTTTCAGCTTTCACCCCCCTTAAAATGTATGCCTCAGTCCAAATTTTGGGTACTCCTTAAGAAATGTTTAAGACAAAAAAAATATCTCCACCAAAATTAAATTTTGTCGGATTTGATTCGAAGTGAAAGTCCAATTGTGCTGGGCTTAATATATTTTGCTGTTTTATTTAAAATAACTAAATCGAGAAATGACCTTGGACACCTAATTGTAGATTCTCAAATATCTTAGCCTTTCAAAATGCCTTACATCAAAGTTTAAAATTAGAGTGCATACACAGTACACATACACACACTACCATACAAAGCTCAGTAGGTACTTATAGTGTCCCCTCCTCTACTTGTAGCAGCAATTCATGTCAATAGGAGGTCCCCACTTGCAAGGAATTCAAATTAAGTATTTAATCAAGGAAATAATTTTGGTGACTCATTGTTATGTGAAAAATTGACAATCTGATGATTGATCAATCATAAATCTTTAAGAAGTGAAAGGGCTCTATTTCCATTCATTATTATGTTTTGAGTTTTTGTTTCTTATTATTATTCAATGTCAGATCCCCTTCAAAATATGACACATATACTCGTATGTTCATATTTAACATTATAATGTAATGTCGTTTATTATATAAATAAAATGTTCGTACATACATGCACGTATGGGCATTATTATAACATTACTTTATCCGTAAAAAAAAAATCATTTTGAAAATATGTTTTTCTTTTCAAAACCTTTATCAACAACAATGCATCTTTTCCCTACATACAACGTACATATTTAAAATGTTTGTATTCTCTCTATTATATTTGTTCTGTTTTATCTCACAATCACAATAAGTCTATACATAACGCAATGACAATATCCTTTCAGGCATACAGACAATTAAATTTTATTTTTTAGAAAATCGATGAAAAATCTCCTCCTCCTTATCACCATTATCCTTTATGATATGACAAATGAATGAAAAATTAAAATTATATGTCAACTTGTCTTCTTTTTTTATTTAAAATATTTCAATTTCCGGTAGAATAGAAAGAAAAAGAAAAAAACAAAAATGATTTGACACTAATCCTATATTTCATTCTAACCACAAAATCCATGATGTTCCCGTAACACAATGCAATTTATTTTTAATATTTTCTTAAAGTCGACACTAAGCAAAGCATAAAATAGTATCTTCCCCATAAATCTTCACCTCATTATTTTTCTTGTTAATTAAAAATATATCCTCTTATTTAATATGCTGTCAAAAAAATAACATTTAAATATCCTGTTGCTGTCAATGAACCGAATATTAATAAATAATAACCATCTGTCCCTTCAAACTGTCCTTCAAGAATTTAATTTCATAGAATAGTCTTTTCATAATGACATGGGCAGGTGCTGGATAAAGCTTTTATTCCGGAGGTAGGAAAGATATTTTTTTTTTATATTTACCTATAATAATTTAAACAAGTATACGAAACATAATTTTGCTACCTAGAGATTTTTATATGCGATAACTTTTTGTATTAGCGAAATTTTGAAAAGACTAATAGTCTGGGAGCCCACCGTAAGATTACCTATCTCATCGCGGCCACGCAAAAATTGGATGCCAACCGATAGCCTTAGTCCCAACCAGCGTTACCTTTGGGACTCTTTAGAGTCCTTTTTGACTCCTTTTAACCGCTGGGACTCCAGGACTCCTCTTTTTAAAAATTATTGAAATTTGACTCCTTTTACAACTTTAGGACTCTTTTTTATAAACGCACAAATATTTATTGAATTCTATGATTTATGAACGAGTTCAATATCGCTTGAAGCTCATTTCTACCCTCTGTTTACATTAGACAGTTTAAAAAAAAAATTGTTTCATTCAAACAGCTTCAAAAGTTTCAGTTAACGAATAAAGACGTCTGTGAAAATTTGGGCTCTTTGTATTCATGTTTATACATGCTTCATGGCGGGTTTAGGGTATTCATAGGACTTATGTTGGAAAAAAAACACCTGTGGCCTATTGTACCATCTTACAAAATTGTAATTGTACACATTTGTAGCCCACAAAATTGCTAAATTTCAAGATTCTTCAATACAAAATTTGTAGTTGTAAATTACCAGCGAATAGTTGTAAGAATAGTTCGGAATTTTATTCAGTTTGTGAAAAATTTCTACTGGTTACAAAAGAATAATTCAGCAATGGGTTCCTTTCCGACATTTAAGTGTTCAATTCGAAGGCAGTTCTGCCAAAATTTCAAAAACAAAAATTCATAAAATAACATCAATTTCGTTTGCCTAAACTTCCTTTCATATGTCTTAAATGTTTTGAATAAATAAAATAAAAATTTTCAGAGCGATTCATCTCAAATTATACATCCTCTTTCGTCAATAAAAGATTTTTCTCTCATTACATTAGATATCGCACGCAAAGCAAACAAAAATTACTACTTTTTTATCGTGGGACGTAGAGCTACGTCCCAGTAATGTCAATTTCGTGTGAGGCTTAGACTAGATATGATGTTAAAAAAGATAGATTTACATGCATAGACATAAATACAAATCGCCAACTACAAGTCATCAGCAGTTCGATCAAAGGACTCGATTTTTGAGGAAGAACAAAAAAATGAGCTTGAAAACACAAAATATTGAAAAAAATTTTATTTGTACTGGATGCGATATCTATGCAACTCTAGTTTCTGTAATACTTTTGAAAGAAATAATCTTAGTACATATAACAAAATTATTTATAATCAAATAATCTCGTGTTTTAATTTCAATGATAACAAGCTTTCAATTCTAAAATATTAGATTCAAAGGCAAGTAATTAAGATGCAAAAAGATTTTAACTATTTTTCCTTGATATCCGAATATCCGAACTTTACCCTTCATCCAGTAAAAGTTATTGACGAATACAAATTACCAAAAATAAAAGCCCAAGATATAGTCGTTTTAAAATATATTTTAAATTGAATGACATTGAAAGTTTGGATTTGAAGTGATGGGCAATTTAAATTTAATAATATTATAGATATTAAGAGTCTTGCATTGTTTAGTTAAGAAGAGTTTATTTATTTAAAGAAACTTAGGTAATTGCTGTTTTTAGTAATAACTAATAACTACTAAAAAAATTGAAAAGATGGAAGTTTTATTTATTGTTTCATTTAAAAAAGAAGCTATTTGTTATTTTTTTCTTAAATAAACCATGTTGAATTAAAACGATGATAAATTTTAATGTGTTTCTTGAAGTTTTGATGGGACTCATTTTTTCAGCCAGGACTCCTTTTTTTGACTCCTTCCGAAAATTTTCAGAGGTAACCCTGGTCCCAACATTTACAAAACTGCTGGTCGGACAAGCTTGATCTGGTTGCAATGGTTAGAAAAGAAAATGCACTTTTCAGGTTGCATTTTCCGCTAAATGTACCCAGAATACACCAGCGGGTCCCAAACTTTTAAAGCTGTGGAAAACTAAACAATGCCCAAATATATTTCGGAACCCCATCCTGACAATAGCAAAAAATGAAAAACAACACATTTCAAAATTAGTTTTTTTTCTAGTGTGAAGAACGAATCTGTTTCATTGTTTGATTTATAATAATTGTTTTTAAATTAACTTTTATGTCCGAAAGTTGTATTCGCACATCACTGGCAGCGTCCAGCCTCGATGTGTATTTAGTTTTTGTGTAAGTATACGCTGAAAAGCCCATACTTCACAGCGGTATGTTATAAGAAAGGGTAGCAAATTTAATTAAAGCTTTCTTGGCAAGTCCAGGGAGTTCATTCTTAATATACCAATCCAAAATTCGTTTAATAATACAGAATCAAATACAAATTTTGATGAGCTATGCAGATCTATCAGGGATTCGTATTCCTGTATACTCAGGATCATAGGCTTGATGGTTTTCATTATAAATGGATCTTGTACGCACTCGATGTCAGTATTTGTATCTGGAAAGTAGTCCAGCATGGATCTTTCGAGACTAACCAAATGGAGAGCAATAACATTGCTAATATCTGCTCTGAGTTCAAGCATATTTTCTTGTAAGAATTCATGTGAAACTGGAAAACACTCAAATCTTGGTTCATGTTACAGACAAAAAATCAAATTTTGTCACACAAAGTAATTTCTTAGAGTTTTCGAGTGGATTTTCGAAAACAGTAAAAATACGTCAATTTTCAACTTGCGCTTGAGTCCAAACGGGTTGTCGCAGAAAACAAAACCTTGAATTGAGATTTATTGAAAACTGTGTTTACTTTCAATGGTAGCTTGATATGTAATTTTCGAATAGTTGGTAGTTTTCGAGCCATTAGTGAAAAACTCCCAATAAATGCATTTTTGCATCAGTTTTTGCGTTTTTTTCCATGTTGCGTCACGAAATTTTGTTGGCAAACCTCAGATTCGGATTCAGCACCCCCAAAAGCATAATGGAAGGAAAAAATCAAAACTACCCCACAATTTGCTCGCAAAGACCTTTTTTGAGCACAAATTCACTGGCCAGTTTGTCTCTCGCATAAAATACTCCAATAGATTTTTCCTGTAGAACTTTAGTAGTTTCGTTGATCTTCTCGAAAATGTCTGCAAGATAAGCAAATTTCTTAAGCCATTGCTCATCATGCAATACATCAAAGAGGATTGCTGTTGAAGGCATATTTTTTCCAGCTTGAACACATTCAACTCATCACGAAGTTGGAATAACCTGAATAAAGCTTTCCCTCTGAAAAGCCATCGGATTTCAGTATGAAGAAGAAGCGATTCGTACTGACTGCCCATATCTTTACACACTAATTTAAACAATCTCGATTGGAGAGGACGACTCCTTACAAAATTAACAATTTTCACAGCCTTACCGAGAACTTTTTTTAAATCATTTGGCATTCTTTTCATAACAAGTGCATAGCGATGGAAAATACAATGACTGCTGGTACTTCTAGGAGCAAAGTTTTTAATATTTGAAACAACCCCTTTAACCTTTCCCACCATTGCTGCGGCTCCGCCGCTGCATATATCATTACATTTTCCCCAGTTAATGATGTGTTTACTCATGAAACAGTTTATGACCTTGAAGTTCACACTTCGATTAAAAAATATAAACTTCAAAAAAATTTTTGTTGAATTTTTTTGTTGTGGAAATTTTAATTTTTTTTTTTTTTTATTGTTTGCTTTTAACTGTTTATACTTCAAGAAATTTGTGGAACCCTGAAAACTCTCCCACTCAACCCCAGGTTTCCGCGGAACACACTTTGGGAATCGCTGCTCTTCACGATACCATTGGTCAGACAGACTTTTTTTGGCTGTTGGAACGAGTCCTTGACTTGTGTAAATTTGTAATAGTTTTTTTTTTTTAACTAACGGTGACGGGTGAAGGAAATAATTTCTACAAAAACTTAGAAAAATCTTTGCAAGCAAATCTCGAAACAAAAAACATAAAGCAGTAGAACTAATCTACTGGTTAAGCTGTAGCTAAACAATTAGACAGAGACACAGAATTGTTATACCTCTTTTTTCATCTTTTCGGGTTCGAGTTTTGTACGAATGCATTACTTGCCATATAATAATAAGCTACAAGAAAAATGGTACTCCTTGACATCGGCACTGAAATCACTTTTCTTGATCCTTGTAAGGCGCGGATACAGGGGGAGGGCAATGGGTGCAATTGCCCCCCCCTGGGCAAGGATGAACGAAGCATAAAATGTGAATTTAATAAAATGTAATCAAAAAAATGTTATTTCATTATACGATTATAAAAATTTTTCTTGGCACCGAAGCGTTGCAGCAATGAGTGGTTGTGCGTTGGCCGATTGCTAACCGAGTTCAGTTAAGAAAAGTTCTGCTACAAATAGCCTTCACATCGACCGAGTGAAAAGCTTATAACTTCGGTTTTAGATTTCCGATCTTTAAAGTTAAGGTCTTTAATTAAAAGATAAATGTCCAGCTACATTACTGTACACCATTTTATGAGAAAAGTAAATTTATTTCGAATTAGGGAGCAGGGTGAATCCCAAATCGATTTGACTTTCAGTTGTGAATGAAAAATTTCACAATTTGAAAAATAACGTTTTTAAAAGTTTTTGCTCCACCTCCAACCCTACTCTATAAATTTTTGTGTGGGTTTTAATAGTTAAATGTAACGGGGAGTTGGCAGGGGCACTTATCTAAATTTTCAACCTTAAAGTGAAAAAAGTTAAATCTTTAAAATATGTACGTCGATTGTATTTCAAAAATTTCTAACTTTGCTTCAAATGCTTAGATCTACAGGATAAAGAGAATTAAAGTTAATATAATAAACTTCATTTGTGTATAAAAGTTATTGAGAAATACCGACAAAAATTCATACTAAAAAGATGATAGAGTTCTTCTTATGATAAATATTTAAATGTGGGTTTCCATTGAGGGAGTACTTTCACTAGAAAACTCTCGAGATAGAGCGACTCTCGGATATCTGTCTTCCCCTCTGGTGAGCTTATTTCATGAATATGTCTGTGTCCACTTTCGAGTTTTACTCTCGAGAACTTCTTCAGAGCTGCTCGCCTCCTTTTTACTCTGAAATGGTACGCACCTTAAGAGTATGCACATTGGTTTCGAGTTCGGTAGTATACGCAGCGATGCGTGCAGACTTGCTGCACATCTATTAGGCATAAGATACGTTTTTGATACTGACGAAGAGTACGAATCCAACGAAGATTGGAGAGAAACCAGGAAACAACTGATTGAACTTTTACACCTAAGGATAATTATTTTGGCCGTTTTTGAAAACGTTAAGTCAACGTCAATTTGATTGTATCGAACTGCATAAGTCTGGAAACTCTGCAAACGATGGTTTGAGTTTGTATGAACCATTTTTATTAAAACAACGAAGGCTAAGTATATTGTTAATGAAATGTATAACGAAAGTTAGCCACATCACAATCACAAGCGATGGCTGAACCAAGAAGGTGGGACGAAAAGGTTTAATAAAAAGTGTTTTTTTCGTTTTTCGTTTATGAACACGTTCTCCGGCTTCTCAATATTTTTGTTGCCAACTCGTTTTTTTTCCTGCAGAATCGTACCAAACATCATGTTTTCGAACATGTGACTTTAGCAAACTGCATTATCGAACACAATACTTTGAAGTTTGCTTTTGAGAACCTTCTGCTAAATGTATTTTTGATCCTGATGACGTTCTCGAAAACGACCTTTTACTGGAAAGGTTGGGTTAGGTTGTCCCAGCTAAGGAAGAGGCTGGAAATTTCACTCGAACTCGAACGTCATGTGTCTGAATAGGAACATACCATAGTGCCATTATGTGTTCCGAGCATAATTAAGGAGTTACGCAGATCCAAAGGGAACTCAAAAGCGCTGAAAAGACACCATGCTATAGCTACTAACTGTAAAACTTTATTTCACAAAGTTCAAAGTTCTCGATGTTCGAGACACTGTGGCAGTTATGAAAGAGTTAATTGCTTTCTTCAAATTTCAAACTCATCAACTCACATTGCTTTGTGTGACCAAGCGTGTAGAGCGGTATGAAGTGTACTCAAATTTCCTGTAGATCTCAAGATTTTGGTAACTCACGAAAATTGCCCCCCCCTGAACGAAATCCTGGATCCGCGCCTGCCTTGTACACCTACTTTGAAAGGTGCAGAGAACTAAGTCCCCGGGAACCAAGTCCACCGAGAAACTTAGTTCTCCTTTAATGGGAACTAAATCCACTTTAACGAAGTGGACTTAGTTCCCAGGCAAGGTGAGAAGAGAAGGTAGTCCACTTCTTAATGAGAACTAAGTACACATTTTTAAATATGAAGAAGGAACTAACTTTCAACGATAAAAATTACAAAAATTCAAAATTGCACGAAAACTTTATGCCTACCCCAAATCCTATAGTGAGCCCAAGCAGGGGGGTCCCATACATACCTCACTGTTCATTCGCCTTAATGCTGAGTTCTAGCACTGTATTTATGTAAGACAAAGCATAACGGCTGGGTTCTAGCACAATATTTATGTAAGACAAAGCATTACGGCGAATAAACAGTGGTGCAGGGAACTAAGTCCCCGGGAATTAAGTCCACCGAGTTACTTAGTTCTCATTTAATGGGAACTAAATCCACTTTAAGGAAGTGGACTTAGTTCCCAGGTAAGGTGAGAAAGCAGTCCACTTCTTTATGAGAACTAAGTACACATTTTGAAATATGAAGAGGGAACTAACTTTCAATGATAAAAATTACAAAAATTTAAAATTGCGCGAAAACTTTGCATACACCCAGCCTCGCACCTACCCCAAATCCTATAGTGAGCCCAAGCAGGTGTGTTGCCAAATCTTATAGTGAGGCCAAGCAGGGGCCAGGGGGCAGCAAGCCCCCCCATACATACCCTACTGTTTATTCACCGTAGTGCTGGGGCTAGCACAGTATTTATGTAAGACAAAGCATTACGACGAATAAATAGTGAGGTATATGTATGGGGGGGGGCATGCTGGGGGGCTTCTTTTGAATTGAACGAAATAGTTCACGTTGACCATACAATTTAATAAAATTTTTAATATACGTGATCAAACAAAAAAATCAAATACTATCAAGAAAGTGACTTTGTGAAGCAATGGTACACTAAGACGTATACGTACTTTTTTATATGTATTTTTCAATTTTGTTATACCTAATGTATATTTAATTTCCCGCTTTTGTTTGTGCGCATTTGTTGCTACATACATATGTATATTAATGTTTGTATTTCACTCATAACTACCATAAAATAAATATATGATTTTTAATCATCCTTTTATCCCGTTTGCACGTTTTGACCACGATCCTAGAGGTCACTAATCTATAGAAGGTTTTCAGTGCTGATATCAAAGAAAAAATCTTTTACCAAAATAAAGTTTTTCTTTTCGTTCCGCAATTACGCTGTTGGGATGAGCTGTTTTTTTTACATAATAACAGAATTAATTTCCCAATTTTACATCAGCGGCGTTCTTGGGTTAACGTGGAAGCTGTGCATAATAGCATAATATTATAGAAATAAGACAATTTAATCAAAATCTTTAGAAACGTTCCCAAGAAAAAACCGAGACTTTTCTAGTGCAGTTCCAGGATACAACCTCTCTGGGAAAAAGTTACATGTCCTTCAAGAGTAAATATACATGCCATGATGAAGTGGCTCTCACATTATTTGTTTCGATTTGGCAAACAAAAATATAAGTTCCCTCTAATCCTGCCCACTTATAACTCGCACAGTGCAATGGTTGAGAGTGTAAGTGATTATGCTCCTTTTTTCTACGAGCTGCAACTTCAATTATTTTGTTTTAAGAGCGTACACCTTATCTCCATCATTGAAATAGATTTTTTTTTAAGCTCGAAATTGGACAGAAATTATTGTCCCCTTGTCCTCTTTTTATATCCGGACATGGATTAGGCAAAGTGTTATAAAAGTATGAAGGGCCGTTTATAAAGACCACACATTCAATAACTATAATTAAATTTAAATAATTTATTCCTATATTGAATATTGATTTATAAAGTATTGGGGGAGTTACCCTGTATATCCGTTCATAGCAATTTAATTTGATGCGCAATATTTGCCATCACAGTGTCATGCAAACGTACATATGCAATGCATATGTACATGATGTCCTTAAGTGCTTTAGTTGATTTCAAATTCACCAATGAATTGCATTACACTCAAAAACAAATGGAATAATAAAGGTAATCGTGTTTGCTGTGGCTGAATTAATTGATTGCAATATTGAAATACAAAATACGAACATATTTGATGGCAGAATTTATTTTTGTGTGATATTTGGCTACATTTTTAGATTGATTCTCTGTGTAGTGGTTTTTTCGTGGTTCATTAGTGGAGGTTTCAATTATAAGGCTATGATATGTATTCTGAACAAAAATTATTATTATTTTGACATACATATGTCAGAAACTAACAAAGGATAGGATATGTGCATGTGCATAGGATTGCGGATATACCTACAGTGTGTCAGTTTCGCCACACGAGTTCGTTAGAATAGATCAATTGTTCAAATCATTTTGATTTTATTAAAAAGTTCACCAGAACTGACACTGTGGACAGTGACATATGACTCTTAAAAAAGGTGTTTATTGGAATTCCATTGCAAACAATGTAATCAATCACCCGATTGTGATGAACAGTTCTGAAGAATACCAACGTTACATTATAAGTTCTTCAGATAACACATGCCGTTGAGCCCATGGTATTGACTTTACACTTTACAGTGTTGATAAAGAAGAAACTTGTTTACATTTATAAAAATTGTTTCCTTAAGGTTTTATGAAATATATTAGTTTGTATAAATTTCCTGACAAGTTTTTAATCATCATATAACTTAGTAATGAAGTTATTTTCAAAAGCTTTCCTTGTTAAACCCTTGATTTTGTTAAACTCTCAAACAATTATGCATATGCAGGGCTTAAATCAGTTCCATCTATTCATGGTCAGTTTTTTGTTGACATTATGTTTACAAAATAGTTTAAGTACATTAATGATAGCTAGGCATGATGACTACTTGTACTCAAAAGCGGACGACTTTATCCTTGACATATTATAAAAGCGTGCGTATTTAGCGCAACATTGCAATTAGAGACATTAAACTTGCACAAAAAATCCCTTAGAGGGTGATTAGTTCTATACTCATGTGTATTGTACTTTGTAAATTTACATACTTGTATGAACATTAGGGTGGCACTTACTTTTCAAGGGCTTAAAATTGTATGTAGGAAGGTTAATCTTGTGAGCCTTAGCTCAATATTTAATGTTCTTATTAAAAATATAAAGTGGACGTTGCTACACATTTTTCATAGTAAAACGGTCAAAAAATTTGGAAATAGTTAAAAAAAATTAAATTATTTAAACAATATTTACCCCAACAATACAATATAATACTATGTATGTACTATTCATATTAAATGGTAACTCCTACAATACTTAGTCTATGTACTATTATGTTATAAGCCATACATATATTCAATAATGCCAGTTGATTATCATCCGTCGTACACTTCCCATTTATCTGGTCTTACATGGTGTCAGAAGTTCCGCGTTTTAATCGAATTGTTATTAATTCGCGATCATGCCTACTAATAACACGTATAACGACGCCGGTATTAATATCAAACCTCCAAAACCCTTAGAAGTTAATAGTAAAAATGTTGCTCTATCATGGAAGAAATGGTTGCAACAATATCAATGGTTTGAAACCGCGTCTCAGTTGAATAAAAAATCTGCTGAAATACAAGCTGCTACGTTTATGTCTGTTTTAGGACCTGACGCAGTAGATATTTATAATTCGTTCACGCTTACGTTAGAAGAAAGCAAAAATTTAACAATCCTAATGTCTAAATTCAAAGAACTTTTTGCCTCCAAAGTAAGTATCACCTTTGAGTGATACGTCTTCAATAGAATGACCCAAAACGAGGAAGAGCCATTTGATGAATTTTTTTACTCGAATACAAAATCAGGCTAAAAAATGCGAGTTTGGCCCGTTGTTAGATAGCTTAATACGTGATAAAATTGTGGTCAGCATACAGAGTGACGCAATACGAGAAAAGTTATTAGAAAAAGCAGAAGTATCTTTAGATGATACAGTTAAAATTTGCAGAGCAAGTGAAATAGCGGCGAGTCAACTCAAAGAATTACATAGAAAACGAAGAAGCTGTAAATGCAGTTACTAAATACAGAAAAAAAGGCGAGAAAACGAGGAAAGTGATAAATAATCAAGTCGAGGGAAATGAGTTCTATTGTAGAAGGTGTGGAACTACTCACTCACGAAAAAACTGCTCAGCATTCAACAAAATTTGCAACAAATGTGAAAAAAAAGGACACCTAGCTTCGGTCTGTAAAACAAGAACAAGAAAGCGCGACAGAAAAGTGCATGCAATAACGAACGACACAATGAGCGAAAGCGAAGACAGTGATAACAATAGTCTACTAGTCCTGTCAGTTGCCACAAACAAAGATGATAATAATAATAATTATATGGAAGAAATAATCATCGAAAACAAAAAATTAAATGTTAAACTAGACACGGGTGCCCAGTGCAACGTCTTGCCGAAAAAAATGATTGATAAACTAAATGACGTTAAATTAAATCAATCAAGCACAAAGAAGTTAGTTTCATTTGCAAATGATAAAATCAATGTTCTCGGTGAAGTATATCTGTGTTGTACAGTGCGAAATAGAAAACATATGTTATCATTTAAAGTGGTTGACAAAGCTGTCTGTCCAATTTTAGGGAAAGTGCATGCGAGTGAGTTGAAGAACTCAAAATTAACGAAAATATGTTCGAAGGGCTAGGTTGCATTGAAAAATTTGTTTACGATATTGATCTGGTGCAGAAACCAGTCTTTAAGAATTATGCCCCTCGAAAAATACCTTACGCATTACAAGACGATGTGAAGAAAGAAATCGATAGAATGATTCAATTGGGTGTCATCGAAAAAACAGAAGGTGCTACTCCAGCAACCTCACCTATGGTAATTGTTCGCAAGAAAGGGAAAATACGAATTTGCCTCGATCCTACCGATATAAACAAAAACATTTTAAGAAGATTTCATCCTCTGAAATCCATGGATGAGATTGCGGCCAAGGTTCGAAACTCTAAGTTTTTTACAATCCTGGATTGTAAACATGGTTTTTGGCAGATCAGAGTAACTGACCGGACAAAAGGTTATTTGACCATGGCTATACCTTGGGGTAGAGTTTCGTTTTTGCGTGTTCCTTTTGGTCCTGCTTCCGCCCCAGAAATCTATCAAAAAGTTATGACTGATTTGTTGGAGGGCTGTGAAAATACAGAGGTCTCAATGGATGATATCCTAATTTATGCTCCTGATAAAAAGGCACTAAATTTGCTAACTAATAAAGTGCTTAAAAAGCTGAATGAAGCAGGCATAAAATTAAATAAACAAAAATGCATATTTGCTACAACGAATGCAAAATTTTTAGGACACATCATCACATCGGACGGAATTGCGGCAGATCCCGAAAAGATTAAATCAATAAAAAACTTAAAGCAACCATCAAATAAAACCGAACTTCAAAGATTGCTTGGTATGGCAACTTACTTAGGTAAGTTTATAAATAATTTATCCGAAATAACAGATCCGATGCGACAACTTCTCAAAGAAGGCACACAATGGCAATGGAGTGCAAAACAAAAACACCGCTTTTAAAATTTTATGATCCGAATCACCCAGTGAAGCTTCAAGTAGATGCCAGTCAGTCTAGCGCAGGTGCCGTATTGCTTCAAGATAACCAGCCAGTGGCATATACATCAAAAGCGTTAGCAAAGACACAAAAACTAGCTCCTCAGATCGAAAAAGAAGCCCTTGCTATTAAGTTCGCGTGTGATAAATTCCATGACCTAATATTCGGAAAACATCTAATAATCGAAAGTGACCATAAACCTCTGGAAACGATTTTCAAGAAGCCTATACACAGCGCTCCAATTCGTTTACAAAAAATCATGTTCCCAGTTCTTCAGTATCAACCAAAGGTAACTTATTCCAAAGGCAAAGATATTCCTGTTGCAGATACTCTCAGCCGTGACTGTCACAACCCAAAAAATACAGAAAAAGATGACGAGCTACAAATACACGAAATTTTACATAACAGATACAACAAAAAAACGACTACAGGAAGCGACAAAGAACGACAAACATCTACAAAATGTTTTACAATACGTTAACTCCGAATCGCCTGATACAATTCACCATATTTCGAACGAGATAAGACATTATTGGACATTTCGAGAATCGCTCAGCAGCAATGAAGGTCTACTCTTCAAAGGAACCAAAGTAGTCAATCCAGATGGCATGAAAAAGGAGATGATGCAAAAAGTTCACCAAGGTCATTTTGGTATTGAACGGACACTCAACAGTGCACGCGAACAACTTTTTTGGATCAAGATGTCGACCGACATCACGAAACACGTCGAAGCCTGCAGTATTTGCGAAAGTCAACAGCGTTCTCAACCGAAAGAGCCAATTATCATCAAAAAGATTCCTGAGCTGCCCTGGGAGATAATTGCAGTAGATTTATTCTTTTTTAAAACTAATGAATATCTTCTCGTTGCAGATAGCTATTCTGGTTACTTTGACTTTATTCAGTTAAAGCAGTCGTCCAGCGGAGAAGTCATACTCCAACTTAAAAAGATGTTTGCAGTCCATGGTATACCGTTTGTTTTGGAATCGGACAACGGTCCCCAATTTTCGTCCAAAGAATTTCAAGCATTTGCCAAAAAATGGGACTTTACTCATCAGACATCAAGCCCGAGGTACCCTAAATCCAACGGTCTTGCGGAAAGATTCGTTCAGGTAGCAAAATCTCTACTAAGAAAGTGCCACAAAGACCAGTCGGATATTCATCTTGCACTACTAAACTACCGTAACACGCCTCGAAGCAACGATTTGTTATCGCCCAATCAACGTTTGATGAGCCGAAAAACTAGAACGACAATACCCTCCACTAAACAATCACTTAAACCTAACGTTGTACACAACGTACATCACAATCTCATTGAGGCCCGGAACAGAAGCAAGTTCTACGCTGACAGAGGAATTCACCAAAACAACCCTTTCAACCTGGTGAAAAAATCCGTATTCAACAACCGAATCGAAACTGGATTTCTGGAACTGTTGTAAAACCAGCTGACACACCACGCTCGTATATGGTTCAAACCGATGATGGATCAATTTATCGCAGAAACAGCAGTCATTTGCATAAGACAAGAGCCACCATTGTTCCAGAAAAGATGTCTTTGTCGATCCTACAGCTGATAAGACAACACAATAACAAGTCCTTCAAGTAATGTTGAACCAACTCTAAAAAACACCTCAGAGTCTAACCCCTATGTCACCAAGTTTGGAAGAACAGTAAAACCGGTTGTTAGGTACAATCCATGTAACTAAATTTATTTTTTTTAATTATTATTTTTTTTAATTTTAAAACTTGAATTTCATGCTATCTTTCTAACTTTTAATTTTTGAAATATATAATGAAATGACAGTGGTCTTACATTAATTGCAGTTATTTTTAAGTGGGTTTTGTATTCAACATTTATTAGTTATGTATTTTAGAATTTAATTTGGTAGGAGTTTTAATTTTGTTTTACGTGAATAGAATGAAGAAGGAAGTACAAACAAATATAATATCCACCCTAATGTACCATAGGTACCAGTACTTACTTTGTTAATTAATGCAATTTTCAGCCAACTTCATACATATATATTCCGTGTGTGCTGTTTTTCCTTTTTTCAACCATGGCGTATAAAGGACATATTTATAAGCCTTTCACACGAACCCCAAAAATGCCTATTCCATGTATACCTATTTTGTTTGGTTTTTATTCAAATACTAGTAGGTAGAAACGTAGGTAGGATTATGCTTACACTTATTCGGTTTTTATTATATGCTTTTGCTTTTCTATATTTCATGCAACAGCCACAGGTTTAAAATTCTATGTGTGTTCATGTCAGTTTGAATTATTTCGATTTTTCACGCCCACTTGCACTATATAATTTTATAGTTCGGCAGGCTAATCTTTAGAAAATGGTATTATTATTAAGAACTTATCTAACAATTTTACAAATAAATATAAATTTTTAACTTTGAGTCAAAATATGTATGTTTGAAATTTTATTAGAGTTTGAAACAAAACCGCCATTTTTAAGCACAAGCAGAAGAAATATAGAGGACGTACTTCGAAGCAATTTTTACTATTTCAATGGAAGCTCGGAGTGAGAACTAAGTCCATTCTTATTTGGTTATGAATTTGGCATTTGATAGGGTTTTTTGTATTGAATTTTTAAGTTAGGATTGGACTACCTAAAATAGAGCGTAGAGAAAGGAGCTTTAGTTGGATCTAGATTTTGATATTTGGTTCAGTACATTAGGGTGTTTCATTTTATAAGGCACAAAATAAAATGTTAAATTTTACCTGACTTTGCTCATGCCCCGAGTCTCTCTGACAAAAAAGATATTTTTGCCAAATTTCAAGAAGATTGGAGAATATTTAGAGGTTGCGCATTTTGATCACTTTTTAAAAGTAGGCAAAAAATAGGATTTTTACATTTTTTGCAGCTTTTAGAGAAAATGTGTTTTTTTTTTTATAAGAACACAAAAGTCTAGCTCCCATCACCCTTAACGGTGAGTTGATCTTCAAAAAAATTAGTTGCGTCAGTTAGGGCAGGGGTATGGGGATAGGTGAACCCCATGCAGTCAATTCCGGTAATTTAATCAAAAGAGATCCCTACCAATAGAGGACAAGCAATTTCTTTTGGCAAAAATTGGATTATATGGATGTAATATGTGACATATTGTTTAGAAAGGACAGCACTGCGTATTATACAGTTATGTAACAAAAGATATTTTACATAGTAAACAATAACTGTAAGATAGGGTTATCTCTCGAGGAGGTGACGTGAATTGGCCACCAAGATCGTGAGATTTGCCCCCATTAAACTTTTCGTGGGGTTTTCTGATGTCGCAGGTCCATGCTCATGAGCCGCAATCAACTGATGCCCTCAAAGTCAAAATAATTTAGGCCATCGCTCAAATTCAGCCCGAACTATGCAACAAAGGCATTCAAATTTCGACATCTCGGATCCTTGCCACCGTGTGCAGCCGTGCAGATATTTTGAACAATGTCATATTCCATATTATATATTTACTATAGCATACTTATAGTCCCTTCAAAAAATAATAAGAATTTCGTTAATACCACACACACAGCCTGTTTTATTCCATTTCAAAGTCGACCTGCCCTCTCTAATTGGTAAACCGTGTAGGCATAACGCTCGAAGTTAGAAGGTATAGTTCGAAGAGAAATTATTTTAAAAAGAATTGAAGGTCCAATCTTCTTGAAATTTGGCATACATATCTTTGACATCACTTAGACTCGGGGCGTGAGCAAAGTCAGCCAAAAATCACACCTTTGGAAATATGAAACACCCTACAGTACATATTTGGTTTAAAAATTTTTTCTGTCTGTCTGTCTGTCCGTTGAGCTGCGGCCTAAATAGCTAGATCAATTTTCTTTAAACTTGGTACATTACGGTTTTTGGTTATACAATTTTCCTAAACAATCGAACACAATCGCATTTTTTTTTCTCAAAAACGACTCCACAACTTTTCTTAAATAAAATTCAATAAATTACTTTTAGTAAAGGCTATCTTTGGATGGAAAAACATTTTTCAAAAAATTGTATATTTGTATGTTCGACTGATTTCAATAAATTTGTTTCTATAGAAGCTTCTAAAAAATATTATAAATTGAGTAATAAAATTAAAAAAATATTTTTAAATTTTTGAGAAATGTTTTGAAAATCAAATAATTTGAAAATGATTAACTATAGCCTATTAGTAGGGGCGTTAGTGCACGATATGAGGGCATACCTTTTATTTCGACCTGACGGGTTGAACTTTAGTACAAGGTGCCAAGGTGGCAACACTGTCAGAAGGACAAGACAAGAGTTGCCACAATCCCGAAATGTGGCTTATACATATATCGAAAACCAAGGGTCGGACGATGACCCGAGAACTCCCGTTGGATTCAGCACCCTTGAAACCATAGGACCACATTATTGTTTTTCTTTCACCCCTCCCCTTGCACGAAGGGGGTGGAAAAAAGTCGTTTTGGAAACAAAATTTGAAAAGCCAAGAAAAGTTAGAAAAATATTTTTAATAATAAAATTTAAAGATGGTGTCGACGCAAAATTTCACAATCTACTACACTACATCCAAAGTCGACTTTAAACCTACTTTGGTTTTTTTAAAAAGCCACTTTCAAAGTGGTGGGGAGGGGGGATATGAAAGATTAACAAACTTAAATATTTATCTTGGTATAATATAAGCATATGACACATGTTTTAAGGGTACTTTTTAATGCCCAATCTTACTAAATCAGAATGAACTCGATACAACCACCTTCAAAAAAGTTATAGCCTTTTTCATAAATGAAGACTGAATTTTTAGTAAAACAAGTTAAACATTACCAAATTCCAACAGCATTGACACGAAACTTGGTCCACATATTTCATTTGTCATAACTCATAAACAACAAGAATCAAAAGACTCTACTAAAATATTTGTAGCGAAAGGGTGTTTTTTCCGAAAGTGGAACGTTAATGAAAATTTGGTTAAAACATTTGACTTTTCATCAAGACCAAGAAACAAAAGAGACCAAACAAATATAAACTATCTGAGGGTGTTTTTCAATGGAGAATGAGAAGCAAAGTTTTTGACCGAACATTTTTATGTTTTTGAAACCAAGATACATAAATGCAATATGATGCATGATTTTAAGGTATTTTTAAATGCTGAATCCAATAATATTAAAATAAAGTAGATACAAGCTCACATAAAAAAGTTATCTTACTTTTAAAGAGTTAATGTCTGTAAATTATTGTATTTTTTGACTAGAATAGGTATGACATTACCTCTCAAAAAAGACCCTCAGACCATGGATATTTGAATGGTATTTTTTGAATCTTGGTTCCATGTTTAATCAAACATTTTCACCAACTTTCATCAACGTACCAGTTTTGGGAGGGTTTCATGGTAGTAGATCAAAATTTGTCTAATCCATTGAAAGAAACACCCTTTCGCTACAAATATTTTTGAAGACTCCTTTGATTCTTGTTGCTAATGACAAATGAAATATATGGACCAAGTTTCGTGTCAATGCTGTTGGAATTTGGTAGTGTTTTACTTGTTTCACTAAAAATTCAGTCATCATTTAGTTTTCGAGTTATACCAAAAATACTGAAAAGTGGCCAGTGTGACCATTCTCTCAGAAACGCATGGGTGAATTTTGTAGCATTTTTGGTTGTAAGCATGCTTATGGGCCAAACAAACATATTCAAGAATAAAAACCCTTGCACGTAATTGTTCCTTTATGCCTCTTATTTCCCGGTCTATTCAATAGGCTATAAAGGAACAAAATTTTTTCAATTTTTTTAAGTGTTTTTTGAAGAACTGTATCCTTGTGATGGGTGGTCGTATTGAGTTGAAACAAAAAGCATTCTACAGATAAATGTTTTTGATTCAAGATTTGTGTGCTAATAGTTTTCCTTGGAGTGTAGTTTATCCGTTATTGCGAGAAATGACACGAGACAAATTCTTTTTTAAAGTCCCTTATATTTATGGATAATTTCATCAGATGTATTGGTCAAATATCTTGTTTATTCAGCTTCAATTCAATCTTTTTTTTGGTGTGGAACAATATTTGTTTGCATGTTTTATCTGACTTTGAATGAAAAAAAAAATACTTGTGGCTTTGATTACCAACATACGATTTACAAGACTTTTTTAGGTTTTGAAGAATTTTTGTTGAACTCTTCACAGTTAGTTTAAATAAAGTACGATGGCTCTTTGTAGTCTTTCGGTAAATCTTTTTTTCTTTGCAAAATTTGATTAGATACCAGTGGTATGCAGATTTGTAGACTTTGATAGCGTCAACATTCCTGTAAATTTTCAAATTGATTCATGGAACGAATTTTCTTCACCAAATCTTCAAAATTTTACAAACCAATTAAAGGATCAAATTGTATTGTTCCCAAACTTTATCAACTTCATCAAAATTGATATAAAAACAACAATTCCATTCGACTGTTTTCACAGTTTTTTTTTAATTGGTGAAGAAAAAGAGCTTAATGAATTAATTTGAAAATTTACAGGAATGTTGATGCTATAAAAGTCTACAAAGGAGAATGAGCAAAAATGTATGGGAGCTGGTCCATTTCTCAACACGAATCTGTCATACATCGATGAAAAGGTTATTGTAAGTACAACATTTCATTATATGGCCGTTAAGCTCGAAGCCATGGGGTTCGCGAGATATTCGGCTTCAAGTAACGAAGAGAATAATACTGCAACTCCGCATTTTGATATTGTCTTCCTACTCAACATCAATATGTCGTACATCATTGGAAAGGTTATAGCATGTACTTCATTTTTGTATATGACCGTTAAGATGTAGACCACAAGAAGTAGTTTTTTAGTACCATTGCTAAACTAAGGGTAACCAAGAAAATAATTTGTACCAAACCTAAAAATGCCTTTTTTTTTGTAAACATATTTCGAAACAAAAAAAACATAAAGCTGTAGAATGTTTATTGTTTCACCTTAATACGACCACTTATCACAAAGATACAGCTCTTCAAAAAACACCAACAAAAATTGAAAACAATTTTGTTCCTTTAATTTTTTGACTATGGTATATAAATGGATTATATTGTCAATGGCTAGCCACATTATAGCCTGAACTACAAAAGCAAGTTCATGCAATCCAAAATAAAGTTCTTAATTATTTCTTCGTATCCCACGACTGACATACAGTTGAAGCTCTCGTGTGTATATGAAAAAGAATTCAACCGAGAGTTGACTCGTACCCACACCTTAAAGTCTCTTTGGAGGTAATAAAAGTAAAATTAAACCAATTAAAAAAAATAATAATAAAAATCAATACCAAAATCGCAACATTACCCCGTTGACTATAATACTTGTTTGATTTACTACATGTTGAGCTGTCTAGATGCCATAGCCATGAGATTAGAGTTTCTGTTATAAACAGGGAGTGGCGGTCAAAGGCCAGTGCATTTCTAACATGCTTGAATTTACGTTTCATTTATAAGCAAAATATTAGTTCAGGTATGTATTAAAAACTTTGCTGAAACAATTCAAACATGGAGAAAGGGTTATTAATTTAAGGAACCTTGAAAGATTTTTCAGGAAATAAGAATGGTAACGTTTAATTTTAATTTTAATTTTTTATTTTATTCTTACAAACATAATGTGACTTAATCCCATGCCATGATATCCATGCGGATATAAATGACGTTCTTTTTCAAAATACTTTAAAAATTCTTAAGTAGCAGGTAGCTATGTATGTATCCATAAAATGTGAAAGACTAACAAAATAACTCCAGTTCGGAACTACCTCTAATGATAGCAAATGTCTTCAAAGGTAATTACTTTCCTCTGCGTTCTGTGCCAACAACAGAAACTGCTTTCAACACTTTATTAATTGTTATTACAAGGTTTTACGCACACTTTAGTAAAATAATATACTTTTCAGGATTTATTGATGACACCAAAACAAGCCTAAGGCATTGTTATATAATTTATTTCATAGCAAAACCATAATTTCCGTTATCAAATTAAATTTCTGCTTGGCTAAATAATTTGTAATATGGGCATAGTAAGAACCATCAACATAATTGGCAAATACCCATAGATACTTACCTTTTATAGATAAACAAAGTGCCCATACCTATTTATAAAATATTCTAGCTACATTGTGCCATGACAAAGATTGATTGATTCGATATTCAAAAGCTACTCTTTACCCAAGAATAGCTAATATCTTCGGTTTCCTCTTAAAGGAAAATATTCAAAATATTTTTGAAAAAGAAAAATAATATCCTCATTAATAAATAAATAATGTCAGAAGAGATTCTTGTGTACTCTTTCGTCTTCCTCACAAAAATTGCTTCCCGCACAACTTGTTTATTCTATATGATTTGTTGGTTCAATGACTGCATACCGTTGTCAATATCAGCAAATTTGCTCATCGTCGAGAAAGGCAAACACTAACGACGAGGACGGAGAGAAAACTTCAGAACCAACGAGATATCAATCTCATTGCAATCGTCGATTAGTTTTTTTTTTTTTTTTTGAGAAAGCAAACACTCTCGAAACCCTATTTTCTCACTTCAAAATATACGTATACCAACAAAAACCATAGCTTTTGAATTCGAAAGGCTGGAAAAGTGCTTCATGAATAATACATTTCCTTCTATCAATCAATTGATTGTGAAGGTCGTCTTCTTACTTCTTTGAATATCAAAAATATCCAATGTTGGAGCTAGAGAACTGAGGTGGGTGGTTTTCAGAGGTATTTATTTTTAGCGGGCATTTGCCTTATTTCACTGTTATCTTTTTTGAACCTACACCAACCAGTAATAATAAACAAAATAAATTCTTAGTGGTTTTTTTAAATGAGCTAACATTCCGAACTTTATATTCAGACCTATTGAGTTGAGGCAAGACTGGATGTTTGATCCCTAAAGATCTATTGCTTCCTTATATTGATGGGCATTGCTTTGTAAAATGTTGAAAAACTTCGCTTCTTTAAATTTGAGCCATTTTCAAAGATAGTTTTCATTTAAATTCATTAATATTTTTGTTAAGACCAACGCCCAACTAAATTAATGTCTTTTTCGGTACAGTTATTTCTCGCTTTTGTGTATTAATAATAATTGGCCAACCAAACTGATTACATTATTTCCTCTGAAATTTCTTCCATGTCATGACCTTGACAATAATAATTATTACTTAATGAATGGGTCATGGGAATGGGAAAACGATGCTTGTCAGCGAGGAAATTAGAGTGTGTGTAGTGAATTTACGGAAATTAAATCAAATACATACCTACCCTCAAATTGTTAATTTCGAGACAAAAGAAAAAACAACTATAGTCAAACCCGCTTATTGTTACTTGAAGATGACAGTTTAAAATTCATTATAATTTCTTAATTCAGTATTGAAAAGTTGGTTTGACCTACAAAAAAATTCGCACGCACTAGCTCTTATTTTCAATTGTATAAAAAGACAAAGAAATTATTAGACAAAAATATTAAAAGTAAAAGCATGAAATTAAGGGCCGGCTACAATACTAGAAAAGTCTTGGAATCGGAAACCGAAACGATACTGAGACGATATCAGCTCCAAGGGATCCGAAACGATAAAGAGCTGATACCGTACTTTTTGTACCGAAATTTATCGATCTTTCGGTGTATCTTTTGGCATCGGCAGAATTCCATGACAGCAATGGTTTTGTTTTGCATGAAACTGTAAAATAATCATGCAAATAATTAATTTTGCATTTAACCTCAAGTATTGTTGACATGCAAGAATATTTGCATTGATTTTTACTTACGATATAGGTAATATAGGGCAAGTTTTGGATTCGAGCAAAAAAAAAAATTTTTAGATAACAATCAAACATGACATTACGATGATAGAGAACACGAAAAAAGTGGGTGGCAAAATTCTGTCTGTCTGTCTGTCCGTACCTCAACCTACAGCCTAAACCACTGAAGCGATTTTCTTCAAATTTTGAACTTAAGGTTTTTTTATAACTCTCCAGAGGGGAAATTGAAATTTTTTTTGTAGCTCAAAAAATAACGGTACTTGCCATACAACCATTAAGGAAAAGCTTATTTATCTCAAAAACGGCTCCAACGATTTTGATAAAAAAAATCAGTGTATTATTGTAGATATGATGTACCTTTTAGTTTGAAAAAAAATCACCAAAAACATCTATTAACGGTACCTGCCATATAACAGTTTTTTTGATTTTTGGTTTTCTCATTAACCACTTATCCGATTTCAATAAAATTGTTTGTACAAAAGCTTTGTTAGGATATAAATAATACTGCATACCAAAATGATTGAAAAAATAAATTTTGGATTTAAGAAAAAAGATTCAAATTTTTATTTGAAAATTCAATATATCAGAAACTTTCAGAAACGGGTTGATGAACTATTTTGAAATTTCAGTTTTGAATGTATATTAATATATGCTCAAAATTGGCATACCAAATTTTTTTTTTCAAAAATGTTACAATAATTTTATATATACAAAATTAATTTTTAAGAAAACGGCTCCCACGATTTAAATTTTTTTTTGCATATATTCATATTTTTTTAAGTAATCAAATGGCATACTTTTTTTGAACTCTAAGTTATTTATCAGACTGTTTACACAATTGAACGATTTAAATATGCTTTTTATACTTTTTCTATAATTACTTTAATATTTTTTTAAAGTTCTTAAGTCCCACACAACTTGAACATAAGGGCAAGTACGTGCGATCCAGTCGTGCATTTTATTTCTTGCGCACTGAAACTGAACTGTTAATTAGGCACACTTATTTTAGCATACAGAAAAAGTTCTATAAAAATCATAGGAGCTGTTCTTAAAAAAAAAAATATTTTCCTAAACGGTTTTTTAACAATTGTATGGAAGTTACCGTTATTTTTTTATTAATTTAAAATTTTTCATAAAATATTCCTTAAAGTGTTAAAAAACTCTGAGTACCAAGTTTGAAAAATTCGACCATGAAGTTTTCAAAAATAAAATGCATGACTGGGTCGCACGTACTTATGTTCAAGACACTGTGGGTTAAAGAAAATTGTATATAAAAACATGGAAATTATGAGAGAAAAATGTAGAGAAGCATGAAATACGACATTTAAATTGGATAAAACAACTCTTTTGACAGTTTGAGGTGGAAAAAAAGAGTGCCATTTTAATTCTTGATTGAATATGATTGTATGGCAAAAAAAATTTAAAATCGTTGGAGCGGTTTTTAAAAAAATTAATTTTTTACATACAAAATTCTTAAAACATTTTTGAGAACAAATTTTGGTCTGCAAATATGAAGTATTATTTATGTGTATGTAAAAACAAAATTTGAAAAAAAAGTTGTCAATCCGTTTTTGATATATCGAATTTTCAAAAAAAAAACAAAATATGAAACTTTTTTTAAAAATCCAAAAACTTTTTTTTGGAAAACTTTGATTGCAATATTATTTGATCTTATCTGAATTTTGTATTTAAAAAAAATCATCTACATCCGTTTAGCTGGTATGACAGGTACTATTAATAGTTGCTAAGTGTAAAATTTTATAATTTTTGGTAGTAGATCGTACTAATTTTAGTATATGAAAAAAGTTAAATCAAAGTCGTAGGAGTCGCAAAAAAATATTTTCCTTTGCGGTTTTTAACTTTTGTATGGAAGGTACCATTATTTTTTCATAAATGTAAAATATTTTCTAAAAATATTTTAGAGGGTACAATAAAACTCTTAAATATCGAGTTTCAAAAAAATCGATCATGTCGTCTTCGAAATATTTGATTTTCCAAACAAAAATTGAAACACTTTTTAAAAATTCAACTATCGTACCTGGGCAAAACGCAATCATGGAGTTGAGCTCACTTGAACTTTTAACTTTGAATTATATATTCGGTCACTCCACTTAAACAGAAGAATTTCTTTTTAAATTTTCTTCATATTCAATTATCACTTCTTAAAAATCCCAAAATCGTTGCTTGGTAGAGGAATTCCACCAAAAATAGTTGCCATTATAAAAGAGTCCTACAACAACGCAAGGTGTTTTGTTTTGCACAATGGGCAGCTATCCGACTCCTTCGTAGTGCAACAGGGTGTGAGACAAGGGGATGTTCTATCGCCAATTCTCTTCCTGCTGGCAATGGACGACGTATTGACGGCCAGTGTTGGTACAGCTGAGAGACAGGGCACTAAGGTACTAAAATAAATGTATTTAATGTTTTTCTAAGAAAGTTGTTGAGCCGTTTTTGAGAAAAATACGATTATGTAAAATTGCTAAAAAAAATTGTATGGCAGGTACCGTTATTTTTGGTTCTAAAAACAATGAAAAAAACGTGTGGGCATAATCACTAAAGACCACCTTGTACCAAGTTTGAAAAAAATCGATCAAGCTGTTTAGCCTGTAGACGAACAGACGGACAGACGAACAGACGGACAGACGAACAGACGGACAGACGAACAGACAGACAGACAGAATTGTGCCACCCACTTTTTTGGTTTTTTACTACTAATAGTTGCTATGTGTAAAATTTTAAAATGTTTGATGGTAGATCGTACTAATTTTAGTATACGAAAAAAGTTTAATTAAAATCGTAGGAGTCGTTTTCAAGCAAAAAGATATTTTCCTTTGCGGTTTTTTCACTTTTGTATGGAGGGTACCGTTATTTTTTCATAAATGTAAAATTTTAGCTAAAAATATTTTAGAGAGTACTAAAAAAGTCTTAAATATCGAGTTTCAAAAAAATCTATGATGCCATTTTCGAAATATTTGATTTTCCAAAAAAAATTTTGAAATATTTTTAACAAATCCAAAAAATATTTTTTCAAAAATGTTGGTACACAAAACTATTAACATTTTTTGGAAGCTTCTGTATAAAAAAAATAATTGAAATCGGTAATACCATTTTGAAGAAAATCAAAAATTAAAAAAATGGTTCCTTGGGAGGTACCATTAATAACCATTTTTGAAAAATGGTTTTCCACGCAAAGAAACCTTTACTAAAATAAATTTATTTAATTTTTTTTAAGAAAAGTTGTCGAGCCGTTTTTGAGAAAAATACGATTATGTAAATTTGCCAAAAAAAAATGTATGGCAGGTGCCGTTATTTTTGGTTCTAAAAAAAAAATGAAAAAAATTTGTCAGCAGAATCACCAAAAACCAATATGTACCAAGTTTGAAGAAAATCGATCAAGCCGTTTAGGCTGTAGACGAACAGACAGACAGACAGACAGACAGAATTGTGCCACCCACATTTTTGGTGTTCTCTATCATCGTAATATCATGTTTGATTGTTATCTCAAAATTTTTTTTTTGCACGAATCCAAAACTTGCCTTATAGTACCTATAATCGCAAGTAAAAATGGTTATGTGGGAGGTAGGGGAAGGTGGGATTTGAGCCACTTTTTGTAAAATTGTTGATAAGAGTCTATTTATCTCAGCCGCATGTTGCTTATATTATTAAAGGTACATTTAGCGGAAAATGCAACCTTAAAATTGCACTTTCTAACCATTACGACCAGGTAAGCTTGCCCGAACAGTAGTTTTGTTAATGTTTGGACTAAAGCTATCGGTTGGCATCCTCCTTTTGCGTGGCCGCGATGAGGTAATCTTACAGTCGGCTCCCGGACCAAAAGCTACACTCATCTATTTTAAAACTAGTTTTTTTGGCTTTAAATAAACGCAACCGGTTTCAACTTAGATTAAATTGTTTGACAACAGATTTTCAGCCCAAGGCTCCCACGCCACCGGGAAACTTGGACACCCTCTTGAGGAGACTTAAATATACCCAAATTCAACCAGAAATAAAGTCTCCGTCTATGATTTTCAATGATTTTCATAAAATTCAATTGTTACTTTATTTAACGTATTATTTGTTAACAAAACTGTTTTAAAAATGCATAGGAAAACTAAAAACACTAAAAAACCGAAACAAACGAAATTAAATACATAACTTGAATAAGTTCCTCCACGGGAAATACAGTTACAAGATTGTAAGATTTCCTATACATAGTTTAAGCATTGTTATCCTCGCATTTTCCCTTCTGCGGCGTTTTTTAAATTTATTTTTTGTTTGTTGCTCATTGATAAAATCTCCCTACAGAAAATGGTTCAAGTCCGTTAGCTTTAGTTCACACGGCAATACACCGCAAGTCCGCAAGCTTTTTTGTAGTATGAATCCCTGCGAATGCGCAGTGGCATATACATTCTACATAGAACCTTTCAGACGACATTTGTACATTTGCCGTTTGAATTTATACTACAAAAAAACGTGCGGTGCATTACCGTGTGAACCAGGCCTTACGTAAACTGTTATTGCGTGCGTTATTTTACACGAATATTTACAAAAACAATTAGATATTAAAAGAATAAGATCATCATTTGCTTCGGATGTACAAACTCTAATAGATTTTATGAGTATTCTTTAGGGGGAGCGCTACGATATCCCGCAAACCAAAATCTCGAATAACGAAATCTCGCATTTTTTTAAAAATCTCGAATAACGAAATCTCGCAAATTAAAAGTCTTGGTTTTCATCTCGCAAATTTCAACCAAAATCTCGCAAATCAAAATCTCGCAACTTCAAATTTCACAGCAACGAATCGCACACGGCTTTGAGAAAAATTTGATTTTTTTGAGAATATATACCTACCCAAGAGCACTTTGCATAATTTTTCTCTCCAACTAATAACTATACCCGACAATACAAAAATTTGTACATCCTTTACTACTGTTAATAACCTCTATAATCATTTTGGATGTCATTTACGCGTTTATAATGGCACTAAAAGTATTTTCTAGTTCAGGTTCAAATAGGATTTATGCAATTTGCACATAACACTTTACAACTGGATATACCATCTCCATGTTCTCTCTCTTTCTTGTTCTTTTGACACCAATAATATTGAAAAGTCAACAGTTCAAATTAATAATAGCAGTGTGGTCTAACTCAGACACTGGATTATATATTTTGCAGTAGGTAGGATATGTCGCAAAATTGAATTGCATTGCAACAAATACATTTTTTAAATCAAAATCTCGCAAATTGAAATCTCGCGCGGGATTTCGTTATTGCGAGAATATGAAAAGCGGGATTTTGTAATTGCGGGATTATGAAAAGCGAGATTTTGTAATTGCGAGATTTCGTTATTCGAGATTTCGAATGCGAGATTTTGATTTGCGAGATTTCGTAGCCAACCCATCTTAGGTACTAAAAGAAATGCTTTTTTTTAAGAAAAGTTGTGGAGCCGTTTTTGAGAAAAATAAGATTTTGTTAAATTGCCAAAAGAATTATATGGCAATTGCCATAATTTTTGTTTCTAAGAAAAAATTAAAAAACGTGTGGGGAGCCTCACCAAAATCCACTATGTATCAAGTTTTAAGAAAATCGACCCGTTAAGGGCTGTAGCCGAACTGACAGACAGAATTGTGAGACTCAATTTTTTCTTCTTCCCTATCATCGTAATAACAAGTTCGATTAAAATCTCGAGCTCGATTTTTTTACGAATGCATAAAATCCCGCATATGTGTATACGAGCTTCGCCAACGACGAAACGAACCAAAAACTAACAAGAGCTTGATTTCCTTCCATTATAAAATTTTACTTTGTAGGTAATGCTATGTTTCCACCAAAGGTTTATCTCAGTTTAGATTAAATAAATCTTTTTGGTTTCCACCGGATAAAAAGATTTAACAAAAAAATTAAATTTGACAGCACCTTCAAAAATGCAAACGGTGTGTCAATTTTTCTTATGAAGTGCGAATGAGACAGAATGTTTGGTTAGTATCAAACAACGAAGAACTGGAATGCGAGTCTCGAATTAATCGTTCAGCACCATGTAAGAATAGGTTAGTTCGATTTTTAAAACTATTTGTCCTAGGAAGATTTAACAAGATTAATTTCTAATCTTCAAGATTTACGAAATAAATTTGTATGGATTTGAAGAAGATTTGAGGTAAATCTTATTAAATCTCAGATTAGAGTTAGGTGGAAATGTAGCATTACCTTCATTCGGACTCGATCACTATGATGGCACTTATACTCTACACTTATAAGAAAATGGTTGAATATTACTGAAAGTATCAAATGGAGTCAGGACTAGAGTAGGCCATGCAGAGAACCCAAGGCAATGCACCCCAAGCAAATCTCCCTTTAGGAATGAAATATCTACGGTCTAAATTTCTTCAATCACGATCTATTTTCGAATCGTTTTCCTTCCGTCTCTGATTCGCTCTAATCCCTTTTCAACCCATGATCAATCCACTGTCGGTCCGGTTTTAATCCATCTTCTGTCTATTTTCGGTAAAATTTTGATATCTTCGAACCGTGTTCGGCGGTCCCTTTGGGGAAAAATATTTAATGAAGCTAATTTAAGCGGGCTGTGGCGTTTCGAACATGTATTGGTAAACCTATGTATATCCTTCATCAGGTTAGTAGCCCCCTCTGGTTAATAGGGACTTTCTGCGTATGTATTTGCCAAATCTGGCAATTTGGTTGTTGGCGTATGCATTAATACAAAAATGGGTATTGTCTCTGAAGATAATTTCTCTGTCTGAAATTGGGGTCCGCTTTCAGCTTTAGAACCCAGTCAGCGTATATAAACCTTTGTTTTTCGACACTGTAATCTGAAATGGTCATTTTTCTTTTGTGTCTGATATCACAACATATTCAACATGAACTGTCAAAGTCTACCTGTCCCTGATCGTAAGGTTTGACTCATTTCTGAAATATGAAATTTTGTCTTCCCAAATTTCAACACATATACTATAGTCCCAAAAAAAAATCTTTAAGCTTTTTTTCACTTTTATAAGTAATTCGACCAAAAAGATTTTTATGTAATCCTAAATGGAATCAGAAAGAAATCACTAAAAAAATAAAATACAATCCGATTATAGTGACCTTTGGAAGGCTTAAGAGTGGTCAAATGGTCAAAGCAAAACGACGTAAGTAATAATGGTTTTATGTACTTTATAGGTAGATGTAAGTACATACATATGTACATACATTTTCTCCTTAGTTATATGTAATGTCAATGCTCTTCCTCAATGCCATAATCACTATAATAACCTTAATCAGTGCTACAGCACTCAAGAATTTGTTTTTCATATTTTCTCATATGAAAGCTGTAAACATTTTCTTATAATTCAAAACATTTTACATTAAACCAAAAAAAATAAAACAAATCTAAACAAAAATTATACTCATGCGAAGCAGCTTACTACATTTTTGTTTGTTCGTTAAAATACCAAATTTGTATACTCTTTAATTCCATTTACGTTCATCACTACGACCTTGTTCTCTATAAAAACCATCCCCTTATAACTATGTACTTGGAAGGTTGGAAGCAGGAAGTAAAAATAAAACAAATCCTATTTCACCCGTAGAATTTCGTATCAAAGAAATTCCCATGAAAACATGAACAAAGCAAAGTTATTTGTACAAAATTGCACCTACACTTTCGTTCCTTATTGTTTATCTTGTTAGATACTTTATCTATAGATTAAGGTAGATATAGGTAGTAGGTACTACCTATAGGTTGATGTAATCAACTTTCAAGATTTTATGAGACTATATACATTTTAACTCTCAAGAGCTTGTGTTCTCGATTCATACTATATAAAGGTGTTTTTCTTTGTAAAAGCGAAAATATTTGGAAGAATTCAACGAAGGGAATAACAAAAAAAAAAAGAGGAAATGGAATCATAACATGAGAATTTTTGGTATTTTGTATCAAAAAACAACTTCCTTTCAAATATACCTAAATAAGCTTCTGTTATTTCACTCATCCCGTAAGACATCAAAGTGTTTTAGGTACTAACAATTACAATCCTGTTTATCACATGGAATCTTAGAATATTATGTACGCGTCAAGTATTACATTTACCACCTATACCAGTGCCGTAGACAGGATTTTTTTCGAGCGGGGGATAGCATGTAACCATATGTAAGCATTGAATTACAACTACTGACCAATTACTGAAACGTGTTGACCTTTTATCACGATCGAGTGGCCTTACATAAGGTATACATTTTTTGGAAATATGCCATAAAAGAGATGCCAAAAATCACGCGTGACCTTGCGTTACTCTGAGAAGTTTAAAGCCTTGATTACAAGTTTTCTAAGGCTTAACAATTTTAAAGACAAGTTGATCTTTTTTTTACCAATTACAATATTAGATGGAATTTTTATTTTTTGCGAATATCCCATAAGGTGCTGAAGTCCCAGAACCCCCTTTTTATCTTCAACCACATTTTTAACAGTCTCAGAGAAGAAAACAAAATTTCTGGTTCTACAGAAAATTCATTCTATAAGAGTAACCAAGGGAAAATAGACTAACATGATGCAAATAACTTCAAATTGACACCATTAAATGCAAAGTTATTTTTGTTTAAGTGTTAATCACAGCTGCTTGCTTAATTGTACTCTGTGTCTTGTCATAAATGCACATACTTCGAGAGATATTTACAAAAAAGTTTTTTTTTTTGCAATTGTGGAGTAATTTTTGTCATTTTCCCTTTATTTTTCTCATTTTGATACGTTTATTGTGCCTGAACCTAGTGCTACTATTCTTATGAACACACAAAATATATTTATGTAAATATTATGTTGCTGATATTTTGTTTTTGTTTTTCTTTTCTTGCTACCGAAAAAATCTTGTTAATTGCTACATGGTCGGTCGGTTGGTGTAAGCTTACTAATTTTCTTAAGGGTAAGTTGACTCATTAGTTTTTATGTGACTTGCAGGAATATGAGGAAGAAACATATCGGGTGCACATCAGAAATTACTGTTATGGAAAGTGAATAGGTAGGTTTGTGTTATTGGATGGAATGAGTAATTGATCCATTGCTATTGATTTATTTAATTCCCTTATAATATTTAAGATGTAGAAGGAAGAAAATCCCACATAATGCTACCACTAATTAAATAACATTTAACATTAATAATGTTGCAATAAGATAATATACAAAACAATGAAAGAATATATGCAAATATGTGAACCTTCCAATAGCCAACTTCCGGGACCGGGCATTTTTGAACGTTCTGGTGAAGATAGCATTAATATTTTTACCCGGGGCAATTTGGGAGGAATTTGCAATTTTTTTTTGCATTTTGTTTGCATTTCACCAAATAGTAAACCGCGATACACTATGCTAACTTCACTGTTAAGTTAGCATGACATGTCCTTCTCTCAGCAACGGAGGTAGCTAACAGTGAAGTTAAAAGTGAAAAACAAGTTGATTCGATTTTAAGACTTTAAAATCACATCTGTGAAGTTACCAGCACAACTTTCAACCCCGCATTTGGGACCTTCATAGGAATTTGCAGTTTCTTTTGCCGATTTTGCAGTTCGCCAAATAAGGGTATAATCGACTGTAACTTTACTGTAAAGTTAGCAGATCTCATCGTGTATCTCAGGAACCAAGCATGCTAGGAACTTGCATTAAGGCTCCAAATTTGCAGGTTTTTTTTTTTTTTAAATATTTGGCCAAAAAAAATTTCGTCCGATGTCATTTACACGTAGCTCTAAGCCCATACTTTTCCCATACAAATTTGTATGGGATTTTCGCTCTTATCACGTTTTATTTTTTTTTCTCTCGAATTAATCGAGCTATTTTAAATTTTTTTGTTGATTATTTTTCTTTAATCATCCCTTTAAAAGTTCTCATTCAAAAAATGTATTAACAAAAATTTAATATTAAATAATAAAACGTTCACTTTTATGATGTTTTTATATGGGAATTCCTATGGTAATAATCGAACCAAAAAATTTTTTTTTTTTTTTAATTAAGTTTTGAATGAGGTCTTTTAAAGGGATGACTAAAGAACAAAAATCATTAAAAAAATTTAGAATAGCTGCAGTAATTCGAGAGAAAAAAAAAAAACAAAACGTGAAAAGAGCGAAAATTCCATACAAATTTGTATGGAAAAAGTATGGGGTTAGAGCCACGTGTAAATGACACCGGACAAAATTTTTTTTGGCCAACAAAATTTTTTTTGGACATAGACTTTTGATTTTGGGGGTGTCTGCTATTTAAAAACGAAAAACGGGAAATAAAGGACACCCTAATATACAGTATACAAATAGGTTCCATATTCAAAGTTAATCACTCGTTAAATAAAAGATTTAGAGATTTTAATCAAACTTGTCATTACGATGATGACGAAAAAACTGGGTCTCTTAATTCTGCTTGTCTGTCTCAGAAAGCCTTAACGGCTGGATCGATATCCATTCAACTTGATACATAAAGTTTAATTGTTAAAAAGTGAAAAATTGGTTAAGGAAAACGCATTGAACGAAGTGTGGGAATTTAATGAGAAATACTAGTGATATCTATTTTTAATGTTTGTGATTCGTTTTATGATTTAGAAAGTTAAGTACTATTTTGTTTATTTCAATCTGTTTTTTTTTGCAGTTTTCAGTAAAATATAGAGAAAACTCGATTTTTATGTCGATAAAAATGATTTCAGGCTCCCTAGCCTAATTTAATTTAATTTATTCAATACTTAGTACAAGCAGAGCTTTAAAACTAGATAACAATAAATACAATGTTAACATTATATATATACATATGTACCTACTAACATTAACAAAGATATAATAAAAAAAAAAAAAAAAAAGAATAAAAGAAAAATAAGAACTTAAACACCTTACTATGGAAGGCTTGAGAGGAGGGTATTGCGAAGGGCTGATTTGGATATGTTGAAGTCAAAAACATTTGAAAAGTTGTTAGCATTACGAAGCATACGAGACATAGGATTATAAAAGGAATAGTTTGAACGGTGATAAGGGATACGAAAAAGGGGTACTGTCCTTATGTTACGGGGGTTGGTGTTAATGGAGATAGCATTCAGTAAGGCTGGGCAGTCAATATTACCAGTAAGTAAATCGTGAATAAACACGATGTCTGAGGTTTCACGTCGTTTTTCTAGGGAATTAAGATTTAAAAGGTGCAAACGATCGACATATGGAGGGAGATGATAATTATCATCCCACGGAAGGCTACGCAGTGCAAAGCGAAGAAATCTACGTTGAACAGTTTCAATCCGTTTAATTTGTGTAACTTGATGCGGTGACCAAACTTGGGAAGCATATTCGAGAATAGGTCTAACAAAGGTAACATAAAGCGCTTTAGATACATATGGGTCTGGAAATTCTTTTGACCAACGTTTTATAAACCCTAGCATTGAGTTGGCTTTATTGATGATGTTGTCAATATGGGAGTGAAAATTAAGCTCTCTATCGAATATGACCCCCAAGTCATGAGAGGAAGTTACATAAGGCACTACGTCCCCCTGAATTAAATAGGTTCGAAGTGGCCCCGGTTGGCGTTTTCTGGAAAAAGTAATAGTATGGCACTTGCTTACATTAAGTTCCAGGAAGTTTTTTTGGCACCAAAGAGAAAATCTATCAAGGTTGTCTTGCAGATAGCGAGAATCAGTGGGTGATGATATACGATTAAATATTTTCATATCGTCCGCATAAATCAAAAGATCACACTCCAAAATGTTAGCGACATCATTGATTGCTAAAATGAATAGCATTGGGCCTAGATGACTACCTTGTGGAACACCAGAAGGGGCGCTGAAAGGAAAGGAAAGGGATGATCTGAAGTGGACAATGTAATTTCTGTTAGACAAATATGAGTCAATCCATGAGATGAAAAGTGGAGGAAAGCCGAGTATTTTTAATTTGAAAGTAATTATTTTGTGAGACATTTTGTCGAAAGCTTTACTAAAATCAGTGGATACAACATCAACTTCATCCCCTTTTTCCATAGTGCACAGCGTATGAGACACAAATTCCACAAGGTTTGTTGTTGTTGATCTGCCAGCTAAGAAACCGTGTTGAACGGGAGACAAAATAGGTTTACAGTAGAAAGCGAGTGCATCATAGAGAATACTTTCGAAAATTTTCGGTATGCAAGAAAGTTTGGCTATTGGGCGATAATTAGACACATTATTCTTTGGTCCTTTTTTATGGATAGGAACTATGAAGGACACTTTCCAAGATTGAGGAAAAACACCTTGACAAATAGATAGCCTAAAGAGAGAGGTCAGTGGGTGAATAAAAGCATTTGAGCATTTTTTGAGGACAACTGCTGGAATGCCGTCAGGACCTGTAGAGTAGTCCTCTTTTAACTTATCAATTTTTGCACTTACCATGGTTGGGAGAATATTAAGAGATGAATAAGATGTTTGTGGAGAATCTTTTAAGTACTCGAAATATTTTGTATCAGGCTCAGTATCACAATCCGAAAACGACTGTTTGAAAAAATTGGCAAAAAAATTAGCTATTGTTGTAGGGTCCGATGAAGAGTTATTCAAGTACACGAGCGAAGGAGGGAAGCCATCGGATTTTCTTTTCACATTTATAAATTCATAGAAACGTTTAGGGTTGGAAGTTATGGAGGATTGCATGCATACAATGTATTCATTATAGAGTTGCTCAGAGAGAACAGAGAATTGCATAAAAGCGTTAGAGAAAACTTGGTAGTCGTAGTCCGATTTTGATTTCAAATATTTTTTCCACAAATTGTTCCTCACGTTGCGAAGAGACCGAAGTTCTTTAGTATACCATGGCGGAGAAGAAGAATAGTTTCTTCGAGGCAGAAAAGGCACAGATTGAGAAAAACAATTGAAAATTTTGGAATAAAAGGTTGACAGCTCATCCTCAATAGATCTTTGGGAAATATTCAAGTTGATTTGGCTAAGAAGGAAATTAAGATTATGAAAATCAGCTTTACGAAAGTTGAACTATATTCTGGGGCTATACATCTTTAAAAACAGCCCAATTCTAAATTAACTATTAACCTGGATTTAAACAGCTTTTAAAATGCAATTAAAATTTCAGTTGCAATAAAATCAGAAGACACGTACGTATTTATAAATAGCTTACGTGCCATTTCTCCTTCTCATATTATCAGCGTTGAACATTTTATTATCACGTTCAACGATTATGTTAACATCGTTTCATGTATATGGATAATGTAGGTGGATACATGTTCCCTATATGTACCTATAATCTTATAAGACTCTCTAACTGAAGATATACCAACAACGGACATTATGTGTTGCGCAATAACTTGCCAGTCGTAAAAGTATGCCCAAATCAATTTGGATGTTGACTTGTCTTAAGTTTTACTGCAGGTTCCGGATGTTCAGAAGCACAAAATCGACAACATGTGTGCAGTAACGATGGCACTTTCTCTCATAAATGGAACATTTACTCTGGAAGTCTGTCTATGCTGGAAAAGTAAATTGCTTTCGTTGTTTCTTTTCTCAGATGAGCTAAAGTATAACACCAGCCTTAAAATGGTAGGATATAAGTTCGGGAATCTAATAATTGCAATCCATAAAATAATAATCTTTATGACGTAGGTAAGTTGTGTTAAAAGGCTATAATGATGGTAAAGTAAACATCATTTTTATGTTCATATCAAAGTGTTTGTTTGGCTGTATCTAAAACTTTTTAATTATATTTAGTTCTTAAAATAAAAAAAAATCTTTAGAATTTTGCAGTTTTGGGTTTGTTATTTCCATGTTGTTATGGTGGTATCTTGTCAATCCTGTTGTTTATTATTCAGTCATTGATGCCAAATCACCATGGCAAGTTACACAATTGAGAAACACGTGCTTATGATAAATCCTTGTCATCAAAATGGAAGTTTCATATAGCAACGATACACACCCATTTGAAGGACTGCATGGTCATCCTTATTAACACGTTTGATGGCCAGATTCAGTGAAAAATCGAAAAAAAGGAAACGGAGAGAAAAGGGAACCTTTAGGCACATGACCACTTCTCTTGTGAATTTAAGACTTGAAACTATGTTAACGGATTATCATAACGAAAACTGGATACGAAAGTCTATGAAATCTTTTTGAAATTTCTAAGTGCTTAAAGTGTCTTGGCCCCCGTTCTTTAAAAAAGTCCTTTCTTGATTATTTAAAAACATTAGCTTTCGACTATTCTTAAGTAAACAATTGCTCAGTGTTTCCATCAACTTGAACGAAATTTATGTAAGGGATATTATTTGATAATAATAAATAGGAATAAGCACTAAATGTTTAAACGCTGTTCTCCATCTTCATATATGTACAATAGGAAAGCTTATAGAATAATTTGAAAAAAGAAAACTCCTCTTCATAACGATGAGTGTGAAGTTCGAAGTACCCATACTTAGGTAGGTACTCCTACGGTTGCTTGGATGTGAATATTTTTTACATTCTCAAGTAGTACCTACTCAATGAAAAGCGTATTCATGTCCCTATAGAATCTAAAGCAAATTATTTTTTTAAACAACTTGACTTAAGTGAGTTCATTTGGATAATTATCTATATACAAAATGTTTCATACAAAGCATCATAAATGAAGAAAGATCCCATCAGGACAACATGTTTAGAGCACTTTTATTTATACAAATCGTTACCCTAATCTTTTAATTGGCTTCAAGTTGTTATGCACGAGTGAACAAATGCGACCCTAAATGAATAGAAAAGATAAACCTCAACTCACACCAAGGACTTTTAATGAATAAAATAAAAACAAACTAATACCAAGGATGTGATTTAAGTGTATAGGTTTTTGAAAGGGAAAACGGAGGCACCTGTTTCTCATTTCTCTTGTTCGGGGGGTAGTTATTGTGCTCTTTTATGATTTTATTTTAGCAATGGTTTGGTGTCCTATGTAAAATTATATTTCTTTGACTATAAGGGATATTTGAAAGTGCTGATGTTGAAGTGTTGAATATGGACGAACATTCTGGATTTGGCAGAACGGTTTATGGCTACACAAGAAAATTTGTGTTTTTTTTTTGTAAGGCTAAGATGTCTTCCAAATTAAGTAATTATTAGATATGGGACTTTGAGATATTTTAATATGTATGAGTTGAATTTTTTGTTTGTATCAGGATCAGGAGTTATGTCTGTTTTTGATGAGGATACAAAGGAGACTTCTAAAATTTAAAAAAAGATAAAAGCAACCTTATGGCAACAAAATTTCTTTTGATATTGATACATGCAGGAGATAATAAATAAATAAAACAAATAATTTGAAAGACAATTGATAATGCTTTTTTTTTCAAATTAAAATAGTAATAATGTAATATATATTTTCATAACGCGGCTAGCCCAAAAAATAATTATCTATTATGTCTATTAACAACCGCGAAAGCCTAAAAAGTTATATATATATTATGTATGTATATGAAATTGTTGACTATTAAAGGAAGGTATAGAGAGTAACAATTAACCTTCCGTTAGTCGCGCCTACCTCACAGGTGCATAGTTTTTCTATTTTTTCAGCAAAGTCATGCAAATTAGTTTAGCGCCCCGACCTTTCGTCTTCCCTCCTAACTTCCGTTACTCTAGACATCGGTACTGCCATGACCGACGTCCTCATCACTTCGAGCCATAACAAACCTAATCAATCCTCACAGGGACAACGCGACAAGTAGGTTTTGAAAATGTATGAGTTTCAATTGTTTTTTTCTAAGTTTGAGGTATTTTTTTTTTAATTAAAAACAACGTACCGGCCGTCAGTATTGTAGCAAGATGGACGAGGGCCCTGGGGCAGAAAATAATATGGGGCCCCTTACAGAAATTGGTTTCGTTTTGGGTTAAAAAAAACAATGAAAAAGTTTAGTAGATATGCGAAATTTTTACAAAAACCCTCAGCAAATACATGAACTATCACAACAAACGGAAATGAGTTCCCAAGAGGTAATCTTTTTATGGAAAATCCTTCTGCAGCCTCGGTTGCAGTAAGCCGCACATCGGAATTGGGGCTGCTACATTATAATAAATGAATCTTTGAAAAATAGAAGAAGTTTTTCAAGAAGCGCAAATGTTACTTTTGGCTACTGCATACGTACGAAAATCGGAGCATGGAACGTTCGATCTTTGTACAGCGAAGGTAGATACGAGCAGGTTGAGCGTGAAGTGCTTCACCTAAAGATCAGTATCCTATGGGCATAAGCGAAACTAAGTGGAGAGGAAGAACTGAATATAGATCAGACACTGGACAGACGAGAATGCTGTATTCCGGGGAAGATGAAAGAGAGGGTGGCCAAAGACTGCATGGTTACGGGATTATGTTGAACGAAGAACCGAGGCGCCCATTTCTGCGAGATTAATGACAGCAAGGTTTCGCTCAAAAGTCCGTAACATCACAATTATTCAGTGCTACGCCCCCACAAATGAAGCGACCGAGGAAGAAAAAACTTTATTCTACACTCATCTTAACTCGGTTTACAGTTGTGTTCCGAGAGCCGGCATCATAGTCGTTATGGGAGACCTTAATGCCCAAGTTGGTTCAGACAATTATGGACTGGAACGCGTGATGGGAAAAAATGGCTTGGGGTCACGGAATGAAAATGGTGACTTGCTTGTCGACTTTTGTAACGCGAATCGTCTTGTTATAGGTGGGACTGTATTTAAGCACAAGACGTGCAACAAAATTACCTGGGTGCATCCGGATGGTCAAACCGAAAACCAAATTGATCATATCATGATTCAGCAGCGATGGAGGAAGTCTATGTGTGATGTCCGGAGTATAAGAAATGCCGATGTGGGTAGCGACCACCATTTGGTTCTGATGAGTCTCAAACTACGAACCGCTTCCGTACAAAAACCAGCGAAGGATGCAGCTAGGAGCTCAAAATTCATTACTAATGCTTTGAATGACCCCAACATATGTCGAAACTATGTCACCACCCTTAACGACAGAGCCTCGTCATTAAATGGAATCTAGCATTCAACAATTGATGAGATGTGGGGTGAAATTAAAAGTGTTTTCATGGAGGCTGGATCCGAAACTGTACCCAAGCGAATGAGACGTAGAGACTCTTGGATATCCCAAGACACCTGGGATAAGATCGAACTTCGCAAATCGTTGAAAATTCAAATAAATGCCGAAGCAGATATTCAACGAAAGGCTGACTTGCGAAGAGTGTACCGCATTGCACATAAGATGGTCTATCGTTGAGTGAGACACACTTTTGGTATCAATTGAGGATCAGCTTCGTAGATGGAAGGACCATTTTTGTGCCCTGCTAAATGAGGATTCAGTTGAGCAGAGTGCTGAAGTGCCCCAACTTAACGAGATGCGCAGGTCCTATAGGGGTATTGACATCGAACCCCCGTCAGAATCAGAAATCCTTACATCAATAAATCTCCTCAAAAACAACAAGGCAGCTGGACTGGACGTAATTCCAGCTGAATTCCTGAAAGCCGCTCCCGTAACAGCGGCTAGTATTTTACATCCGTTGATACAGATTATTTGAGAAAACTAAAGCTATTCCACGGACTGGGAGGATGGTGTGATTGCTAAGCTGCCAAAGAAAGATGACCTTCAGAATTGCAACAATTGGCGTGATACCACCGTGTTGTGTCCGTTTTCAGTGGTCGATCGTGTGTCGAACATATCAACACCCTGCGTATCATCCTCGAGCAGTCAATGGAGTTTCAATCACCGCTTTGCCTCATGTTTATGTACTTTAAGAAGGCCTTTGATCGAGTTAACCGAGAATGTTTATGGAGATCGTTGCTTGGTAGAGGAATTCCGCCAAAAATTGTTGCCATTGTTAAAGAATACTACAACAACGCAAGGTGGTTTGTTTTACACAATAGGCAGCTATCCGACTCCTTCACTCAATTCTCTTCCTGCTAGCGATGGACGACGTATGGCCAGTGTTGGTACAGCTGAGCGGCAGTGCATTCAATGGAGACCGTTTGAAAGCTCAGTCATTTAGACATGCCGATGATTTCCGTCTACTGGCAAATAACATCAATGAGCTGAACGGAAGGTGCCAACCACAGCAAGTAAAGGGAGAGTCGACTGGTCTAAGAATAAACAGCAAAAACATAAAAATAATGCTCACAGGCCACTCCACACAGCAGCGTACTATTTTACAAGAGACGGCAGTGGAGGAAGTCGAACAGTTTAACTACCTTTGCAGTATAGTGTCTGCAAACAGTGGTACCTACGGATGACGGATCTGGGCGTTAAAAGTAGAATTAATAAAGCTCATGCTGCCTTCGGTACTCTGTCCCCAATTTGGAAATCCACTCAAATCTCCTTGCGCACTAAGTTGAGATTCTTCGACTCCAATGTCAAATCTGTGCTGTTATATGCTTGTTAAACCTGAAAAGTAACGTCTACCATTTCGAGAAAATTACAGGCTTTTGTGAATTGCTGTCATCCTAAGGATTCGCTGGCCACAAATAATATCAAATGAGGAATTGTGGCGCAGGACAAGTCATGAGGCCTGGACGTCGACATAAGAAAGCGTAAATGGCGTTGGATTGGTCACACACTGAGGAAACCAAACGATGAAATTGCAAAGCAGTCCTTTGAATGAAATCCTCAGATTGCACGGTGGGATGGATGAACAAGAACAGAATGGAAATCAACTGTCTTAGCGGGAGCAGAATCCCAGAGAAAGAAGTGTCCGTCCACAGCTAAAATACATTGCAGCATACCGTGAAGGATGAAGACGTTTTGTTGACGCCCTATGCCCCAGCCGGGGTCACAGGACACGATGATGATAGCACTCACTACAACATCTTCAATTGTAACTCCTGAAAAATCAAAGAAATCTTCGTGTCCGGATGACGATACCTTAACTTGCAAATCTATTGGCCTATTCAAGGCTGGTTAAAGGGGAGGGGGGGGTAAATGAAATTTGTCCTTTTAAATATCTGTATTATTGCTGAAAAATATTGATATTCAACCAAAATGTTTCAAACAAAACATAAAAAAAAGAATATCACAAAATCGAGACTGTCTCTGAGGATTAACAAATAAAAAACACTCATTTACTTTGCTATTTCGGATTATTGTGTTACTTAAAAGCTCTAAATTGATGTATCTATTCAAACTTTCAATATCCTTTTTCATCTAAGTAGAACCCTAATTATTAATTTGTATCTCACAAATTAGAAATTATTAATTCCAACCTAAAATAGACATCTGGGGGAGAATAATAATTGACCCGTTTAGTTGAATTCTCACTTGAGAATTGTTTAACATAGAACTTTGCAACACCATCATCATGATGTAAGTAAACTTCTTTTTAAATGAGACTATTAATGGACTGACACTTATATAATTATCTTAAAAGTCTTTGCTTTTCAAATAGTTGTCACGAGTAGGTACACATATAAACATAGTTCATCGTGGTCAACTGATAGGAATAGGTTATATGGTTGCCATTTTGAATTATCCAAATGAATTAATTTTCAATATTCGTCATGTTTTATTGGAAATCTAAGATCAGTAAATTCTAACGCACGTTAGCACAACAAAAAATTAAAACTCTAAAAGTGGTGATAAACTGAGAAATAGCATTGGCTGATGGAGCCAAAGAAATGAGTTACGGAACAATAAAATCTCGGGTATTTTTTGTTTGGAAAAAAAGCCCAGAAAAATCTTGATCCAAATGTTACTGTTCCAATGAAAAAATTGGAAATGTCAGAATTTAAAAAATTTAAAAGATTTTAATTATTTTCTATTGAAAAATTCCACGTTGCCTGTAGCTGCCAAAATAATGAAAACAAATATTCCAGAGAGAATGGAAGACCAACTCAAAGACACGCATGATGTCGAATTGGACACTGGACCGTTCTGTGTCGACCAAGTCAACACCCTAGGGCTCAAAATTCCTCAGTGCCTTGAATATCAATTCTTTCCCACTTCAATTCATGTAATTGCATTAACAAACCATTGCAAAACTTCTTTATGATTAGCAAAAATAAAAAAGGCTTTGAACACCAAGGACAAATTCTTTCTACCCCAGTCTAACCTACACACTGTTTTTTACGTTTTGTTCGTGATGAATAAATAATAAAATTTTAAAATATAAATGGCAACCATGCCACTTATTCTAAAAATAATGCCTGCGCTAGCATCGTTCGGTGCTTTTCAATAACGTTCCTCGCAGTTCACAGACCACTGCCCTCTGCCTATATCATGCCAATCAATTTGAAACTGAAATGTGACAAAGATATTTTACGCAGGACATGACATTTGAATTGATTGCAACACTATTGGTATAGGACCTAAACGAAAAGCTGACGTTACATTCAATCAATGCTGCCAACACTTATCCATCATCCTGTTGTTCATCCCATCATTAAGGGATTTATAAAGGCTCAATCTAATCAAAAATATGTCCGTTTTACTTGAAAGGAAGAATCATCACTTCTTATAACCTTAACCATGATTGTCCTTTCTTACTTTAAACAAATATATTGCTGTCCTGTTGTTTAAGAAAAATTTCTTTGAACAAACAAAGTCCTCACGTGATTTGCTTTTTGAATTCAATACAAAAATCTCAATATAGGAATCCATTATAAAGGAGAAAGGACTAACAAAATCATGGATTTAATTTAAAACTAACAAGAAAAAAGCAAAAAAAAAAAACAAGAAAAGATTTTTGTCCTCAAGGGGATTTGACTTTTTTGCAAGCTCACGGACATATTACCAAACAAAATCTGGGTCAACCCAGTTTCTGAATTATTAAATCGTATTTGGATCAAAAGGACGAAAAGCTAAAAGAAGAGATGAAATTTTACGCAAATGATATTCCATAAGAGAGGACACTCTTTCTTCTTGTCTTTAGTTTTCGATACTAACTTTGCGATAAATATTTGATTTGAAAGTACCAGACTGAGATTTTAGCCACAAATTCTGAAGGACCTTAAAGTGCAAGTAAGTGTTGTGTGAGTGTGTGTTTGTGGTAGGTACTCTTGTGATAACAATACACTATTTCTTCCCTTTAAATAATTAATAGAAAAAGGAAATGACAAAATACCAAATAAAGAATTGCAATGTGTTTCCTATGGAACGAATTGACAATAATTGAGTATAGGTAATAGGTATACACAGCAGGTACGTATATCCAAGGAGGAACTAATTGATTAAGGTGCCCCCGAAATGCAACAATTATTTGAAAACCATTGTTTTTTTCGAGGAATTAGATTTTTTGGACAACATTTAATTATGCTATATTTTCATTTTTTTTGTTCTGGATTGGGATTGAGCAGAACATGTGGCTTCAGTGGCGCGGTGTGTAGTGCATTGGCCTCTGAATTGCAAGGTTCATGGTTCGCTCCCAGATGACGGGAAAGAGTTTTTCAATTAATATGAGCATAACCAGACTATGCACGTCTAAAGAGGAGTCTGATGATTGAGGTGGCACTCGTGAAATAGCTATAACTCCAGCCTATATACATACGTGGTGGTAAAACACTCAAGTTGTTGTTGTTCATTCAAAATTATTCAATTTTTTAATTTTTTTTATTTCAATCAAATCCAATGGTCAAATTACTTGTATATTCAGCTCCATATTAATTTTTTTGATTGGTTTATCTGACTTTTAATAAAAAAAGATACTTTTTGCTTTGATTATCAATATCTCAGCAAATAATAACGTCATAAAAATTCAAGGACAGTTTTGGAGATTTGAATAAGCTTTTTACAAGACTTTTTAAGGTTTTGTAGGAATTTCTTCCGGAAAATAGCAGTGGAAGGTTTTGAGAAAATGTATAGCAGGTGAATATGAAACCTATTTAAAATACCGTCGGGAATTTTCAGATCCATTTCCTCTTTAAACCATTGGGAAGCTCTGTTTATCGATTAAGCCCAAAAATCGATTTTCTTTTTAATTTCTTCTAGTTTATTACTGGCATCGAAAACAGTTACTATCTTTCCTTGAAGTGATACACTCAAATCAATTTTTTTTTTTAATATCAGCTAGATATGCCAATTTCAATGGCCAAAGCTCATTACTCAACCTGTTCCAAAAACAAAGCTGTCATCAGTTATAATGTTTCTTATTTCAGCTCACATTTCGAAAAGCCACGCCAGTGTTTTGCTTTGCCGTGGGACTATGCCCATGTAAGCTACAGTTCTTTAAAAAGCATGTTCACGTTGAGACCTCAGCAATCTTAGTCTCGTGGACAGGATTTCTCAGCAAATTTTCTCAGTTTTGCTTTCGAATTAAGGAACAAAAATATTGGATCCTTTTGCTCACTTTTTGATATAACAAAATTTGCTGAGGTTTTTGAGATCTCATTTTTCTGAACATGCTTAATATCTCAATTTGTTAAGTTAGCAAAATTAAATAGTGAAATGGAACTTTGATGTATTTTTCGATCTTTTCGAGGAACATTATGTCTATTCTTCGCGGAGCACACTTTGGGAAACCCGGATTTAGACTATGCCGATGACCTAATGTCTACTGGAAAATAACATCAGTGGGCTGTACGGATTGTGCCAAGCACTGCAAGTGAAGGGAGAGTCGAGTGGTCTCAGAATAAACAGCAAAAAGACAAAAATAATTCTCACAGGCCAAATTTTCTTTTCTCAGAAAGTATGCTAGTCGGTAGCTGAATTAAAAAGATTTTGTATAATGCAAAAATATAATGTACTTAATAGGAAAATTCTGCAAAATTTTATGATTGGGAATGGAGCATCGAGAATAAGTGAGCTTCAGCTGCTATTTTAAAAAGACGCTTTAACCAGCTTCTAAACAAAGACACATCGTATAAGAAAGTTGTTTAGGATATGTTTATAGGAACTTTAAATAAGTTAGGTACCTTTCTTTAACTTGAATATTTCTTGTACGATTTATAAATACTCATCCTACAGTACTTTGTCTAACTTTAGACAGCCGTATACGTCCGAATAGTTATTGATAAACTTTGTATGTTACTGTTCTCCTTTTTTAACTTGGACAACGAAATTGGTTGTCCAAGATTTGATTAACAAGACTGTCTGTTTTTGACACTAACGTAAGATCCATGCGAAAAATATATGGACACAATTGAAACAAAAGGGCGTAACGCCAAGGAGGGCAGCTTGATGCGCTTCTGTATCTAATCCATCTAAATGACTTTAGTCTATTTGGATTGGTATTTCGAACTTCGTGTTCAACATTCCGATCATTAACTATTTTCAGTGAATTCCCTTCATATTTTTTTTGGCAATTGAAATCTTACAGTATGACGAAGATTTGATGAAAAAAATTTGAGTCAAAACTTTAAAAATTTTGTCTGCCCTTCAATTTCTATTTATTTATAGTTATACGCGTATTTGTTTCATATTAAAACAAACATGTATTTATATTACACTTTTTAAAGAAAAAAACATTAACCGTTACAGCTGATGTTTACATTTCGAAAACGAGTTCGAAGTGAATTGAAATTCTTTTTCATTTCATTTAATCAATATTGCTCGCGGGAAGAGCTCTCTAATCTTTCGTACGAGCACAAAGGAAATCACAAGAGAAACTAAGATCAAAAATCGCTTCATCTTAAAGCAGTCTTTGAAATCGTCAAAATATCCTTCGGCACAGGAACACAATCTGATATAAAAACATAAGTTTCAATTTCTAAAACAATAAGGGTAGGTACTCATGCAACAGTGTAAAATCTTCGTAAGTGTGGTAAAGTTTTAAACTTCGTAAATCTGTCAAATTGTCTATACAAATTGTGACAGAATTACGAAGTTTTAAACTTTACAACGTTTACGACGACTTTAAATTGTTGCATGAATACCCATAATATTTTGATGTTATCATGCAAACTACCCATATCATTACCTATAGCATCCGTCGAATGAGCTGTGGAGCGAATCAGACTGAATTTTGACATCTTTGCTATGAGCCAAATGTCAAAGTTGAGCCTGACTCATTCGTCGGATTCTGTTATCAGGGTGATTTCTTACACCGGAAGCTGAGTTTTTAAACTAAAGCCCCAAAAGTTATCTGGGCTCAGCTAAGTCCGAAAAATACCAAGAGGAGTTGAAGAAAAAGGAAACATTGATTTATTTTGTCAAACCTCATTTGATCTTTAAGAAATACCGATACCCAAGGAAATCTAGGTAACAATAATAGCATGAAGGTCAACCTCACTAGTTTCAATATAAGGACTTGGACAAAAACACAGCATTGTATGCATACTTACTAGCCCCAAACTTGTTGTTTCTTTAGTCCGATTCCCTAGGGACTTGTAAAAAACATAGCTCACATACAATTTGTTAAGCCCCAACCTCCATTTATCCCAACAACAGCTTTTATGCTAATTTTTTAGCTCTTGCCTTTTATTTTCGTCGGATTTCTTTAATGCCTTTGTTTGCCCTATCAGTGTTATAGTTGTCATCAGATTCCTTTGCAGGCTTAGGAAAACGCTTCGTAAAGGTTTAGCCCCAAGCCTCAATTTTTCGTCTTACACCTTTAGGGCTTGAAATAAATAGAGCCATTTGATTTTTTTTATAATCGCCTTTTTTCGTCCAATTCTCTTGGGGCCTCGAAAAAAACACAGTTGCATATAATATGGTTCAGCCCAACAATTCGTTCAATTTCCCTAGGGCTTGGAAAAGCACAGCTCACATGTAAATTTTGTAGCCACAATTTTAGTTTTGTTTGTCTAACTCTCTCCTGAATCAGCCGTGGGGGGGGGGGGGCTTCAGCCCCTATAGCCCTTCTCTGGATCCACCACTGCGTACTGCAAAATGCCTGTGAAGCCTGGAAGTCACGTCTACCATTTCGAAGAAATCCTAAAGATTCGCTGGCCACAAATAATATCAAATAAGGAATTTTGGCGCAGGACAAGTCAAGAGTGGCTGGACGTCGACATAAGAAAGCGTAAATGGCGTTGGATTGGTTACACACTGAGGAAAACAAACGATGAAATTGCAAAGCAGACCTTTAAATGGAATCCTCAGGGAAGACCAAGAACAACATGGAAATCAACTGTCTTAGCGGAAGCAGAATTCCAGAGAAAGACGTGGCCATAGTTAAAATATCCTATGCCCCAATCGGGGTTATATGGTTTGGCATCATTTGTTTTAATTCAAAAGGTTCGTAAAAAGGGAAACGCGCTACTTTTGAAGATAACCTTAGCAATAAATAAGAAAAGTGGTGCACTAAGAATGCCCATAACTCCATTTATATAGGAACAATAACTATACCATACCTATAATTTTTGTTAACGAAAAAATAGTAAAGAAAATATATGATCGATTTATTTCAATATTTTAATGCAAAATTACTATTTAAAAGGTGTGTCAACTATTGGATGACAAAAGAATGACTTGACAAAAAATTGACCCTTGCCAATCATTGGTAAAAGTGCTAATGACAGTGCCAATCATTGGGTCGATTGGCATATGCTAACCCTTGGACATCTTTCAAATATAAAAATTTCAAACTTGGCAATTTTCTTAAAAACGTTGCTGCACTTTTTCCTTAGTCATTAAAAGTCTAATCTCGACCTTAGGATTACGGAATCGACGAAAACCTAATTTTAAATATAATAAGTAATTAAATTTTAAATTTTATAAATTAATTTTAATTCCAATATACCTATATGAGCAATAAAAACCAATGTGCCAATCACTGGATTGAAAGATTCCAAAGTAAGTAAGTAAACCATGCTAGTCATTGGAAAAATTTATAATTTATTTTATTAATTAACGTCGATTTTTATAATTTTTAATTTGGAGAAAACATAACTGTCTATATAAACAAAATTTATTCATATTTATTTCTTTGCCGGCATTACTATGAGTCAACATTGTGGCGTGGAAACTGGAAAGCAATCTTAAGGTGCCAATAATTAGATGGTTTACCCTATTTTAACAACAAACAACAATAAAGAGAACCTGTGTAGAACTTACATAAAGTAACTTTAGAGATAAATTACAATTAATTAAGCCTAATTTTGATAGGGACTTTATTATTGGCTATTAAGAAAGTCTGGGGCAGTTACTTTTTGTTAAGAATCTTAAAGCAATTATAATTATATTTCAACAAAAATAAATAAAAAACATACATTTGTTGTCACGACAGTTCTCAGAGCAATAAAACTTAGTGACTTAAAACACTCCTCCATTCATGTGTGCGTGTTAGTTCAGCAGGAATGCAGTGGACCTTCAATTTTCTCCCGATACCAAACGTGTGAGATGAGAACGTCTGTGACGTAAGCAGGTCATTTTTCACCTAGACCTAGGCAAATGGGAACTTGACAGGAACTTGCAGCTATTTTTGTATTTTTTTTTGCATTTCTGTTCCCGATTTTGCAGTTCACCAAATAAGGGTGCAATTGAGTGACCTTCTAACTTTTCACTTCACAGTGAGAGTGAAGTCAGCTGGGAGTTGGATTCTGTCAAAACATAACAAATATTTTACAGTGATTTTAGATTCAACGATGGCAATCATCTTACAAATTTGTACTTACTTACTCACAGTGAACTACAAATTATTATATGAATAATTTAATAAGGGAGAAGCGTGCTAGCAAGACCAACCCCTATAGCCCCCATCTCGCTACGTCCTACGTGCCTTCTTGTAGCAGATACTTTCCTTTCGGTTGAGGAATTCTTGAAAGATTGTGAAACTATATAGGTATAAAGAGAAGAACCTTTATATTCGCATGGCATTGGTCCTTGCTTTGTATTGTGTTTTGTATTTAGTTGAATTAAACGGAAATAATACCTGGGAAACATTTGCGTTTGCGGTTTTCAGTGCGGGGGAGGGGGGGTTGTGAAATCAAGTGAATATATTTGCCAAGTTGCAAAGAGAGGAATACAAGTATTCTTGCTTCTGAGGAAACACTTTCAGAATATAGCCCGTTGCTGCTTCTGGTTCTGATGCTGTGGCTGATGCCAATGCTTTAAATAATTGAATTTTAAATTGAAATTTTACTACCGAGAGAATGTGTTCTTTGTGGATATTGTACGCGGGTAACAATAACAACAACTGTGAAATAAATAGTTGCTTTATTGCTGTCTGTGGGAGGATTTGCGGATGTTTTTTTTTTTGTTTATTATTCGTTTATTAGGGTAAGGTTGCAAATAAAATTTGTTCTTCTTTATACACCTTTCTGACAAAATCAATTTTATTATTTCGTTGAATTAAAAATGATTGAATATTTAAAACATTCAAGAAAAATTTTGCCCAGCAAAATTATTTTAGATATTTCTTTGGAGTTATATTTAAATTCATAGTCACGTTTATAAGCTACAGAATTTATTAATTTTGGGTTGAAACCTTAGGTATTAGATAAAAAAGGTTTACCGAGACCTAACTATTCATGGATGAATATAAAAACATCTCATATAGGATATTTGAATTTTTGTGTCCAGTGAAAATATTCTTTCATTAATTCATTCATTTTTAATCTTTTTTTTTTAGCAAGAAAAAGGAATAGGTACCTATAGACCTACCTACCTACAAAATAAATTATAAATGTAAATATATAATAATAAAACATATTTAATATATTTTAAAATTGATGAATGTTATTCTGGTGAAAACAGACAGCTTAAATATAAATTAGATTCAAAATTAATGAAAAACACATCTGTTCTAGGAAATTGATATCGTGATTGAAGGCCAGCATGTGTACCTATTATAATATCTTCACTATTTAAATGGAGAAGGCACTCAAATATTCATGGAAAATCATAGGTACTGATATGAAATATTAATAAAATCAGGGCTTCAATTAAGCTAAGTAGGTAGGTACTCACAACTTAAGACATAAAAAAGCTTTTAAAATACACGTGAACAATTATTATTATTTTGGTAATCATAATCATGATTGATACTCTTCGTGATTTTTTTGTTTCAGTTTGCAATTCTTTGAATATCTATTCACTTTGAATTGAATATAATAAATCTCACTTTTTCAACCATGAAAACATTTTTAAGAAGATGTCTAGACAGTTTTTTATGAAGAATTTTTTCCAAGGTCGATAGATGGTAGACGGTAGAAAGTGATATTACAAAATCTGTTATTATTTTGTTTTTCGATAAAATCAATTAATTGATAAAAATAATGTCACATTTTTTCACACAATATTTATTTTTTAATACCACAGAACTGCAAAAGTCTCTCTGGGCGGGATAGCAAAAATATGTTTAAGTAAGTTTTGGAAACAGGCGGATTTAGAGTGCTACGGCTGGCCCAGTTGGGATCAGACCAGCTCAAGTAAAAATTTTAGTGCATTAGGGTAATCGTTTTATAGGATTTCTAGACTTTTTATATTTGGATGGGTCTAAATTAAGTTTTTTTTTAAGATCACGAACGAGCTGACATAAGGATAAAAATGTATAAAAAAAAATCTATGGCTGACCAATTACGGGCACAAACTGACCTTTTATGATGAGCTAGTTACCTATCAGAAAATATTTTTTTTTTGTAAAATTACCCAAATGAGGTGCCAAAAATCGTTCGTGACCTTGAAAGCAAGTAACTTTTATCATCGTGTCCTGTAACCCCGGCTGGGGCATAGGGCGTCAACATAACGTCTCCATCCTTCACGGTCTGCTGCAAGGTACTTTAGCTGTGACCACGTCTTTCTCTGGGATTCTGCTTCCGCTAAGACAGTTGATTTCCATGTTGTTCTTGGTCTTCCAACCCGCCGTGCACCCTGAGGATTCCATTCAAAGGACTGCTTTGCAATTTCATCGTTTGGTTTCCTCAGTGTGTGACCAATCCAACGCAATTTACGCTTTCTTATGTCGACGTCCAGCCGCTCTTGACTTCTCCTGCGCCACAATTCCTCATTTGATATTATTTGTGGCCAGCGAATCTTTAGGATGTGGCGAAGACAGCGATTCACAAAAACCTGCAATTTCTTCGAAATAGTAGACGTGACTTTCCAGGTTTCACAAGCATATAACAGCACGGATTTCACATTGGATTCGAAGAATCTCAACTTAGTGCGTAAGGAGATTTGACTTGATTTCCAGATTGGGGACAGAGTACCGAAGGCAGCACAAGCTTTATTTATTCTAATTTTAACGTCCAGATCCGTACCACCGTTTGCAGAGACAATACTGCCAAGGAAGTTGAACTGTTCCACTACTTCAACTGGCATCTCCTGTAGAATAATACGCTGCTGTGTGGAGCGGCCTGTGAGCATTATTTTTGTCTTTTTGCTGTTTATTCTTAGACCACTCGACTCTCCCTTCACTTGCACATCCCGTTCAGCCCACTGATGTTATTTGCCAGTAGACATATGTCATCGGCATAGTCTAAATGACTGAGCCTTTCGAACGGTCTCCATTGAATGCCCTGTCGCTCAGCTGTACCAACACTGGCCGTCAATACGTCGTCCATCGCCAGCAGGAAGAGAATTGGCGATAGAACATCCCCTTGTCTCACACCCTGTTGCACTACGAATGGAGTCGGAAAGCTGCCCATTGTGCAAAACAAAACACCTTGCGTTGTTATAGGACTCTTTTATAATGGCAATTTTTTTTGGTGGAATTCCTCTACCAAGCAACTATCTCCATATACATTCTCGATTAACTCGATCAAAGGCTTTCTCAAAATCCACGAACATGAGGTAAAGCGGTGATTGAAATTCCATCGACTGCTCGAGGACGATACGCAGGGTGTTGATATGGTCGACACACGATTGACCACTGCGGAAGCCAGCTTGATGCCTCTTGAGTGTAGACTCGATTCTATCCTTTATTCGCTCGAGAATGATGTTTGCCATTAGTTTTGGGAAAACGGACAAAACGGTGATACCACGCCAATTGTTGCAATTCTTTAAGTCACCTTTCTTTGGCAACTTAACAATCACACCATCCTTCCAATCCCTGGGATAGCATTCGTTTTCCCAAATGCTTTTTATCAACGGATGTAAAATACTAGCCGCTGTTACGGGATCGGCTTTCAGGAATTCAGCTGGTATTCCGTCCAGTCCAGCTGCCTTGTTGTTTTTGAGGAGATTTATTGATGTAAGGATTTCCGATTCTGACGGGGGTTCAATGTCAATACCCCTATAGGTTCTGCGCATCTCGTTTAGTTGGGGCACTTCAGCACTCTGCTCAACTGAATCCTCATTTAGCAGGGCACAAAAATGGTCCTTCCATCTACGAAGCTGATCATCAATTGATACCAAAAGTGTGCCATCCACATCCATTACAGGATGATTGGTGTTGCTTTTTTCCCGATCACATCGTTGGCTATTTGGTACAATTCCCGGATATCTCCTCTTCTGGCAGCGATTTCCGCATTATCTGCGAGTCCATCTACCTTCATCCTCTTGTCACGTCTCAAACAGCGATAGACCATCTTATGTGCAATGCGGTACTCTCTTCGCAAGTCAGCCTTTCGTTGAACATCTGCTTCGGCATTTATTTGGATTTTCAAAGATTTGCGAAGTTCGATCTTATCCCAGGTGTCTTGGGATATCCAAGAGTCTCTACGTCTCGTTCGCTTGGGTACAGCTTCGGATCCAGCCTCCATAAAAACACTTTTAATTTCATTAGGGAAATCGTTTTATAGGATTTCTAGACTTTTTATATTTGGATCGGTCTAAATTATGTTTTTTTTTGTTCAAGGTCACAAACGAGTTGGCATAAGGATAAAAATTTATAAAAAATCTATGGCTGAGCAATTACGGATACAAACTGATCTTTTATGATGAGCTAGTTACCTATCAGAAAATATTTTTTTTTTTTTTGTAAAAGCATGCAACTTTAAGAAATCATATGTAAAAAGAATTTTTAGCTGACCAATTACTGAAACTAGCTGACGTTTTACGTTGATCCTAGGGCCTTTAAGGGAGGTGTTAATTTTTTGCAAATATTCCACAAATGAGGTGCTAGAAATAATTATCACCTTGAGCAAAATTTCATTAAAAAATCTATGGTTGACATATTATTAAAACAAGCTGACCAAATGACATTACTTTTTTCGTAAGCTTCCCAAAGTGCCAAAAATTGCTATGACCTTGAAAAAAAATTCAAAATTCATTTAAGAAAACAAATGGCTGACCAATAACTTATAGTCCAGTAAATAGAGGTAAAAATAGGGGGGTTACCCTACAAAAGGTCGGGTAGTTCTAAATTTTTGATATGTTATATGGTATGGTTAGTAGATGAAAATTCCAAAATTCCACAACCACGCCCCCTCCGCCCCCTTCAAAATCCTTGAAAAACTACAAAAAATCAGCACTTTTCTCAGTATTTTGCTTATAACTTCTTTCCGGTACATTGTTACGGAAAAAAGTATATGGAAACTTTGTAGACAATAAAATTTCCTAAAAATATGACCTTGAAAGTATTTTTGTACAACCACTACAATCAACGCTATGGAGCTCCCAAAAAAGGCTAACATTTCGTATTTTGTTAGATTTTCAGTTTATTCCCTCTTTACAGCACAATAACTCCTTAACCGTCAAGCTAAGGGCAAAATTTGTCATAATCAATCTTGTAGATAATTTAATTGGCTACCAATTTTATGTAACTACAGTCGATGTCCTCTAAGTCGAACTCCCCCTAAGTCGAATTTCCCTCTAACAAGAATTTTTTCACCATGTTTGTTGTATACTCCTGTCAAATTTCCAAACTTATTTATTTTTCTCTGAATCGAATTTTTGCAAAACTCTCTCCTACTTGAAGATTTTGACTTAGAGAGAGTTGACTGTATTTTCATTTTGTGACCAATACAATCTGGAATACTGTGAGTTTTGAGAAAGTGTTTTTTATTCAAACGTTTTTACGAACTCACTTTTTTTCTGTCTGTTTTATACTGTACTGTAGTGTACTGGAATCCCGTAGAAATTTTATTACCGATTTGTCTAACCACTTTAATCGATTGAAGTAAACATAGGAGAATCAGAAAACTTGGATAGACATCACGATATTCTGAACCCGGTGTTTTAGTCGCTATTTTTTGGAGGTAGTGCCCAAAATTCCATTTAAAACTAAACCACATAGGTACCTACTAGTTTTGATGAAATTTATAGACATGATAATTGACGAGATGAAGAACCAATACAATTAACTTCCACCCACTGCCGCTCCCACTTTTTTAAAACATAATATTTTCGGAAAAAATTATAAAAATTCGGGTGTTGTTCAGATGACCCATGAAGGGCCGAAACCACAAGTGCTCTGGTGATGAATTACCGTCTGATCCAGAGGTTTGATCGTCCTTATTGCCTTCAACTTGGGATTCAGAAACTCAAATGGCTGGAGCATTGTTTCCCATTCGCACAATCTAGTTTAGCCAAGTCGACGTATTTTGATTGTTTGGACTACATTGTCTTTGAACAGCTCATTGAGCTCACGTTTGTGCCTTCTCCTCCAAAAATCCGTCAAATAATACGAGTATTACTTGCGAAAGAGCCCAGTATCAGTTTTCATTACTGATTTTCATCTTACCGAGAGTAGGAGTGTCTTGAGCGTAAGAAGAGTGTTGAACCTTTTTTGACAAACATAGATTAAAAGCAGTGGTTTCCAAAAGCATTTTTTCGTCTCGACTTGAAGATCATTGGTAATTTTCAGAATTTTAGATCTTTTACTGGCATTAATTTTAATGTCCTTCATCATAACTACCTACAATTTGTATTCCAATGAGTAGGATGGAAGACAAGACTTGCTCCGTATACAAACAACGTGGACAAAATTTGCATAAATTTACCAATTGTATTAGGTTAGGTTAGGTTAGGTAGAGCTGGATGTCAGTGATCAATACTGACACTTAGACCAAAGTTGGCCCGTTGTGATACCACATGTATCGTGAAACCTTTTAGAGCTCCTGACGAAGCGTGCAAGACTGTAAATGTCTTTGCTTGGAAGATCACTAGGATCGTTTTAGTAGTAACCTCCTAAGTGGAGCCTACGTGTCTGTGTGAAAGAGCAGGGTAATTACAGAGAAGGTGAGGAATCGATTCATCCTTCTCCTCGTCCATACAGCTTCTGTAAAAATCATTTAAAAGTACGCCAAGCCGCGTTGCGTGCCTACCTTTTAAACAGTGCCCCTTTATGACACCTACAATAGAGCTTGTGTGCACTCTGCTTAGAGATTTGAAACACTTGGAGCGCTTTAAGTCTAGGCTTGGCTAAATTTGTTTTGTCGCCAAACAAGTAGTGATGTTGGCCCACCCAATGTTTGTTCTCTCCAAGGCTTCTTTCTTCAGCAAAAGTTTACACGTAGCGATGGGCATACCAATATTTAGCTTTTCAGGTAAAATGGGTAGTAATGTTCCACTTCCAGCGAGCTTATCAGCTTTACATTTACCTGGAATGTCACTATGACCAGGCACCCAACAGAGGTGAATATTAAACTGCTGCGCCATCTCCAACAGAAATGATCGACAGTTAAGGGCTGTTAGAGTTTGAAGAGACAGAGTCCAGGGATTTAATAGCAGCTTGGCTATCAGAGAAGATTGATATCACGTTTTCTTTGTGCCAAGATAGTTCTTTTATCGCTAGAAGTTCGGCCTGGAATACGCTACAGTGATTAGAAGACGGAATGAGAGACTTAAATCAGAGTACACATCCCCTCCAATCCAATTGTCGGTCTTCGATACGTCGGTGTAGAAATGAATTGATTGATCTAAAAATTCCACATCCTCCCAGGTGGATCTAGAAAGGTATGGTTACTTCAAAGTTTTTATCGAAATTCAGCAGTGGGATTGTGTAGTCAGTGTAAACCAATTGTATTGGTCACAAAATGAAAATACAGTCGACTCCCTCTAAACTGAATTCTCACGGGATATCAAAATTATTTCAAGTTAAAGAGTTTTACAAAAGGTTGATTTAGAGAGAAATAAATAAGTTTGGAAATTTGAGAGGAGTATACAACCAACATGCGAAAAAATTAATGTTAGAGGGAAACTCGACTTAGGGGGAGTTCGACTTAGAGGGCGTCAACTGTAGTTACATAAAATTGGTAGCCAATTAAACTATCTACAAGATTGATTATGACAAATTTTGCCCTAAGCTTGACGGTTAAGGAGTTATTGTGCTGTAAAGAGGGAATAAACTGAAAATCTTACAAAATACGAAATTTTAGCCTTTTTTGGGAGCTCCATAGCGCTGATTGTAGTGGTTGTACAAAAATACTTTCAAGGTCATATTTGTAGAAAAGTTTATTGTCTACAAAGTTTCCATATACTTTTTTGCGTAAAAATATACCGGAAAGAAGTTATAAGCAAAAAACTGAAAAAAGTGCCAATTTTTTGTAGTTTTTCCAGGATTTTGAAGGGGGCGGAGGGGGCGTGGTTGTGGAATTTTGAAATTTTCATCTACTAACCATACCATATAACATATCAAAAATTTAGAACTACCCAACCTTTTGTAGGGTAAAACCTCTCTATTTACTGGACTATTATCAGGTGGTAGGTATTAGTTTTTGGCAAATGAGGTGCCAAAAAAAGCTTTGGGCTAGAAACTTTTTAAAATTAATTAAAAATAAAATGCACGACTCGGTCGCACGTACTTGCTCTTATGTTCAAGACTCTGCTGGTTTATAAAAACATGGAAATTATGAGAGAAAAATGTAGCGAAGCATGAAATACGATATTTAAATAATTTAAAAGAATTCTTGTGACAGTTTGAGGTGCAAAAAAAGATGCTATCATAATTCTTGATTGAATATGATTGTATGAAAAAAAAAGTTTAAGATCATTGGAGCGGTTTTGAAAAAAATTAGTTTCTTATATACTAAATTCTTACAACATTTTTAAGGGCAAATTTTGGTATGCAAATCTGAAGTATGTATTTTTGTGTATATAGAAACAATACTTGAAAAAAAAAAATTGTCAACCTGTTGAGATATCGAACTTTCAAAAAAAAAAAATTGAAACTTTTTTAAAAATTCAAAAACTTTTTTTTTTGAAAATTTTGATTTGCAATATTATTTAGGTTAGGTTAGGTTGAAGTGGCTGCCAGTCGTGAAGACTGACACACTTAGAACATGAGTTGGTCCATTGTGACACCACATGAATCTATGAAACCCTTTTCCTTACTCGGTGAACCAATTGGAGCTTCTTATGAAGCGTAGAAGACTGCCTATGTCTAAGTCTGATAGATCACTAGGATCATTGAATTAAAAATCACCAAGGTGAAGTCTTCGTCGATGAGATAGAGCAGGGCACGTGCATAGGAGGTGAGGGATTGATTCTATCTCTTCCTCATCCAAACAGCTTCTGCAAAAATCATTAGAGAACACGCCAAGACGCGTTGCGTGCTTTCCTATAAGACAGTGTCCGGTTATAACACCAATCATGGAGCTAATGTGCAATCTACTTAGAGATATCGAACACTTAGATTGCCTTAAATCCATTACTGGCCAGATTTGTTTTGTTGCCAAACAAGTGGTGATATCGTTCCACCTATAGGCCAGGAAAAATAGGTTCCGAGGTTGAAAAAATTAATTCATGAAATATTAAAATTGGAATCGACGTAGAATTGCAACCTCTATAACATATCCAAAGTCCCCCAAAATCCCCGCATTAGCTTTTTGTGTAGATGCATTTGAAGAGGTGCAGACGGTGAGAATTTGGAGGTCTATCAAACTAAAATATTTGTTTGGGTAAAATCTAATCATATAATACATGTTTTAAGGGTAGTTTTTAACGCTGAATCTAATGAAACCAAATTCAAAATGATACAACCATCCAAAAAGAAGTTATAGTCCTTTTTATGTAATGATGACTTTTTTTCAGGTAAAACAGGTAAAATATTACCGAAAACCCTTTGAAAATAACGGTATGTTAATGAAACTTGGAATGAATGTTTCATTTGTCATAGGACTTAAGAATCAAGAGAGTCCCTAAAAATATCCATGGTGAAAGGGTGTTTTTTTTTAAGGGGGAGGGGACACAAAGAATGTTAACCATAACACCCACGAAAAAACTCTTACACTCATGAAATTAGTCTTACCGTTTTGAAGAAAAAATAAAATGCACGACAGGGTCGCACGTACTTGCTCTTATGTTCAAGACACTGCGGGTTTAAGAAAATTGTATATAAAAACATGAAAATTATGAGAGTAAAATGTAGAGTAGCATGAAATACGAAATTTAAATTGGCTAAAACAACTCCTTTGACAGTTTGAGGTGAAAAAAAGAAATGCCATCTTAATTCTTGATTGAATATGGTTATATGAAAAAAAAAAAAAAAAATCGTTTCAGCGGTTTTTTAAAAAATTAATTTTTTATATATAAAATTCTCAAAACATTTTTTAGAACAAATATTGGTATGCCAATCAGAAGTATATATTTATCTGTATATAAAAACAAAATTTGAAAAAAAATTGCCAACCCGTTTTTGAGATATCGAATTTTCAAAAAAAAAAAATTGAAACTTTTTTTAAAAATCCAAAAACTTTTTTTGGAAAAATTTGATATGCAATATTATTTTATCTCATTTAAAATTTGTATATATAAAATTCATTTAAATCCGTTTAGCCGATAACGAGAAAATTCAAAATAAAAAAATACGTTCCATGACAGGTACTATTAATAATTGATAAGTGTAAAATTTTATTATTTAAGGTAGTAGATCGTACTAATTTTAGTATATGAAAAAGTTTAATCAAAATCGTTGGAGTCGTTTTTAAGCAAAAACATATTTTCCATTGCGGTTTTTTAACTTTTGTACGGAAGGTACCGTTATTTTTTCATAAATGTAAATTTTTTTCTTAAAATATTGTAGAAAATACTAAAACACTCTTAAATTTCGAGTTTCAAAAAAATCAATCATGTCCTTTTCGAAATATTTGATTTTCAAAAAAAAAATTTGAAACAATTTTTAAAAATCTAAAAAATATTTTTTCAAAAATTTTGGTAAACAAAACTTTTTATATTTTTTGGAAGCTTCTGTATAAAAAAATTTATTGAAATCGGCTATACCGTTTTGAAGAAAATCAAAAATTAAAAAAATGGTTGTTTGGGAGGTACCATTAATAACAATTTTTGAAAAATGGTTTTCCACCCAAAGGAAGCCTTAATTGAAATAAATTTATTGAATTTTTTTTAAGAAAAGTTGTCTAGCTGTTTTTGAGAAAAATACGATTATGTTAATTTGCTAAAAAAAAATTGTATGGCAGGTACCGTTATTTTTGGTTCTAAAAAAAATGAAAAAAACGTAGTGTGGGCATAATCACCAAAAACTACTATGTACCAAGTTTGAAGAAAATCGATCTAGCCGTTTAGGCTGTAGACGAACAGACAGACAGACAGAATTGTGCCACCCACTTTTTTGGTCTTCTCTATCATCGTAATGTCATGTTTGATTGTTATCACGAAATTTTTTCTTACATGGCATTTTGTTTTCTTAAGTTTCGTTACAATTTTTTGGTAAGTTTTCTTAAGTGTTTTAACATTAAATTTTGTGTTAAATTTGTAACTTTTTTCTAAAATCAATTAGTGGTTAATGTTTTCTTAATTTGTGTGATATTGTAGTTTAAAAAAACGTTTGAGAAGTGTATTCAAATTTAAATGAGTGAAAAAACTACAGTCTGTTTAATATGGCCTACCCCATGTATTGGTAATATGGCCCAGTAGGCCATATTTGACACGTTTTCTCAATTAAAATCTATTTTTTTTCTATTTTGTATTTTAAAGCGAAGCGTGGATACAATGTGGGCACATGAAGACTGCTCAGGCAATGAACAATAATATTTTATATGTGAATTTTGCTCTTGTTAAAGTTAAAGTTCCTATCGAAAAAACATTGCGTTAAATATGGCCCACCCTGGACCATATTAACACCAGGTGGGCCATATTGGCAGCAATTTTTTCAAAATTGAATTCTGAAGTTCCTTTAAGTTTTGTTTTTAACTTTTTGTAATGTTCTTTTTTTTAATTAAATTTTCTAAAGACTGAAAGAAAAATAAATTTGTAAGACTGTGTTTTTTTTAAATAAAAGAATTAGACTTAAATGTATGGTTTTATTTCAAAAAATGTTAAGGGTGGGCCATATTTGCCGCACTTACTCTATCTATATCGCAAGTAAAAATCTATGGACGACCAGTTTACCACAAATGAGATGCCAAAAATATCGGGTGACCTTGAGAAACTTTAAGTTTTGATTACAAGTTATCTAGGGCTGCCCGATTTCTAGGACTTGTAGACCTTTTCTGACCAATTACTGACCGATTTGATGTCATTGTTTTGTTTTCAAATTTTCCATATATGAGATGCCAGATGTGCAGAGCCCTTATATTCTTATCCAATTTGGATTCAATTCTCCATATAACCGTGGCATGCAGGAATGTACAAATGAACATTTCTAAAAATATAAAATTATGGAGAGAGTAGAATAAGAAGTTAATATCTACCTACAGGAAGAAAATATACTATGCCTTAAGGTTAAAAAATCAAAAATGTCAAACGTTGGAATCGTCCACGCTGAAAAATGAAAAAACTAATACTAGAGTAAACTATACTTTTTACTTCATTATTAAAGTTCTTAAAGTAACTAAAATTAATGAACTCTGTGCTGTCTTTGCATGACAATTGGTTGAAACTTGATGTCATTGGATAATAAATATAGACACACTACTTGTTGACAATGGGTACACAATATTACTTCACTATATAATTAATTTAATATTTTTGTATCAAATAATTAATCCGACGCATTTAATCATATGAAACCCTCCATGTGGATGTGGATCTTTTATAAACAAAGTATGTTCATATTTATTTGTATTACACTATTACTATAAGAAACATTAATTGAACGGCGAACAATATCAGACGAGACGAGAGGCATACATACTCGTATATCAGAAACTCTTCAACAACAACTACTACAGAATAAAAATAAAATGCACGACTGGATCGCACGTACTTGCTCTTATGTTCAAGTTGTGTGGGACTTAAGAACTTTAAAAAATATTCAACTTATTATAGAAAAAGTATAAAAAGCATTTAAATCGTTCTTTTAATTGTATAAACAGTCTGATAAATAACTTTAGAGCTAAAAAAAAAGTATGTCATCTGATTACTTGAAAAAATATGAATACATGCAAAAAAAAATTTAAAATCGTTGGGACCGTTTTCTTAAAAATTAATTTTTTATAAATAAAATTTTTTAACATTTTTCAAAAAAAAATTTGGTATGCCAATTTCGAGCATATATTAATATACATTTAAAACTGACATTTCAAAACAATTCATCAACCCGTTTTTGAAATATTGAATTTTCAAAAAAAATTTTTTAATCTTTTTTTAAAAATCCAAAATTAACTTTTTTCAAAATTTTGGTATACAGTATTATTTATATTTTAACAAAGCTTTTGTACAAAAAAAATTTATTGAGATCGGATGAGCGGTTAATGAGAAAACCGAAAATCAAAAAACCGTTATATGGCAGGTACCGTTAATAAATGTTTTTGGTGATTTTTTTTCTTACCAGAAAGTACACTATGTCTACAATAATACACTGATTGCAAGTAACGTTATTTTTTGAGCTAAAAAAATTTCAATTTCCCCTTGGAGAGTTACAAAAAAACCTTAAGTTCAAAATTTGAAGAAAATCGCTTCAGTGGCTTAGGCTGTAGGTTGAGGTATGGACAGACAGACAGAATTTTGCCACCCACTTTTTTCGTGTTCTTTATCATCGTAATGTCATGTTTGATTGTTATCTCGAAATTTTTTTTTTTGCACGAATCCAAAACTTGCTCTATAGTACCTATGTATATCGCAAGTAAAAATTCTTTCATAGTAAAGATACAATGGTATACCGTACGCATAATGCATAATTAATTATAAGATGACAACAACCAAATTAAAAGAAAACATGAAAATGAATATGAAGAAAGTCTTTCGAGGGTGTTTCAGAAATTAAAAGTCAAGGAAAGCGAATAACAAAAATATAAACTTGTTTATACGAAGGACATTTTCGTAAAGTAAATTTACTATAGAAATGTGTAATACGTACAATTAGCTAAGCTGTATTTTTACGTTACTAAAGTTTGAAAACTTTAATTGGGAAAGCTGCTACCACTCATTTTTGCCCAAATAGCCTGGCATTATTTTTTCTAAACCAATTCCAATCAAAAATTTTCAAAGACAAAGTTTTACCTAATCCTCTAGGGCAGTGTTTTTCAAACTTTTTGGGTAAGCGACCCCTTTGTTAGTAAAAACATTCTGGCGACCCCCACATTCATAATAATACTTGGTCAGTTATTTAAAAAGCGACATCAATTGAAAACATCAAAAGCTCCTTTATCACACGGAGCTCTGAGGGTTGTCAAAATGAAAGTTATTGACACGAGTTCTGGAATTAAAAGCTGAATAATTAATGTTGGTACAAGATTCAAAATCTGGTTAGTCAAATCATTTGTCTGCCCCCACTTGGCTCTTAAAATTATCATTTCTCGCTGATCTTTTTGACCTAACGGGATTGATGAAAATATTATTACTGCAAAAGACAAAATGAGAGGATTCCTCGCAAAACTTCGTTTGTGTTCAATATATCATTTTTTTCCCTGTGTTCAGAAAATTCTTGAAGAAATTTCATCAGATGAATCCTTTCCATGACAGTAGGGTCTCACATTCCTCTCATGAGAGTTTGCTTATTTCGGAGAAAAAAATATTGAGTTACTTTCCAGAACTCGATTCTGAAGGTGGCAATGGAAAGAGGTGGGTACTTCATTCTTTTTATCAGTCCATCTGGCCGATATTCCGTCGGTAAATATGACAGAAAATCTTATCGATTTAGCTGCAGATGGTATGCTCAGAACTCAATGTAAAAACCATTGATAATTTCGGGATAAGGAGAAGAGAAGAGGAAAATATCCAGAGTTGGCAAAAGAGGCTTTAAGATTGTTAGTGTTATTCACTACTTCAAACATATGTGAACTCACGTTCTCTTCCTTGAATAGGAAAATGATTTAATTAATGTTAACGCCTCAAAGATACAACCAAGTTTTGAACACTTATTAAAAAAAAAAACAGTTTCCCCCATCTCACTTAAAAATTGAGTGTTTTAATTTTATTAGTACTTACCTAAAGGCTTGCAACCGCGACCCCCCTAGCAATTCTTGGCGACCCCCTAGGGGGTCGCGACCCACAGTTTGAAAAACACTGCTCTAGGGCAAAGAAGAATTTGAAATTGTGGCAAATTCCTAAATATTTCCTAGTAAAAAACAATACAAAGAAGTTGATATAAGATTGTTTTTATAAACTGTAAGTTTAATTTTGATGACAATTTTTGAACACACATTTGATTCTTGAATTCTTAGTTCAATTGAGTTCAATGCTTGTCGCAGATAATTTTCGCAGTCCGATCAGCTACATGTCTACGCAGTTCCCACATATCGATATACAGATATGGCGAATTCCTGGCCAATCAACCGCCAACCAGATTTACCACATTGCGATCGATGACGCAAGGCATTCTCCTCCAGTATTAAGGATGTCCGAACGCTCTTAGGAGCCGACGTTGACTCGGCCAACTACCTAGTTGTAGTCAAGGTAAACCTACGGATATCCAGACCAAATCTGAAAAACAGGAAGGTACTGTAAGGAAGTTCAACATCGGACAGCTACAGTCGCAAGAAATCACCTCTAGCGCCCTCTTAAATGGTTGTATACTGCCAACTTCAAACATCGAGGAACCAGTGGAAGAATTGCCAGGAAGCCATCAGAGACGCCGACTCTGACGAGCTGGGCCTCGCACGAACAGAAGAGGAGAGAGGAACACTGGCTTCTCAGAATGAAAAACAGAAAATATGAGGAGCGCGTGATCGATCGCGCAAATAGCGGAATGCTATTGCAGGAATGAAGTTCGGAAGTTTTACCAAAAAGTAAAAAGAGCGTCCCAAGGTTTAAAGGACTGAACCGAAGCCTGCAAGGGCGAATAGGGGAAAAAAAAATAGTGGAATCGCAGTCAATTCTGAGGATATGGACAAATTATTTCTGGAAATTGTATACATAACTACTTAAGCCCAATAAAACTGCTGGAATTGATGGCCTTGCGGCCAAGCAACTCAAAGTGGCTGGAGATGAACTGGTTAGGAGTATAAACCAGCTAATCTGCAAAACATGGTCGGAAGCAAGCATGCCCGATGAATGGAACCTCAGCATTGTTTGCCTGATCTTGAAGCATGGTACACTGAGCTGTACCAACTACAGAGGTACCAGTCTCCTTAGAATTGCATACAAGGTCTTTTCTACCATACTTTGTGAATGCCTGAAGCCATTCGTCAACAACCTGATAGCTTCATATCAGTGCGGATTTAGGCGTGGAAAGTACGCCATCGACCAAATACTCGCACTAAGGCAGATCTTGGGAAAAACCCAGGAGTTTTAAGTCGATACACACCACCTTTTCCATCGATTTCAAGGCCACCTTTCCCTTTGACAGTATCTATAGAGATGAGCTATATAGAGCAATGTCTAGTTTTCGCACTTCCCCAAGCTCGTTCGTGTGCGTAGGATAACGATGAAGAATATTCTGTGCTCCATCAAGGACGGCAAAGAACTCACTGATCCCTTTGATGTAAAAAAGGCTTAGGACAAAGGCAAAATGCTGTCATGCAACTTCTTCAACATCGCGTTCTTGCAAGAATAGAACGAAACTATCACGTCAATACTAGAGCCACATTATTTCAAAAGTTCATCCAAAAACTCGCTAACGCCACTGACGATATTGACATAATCGAACGAACAAAGCGTGATGTCAGTGAGTATTCAGGAGGGAGCCAAGAAGATAAGTTTAACGGTGAATGCAGGCAAGACCAAATACATGCTGTCAACAAGAAAGGACACCCAACATCGACGTCTTGGACAGAACGTCACTTTAGAAAGCTATAGTTTTGAGGTGGTCAGAGACTTTTTCTATCTGGGATCAGCTATAAACTCAGCGAACGATACAAATACTGAGATCAAACGATGAATTACTCTTGCTTATCGCTATTTTGTTTGACTAAAAATGCAATTAAGAAGCAAAGCCCTTTCTCTCTCTCGAGCAACTAAAGTGTCCATGTATAAGAAGCTTATTATCCCGGTCCTGATGTATGGTACTGTAGTATCGAAGTTTCACTGTAAGCAAACACTTATCAAATATGTATATGTAGCTATAATCGGAGTTGATGTAGAAAAACTTCAATGATACAAATTATCAAAAAATAGAAAGCTTAGATTCATTCAGATAGAGACTGGCAAGCAGGATATAATCTAAATACTATAGGAACAGAGGCATGGACACTATTAACCTTGGAAGAGAACGCCGCCGCCCGTGGGCTGTTTTGAGAGACAAATTTGCCGGGTGATTTTTGGTCCCGTCTACATAGATCAGGAACGGAGAAGAAGATACAACAACGAACTGTACGGGCTGTACAGTATACCGACCTATTACAAAAGTGAAAAACCAACGACTGAGATCGAGGTAGCTGGGTCACCTAGAGTGAATGGGCATGAATGATCCGACCCGGAAAGTCTTTGAATCCAAGAAGAGGACCTCAACCGACTTGGCGTGCGAAACTTGAGACAGCTAGCTAGAAATTGAAGCTTGTTGGTTAAGGCCTTGGTCCCCGCGGATTGTAGCGCCACCTTTAGGAAGTAAGTACAGTTGGTAACCGCTTCTGGCTGATTTGAATACACCCTCGAAGGCTCGAAGGACGGTGCAGTAGAGGAACCCAACTAACAATTTAACTTGTATAAGGTCCGATTTTTCGAATTTGGTAAACTATAGCTCGCATAGAACTAACATTAGCCTTTATTATTCAAGCTAACCGTTTTCCAATATTAATATTTGAAAATAGCCTGTTCAGTGACTTTTAAATTGAAATTGGCAAGTTGTATACAAGACTTGTATGCTTTAGTATGAAAAGGCCTGTTTAAGGCCTGTCCAAATTGTTTTACTGAAAGTAAATAAAAACATTTTGTATACGGCTTGCTTAAATAAGCGTGTTACACCCAGCAGCAAGATTTGACATTTAGTTGAAAGTATTCTGCAGCGGGCTTGACAAATATTCGAAAGTGTTCGTCATTCATATTAATAGATTGAAAACAAATAACTACTAAAAGACGTATTTAATAAAAAATAGTGAATAATTAATAAGAAGTTATTAAAATATTAAATGAACTTCGTTTTCAAGTGCCCAAAGTCGATTAACAATATGAAACGCGCGCTCGCAAAAGTGTTCCTCGACTGATGTGTTTCTTGTATGAGTTCGTGTTGTTTTTTTTAAATTTAAATAAGTGCACAACAATTTTTGTTTATTTTTGCAAACTTTTCTCGTAAATATATTTGTTTTTATTCTAACAGAACTACGCAAGAAAAATGAATGCACATTTGAATATTTGTTATGAGTTTGTTTGTACATAAAGTTTGTTTATTTTTTGCCTCAAATCTATTGTCAAATGGCACACGCACAATCCCAAAAAAAAAAATTTATTTTCTTGCAAATATCTTCCAACCAAAAAATCGTTATGAAATCTTTGTAAGGAATTCGGTATTAAATCGTTTAAAACTACTATGTTTTTTTAAGCAATAATAACATTTTTTGTAATTTGTTTTGAAAGATAGGTATAATAAAATGTTTAAAGCAAACTTATTAAAATGTGTCTTTTTTCTTGAATTATTTTGTTTTGCTTGTGACAGATGTTGCCCTCTGTAAGGAAATATAAAGTTTTTATAAAATGTTGGTAACAAACTTTTAGAAATGATTTCCTTCTTTCGTGAGCTATTTCGATTTGCTTCTGACAGATGCACAAATGATGCACAGAGATGTTCTCTGTAAGAACAAAAATACTTTTTATAAAATGGTAGTAGCAAACTTTTAGAAATGATTGCCTTCTTTCATGAGCTATTTCGTTTTGCTTCTGACAGATGCATAGATGGTGCCCTCTGTAAGAAAATATATGGTTTTTATAAAATGTGTGTAGCACATTTATTCAAATGATTGCCTTCTTTCGTGAGCTATTTCGTTTTGGATGTGACAGCTGTGTCCCTCTGTCAGGAAGTATATAGTTTTTATAAAATGTTAGTAGTAAACTTTAACAAATTATTGCTTTCTTTCGCGAACTATTTCGTTTTGCTTGTGACAGATGTTATATTTAAGCATGAATGAATCGCAGGTACTTGCTGTTATATAAACAAATAAATGTTTACCCAAAATATAAAGATGAGATGAACGATTGTAAGGATTTTAATTTTTCTTTCAAACGACCAGACAATTTAAAATCAACTTTTGGTTCAATAGGAATGGAAGTATAACGTATGATATTTTAAAATCATTTATTCATTTATTTTCAAAGTTCTTGTCATAAGAATGTATCTATGAAAAATATTAAAGATTTAAACATTAACTTGAAGGATCTTGTAGGTACATTGTAAGTTTTCAAACACTTCAAGAATCAATTGATTCACATTTAAAAAAAAAAAAGTACATACCTAGCAAGATTAAAGAAAAACGAATTAGGGTTTTTTATAAAACCAGCACATAGCCTTTGCTACTCATTTCTTGATGGTAAAAGTGTATAGGCTGTGAAGTATGCGTCAAGTATATCAACTCATTGAAATTTGTACATGACTCTTCTGAATTCCAATGGCCTAGTGGGTTGCGCGCTGGATCGGTAATCGGAGGGACGTGAGTTCAATCCTCATAAAAGTCATGTGAGTTATTAACATTTTTTCATATAAAATAAAATTCTTCACATTTCAGAACAAAGAATAACGCCGTTCAAGCCCCCCCTCCTGTGGAGAAAATAAACCCATAAAATAAAATTAATAATTATTAAATAATTGAAAGCAAACAATTCTTTTTTCAATACAACTGCATTGAGTGGCTTTTATAAGGCCTAAATGCAAAGTCTATATATGGCCTTTCAAAGGTCTTATTATACAAGCCATTTGCTTTCGTATAATTACTTGTTTAGTTGAGCAATATTTTGCCTTTTTAAGGCCTTATTACACAGTTGATCGGAAGCAATTTGATTGTATAGCACTTGCCATGACAGGTTTTAAGGGAATCAAATAGCTTGTTTAATGTCAGCCAAAATGATTTGCATAAGGTCTGTTTAAGTTTCTATACAAGCCAGAAAATAGCTTGTATTAACACTTAAACAAGTTAAATTGTTAGTTGGGAATACAATAACTAAATTGAATCTGATGGCGACAACTAGCTATAAGGACCGAGCTAACTTTAAGAAGGTTTTTGTGTGAGGGTCCACAGTAGTCGTACTGATTCTCAGTTTTCAAAGTATTGTTCTTATCATTGATCTTGTTGAAAGCATTACTCTTTAGGACCACATTAATCTCATAATTTTACTTTATTTAATCAAACAAAGCAGATTTTAAATAACTTCCTTGATAATGGGCATCTAAAATTTACCGGGAACTCTTAGGAATGGTTGTAGTTGGGGTTTCAACCATAACATAAACATATATTACTTTAGAAAAACAAGTTCAGGAAAGATTTCTTGGAAATCAGATAAGATCATAAAATTTAATGTCTTCCCTCCCTCTCACCCCCTATCTCCTGCCTCCTCAGGAGTATGCTTAACTGATTTTAACCTGGTTAATTTATCACATACAAATACCACATCCTCTTGAATACATCCTTGAATAAGCTAACATATCACCAATTTTGGTTTAAATATTAATTTTAATTTCTCAAGTTGTTGTTTCTTTTCAAAATCATATCGGGCGCCAAATATTTATTTTCTGCAGGCAAAACGCACATAATGAGAAAAATACCCAAACGACCTACTTGACAACATCAACCCTCAAAGAAATAGCTAATTAACTACAATAAGTCGTTATCCTTACGAGTTATCATTCTTTGCAAGGTCTTAAAGATTGTATCTTTAAAATACAACAACAAAGTAAATCTAATTACATAACTTTCTAGGGTGTATACCTATCTACTGGTCTTTTTTTTTTGTTCAAGTGTCGGGTCGTTGTCATCTTTATGGCATTTTTCTTTGACATTCTGGATCTTTTTTTGTATGCATTAATTATAAGATAAAATAAAAGAGGAGGGACAGCGAGGGTTTTGTTTATTCCTTAAAGTTTGATGAAAAGGTATGTGTATAGGTAAATCGAGGTGAAACTCATTTTAAGATGAAAAATATCCTTACAGCTGTGACCATTGTGAACAAATATTCCAAAAGGCATACCATAAGATTGAGAATCTAATTTTCGAGCGGATTGTTACGCTTTCGGGCGAAGCATATTTTAGCTGTGTCTCAATGAATTTTTGAAAGTGACAAGGTCGTGAAGTTTCAGGGTGTGTCGTTTATAAATTCAGATCCCTTCGCGAAGAAAAGAGAAAATTGCTAATTTGCGTAAAGAAAAGTTTTTTTTTTGTTTGTATTCAAAAAGTTTTTTTTATTTTATTTTATTTTGTTTCTTCTATTTTCTATAAATGTTTTATGATTCTGCAAGGTGTGATTGGTTTTAAATGGAATTAGACATTTAAAAATGGGCTTACAAAAGCTTTTATAGAAATAATAAATAGTAATGCCTTAATTCCTTTTTGAAGGTAAAGACATTAATGACTTTTTCCTTGGGATATTTAAATGTCTAATTGAAGTTTAAACAAAAGAAGAATTTTATGGCATTTTTAACTGTAAATCATAAAATGGATAAACACAGAAAAAGGATTCAGTTTTCTGAAAGGCTTATACTAAACATTGAATAAAGGATTTCATTGTTTTAAACTGTTTATGGGTTATAATAGAATATAGAATGTAACAGATACGCTAGTCATTTATCATCTTTTATTATCTGGTGAAAGAATAAAAGATTCTTATGATAATCACTGAAGGACGAACATGAAGTATCCTTACTGCAGGTTTTATAGGTACAAATAGTAAATAAAATTCACGATTGGCATTGGACGTCACAGCCACAACAGGTACTCGGTGTTATTTTTCAAAACTATAAACTGCTTAACTCTATTGAATATGAATGGTATTAGGTAAGTGTTTGTGAGAAACATGATAACTCAAAAATTACATTGACACTTTTGATCCAGGAGTCGGAAATCAAAATTACAGATACGACGACCCAGGTGACCTGACGTGCGTGGTTTGAAAGAAATTTGATATTCTTGCCAACGTGCAGCAAAAAAGCTGATTTTTACAAAAAATATGCGGGAATTACGGTTAAAAAGGTTTAAAAACACAAACAGCCATTTTTTGGATATCCAATTTGTATGTGCTTAGTCCATTGAAACACTTTTTCCTCCACAGCTTTTTAATACTTGACTTTTTGCTGGACGGTGGCAAGAAAATCCAATTCTTTACAAAGACATTGCGTCATCGTCCCTTGTTCGTATCTGAAATGTTGATTCCCGACTCCTGGATCAAAAGTGTGAATATCCTTTTTTCTATTTTTATATAGAGTTCCGTTATTTTTCGTTCATCCCGCGCCTCCCTTGCTCTTTTTCATCCAGGTTATCCATTTCTTATAGGCGATGTGCTAGCATTTTTGACTTTGACACTCCTGCCAATAATGCTGTCTTCCTCTGAAAATGGTCAGTCAAAATGTCTGCCTGAAGAAGGTCTTTTCCTCTTTCCATATTTTTTGAAGTGTCTTTGCCAAAATTTCTTGAAAACGGTTATGTTATGCACAAAATATATTGAATATTGGGGGGAAAGGGGGAAAAGGGGGGGGGGGGGGTTGAAATTCTGTTTTTTCTTTATTTCGGGAAAACTATCAGTTTTTTTTGAAAAACATGTGATAGTACAAATTGTAGCTACTTTTTTTCATAAAATCAATAGATCCAGAGAAAATCGTGGAAGAACTTCATCGTGGAGCAAATTTTTTCAAAAAAAATTATTAAAATTTCTTTAATCGATGGGCAAAATTTTTTCTACGATTTGTGTTTGGCTACATCTTCTCATTATAAAACCAAGTTTTTGGAGTGCCTGGGGTAAGGGGAAAGCCGCCATCTTGAAAAAGTAAGTGATTTGGTTTTTATTCAATAACTCGATTGAATTTTATTTTACAACACAATAATGACAAAATAAAATTATCTAAGAAATGAAATATTAAAAAATTCTGTAAGTTAATTAATCTTGAAGTTATAGCGTGTCAAAATCACACTATTGATTTTGTACTGTTAAAGGGACAGATAACAGTTTTTTGTAAATATATCCGCAAATGTTAATTAAAAAAAAAATTGAAGTTATATTATTGCTCATAAAATTATATACTAAAAATATAACGACACTTTTTTTCGTAGGAGCAACAGATTTGGGGAAAAGCGTGCACAATCCCGCCCATTACCTATTTTACCCAAGCAAGATGATGAAACAAATTTCATAACAGTAAAAAGCTCTTATTGTAAAGTTTCTGCATGTTATCAACAAAACAAAAATAAGCACACAAAAATACAAATGTTTTTTTTCAGCACACAATTTAAAGCTTGGGCAATCAATTATAATCGAAAAAAGAGTGTAGACTTCAGACTCCTTAAAATAATCTGCTACTTATATCAAGCAGAGCTTTGCTCGTCAAACAGTAAGTATTAATATCTTAAAAATGGTTCAAAACACAAAAACATACAATTTATTTCTGGACTTTTCGAAAAAAAAAATTTTCTAGAGGTACCTAACAAAAGCTGATTTGGTGGCCATTAGGTCAATTTAACGAGTTCGTAAAATTAGATTTATGATTACCGACTAGAGGTGGAAGTGGAACAAAACTGCTGAGTTATCCATATAAAGGTTGTTTTGCATAAGGTTTGACAAAAAGCTAGGGCATGTGCTTGTACATATATCAGGCAGGGGGATACCCTCTATTCAGGTGGAGTTTTTGAAAAACTATTTTTCAAAATAAATATGACCATACCTATTTCGATACAAAAAATTATATTTTTTTCACACAACATAATTTGTTTTCATAATTTTACGGCACAATTCAATTTGGGTGACCCGCTTTGCACATTCAAAGGGTTCTTCTTCTTATAACTTCCTTTTTGGGTCCTCTGTCCCTGTGAAATGTTCACCCAAAATAAAATGTCAATTAAAGTGGAAATAAGATGTTGTTGGATCGATTTTCTTAAAACTTAGTACATAGTGGTTTTTGAATTTTGGATGATTCCACCCAGCAATTTTTTGTTTTAGAACGCCAAATAATGGTAGCTATGCCTGCTATACAACATTTTTTAGCAATTTAACAAAATTTTTATTCAAAAACGGCTGCTCAATTTTTCTTAGCAAAAATTCAATAAATTTCTTTTAATAAAGCCTACCTTTGAATAGGTAATTATTTTTCAAAAAATGGTTATTAATGGTATGCACCTCCCAAGGAACCATTTTTTTTAGTAAACTTGAAAAAAAAACATGCAAAAGTTAAATGTTATTTCTTAAAAAATGCTCCTACGATTTTTATAAATTTTTTTCTGTATGCCAAGATTATATATAAAATTTTTGTAAAACTTACACAAAAAATTGTATGTCAGCTTTGAGTATAGTATATTAATATCCATTTAAGACTGAAATTTAAAAATAATTCATCGACCTATTTTGGAAAAATTGAATTTTCCAAAAAAAAGAAAAATTGAGTCTTATTTTAAAACCTTAAATAATTTTTCCAAAATTTTGATATGCAATATTGTTATATAAATAGGCTTGAATAAATTTTGTGGTACCATTTTCTCAAAAAGTATTTGACCGAATTGGATAAATTTTTGGTGGTTGGAAATCTATAGTCGCGGAGGGTGTGCGAATCACAAAATTAAGCGCTGTGGGTCCATTTTTGTCATTTTAAACTGCCTCTCGCTTTGCCTTGTAAATTCAAAAAATTAAATTTAAAAATAAAAAAAAATGTTTTTGCTTCAATTTTCAAATATTTTATTGGGTGCGGTGTCGAATTTGGACACGAGCGGAGTGAAAACGAGACTATTTTTTAAGAAATCCGCTCCAACGATTACTTTTTTTTTTTGATGTACTTATATTTTCTCAAGTAATCAAATGACAGACACATATACTTGTTTTTTTTTTATATTTTATAACCGTTTTTTGAAGGATTATGAATATACAAAATGAAAAACCTTTTATTTTTTTGATCATATTCCAAATAAAAATGAAAACTGTTTCCTTATTTAAAAACTACAATTTAGAGTTCGAAACATTTTAAAACTGCAAGCATAAGAAAATAACCTGTTTCTTATTTTTGCTCTACTGAACATTTTGAAAAATGCAGTTAGCCCGGTATTGCACTCACGGCCTCATATTTGATTAAGGATTCAGATGGCTATTTTAAATTTCGTATTTCATGCTTTTAAACGTTATTCTCTCATAATTTCTATGTCTTCAATTTTCTTAAACCCTCCAGCCTCTTGAACATAAGAGCCATCCATAGTCGTGCCTTTTACTATGATTATACTTTAAACAATTTTTTCACTCAAGTGCAATGGGTTGTGAAGTGAACAAAGCATCAGAAAACTTAAAATGTCAGGAAAAAGTGAATATGGAAATGTAAGTACTAAATTATACTGATCTTCAGAGTGCAAATTAAATCAAATTGGATTAATTGAGATTGGATTTAAATAAAATGCACGACTGGGTTGCACGTACTTGCTCTTATGTTCAAGACACTGTGGGTTTAGTAAAATTGTATACTTATAAAAACATGGAAATTATGAGAGAATAATGTAGAGAAGCATGAAATACGACATTTAAATTGTTTGTTTGTTTTAAAATATGGCGGGTTTACTGGTCAAGTTTTCATACATTATAAATTTGTGATGAAGTAAGTAATTAAGAAAAAACTTGCCAAATAAATCCACACAAATTTTAATCAGTAATCATTAAACACCAAATTTCTGTCATGATTTGGAATTGTTTCGATGTTACTCTACTTTAAAAATATCAGATATTAAACTTCATAAACTTAAAACTTGGCATACAGCTATTTTAGATCTCATTACCTTTTTTGGTTGACTTTTTACGCACAGGTTTCTCGTACATATAAGAACTTGGCTCTTTTTTTAACATTTATGTTTTTGTTGTGATTTCACTACTTTTTGCAAAGATTTATTTTGCCAGGTGAAAATCAAGCCCTACCACTCTACAAAGTTTCATAATTCTATGACAACTGAAAGTGCTCCATATCAATAATAGTAATTCTGATAAAGTGGGTGGATGGCACGCCCTCTGAATGGAACATTCCAAATTTTCGATTTATTCTTTCAAAGTACTTCCAGCCCTACCGACCTACCAATTTTCATTGTTCTACAACAATCGGAAGTGCTCCATATAATTTATAAGAATTTTTAAAAATGTGGGTGGATGTCACGCCCCCTGAATAGAAATTGTAATTTTCGATTTTTTCCTTTGTATGCACCACAAGGCCTACCGTTGTGCGAAATTTCATGTTTCTACGATGTCGGGAAGTGCTCCATAATTTTGATGATCTGTCAGTGAGTCAGTCAGTTACGGTTTTTGCGTTTTTAGAAGTCCTATATCTCGGAAATTACTAATGATAAAGAGTTTAAATTTGGTGAGCCACCTGTGTTTGATCAGCTCAGCAAATACTGTGAATTTGAAGTTTCTGACTTAATTGGTACTGAAGTTAGAGGGGGGTTGAAAATCGCCTGAGTTTGTTCCGGTAAAAAGGGTGTAGTGCCGCGAACTTGGCTGGGCACTACCGTGCCCATTGATAAAATTGGATTAAAATTAATTTGAATAGCGATTTAAGTTAAAATCTGGATTCAATGTGTGAATAATATGGTCAAAAGTGTGGACTTTAATTCCAAATCCAAAAAGCAATAGCACCAGTGGTTCTTATTACTCTTTTTTCGTATAGGTCTTTCTTGGGGGAGCGGGTCGAAATGCTGTATTTTAAAATACTGTATTGTCAAAATTCTGTATGATACTGTATGATACTGTATGGTCATAATACTGTATGGTTAATATTCTATTTTTCAAAATACTGTATTTCAAAATACTGTTTGTACAAAATACTGTATGATCAAAATACTGTATTTCATAATACTGTATCTCAAAATTATTCATCTCAAAATTCTGTATGAGCAAAAAACAATGTATCTCAAAATTTGTATCTAAAAAGAAAATTAGTTTTGCATAATTCCATTCTTAAACTTCCATTGTAAAAAATTATAAACAAAAAGCAGAACTCGATATATGAATATGTATATCATTTCTTGAAAATTCCATTTGTTTGGATTTTTAAAACCAGAATACATACATTAATAAGTCATAAATAAGTAAATAGATAATTAGCAATATTATTTAAGTAACTATATATGCATTATATGCAGAAATGCATTAACAAAAACAAAGTAACTAAAAATTACAACAAAACAAATCAAAATCACAAAATTCCTTGTACATTTATAATAAGCAAAGGAATTAACTTACGATTATAAGCAAAGTTTGAATATAAACCTAGATTTTTTGCTATTCTTTTTAAGTCAATATGGTTTAAATCACTAATCTTTCTCATTACATGGGCAATTTTTTATTGCTAAGAACAGTTTTCTTCTTTTTACGAATACGTTCCCATTTATAACTTTTTCCACTTGCGCTTTTGCAATTGTTTATGCAATTGTTGATTATAATCAATACAATTCATGTAAAAATGTGAGAGAGATACAAACAATTAAGAAGAAGAAAATGAGAGAGAGAAAATAAGAACAAGATAGCATTTATTTTGTTTTTGTTTTAATAAATGTTATTGTCCAAGGGAAGTATATCAGAATTTTATGCTAACAAAAAATTATTACTATATATTTAAAAAAAAAGTATTCTGTTTTCAAAATTCTGTATTTGAAAATGCTGTTAATAGGCTGAAAAATAAAAATCGTTTTGATAATGTAAACAAGTGCGCACTTTTTTACATTATCAAAACGATTTTTATTTTTCAGCCTATTTACAGCATTTTCAAATACAGAATTTTGAGATACAGAATTTTGAAATGCAGAATTTCGACCAACCAGAATTTTGAAATACAGAATTTTGACTTACAGTATTTTGATCATACAGTATTTTGTACATACAGTATTTTGAAATACAGTATTTTGATATACAGTATTTTAAATACAGTATTATGACCCATACAGTATTTTGACCCCAACGCCTTTCTTGGGGCTATTTAAAAAGCAAAAAAAGGCTGGCGGTTATTTTTTCCATTTGTTTTGGAAAATAAGACCCAGGCGATTTTATTAACGTGGGTTTTATGGCACTGCACCAATTATTTTGCTCATATAATTAAAAAAATTATTTGCTATCTTAGTTAGAAAAGAAAAATCGTTTGCCAGATGCAGTTTGAAAAGCCTTAAGCTTTTTCTTGGATGACTTTTTAATAATTATGTATTTCGGTTCACTTCATAAACTAATCAATGTATGCATTTGTATCGATCATCGATGTCAGGTTAAGTTCAATCCACACATTTATTAATCTTAAAAACTTAACCAGAAAAAATTGATCCCATATGAAATGTTCACATGAAGCACTTGCATGCTCCTTCATTGACAAATCGAAAACAAATAACACAACTCAGCAGACGTAGGTCAAGTTCAATATTGATACAGTGATATGTTTTTGCTGGCCGAGTTTACCTCCAGCCCCATGAACACCGAAATTCAAATCAGCACATTTTTATCGAGGCCTACAGTCACCTATTTATCCACCGATAGCCAGCTCAGCTATATTCATTTGCCTGGATACAATTATTTACTGCATGCTGCTGTAAATACCTTTAAAGTTGAAGTAAGCTATAGTCACAGTTAGTTCGTGCTTACGAATCGTTTATTGGAATATTGTAATAAAATCGTGTATATTTTTATTCAATTTGTGTGCAGTAACATTAATGTTTATTTAATTGTTGAAATCAATTTATTTGTATTTGCAATTATGTTCTCATTATTATGTCATTTCATTGTTTTGTGTGTCATCACACTAGCATTGGTATCTGGAGTGAGTATAAGAACAATCCCTTAATGTGATGTGATAAACTTTAGATTTTAAATATTTTCCTGTTTTTGCAGGACAGATTCAACGGTGTCCAGGATTACTTAAAAGCCTCACAGCTTCAACCAATGCACTCCATCGAAATAGTTGAAAAGAAAATTGCAAATGTCGATGCCAGTGCTTCTAGTCGCCTGGATGTGATTCATAATGAACAACATCAGTTGCTTCATGAAATCCACCAAGTAAATCAGAGTCTCACCCCATTGCGACTGCAGCCTTTGAGCTTAGCTCGAAAGCATTGCATTCAAAAATATGCACCCCAACTTGTGAGTCAAAGCAAAGCCCGATCGAAACTGAAAGTTTGCCATTACAAAGCTAAGCATGGAATAGAATCTTTGACATCCGACGCCAAAGCCTCTTTGAATTCAGCCAAAAGTATTGCATTCAATCAATTTGAAGAAGTCCAAAGCAATTGCAGTAAACTAGATGTGAAAAACGAAACTGCTTTAGAACTGTGCTACATTAACTATGTATGAAAGTGTTGCTCAAAAATTGAGAGATATCAAAATTATAAAGTAAATTCTCTTTCTGTATAGGTTGAATTGACCACAAAAGCTATTGGCAATGTCTCAAAAAGTGCTCTGGACCATTTGGAAAAGAGCTTATCCGATGCATCAGTTATTTTACGAAACGCCGCTCGATGCACTTATCAAGTGACTAGTGAAGTCTTGAAGTCTTTAGGAGCAACATTAAAGGATATTTCTAATTGTCAAAGGGGTGTAATCGATGTAAGTCCTTCGGAGGTTTATCAAAACAATGAAAAATTTGACAACAACTTGCCAAAAGATAGTGGAGATGAAATTGATTTAAATGAAAATGCCATACAAATGGAATGGGAAAATTATGATGAAAATGATGAAATTTTAAGCAGATGAGGAAAAATTTCTCATTTTTGTTAACTTTTCCAAAAAATGCACTAAGCTTGATTTCAGAGAAACCATTTTAATAAATTGAAAAAAAAAAGAATTTATATTTTACTTTCAAACATTTCACTTTGAAAACAGTGGTTTTCTAGGTTCACAAAAGGTAAGTTCATTCTGTTTTTAGACAATATTCCTAAGAATAAATTATTAGAAGGAAAGACTTGTTATCATTTTCTTAAGAATTTTATTCACCATCGATAGTATTTTTCATTTGAAAAAATCTTAATAAACTCCAATTATCCTTCTGCGAATAAGAGATTTTCTAAATAAAAGCTTAATTTTAATTCGAATTTAATGCTTTGTTTAATGACTGATGGTACCTAATAATAAATTTTATACATACAGACTATGTATGAAGGAATTTTGTACATTTTATTTTATACATCCGAAAGTATTTGTTTTAATGCTCATTACCACAGCTTTGAATTAATTTCCTGTAAGAAGTTTATATTAAGTGCTTTTTATATGTGTTTTCTAGGTATAATGAGAGAAAGGCATTTGATGATTTTGGTTTTGTGGCAGATTGCAGATACTTAATTTTTGTATAGTAAAAGTACCAACAAACATACATATATTTCTATGTATATTGAGTTCACTCAGAAAAATATAAAAAAAAAAATCTGTTTACAAAAACAGCTCCAACAAAAAGAATTCGATGTCTAAGTGATTTCTGTTGAAGTAATATTTTTCCTGTTAACTTCCATTAGAAAGGTCTCTTTTTTTGGCTATTAAACTAAGGAAAAGAAACAGACCTTCATAATTCATAATTTTTATTACCTAAATGTGTATCCATATATAACTGTTGGTCAAAAAATAAGGCAGTTTCCATTCATTATAAAGGACGAAAATAATTATCCTTTTAGTTTCAAAATGCATGAAATTGGTTAGAATGAAGTTCCTTATGGCATGTTTGGGATGGGGAGGAGGAGGGAGAGGGGTGTTTTGTTTTGAATGGATGAATTAATTTGAGGAATTTGAGGGACTTGAGCTACTTTAATTTCCCTAAAATGAGGTGCCAAAAATCGTTTTGACCTTGAAATTTTTTTTAAATTCATTAAATATTCATTTAAAAAAATCTATGGCTGACCAATTACTAAAAATAGTTGACCTTTTATCACGATCTAGAAATCTTTCGGATGGTATAAAATTTTGGTAAATTTCCCTTAAATGAGGTGCTAAAAATCGCATGTGATCTTGAGAGACCTTGAGAAAGTTAAAACCTTGATTAAAAGCTATGTAGGGCTGACCAATTTCTGGGACCAGTTGACCTTTTTGACCACTTACTGACCAATTAGATGGGATATTTTTGAATCAAATTTCCCTTATATGAGGTGCCAAAGGTCCAGAGCCCATGTGATACACAGAATATAATGCATAGAAAACACAAAATTCATGCTAAGATTTTTCGTTGAGCCCTGAAAAGTCAACCTGCCATTTTGAAAACCCTGAACTCGTCCTGGCTAGCAAATTCTGTTTTTTGAGACCAAGGGTAACCCTGAACTCGCCCTGAAGATGAACAAGGTTTTTTGATGGGCGAGTTGAGGTGAAGAATAAACTGTCAAAGTGGCATGAGCTCTAAACATTTGTTTTGTTGTGGATTCACATGCTGCACGAAATTATCGCTTGTTTTTTAAATACAAATTCAAGAAATACACAAATTTACTATAATAGTAGATAAAAATTGAAATAGAAAATGGAAACTGTGGTTTGTTTTTATCCATTTTCAAAACAAATTTTGTTTCTTTCTTATCTCAACAACTCAATTGAAGACCCTTTGTTGTTTTTTGAGAACCGAAAAACCTAGCTTTCTTTGAAAATTCTTAGGGTTGTCAAGAAAACCAGGGTCAACCCAAATTAAACTTCAATGAACGAAGCTATTAAGTTAGGTACCATATGTTTCTTTGCACACTTTCATGAATTTTACTGGAATTTGACTCCTTTTCACGAAACTTTTAATCTCTACAAATATATGCAAAATGAAATGGCTGCTGTAACTTCCGTAATGTGTTCCAATTATACAAAAAAAATAATCTTAAAATTTTCCAAAAGTCACTTGAAAGATTTTTTTAAACTTCTAACAAAAAATATTTTTTCTTTTTACTTCAAGAGATTCGCGGAAACCTAGAGTTTCTTTCACGGAACCCTAGGGGCGATGACGAACCGAATTCCGCTAACATGCAAATTGCACCATTCAACTTGGACGACGTAGGCCAACAATTCCGTCCACCCGATCTTGACGAAGTGAGGATAGCTATATCTAAACTTAAGTCCAATAAAGCTGCTGGAGCTGATGGCCTTGCGGCTGAACTATTCAAAGCGGCTGGCGATGAATTGGTTAGGAGTATGCACCAGCTCATCTGTAAAATATGGTCGAAGGAAAGCATGCCCGATGAATGGAACCTCAGCATTGTTTGCCCGATCCTCAAGAAAGGCGATCCTCTGGACTGCACCAACTACAGAGGCATCAGTCTTCTTAATATCGCCTACAAGATTTTCTCTGCCGTACTTTGTGAACGCCTGAAGCCATTCGTCAACAACCTGATGGTGATGGGTCCATATCAGTGTGGCTTTAGGCCAGGGAAGTCCACCATCGACCAAATATTCGCACTACGGCAGATCTTAGAGAAAACCCAGGAGTTTCAAATCGATACCCACCACCTTTTTATCGATTTCAAGGCCGCGTATGACAGCATCTATAGAGACGAGCTTTATAGAGCAATGTCTAGTTTTGGCATCCCTGCCAAACTCGTCCGTTTGTGCAGGATGACGATGGAGAATGCACGCTGCTCCATCAAGGTCGGCAAAGACCTCACCGACACCTTTGATGTCAAAAAAGGTTTTAGGCAAGGCGACGCGCTGTCATGCGACTTCTTCAACATCGTTCTTGAAAGAATAGTACAAAACTCTCACGTCAACACTAGAGGTTAAATCTTTCAAAAGTCGGTCCAATTACTCGCTTACGCTGATGACATTGAAATAATAGGACGAACAAAGCGTGATGTCAGTGGTGCTTTTGTGAGCATTGAGAAGGAAGCCAAGAAGATGGGTTTAACGGTGAATGAAAGCAAAACGAAGTATATGCTGTCAACAAGAAAGGACACCCAACACCGACGTCTAGGACAGAACGTCACTATAGACAGCTATAATTTTGAGGTGGTCAGAGACTTTTTCTACATAGGATCCGCTATAAACTCAGCGAACGATACCAGTTCTGAGATCAAACGAAGAATTACTCTTGCCAATCGCTGCACAGTGGTCTCAAAAGCGAATCTAGCGGGTCAAAAGTCCAAAAAATATGCATTTTATATCAGGGCAGGTAGTACATAGGTTGATTGTACACATGTCAGAGAGAATGTACAGAGTCAAATTAACTGACAGAAGACTTTAGTTTTCAAGCAATAATACCGTTAATTGCAGACACATCATTCAGTCATTGTTCGTTCAATATTTAATGATGGTAGGACTTTGTTTACCTATTATTTGTTTGAAAAGTCATGAACTTTTTTGTTATTATTCCCAAATGTACTATATTTAAGAAGGTTAGTAATTTTGTTTATTTATGATTTATGGTGTTTTAACTAAACGAACTATGGCATTTACTTTGTTAGTAAGAAAAAATTGATAAAGCATTTATTCTGTAGGCTGCAACTTTTTCTGTACAAACCTGTACAAAAAGATTGAACTTAAACTAAGTTCCAGGATTAATATATATAACATATTTTAATATTTCATCTGCCCGTTTTTGCCCGTTTTCGAAAAACTATAACATAACATCTTACAGGTTATTTGACGACAGTGGTCCAAATTCTTCGGCTAAAAGTGAAAAACCATCAGTGGAAAATATCTCAGAGGTCAACATAATATTAGCTAATATAGTTTTACCTATGTTCAAACCATAATTTAGTCCAAAAACTGGCATTGAGACATCATTTCATCATTATTTCTGTGACTTTCTAGTCTTTTAAAAATATTTAATTGTTCACATAACCATGAAATAACGATTCTCTCTATTTGGCACCTGCTAGGCTATTTAGGTGTTTAAATAAGATACGGACACACACACCACTCGTTTACAAAGATTTTGATTTTTGACCCGCTAGATTTGCTTTTCAGCCCACTGTGCGCTGTTTCTTCGGGCTAAGAAGGCAATTGAGAAGCAAAGCCCTCTCTCGAGCAACTAAACTGTCCCTGTATAAGACGCTTATCATCCCGGTCCTGATGTATGGTGCAGAGGCATGGACACTGCTAACGGTGGATGAGAACACGTTAGGCTGTTTCGAGAGGAAAATTCTCCGGGTGATTTTTGGTCCCGTCTGCATAGATGGGGAATGGAGGAGAAGATACAACCACGAACTGTATGGGCTGTACAGCGACACTGACCTAGCCACAAAAGTGAAAAGCCAACGACTAATGCTATGTTTCCACCTAAGGTTTATCTCAGTTTAGATTAAATAAATCTTTTTGGAGTTTCCACCGCACAAAAAAATTTAAAAAAGATTAAATCTGACAACACTTTCAAAAATGCAAATGGCGCTTCAATTTTTCTTATGAAGTGCGAAAGAGATAGAATGTTTTATTCGAGTCAAACAATGAAGAACTGAATCGAGTCTCGAATGAATCGTTCAGCACCATGTTAAAATAGGTTAGTTTGATTTGTAAAACTATTTGTCCTAGGAAGATTTAATAAGATTAATTTCTAATCTCCAAGATTAACGAAATATATTTGTATGGTAAATCTTCAAGATTTAAAGAAGATTTGAGGTAAATCTTATTAAATCTCAGATTAGCGTTAGGTGGAAATGTAGCATAAGATGGCTGGGTCACCTAGAGCGAATGGACACAAATGCTCCGGCCCGGAAAGTCTTTGAATCCAACCCCGTGGGACAACACAGTAGAGGTGGACAGCGTAAAAGGTGGCGCACGCAAGTGGAAGAGGACCTCAACCAACTTGGTGTGCGAAACTGGAGACAGCTAGCTAGAAACCGAGCCGGCTGGAAGAAGCTTGTTGGTTGAGGCCCTGGTCCACCCCGGACTGTAGCGCCACCTTTAGTAAGTAAGTAAGTAAGGGTTCCGCGGAACACAGTTTGGGAGCCGATGGTCTATTCAGTTAAAGCAGAGTGTATGTATGTATCTTTTAAATAGGAACAATTACGTGCATGCTTAATATCGAAAATGCTATTAAATTCAGGGAGTGGTACGATATCCCGCTTGAAATCTCGAATAACGAAATCTGGCATTCTATTTTGCAGAAGGTAGGTAGGATATCTCACGCGAGATTTTAATTTGCGAGATTTTGATTTAAAAAAATGTACCTATTTGTTGTAATGCAGTTAAATTTTTTGAGATTTTGATTTGCAAGATTTTAGTTTGTGGGGTTTTGTTATTAAGAGAAAATGACAAGCGGAGATTGGTCATACTGGCCTTTTTTCAATATGTTTTGTATAACTCTGAAACTAAGCCGATTTTAGCAATTTAACTCTTAAAACTTTTTGTTTAAAGTTAATTGAGGCCGTGAGTGCAAAGTGGTGTAACCCATTTTTTAGCATTTTTGATATTTTTGTCTCGTATTTTTTCATTTTTGCATCAAAAGTCATCAAAGCTAAAAATTTAATTTCTAAAATATCTAAGCTTTACATAAATATGACGAAGCTCAGTTAAAATAGTAAAATAGTATTAAAAATCGATTCAAAACGAAAAATATGATAAAAAAAAGTGGGTTACACCACTTTTGCACTCACAGCCTCAATTTTCATATCGAAAAAAAAAATATAAAAGATTTTTAATTAGAAAATCAAAGATTTCATTTTTTTTTCTAAATTGGGCAAAACTTTTTTTGAAGTAAGGATATAGGCTCAATGCTCTTGTAAAAAAAAGGAAGCGCTAAACCTTAAATATGACATGTTCAAAAGATTTTTTTTATTAAAATCTGACAGAGATATAACCAGGGCTGTGCCTAGGGGTAGGTCAGTGGGGCAGTTGCCCCAGGTGCCTTGCCACAAAAGGCACCGGCCGTACCGCAAAGTGAGTGCCATTCCGTGAAAGGTGCTACCGTGCTATGTAAGTCGCCGCACCGGCTGTTGGTGCGTCGAACTCAAGTAGGTAAAATAACTACAAATTTGATTTGTAAAATAATTATTGCTACCTATCATTATTGAGCAACTCAAATTGATTGGGTAAGATACGTTGACTTTATATCGAATCGATATATGGGTGATTCCGTCCCAACTGTGATTCTTTGTGTCCAGTGCTATTTTTGTTATTTAATGTTAAATGTTCGTATATATATTTGTTTAGAATTGTGTAAATGACTATTTACTACAATCTACACTCGATATCATAACCAAAATTCCTACTTCTTCCGCATGACTTGGAAAAGTGTAGTTCCGATTAAATCTATTTTTTTTAATGAAATACTTCATTGAATAGAAATGTTGTTATTAAAAAGTTTGAGGGCAACACTTGGCTGACAAAATTATGCAAAAATTAAAAAAAAAAAAACTTATTGCTGAATAAATAATCATGAATGAATGTTGTCCGAGGATTTACTTTTATTTTTGAATTCAAAAGATTTCTCGCTGAATCGCCATTTTGTTTTAGTTTCAAGACGTTTGTATGGTGGTTTTCTTGAATAGGCACTATTTATGTATATGTAGGTAGTCGTTTATTTTTTTAACGTTGTTGTACTATAAGAGTGATATGTTTTCAATCGAAGAAAGTTTGTTACAAACTAATTTGTCAGTACCGTGGTAGTATTTTTTAAGCATATTTTTGGTTGATTATCAGAATTTTGTATTCCTTTTAACGAAATATGTTAAAATTGTCCTGGAAATTATTTTTCTCATTAGCATAGATGTGTTAGGTCACATAAACTGTCTAAATGTCAGTACCGTGGATGTCAGTACCGTGGCACCATGAAATTAAATTAAATTATTTCTTGCAATGATACTTACTTTCTACCCATTTTCTTTATTTAAAGAGTAGCAATACCTCGAAAGAACCAAACAAAAATTATTCCGTGCAATAAAAACTAAGTAATAACCCAGCACAATGAAAAGGGTTACCTTTCAGAAGAATATAATACAAAAACGAAAAAGTTATACATATTTAAAGAAAATAAGGGATGTTCAAAAAGAGAGAAAACAAAATACAATAAAAAAAGTAAAAGAGCTCCATTATCGTCTATTCCAGTTTTAGTACATTTCACCATATTTTTTGTTCTTTAGAAGTTGTAGCAAAATGCTTTTACAGATTTGATACTCTGACTAAATGAAGCCAGAAAAACGAAACAAAAATTGTTTCCAATAAGTTTAAATTTTTGAATTTTTTTTTTAAATAATCACAGTTGTCAGAGTTGACCATATATCGATTCCATAAGATCGATTTTTATAATTTCGGCACCAGTTTTTGACTGTTTTAAACACCGACTGATCCAAAAATACAAACAAAATTTTAACGACTTTTTAAAAAGATGATTTCTCAAAATGTAAACAGTCATGAACATTACGATGTTTACAAGCTCACGCTTCTGATCTGATTAAAATACTTAGTACTTGTTTTGAATTATCATCAATCACCATTCAGCACCTGCCATCCAAGCGATTGTTTAAAGCTGAATAATAACATATGTGTTTAAAACAGAGTTTACAATTACCAAAATCCAATGACTGATAAGTTCATGTCAAAAAATTTTGAGATAACAATCAAACATGATATTACGATGATAGAGAACACCAAAAAAGTGGGTGGCAAAATTCTGTCTGTCTGTCTGTCTGTTTGTCTGTTCGTCTACAGCCTAAACGGCTCGATCGATTTTCTTCAAACTTGGTACTTAGTGGTTTTTAGTGATTCTGCCGAAACGTTTTTTTCATTTTTTTTTTAGGACCAAAAATAACGGTACCTGTCATACATTTTTTTTTGGCAAATTTACATAATCGTATTTTTCTCAAAAACGGCTCGACAACTTTTCTTAAAAAAAATTTTAAAATTTATTTAAGTAAAGGCTTTCTTTGGGTGGAAAACCATTTTTCAAAAATGTTTATTAATGGTACCTCCCAAGGAACCATTTTTTTAATTCTTCAAAATGATATGACTGATTTCAATTATTTTTTTTATACAGAAGCTTCCAAAAAATGTTAAGAGTTTTGTGTACCAACATTTTTGAAAAAATATTTTTTGGATTTTTAAAAAATATTTCAAAATTTCTTTTGGAAAATCAAATATTTCGAAAACGGCATCATAGATTTTTTTGAAACTCGATATTTAAGACTTTTTTAGTACTCTCTAAAATATTTTAAGAAAAAATTTTACATTTATGAAAAAATAACGGTACCTTCCATACAAAAGTGAAAAAACCGCAAAGGAAAATATTTTTTGCTTGAAAACGACTCCTACGATTTTGATTAAACTTTTTTCATATACTAAAATTAGTACGATCTACCATCAAAAATTATAAAATTGTACACATAGCAACTATTAGTAGTACCTATCATAGAACGTATTTTTTTATTTTGAGTTTTCTCATTATCAGCTTAACGGATTTAAATGAATTTTTTTATATACAAATTTCAGATAAGATTAAATAATATTGCATATCAAAATTTTCAAAAAAAAAGTTTTGGGATTTTTAAAAAAAGTTTCAATTTTTTTTTTTGAAAATTCGATATCTCAAAAGCGGGTTGACAATTTTTTTCCATATACACATAAATACACATAAATATATAGTTTAAATCTGCATACCAAAATTTGTTCTTAAAAATGTTTTAAGAATTTTATATATAAAAAATTAATTTAAAAAAAAACCGCTCCAACGATTTTAAATTTTTTTTCCCATACAATCATATTCCATCATGAATTAAGATGGCATACTTTTTTTTCACCTCAAACTGTCAAAAGAGTTGTTTTAGCTAATTTAAGTGCAGTATTTCATGCTTCTCTACATTTTTCTCTCATAATTTCCATGTTTGTATACACAATTTTCAATTTTCAAGTTTGCTAGTTTACGCGAATCACCTAGTATGCAAAAAAAAAAAAAAAATAGATAACAACAAAATTAACCCCTAGGAGGGGATGAAAATAAAAATCTACAAAAATTACGGATGTGTGTCGTCTTCATTTGGAGCTGATTTAGGTCCATCCAACTAAAGAATCTAAACAAAAAACACACAAATAACGACCACCCTAATGTATATGTATGTACCTTTAATAGATCTTTATAAATCTAACCGCTAACCCTTTTGAACTAGAGAAATAGCTACGTGTGACCCTTTTATGGGTTTTATTTTTATTGATCAATAATAATTATAACTGCAAACAAAATTATGTATGTAGGTACTAGGTACATACATAGCAACTTTCATAAATTAAATATTTATGGAGGGACATCATGATAAAATATAAAAAAGTGTCACTTCATTCATTTGTAGTAAATTCAGATTTGAAAAACCACAAAATAATGTAACAAAATCATCCCTGAGGTGTTTTAAACATGACCATTGATTTAATATTTTTAAAACTTTATAAACTGAATAATATATCAATGTCAAGCTTTGAAAAAATAAAAATCAATTTTTCCAAGCACCAGAGTAGGTAGTAGGTTGCTAATTGAATTTATTTCAGCCCGTTCGTTGCTCGTTTATAGGAGTGGAAGAGCAATCTGTTGTAAAAAAAAAATGAGTATATAATATTAAATTTTTGTTTGCCAAAGAGAAAATATCCCCAGAAGAATGTTTATATACGATGTTATAAGGCATAAAAGGTAAACTTCATAATAAAAAAAAAAAACTGGGATCTCAAATTACGGTACACAAAGTAATATACATTTATATTTGTAGTTATTTGATATTTCCAAAAAATAATCAATTGTGTTTCAAAAAAGGGTTAGCGAGGATAGTGTTATCTGGATGTGTATCTTTTCTTATAGATTGGTATTATGTTCTCATCTCAAACAAATAAGGAAGGATACAAAATTTTCAGAAATTCGTACCCGAATCCCTGCGGGCGTTGCTACACTTTATAAAAATCTTTTGAATGATGAGAAATCAAAAAATAGAATGATAATAGAATAAGATTATTTTGTATCTTCATTTGGAAAATGGCTGAAATTTATTGACCTTTTCCAAGTGATTCTTGCTACCTCTGGTCTATAATTCAAAGTTCAGTTTTCAAGAGGATTTTAGCTTTCCGGAGACACTGACATATATCAAATAAAATGCACGACTGGGTCGCACGTACTTGCTCTTATGTTCAAGAGACTGTGGGCTTAAGAAAATTGTATATAAAAACATGGAAATTATGAGATACAAATGTAGAGAAGCATGAAATACGACATTTAAATTGGATAAAACAACTCTTTTGACAGTTTGATGTGGAAAAAAAGAATGCCATCTTAATTTTTGATTAAATATGATTGTATGGGAAAAAATTTCAAATCGTTGGAGCGGTTTTTAAAAAAATTAATTTTTTATATATAAAATTCTTAAAACATTTTTAAGAACAAGTCTTGGTATGCAAATCTTAAGTACATATTTATGTGTATATAAAACCAAAATTTGAAAAAAAAATTATCAACCCGTTTTTGAGATATCGAATTTTCAAAAAAAAATGTTGAAACTTTTCTTAAAAATCCAAAAACTTTTTTTTTGGAAATTTTGATATGCAATATTATTTGATCTTATCTGAATTTTGTACATACAAAAATTCATCTAAATTCGTTCAGCCGATAACGAGAAAATTCAAAATAAAACACAGGTACTATTAATAGTTGCTAAGTGTAAAATTTTATAATTTTTGGTAGTAGATCGTACTAATTTTAGTATATGAAAAAAGTTTAATCAAAATCTTAGGAGTCGTTTTTAAGCGAAAAAATATTTTCCCTTGCGGTTTTTTAACTTTTGTATGAAAGGTACCGTTATTTTTTCATATATGTAAAATTTTTTCTAAAAATATTTTAGAAAGTACTAAAAAACTCTTAAATACCGAGTTTCGAACAAATCGATCATGTCGTTTTCGAAATATTTGATTTTCCAAAAAAAAATTTGAAACATTTTTTTAAAATCCGAAAAATATTTTTTCGAAAATTTTGGTACACAAAACTATTAATATTCTTTGGAAGCTTCTGTGTAAGAAAAATAATTGAAATTGGTCGTACCGTTTTGAAGAAAAACAAAAATAAAAAAATGGTTTTTTGGGAGGTACCATTAATAACCATTTCTGAAAAATGGTTTTCCACCAAAAGAAAGCCTTTACTAAAATAAATCTATTGAATTTTTTTTAAGAAAAGTTGTTGAGCCGTTTTTGAGAAAAATACGATTATGCAAATTTGCTAAAAAAAAAATGTATGGCAGGTACCGTTATTTTTGATTCTAAAAATATGAAAAAGACGTGTGGGCATAATCACCAAAAACCACTATGTACCAAGTTTGAATAAAATCGAGCGAGCCGTTTAGGCTGTAGACGAACAGACAGACGGACAGACAGACAGACAGACAGACAGACAGACAGACAGAATTGTGCCACCCACTTTTTTGGTGTTCTCTATCATCGTAATATCATGTTTGATTGTTATCTCAAATTTTTTTTTTGCACGAATCCAAAACTTGCCTTATAGTACCTACCTATAATCGCAAGTAAAAACACTGGGCCTATGTTTTTGTCTGAAGATGACAGACGTGTGTTCAAAAGGATTGTAAAAGTTATGAAAATGGCCAATAGTCAATTGTGTGATCTGTAAAATAATAAATTGGTCAATGATTATTTAAACGCTATCAGATTTACAAAGAGCTCCCATATCAAAGTTCTTGGTTGAGCTTTTTTGGACCTGAGACTGAGAGGAGCAAATAAACAAATATTAATATGTACATACTATCATTTACTATGTACATACATACATAATGTACAGATGTGATAGGTACATATAAAATATAAATAGATAGTTCCTTAGAAGCTGCACGATTTCATGAAGAACAATTTTCTCGAATAATAAATATCTAACTAAATGATTGCCCATGACCATAACTCGTACACTATGATGAAGCTCATCTGAATTACGAAAACGTGTCCTCTTTAAGCTTTAAGAATTCAAGCAAAGTGGTTAATTTGTGTAAGTGATATCATTGTTGAACACACATAGTATTGATTATTATAATTAATTGCTTTTGGGTTTTTGGTTTCAGGGCTTCACCAAGCAGAAGCAAAAGCAATAAATAAAATACCTTATTTTCGAAATGATTGCCAATGATACATCAATGTCAATTTGAACTTTGATCTCGGATATAAATTAATTCAGTCAAGTGAATTTTAAACTCAAAACCAAAAAAACTGAATTGTATTTTAAAATTCTCAAAAATGGCTTCGCAGATAAAAAAAAATCATAATTTATAACTTTCAATTATGATGTATCTACTCAAAACTCTGTAATTTAAAAATTTTAATAATATAAATTTTGCTTATTCTTCTTTCTTCTGTGTCTGTTTTCAAATCGAAAACTTATCTTTTATTTATAAAAAAACAACGAAATATACAATACACTGCTGGGTCACACGTATTTGCGCTTTTGTTAAAGGGGCTCATATGATTTTAAAAATGGTGTTAATGACATCGAAGAAATGGTAACAAAGTTCGAAAGGCAAAGTTTCGAAAGATAAAGTTTCGAAAAACCCAAGTTTCGAAAGGACAAAGTTTCAAAAAGATAAAGTTTCCAAACACAAAGTTTCGAAAACGAAATTACGAAAGTTTCTCAAAAAATCAAAGTTTTGGAAGAAAAAGTATCGAAAAACAAAGTTTCGAAAAAAAAGTTCCAAAATCCTTGGAACTTCGTTGTTCCTTGAGTGATTTCAACAAAATTGAGGTGATAGCTGATGCATAATTAAAAAAAAAAAAAAAAAAAAATCGCGATAGGGTGTTCCAAAAAAAAAATGTCAGCTTCGTTGTTCCTTAAGCGATTTCAGCGAAATTGACACAGGTGATAGCTGATACAGACTTAGAAAAGAAAAAATATTTTCAAAGTAGGGTGTTCCAAAAATAAGTCAACATATTCAATCAAATTGACACAGGTGTCAGTTGATATAGAATTAAAAACAAAAAAAAGTATTTGCATTAGGGTGTTCCAAAAAATAATGTCAACTTCGTTGTTCCTTGAGTGATTTCAATGAAATTGACACAGGTGATAGCTGTTAATAATAAGAAAAGAAAAAAATATTTGCATTAGGGTGTTCCAAAAAAAAATGTCAGCTTCGTTGTTTCTTGAGCGATTTCAACGAAATTGACAGGTGCTTATCATCATCGTGTCCTGTAACCCGGGCTGGGGCATAGGGCGTCAACAAAACGTCTCCATCCTTCACGGTCTGCTGCAAGGTACTTTAGCTGTGGCCACGTCTTTCTCTGGGATTCTGCTTCCGCTAAGACAGTTGATTTCCATGTTGTTCTTGGTCTTCCAACCCGCCGTGCATCCTGAGGATTCCATTCAAAGGACTGCTTTGCAATTTCATTGTTTGGTTTCCTCAGTGTGTGACCAATCCAACGCCGCTCTTGACTTGTCCTGCGCCACAATTCCTCATTTGATATTATTTGTGGCCAGCGAATCTTTAGGATGTGGCGAAGACAGCGATTCACAAAAGCCTGCAATTTCTTCGAAATGATAGACGTGACTTTCCAGGTTTCACAAGCATATAACAGCACGTATTTGACATTGGATTCGAAGAATCTCAACTTAGTGCGTAAGGAGATTTGACTTGATTTCCAGATTGGGGACAGAGTACCGAAGGCAGCACGAGCTTTATTTATTCTACTTTTAACGTCCAGATCCGTACCACCGTTTGCAGAGACAATACTGCCAAGGTAGTTGAACTGTTCCACTACTTCAACTGGCGTCTCCTGTAGAATAATACGCTGCTGTGTGGAGCGGCCTGTGAGCATTATTTTTGTCTTTTTGCTGTTTATTCTTAGACCACTCGACTCTCCCTTCACTTGCAGTGTTTGGCACATCCCGTTCAGCCCACTGATGTTATTTGCCAGTAGACATATGTCATCGGCATAGTCTAAATGACTGAGCCTTTCGAACGGTCTCCATTGAATGCCCTGTCGCTCTGCTGTACCTACACTGGCCGTCAATACGTCGTCCATCGCCAGCAGGAAGAGAATTGGCGATAGAACATCCCCTTGTCTCACACCCTGTTGCACTACAAAGGAGTCGGATAGCTGCCCATTGTGCAAAACAAAACACCTTGCGTTGTTGTAGGACTCTTTAATAATGGCAACTATTTTTGGTGGAATTCCTCTACCAAGCAACGATCTCCATATACATTCTCGGTTAACTCGATCAAAGGCTTTCTCAAAATCCACGAACATGAGGTAAAGCGGTGATTGAAATTCCATCGACTGCTCGAGGACGATACGCAGGGTGTTGATATGGTCGACACACGATCGACCACTGCGGAAGCCAGCTTGATGCCTCTTGAGTGTAGACTCGATTCTATCCTTTATTCGCTCAAGTATGATTGTTGCCATTAGTTTTGGGAAAACGGACAAAACGGTGATACCACGCCAATTGTTGCAATTCTTTAAGTCACCTTTCTTTGGCAACTTAACAATCACACCATCCTTCCAATCCCTGGGATAGCTTTCGTTTTCCCAAATGTTTTTTATCAACGGATGTAAAATACTAGCCGCTGTTACGGGATCGGCTTTCAGGAATTCAGCTGGTATTCCGTCCAGTCCAGCTGCCTTGTTGTTTTTGAGGAGATTTATTGATGTACGAATTTCCGATTCTGACGGGGGTTCGATGTCAATACCCCTATAGGACCTGCGCATCTCGTTTAGTTGGGGCACTTCAACACTCTGCTCAACTGAAACCTCATTTAGCAGGGCACAAAAATGGTCCTTCCATCTACGAAGCTGATCCTCAATTGATACCAAAAGTGTGCCATCCACATCCATTACAGGATGATTGGTGTTGCTTTTTTTCCCGATAACATCTTTGGCTATTTGGTACAATTCTCGGATATCTCCTCTTCTGGCAGCACTTTCCGCATTATCTGCGAGTCCATCCAACTTCACCCTCTTGTCACGTCTCACACAGCGGTAGACCATCTTATGTGCAATGCGGTACTCTCTTCGCAAGTCAGCCTTTCGTTGAACATCAGCTTCGGCATTTATTTGGATTTTCAACGATTTGCGAAGTTCGATCTTATCCCAGGTGTCTTGGGATATCCAAGAGTCTCTACGTCTCGTTCGCTTGGGTACAGTTTCGGATCCAGCCTCCATAAAAACACTTTTAATTTCACCCCACATCTCATCAATTGTTGAATTCTGGATTCCATTTAATGACGAGGCTCTGTCGTTAAGGGTGGTGACATAGTTTCGACATATGTTGGGGTCATTTAAAGCATTAGTAATGAATTTTGTGCTCCTTGCTGCATCCTGCGCTGGTTTTTGTACGGCAGCGGTTCGTAGTTTGAGACTCATCAGAACCAAATGGTGGTCGCTTCCCACATCGGCATTTCTTATACTCCGGACATCACACATAGACTTCCTCCATCGCTGCTGAATCATGATATGATCAATTTGGTTTTCGGTTTGACCATCCGGATGCATCCAGGTAATTTTGTTGCACGTCTTATGCTTAAATACAGTCCCACCTATCACAAGACGATTCGCGTTACAAAAGTCGACAAGCAAGTCACCATTTTCATTCCGTGACCCCACGCCATTTCTTCCCATCACGCGTTCCAGTCCGTAATTGTCTGAACCGACCTGGGCATTAAGGTCTCCCATAACGACTATGATGTCGGCTCTCGGAACACTACTGTAAACCGAGTTAAGATGAGTGTAGAACGCGGTTTTGTCTTCCTCGGTCGCTTCATTTGTGGGGGCGTAGCACTGAATAATTGTGACGTTACGAATTTTTGAACGAAACCTTGCTGTCATTAATCTCGCAGAAATGGGCGCCCAGGAGATCAAACTACGCCTTGCTTCTTCGTTCAACATAATTCCGACACCATGCAGCCTTTGGCCACCCTCTCTTTCATCTTCGCCGGAATACAGCATTCTCGTCTGTCCAGTGTCTGATCTGTATTCAGCTCTTCCTCTCCACTTAGTTTCGCTTATGCCCAGGATACTGATGTTTAGACGAAGCATTTCACGCTCAACCTGCTCGTATCTACCATCGCTGTACAAGGATCGAACGTTCCATGCTCCGATTTTCGTACGTATGCGGTAGCCAAAAGTAACATTTGCGCTTCTTGAAAAATTTCTTCTATTTGTCAACGATTCATTTATTATTATGGCGTCTTGATTGACGCTCGTACATGAAAGATGCCGCACCCCCAAATCCGATGTGCGGTTTACTGCAACCGAAGCTACAGAAGGATTTTCTATAAAAAGATTACCTCTTGGGGACTCATTTCCATTTGTTGTCATAATTCATGTATTTGCTTATATCCTTCCACCATGGTGTTTTCCGAGATATGATTAATAACATACATAAGCTCAGATTTGACAGGCACACCCGCCTTTTGTATGGTCAAACACATAACTGCTCGAGGCCGCCCACTATGGGAAAACAGACGCCTTTTGTAGCCGCCCAATATGGGTGACAGACGCTACCTGCTGCTGCCGTTGGCCTTTTACCAAAAAAAGCTCCTCCGCCACCAGACTATCATGCCGTTGACCGCTACCTGCAGTTCATCCGTCTTAAGGGGGCTTTTAACCATCCCAAGGACAAGTTTGTGCCCTGACCAGCAACGCTGGGTTGTCTGCTTATCCCGGCATCCATTCGGTCCCCCTGCACGTTAGCGTTACCCGCCCTCTACCACGCGGAGGTGTGCATAGGGATTTTCCTATCATTGAGCCTAGGGCCATATGGCGTCCTAGCACTCTCAAGTACTTATACATAATTAAAATTGACACAGGTTACAGTTGATATAGAATTAAAAACAAAAAATATTTGTAACAGGGTGTCCCAAGAAGAAATTCAACTTCGCTGCTCATTGAGCGCTTTCAACGAAATTGACACAGGTGATAGCTGATACTGAATTAAAAAGGAAACAATAATTTTCAACAGGGTGTTTCAAGAAATGTCATCACCGTTGCTAATCTCACCCGATATAAAAGTATCATTTCACACAATATGTCAAATAGATTTATATAGATGGTGGGAAAAAAGATTTTGTCTCATAAAAACGAACTCTGAAATATCATAATAATAGATGATTCTCATCTGAGAAATCGAATAATTTGAGAAGTGGTCTTCATTGTTGTGGCTAGAGGTGAATTCTACTAGAATTTTTATCTAAATTTTTACTTACATACTCATACAAACAAATACGAAATTTTCACACAAATCGTTAGAGCCGTTTCTGAAAAACCAATTAATAATGAAAGTGGGTAATGGTGGGCACGGCAGTAAGTGCGTTCTGTTAAAACTATTTTTTGAATATTTTTTAGTTGAATAAATTGTGAAAATATCATCGAAACCATTTATTTAAATCGTTTCCAAGTAAAGGTGGGTTTCATAAAAACTAATGATAATTTCATCGAAGTCAATGCAAAAGGAAACCTCCGTGAGTTGGTAAGGAGGGGCTGATGTACTATTCTTAGGGGTAAATTGTATGACTGTGCAATGTGCATGAAGACACTGCTTGTTGTTACAACTCCTGTTCCTAATGGTCAGGGTGATATTTGCATGATTTTTTATGAAAAAAGGACGCAAGCAGAAGGATCTTCATCTCCGCAAAACTAAAGTCTCTGGCTTTTGACAGAGGCTCCCATAATTTCTCTTATATCAGTATGTCCCTCGTTGTGACTCTACAATCGCTTCCTATTGGGAAGGGAATATCAGATCCTTGAAGCTTCAAGGAAATGGAGAATTGGAAGATAGAAATGGTGTTTTCAACAAGGCAGGTGTCACTTACCCTAGTAAGTATAAGACTCAAAAATAGAACTAAAGTTTGATTTGAATAGTCTTCCACTCAAACCATTCAGAACAAATCATTCAGAGTCTTACACCAGGTAGAATTGAATGTCCCAATTGTAAAACCAATTTTTTTCAATTGAATCTTTGAATTTTATTTCAAAAACAACATAAGTCACACTTATTGTACGGTTCAAGCCAGGAAAAACAATTTTTTGGAACAGGTGTTTAAAAAATGGAAGCTTATTCCTATTCTGTTGTGATTGTGAAATGGACTTAGTTGCAAGGCAATGTGTCGTTATTGTGCCGGTCACAGATTTGTTTATTGAACTGAGAACATCGATGAAGACGACCACACAGTGTGTTTCATTTGGAGGAAATTGATTGCTAAATATGCAAGTGACAAGTACCAACGTTTGAAATTATTTTTTCTTTTCTAATTCTGTATCAGATATCACCTTGTGTCAATTTCGTTGAAATGGCTCGAGGAAAAACAAAGTTGACATTTTTTACTTGGAGCACCCTAATGTAAATATTTTTTTGTTTTCAATTCTATATCAACTGTCACCTATGCTAATCTCATTAAAATTGCTCAAGGAACAACGAAGTTGACATTTTTTTTGGGACACGCTTATGCAAATATTTTTTTTGGTTTTTAATTCTATATCAGCTGTCGCCTGTGTCAATTTGATTGAAATCGATCAAGGAACAACGAAGTTTCAATATGTTGACATAGTTTTGGAACACCCCGCTTTGAAAATATTTTTTTTCTTTTTTAATTCTGTATCAGCTATCACCTGTGTCAATTTCGTTGAAATCGCTCAAGGAACAACGAAGTTCCAAGGATTTCGGAACTTTTTTTTTCGAAACTCTGTCCTTCGATACTTTCTCTTCCGAAACTTTGACTTTTCAAGATTTTCTCCTTTCGTAACTTCGTTTTTCAAAATTTTGATTTTCAAAACTTTAGCTTTTCGGAACTTTGTCCTTTCGAAACCTTGGTTTTTCGAAACTATATCCTTCGAAGCTTTGCCTTTCGAAACTTTAGGTTTCGAAACTCTGGTGGATTCCCGACATCAAAATGCGTAAGAGCATGAAATTCGACATTTAAATTTCGCAAAAAAACTTCTGTTATAGTTTCAGGGAAAAAAGGTTACTATCTGAATTCTTGAACAGATTCGAATGTATGCCAAAAGGAATTTGAAAATCGTTGGAGTTTTTTTTTTTTAAACATGCAATACAATTTTCAAAACATTTTTAAGGAACATTTGGTATGCAAATTTGGAGTTTGAGATCTTGTTAATAAGATAAAAAACCACCCACACAAAAAACAGAACAACACAATGTGGTATACCAAATTCCATGCAATGGTAAAAGTAATGAAGAGTGCAAAATGGTATACATAGGTACAACTAAGCGTAAGCTTGCAGTGAGATTGTCAGAACATGAAGCTGATGTGAGAAAGAAGAGAACAGCTACAGCATTCTCACAGCATATGGTAGAAAACGATCACATGGCAGACTTTGACAATGTAACAATACTGGATAGAGAGAGCCGCACCACCACCCGCTATACGTTAGAAAGTCTTCGTATCCAACAAAAAATGTCAATAACAATGAATCACAAGGAAGACATTGACAACATAAGCTCTGCATACGGTGTTGCCATTAACAATATTTGATATGATAAAAAGTGATATTAGGTTTAATCTTTGTTGTCCAATAAGTGTTTTAATTTATTTAATTTATTTTAATTGTGTTGTTAATTTAAATGTTAATTTATTTTATTTTTAACGTAAAATCATAAAACAATAGACAGAAAATGTAAAACCAAACATTATTTTTTCAAAATCAAGTAAGTGCAATAGACCAAATTAAATAAAATTAATAATACCTCTTTACTAATTTTAAATAAAAATATGTATATACATGTCCAAAAAATTTGATTCTAATACCAGTATAATTGTATAATTGTTCTTAAAGCTTAATAAATTGAACCCCTGAGGAAGCTGGAAAATAACCAGGCGAAACGTAGGGTAAAATATGAATTAGTTGTTTTAATTAATTGCATCTACCTAAATGATCATAAAAGCCCAAACAACAATAATTACAAAGATAAAATTCTAATTTTCAAAAAAGTTAATAAGTCGATTTTGAAATACCGAATTTTCAAAAAAAAAATGTTTCCTTAAATTCACTTCTTTTTGGAAGTTATTTTTATAAAAAAATATACAAAATAAATATACATATAATGAAAACATTTAAATCAATAATAGAGGGATTGGGTACGATATGTCGACTTTTAAAATATCGACTCCATAAGATCGACTTTTAAAATCTCGACAGAAAAAATCTCGACTGGTTAAAAGACCGACAGATCAAAATATAGACACAAATTTGACCGACTTTTTAAAATGTCGATTTTTCAAAATGTCGATTCTCAAAATGCCGACAGTGATCGAGATTTTATGAATCGAGATTTCAACAGTCGACATTTTAAAAGTCGACATTTTGAAAGCCGACATTTTGAAAGTCGACATTTTGATCAGATCATAGTTTAGGGAATGATGTTTACAAGCGCGCGCTTGTAAACATCATTCCCTAAACTATGATCTGATCATTATTATCTAATATCGCATTGTCATAGTTCAATAAATCGCATTTTTTGTAATTTAATTTTTGTTGCCTATATATTTTGACGCCTTAATTGCCCATTATTCAGGGTCTGTAATGTGTTTTAATATTAAAACAATAATAAAACATCCAGAAAATGAGGCAGTCAAAAGTACGAAATATAAGGTATAATGTAGGTAGGCAACAAAAATGCGTTCTATTGAACTTTCTTGAAGCTAAACTAAAGGTAATATAAAATTAATAACCACCTAAATAAGTTAATTATTTTTATTATAAGAATCAAATAAGAACTTGTGTCTTAAACATAGTCTCAAATTTTTCACAGCATCAAAAAACTGTTGTTCCTGTTAAAAAATCAGAAAAGAATTTATGATTCTTGAGTTTATAGTTATTCCGTGCAAACATTTAAGGCAGAGCTTTGTTCTTTAGGTTACTTTCAAATGACCGACAGACAAAATATCGACAAGTCAAAATGTCGACTGGTTAAAATGTCGATTTATATTTGATATCGACTTTTCTGTATGGGAAGAATTCCGACAAGTCGACATTTTTCTCGACTTCTATCAGGGCAGTCGACTTTTTGTCAAATCGACATTTCAAACTGTCGACATTTTAGTAAGTCGGTAAAAACAAAGTCGGTATTTTAACTTTCAAAAAAGTCGATAAAAGTCGACATTTTAACCAGTCGACATTTTTTTTGTCGGTCATTCGTACGTAACCCATAATAGAGTTCTTAGGGGGGACACGGTGAATAGTTGCTAAGGGTAAAATAGTTTTCTAATTGATATCTAGTAGATACACCGTCATTTTCGAGAAAAATGAGATTTTCTTCAACAGTTTCTAAACATTTGTATGGAAGAACCTTTATTTTTATATGAAAGTAAAATATTTCTTTAAAATACCCTGGAAAGTGTTTAAGAACTATTTACTACCAAGTTTCAAATAAATCGACTGAGTTTTTGAAATATTGAACATTTTTCTAAATCCGAAAATTTATTTTTTGGAAATTTTGGCACACAATAAATTTAAACCTTTCGTCATACAAGAAAATCAAAAAATGTATTTTTGAAAAATTGTTTTGAATAATGGCTTCGATATACGAAGGTATATCCTTTTCTGAAAGTAGTTTCCTGATGCATTTAATATTTCATTTTTTGAAATATGTACATACATATATCCACTTTCATGACTTTCACTTCCATTTTTCAATTACTGTTTAACCAAAAGAGATTTGAAATTTTGTATGCTTACGCCCGTTTGGAGATTTCGTTGAAATTTGTACAACTTTTTGTTCATTCGACCTCGAAAAATGGTCCCATTGTTTTATATTTCCTTTGTTTTATCCAAGTTCTGCTTGACAAAAGGCGTCTGATTTTGAAATATAAAACAATCTGTAAATTTCTTTTTCTGACAAAGTCCGATTTTATTGCAAGGTTATGAAGCACCCTGTACAGCATTTTCATCTATGTAGGTAAATATGTATGTAATCTTGAAAGTTCCCTTTATTCAAATCAAACTGAAACGATATCTTTATTCGTTCAAAAGTTGAAATTTTTGCAATGAAAAAAGTCATTCAAAATAAATAAATTAATATGTTGACTTACATTTTCAACCATTTCTGTGTGCGTGTTGTACCTAACCTTGGTCGAAAAAAAGTCATTTGGTCCCATAAATTACCGGTGGACATTCTTGACACACCCATTTATATTTTTTTTAGATTTAAAAAAGGGCCATTTGATACCAAAATTATGACATCAAAAATTCATTGCTATTTCCCTTGATTCTTATTTTATTATATTTTGTAAAATAAGGTCCATGTGCTTATTGCACGTAGCGCCTTTGAAATCTGAGAAGCAAGAGTGTGTAATATTTCCTTATTCTCAATAAGTTTTGTTGCTGTATACCTACTCTTGAAGGACCTTAGATATGATGAAGATGATGTTATGTGATTATCCTATTATTTAATTTGGTTTCTATTCCTGGCTCAAGGATTCGATAATCAGCTACTCAATTCAATGCTCAGCTCATATTGCCATAAATCCGAACACGAGGTTGTTGTTCAACTTAATTGTTTTTTTGGTGGGTAACTTAACTATCTATGTATGTATTGAGCTTTAATTTATTTCTCATAAAATATGAACGTACGAGTAGTTCTCTTCACAAAACATTGTTACTACGAGTCAGCTATCATAACGAATAGATTTAGTAATTAATGTTGGAAATGATCTGGGGAATCTTGTGATTTGGGTTTTGGGACTATGGACTTCATCACTACTCCAAATTCACAATCATATTAAATCAAAAGAGACTTTTTCCTAAAAAATTGTTTCATCAATTAAAAATCTACTTTTCCGGTCATGGCAAAACTTCACAAAATTCATCCGGCCAATGTTAAATCACTGAATGATGAAAATAGTACCTAGTTATATGGTAAAAGGATTTCTGATGTAAATGAATAGCAACTGCAGCATAAATTGCAATCCTATTCCTTTTAAAACATCATGTTTTATTCCTTTACAAAAAGAATGCCAATTAAGCACTTTTATTCAATAGAGTTGTGCTTTTTGCAGGCAAGCTATACGAAAAAGGATGAAAACACTCTGAAACAGTGCTGGAGTAACATGTAGCTAAAAGGATAAGCCTTAGGCTTAATTCTGCAAAAAAAAACGCAAAATAAAAAGAAGTTGGTATATGAAGAATATTCAATGCAACATTTCACAAAAGAGAATAGCAGAGGATTAGGTTCTTTAGAAATGAAAGAAATATAACAGAGCTAAGCAAAATAAAGCTTACACAGCTTATATGAAACCAAGTAAAGTTAATTAAGAGATGCTGAGCGTATTTGAAAAGAATAGATGAATTCTAGTAAAGGTCTTTGTTATAATTTATTTTTTGAATAACTACATATTTTCTCAAAACTTTTCTTCTTAGATAGGAAAATGCCATTCAAAAAGGCCATGCAGCTCTGAATGAAAAATGCATTTAGCTTTTCATTTCAAGACAATTTTGTTATTATTGAAAAAAAGTTAAAGAAAGCTATCGATATAATATTATCGTCGTATTTCTGGCAGAAAACTAATACAACTAAAAAAAAAAACCTTAGCTAGGCCGTAGCCAGACAATTATTTCCGGGTGATGTATTTTTTTCAAAAAAAAAAAAAAAAATTTTAATCGATTGAGCAGATAAAACGAGCAATTTTCATGGGTTTCCAAAATCTTGATGAAGTTTACAAAGAATTGGAGTACACCTAACACCGCTCAACACATTTGGTCATATAAACCAATGTGTGTGGATAAGTTTGAATTTTGAAGAAAGCAATAACATACCTCTTTCATAACTGCCACAGTGTCTCGAGCAGCGGGTACTTTGGAACTTTGTGCAATAAAGTTATGCAGTTTGTGGCTGTTGCATGGTGTCCTTACAACGTTTTTTAATTTCTCTCTTGATTTGGTTACCACAACCTCGAATTTCGGAAAGCTTATTGGCAGATCGGTAAGTTCCTATTCCCACACTTGACGTTAGAGTTCGAGTGAAAGTTTCAACATCTTCCTTAGCTGGGACAAGATAACTTTGTCCAATATGGCCTTGCCAGTTAAACAGCGTTTCCGAAAACATCTGCGTTAAAAAAGCATTTGCAGAATGTTCTCAAGTTAAACTGCAGAAGTCTTCTGTTCGAAGAGGCAAATAGAAGTTCATAAGCATTTTGTTCGATAATGCAGTTTGTTTAAGTCACATGTTTGAAAACATCATCTGCGGTGCAATTTTGCAGTAAAAAATCCAGTTGACGACATAAATATTGAGAGACCAGAGAACGTAAAATGCGCAAGAAAATTGAGTGACGTTGACAAAAAAGATGTTGTGCAAGCAGAACGATTGTATATATTTGACAATAGCAATATTCGTATTAAAAAAATACGATAATTTGACAATGGAATTGTTGTTGACTTCACGTTTTCAAAAACGGCCAAAAACAACTATCTTTAGGTGTAAGTTCCATCCGACTTCTCTTCCTGAACTAGCTCACCAGAGCAAAGGGGAAGTTAGATATCCGAGAGTCACTCTTGAGTGTTTTCGAGGGAAAGTTCTCTCTCAAATGTAAAAGCACATTTAAATATTTATAATAAAAAGGACTCATCACCCTTTTAGTACGAATTCTTTTTATACATGTAGTATATTATTTTAACTTTATTTAAATATTTTAATCTTGTAGATCCGAGCATTTAAAGCAAAGTTAGGATTTTTTGAAGCCAATTGAATCGATGTACTTTAAAGATTTTTTTATTTTTTTTTTTAATTAAAATAAATTTTAAGGTGGAAAAATTTAGATATGTGCCCCTGTCGCCTCTCCCATTTCATTTAACTATATAAAAACACATTAATTTGTAAAAGGAAACTAACTGTTTAAGAAAATATTTTTCAAAATTGAGAAAGTTTTCATTCACATTTGCATTTTGAAAAGCGAAAATCAAATCGTTCTGGGACTCAATCTGCTCTCTAGTATGAAATAATTTGCTATTCTCAAAAAAAAATATAGATTAATAAGGCCTGACATTTTATACTTTAATTAAAAACCTGAACTTATAAGATTAGACATTTAAAACCAAAGTTATGTGCAAAGCGGAACTTTTCTCCACTGAACATGGTCCACGAACAGACACTCATTGGTGCAACAACGCTGAGCAGCAAATTCAGAAATATATACTACTGCAACTCTGCGCTGCATGCAGCTCTTGAGTTTGTCTGTTGCCATAAGAACCTGTGTTATTCACTTTCACTGCATGTTTATTTAGGCTCAGCTGCGAGAGGTGAGATACATCGTTTGTTTCATCGAAAAGTGGAATGAATGAAAATGTGTAAGGTAGCCCTCTTTTGGTTGCCAGGAATAAATTTTATAAACGTAGAACGAAAAAACATTTTTTGATTAGACTTGATTAAATTCATATTTTATGCTTCGTTCGTTACTGCCCAGGGAGGGCAATTGCACCCATTGCCTCCCCCCTGTATCCGCGCCTGCCAAGAATTGATGAAATCAGAATCAAAATGAGCTTTTAAAAAACATACAAAAGCTAGATTCAATATTATTGTTTTGAAGTTAAAATCTGTATTTCAAAAATTAAATGTAAAACAAATATTTCGACAAAATTAAAAAGGCTGGTGAAGACCGATTTATACTTTTAACTACGGATATGAAGGATTGTTTCTTAGTATGCTTTTGGATGGCGAATTCAAATCCATCATTTTCTACAGGAATTTCTTGAAAACTCGAGCTGATGTCCAATCCATGACAGATTAGAATTCACCCTCCAAAAGCATGCTAGAAAACAATCCTCACTTCCCATTCTAAAGAGTTAACGGGTATTTGCAAGCCTTTTATATGCAAAATACTTTTTTCCCCTTTATTTTTAAAATATCTACAATTTTTAATTTCAAAACTATAATATTGAATCTAACTTTTGTATGTTTTTTTAATAGGTCATTTGAAACCCTTTTCATATATTTTACTCTGATTTTTTCCATTAATAAAACTGAAAGATTCGAAGAAAACTGCGGTTTTTTTTCAAAATACTTTTTCCGGCTATTGTATTGGGTACCTCTACAATAATCCATTGATGTTTTCAGCACCGCGCAGGGCGTGGTAATGCAGTGATTTTCAATTATCGTATATGTAGGCTTTATTTATTCAAAGCCTGAAATAGCCCAAGATATTAGGGTTATGACTAAACGCTCCCAAGAAATCACATGAAAGAAAAGAAGCTGAAGCTAAACAAATTGTGCAATCCCTAAGCCCTTAACAAATTCGACGAAGCAACGAGGTTATATCAAAGTAGTTTTAACTGGAAGCTGTTGATTTCCCATAGCCCCAATGAAATCAAAGAATGAGGTAGAGGCTTAACAATTAACATCTGAGCTGTGTTTTTCAAGCCCCTAGAAAATGGAAAATAGTAAGTGAGCCGGTTATTTTGAAAGTGGTCTAAGTCCACTTATTTCAAATTCGAGATATTTAAAGGTTTGCGTTTGACTTAATTCAAAAATATGGGAAAGAGCTAATATAAAAGTGAAGTATTTTTTTTCATCTAAAAATATTTAATTTACTTACCCAATAAGAAAAAAAATATTGTTGAACAAAAACCATTTTTTTACAGTTATAAATGGACTTAAACCATTTTCAAAATAAATGAAATGGTCTTTTGATTTATTCAAATTGTATCAAGTCCTCTAAAAAGTTTGAAAAAAAATATAAAAAAAATAAAAAAACGAAAGAGTGAGTTTTTATATACAGGGTGTCCCGTAATGAGTGGATAATACTGTAACTGGTGATAGCAGGCCTTATGATTGCTCAGAAAAAAAATATAAAAAAAATATTTTTCTTGTGGTCTCCATGGTATTATTTATTTTCGAAAAATGTTAAAAAATTCGGGGTCTCCTAAAATACCTAATTACAACGGCCACCCATAAAGGATTCTTATTATTTTTGTATTTTTATAATATTTTTGAATAACCGTTCTAAATGATGGGTAGTAAATTTTAACACCAGCTGATGCATTTTTTGTGTTATAATTTTTTAAAATTATTTTTTTATTCAAAAATAATTCAATATTTTTTTTCACCAAAGTTTGAAAAATCATAAAGGGAAAAAAATGTACGAGAACATAGGTGGCAAATTTGATAAAAATTGGCCTGTTTAATGTACTTTCCAAAATGGTATAACACATGTTTGTGTCTACAACCATAACCAATAAAATTGGCATTTGATCTACTATAGTAGTTTTTTAACGTTTTATCAGATGAAATTAAGTTACTAAATTAAGTAGACACTACGACGACGAATGAATGACTAATATAGTTTTTTTAATTTTCATTGCATTTAAAAATAATCGTTCTTAAATAAAGGCAGTAACATTTAACACTAGTTGCTGGATTTTTTTTTAAATAATTTTTTTAATTAATTTTTTAATAAAAAATTGATTAAATATTTATTTTCATCAAAGCTTGTAAGTTAATAAAAAAGACAAAAAACTGAAAACTTTCGTGGCAAATAATGTTAAAAAAATTTCCTTTTAATGTACTTTCCCAAATGGTAAATAACAAGCTTTTATCTACAGCAATAACACATTAAATTGGCTTTTTATCTACTAGAGAAGATTTTTAACACTTTCTCAAATCAAAATTGACTTGTAATAAAATAGGCATTAAAATGCATAAAAAAAGTATTATTTGCAAATATTGTCAATTCTCTGTCATTACATAACGTCTAACGTTGTTATACTGGTTTCGTCAATTTAACGCATTTTTGAATTTGATTAAATTAATACTGATTAAGAATGTCACAGTATACGCCGCTGGAGTATGCAAATATGCATTTAATATACGGGGAATGCAGAGGAAGCGCTAACGCAGCTGCAGCACTCTATAGAGAGCGATATCCAAATGCGCGACATCCGGACTATCGAGTGTTCATCAGAGTCTACCAATGTTTTTCAGAAGGACGAGTGCCTGGCAATGGACTGGGCAGCACTAGCGGAGGACGTTTACCGCGAGAAGAAATTGATGGTATTGTGCTGAATGCAATTGAAGCAGATTCAACTACATCAACACGGGAGATTGCAGGACGAACAGGGATCGCAAAATCATCAGTTCATAAGGTATTGCAAAAATATAAATTTCATCCTTTTCATTTCACGCGTGTCCAGACTCTGCTACCAAGAGATTTCCCCGCAAGAGTTATTTTTTGTCAAAAAATGTTGGAAAAAATTAACGAAGATCCGGAGTTCTTCAAAAAAATATTTTGGAGTGATGAGTCGTCTCTTAAAAGGGATAGATATTTCAATATCCATACTTTACATAGCTGGCAACTGGAAAATCCAAATTTAATGCGCGAGGACAGATCGCAGTACAAATTCAAAATCAATCAATGAAATATCTTGTCTGAAACTTCTAATCCATTAAATTGTTTTGCTGACGACAGTACCCTCAGCTTTTCATATTCGTTTTCAGATTCACATCCTTGTCCTTCGGATGTGGAACTTGAACGGCAGCGTATGATTAGCTCATTAAATTCTGATCTCGACAGCATTGTTCAATGGGGAATCAAAAATCGCGTAGAATTTAATGCTTCAAAAACTCAATGCTGTCTCTTGTCGTTAAAGCGGAACCCACCCCCTATGCCGCTATCCATGAGCGGCACTTGCATCGAAGAAACCGAACAGCTTTCAGTCCTCGGTATGTGCATCACAGATCACCTTCTGTGGAGTGACCACATATTCGACGTCGCCAAAAACGCTGCTAAGTGTTTGGGTTTCTTCGACGATGCAAGAAATTTTTCTCTCCTTCTGATCTGGCTACAATCTATAAAGCCTTCATCCGACCTAAGCTTGAGTACAACTCTCACATCTGGGCAGGTGCTCCTATAACTCACTTGAATCTCTTGGATAGAATCCAAAATAGAGCCTTAAAAATGATAGGTGATTCATCAATAACGCAATCAATAACATCTCTGAAACACCGTCGCAGTGTTTCATGTCTCTCATTATTCTATCGCTATTTTTATAAACAATGTTCTAGTGAAATAGCCAGTTGCATTCCTCCCCTAAAACAATTCAACCGTAATACTCGCGCTTTTGGGGATGCTCATCAGTTTACCCTTGAGCCCAACTTCGGACGTACTGTAAAGTTCAGAGATTCTTTCTTCAGCCGCACAACAAGAATGTGGAATGCATTACCAGGCTCCATTTTTCCCCACCATTTTAATATTCAAAGCTTCAAAACCAATGTGCATCGGTATCTCCTGTTAAATCCTTCCTCATTTTCCTAACGCTCGTACTGTGTATTATAATCATCTTAAGGGTAGTCATAACCCCTTTAGTGCGCGCAAAATATAAAAAAAAAAAAAAAAAAATTACTGGGCAGGTATCCTGAATGGACAAATTATAGGCCCTTTTGAATTACCAGGCAACTTAGATGGTAGAGCCTATATTAATTTCTTGCAAACTAATTTGCCAACTCTATTGCAAGAAGTGCCCGAGGAGCTAAGGAATTCAATGTGGCTTCAAAACGATGGATGTCCTGCTCATTATGCTGTAAATGTAAGGAGGTACTTGAATCGAACGTATCCCAACAGGTGGATAGGCCATTTGGGCCCAATTTTGTGGCCACCACATTCGCCAGACCTAAATCCTTTGGAATTTTTTCTACTGGGGGTGCCTGAAAGAAATGGTTTATACTAAACCAATTACATCCATTACGGAAATGCATCGTCGTGTTCAAGACGTTGTGATGAAAATAAATGAGCGCCAATATACTCGTTTTATTGAGAGGTCCTTCATTAGAAGATGCAGAGCCTGTATCACAGTGAATGGCGGACAGTTTCAACACTTAATATAAATTTATTTAAAAATACAAATAAATCATAATTTTTAATACTGTTGTTTTTATTTATCGCATTTCCCATACCTAAATCAAAACCTTTTTGAAAGTGCATACTATTATTTTAGTTAGTGAATTTAGCAGACATAATAGTGACACTGGTATAACTATTGACTTTTCCTTACAACTCAATTTTTGTTGTCATCAAACTTTGATGAAAATAAATATTTAATCAATTTTTTATTAAAAAATGAATTAAAAAAATTATTTAAAAAAAAATCCAGCAACTAGTGTTAAATGTTACTGCCTTTATTTAAGAACGGTTATTTTTAAATGCAATAAAAATTAAAAAACAATATATGTAAGTCATTCATTCGTCGTCGTAGTGTCTACTTAATTTAGTAACTTAATTTCATCTGATAAAATGTTAAAAAACTACTATAGTAGATCAAATGCCAATTTTATTGGTTATGGTTGTAGACACAAACATGTGTTATACCATTTAATAAAGTACATTAAACAGGCCAATTTTTATCAAATTTGCCACTTATGTTCTCATACATTTTTTTCCCTTTATTATTTTTTAAACTTTGATAAAAAAAATATTGAATTATTTTTGAATAAAAAAATAATTTTAAAAAATTATAACACAAAAAATGCATCAGCTGGTGTTAAAATTTACTACCCATCATTTAGAACGGTTATTCAAAAATATTATAAAAATACAAAAATAATAAGAATCCTTTATGGGTGGCCGTTGTAATTAGGTATTTTAGGAGACCCCGAATTTTTTAACATTTTTCGAAAATAAATTATACCATGGAGACCACAAGAAAAATATTTTTTTTATATTTTTTTTCTGAGCAATCATAAGGCCTGCTATCACCAGTTGCAGTATTATCCACTCATTACGGGACACCCTGTATAATAAGTAGATATTGTATACATTAAACAAAATACATATACATATATACACTGCCGGACAAAATTAGAGGAACACAGGTAAGAAGTAAAAAAGTTGATTTATTTTCATTTTATCTTTATTTCTTTAATGAAGATTTATGTATGTCTTGATGAGTTAAGAATCGTTTGAAATGGTTACAATTATTGTGCTTCTTGTTTTCCTTAAAAACACAAAAGTCTAGAAAAGGGGTATGTTGCTGAGAAAATGGATTTAAAAAATTTCAAGTATTCCCTTAAAGCTCAGTAGAAATGAGGATGGTTTAGTACTTGGTTCTTGGTTTTCCCTCTCTTCTTGCTCTAAGGACAAAAATAAGTCTCTTTGGTATACTTCTAATAACATTTTCGATGTTTTCCTAGGTTATTTGGCCCCACGCTTCAAACAATGCACTTTTCAGCTCCCTCAAACTTCATGGACTTTTCTTATTCAATTGTCTACCAAAAGCATGTTCTAGACATGTTCATTAGAACCTAGATCAGGAGAACATGCTGGGCCAGTCTAGGGTGTTCAGGTAAGATACCCCGAAGCTCTGTTCGCAGTTTGGGGACGAGAGATATCGTGCATGAAGATGACATTTTTGGTGATTCCTTGAGCAAATTGTACAACAATTGGTTTTGGTTCCAAAATATCCCTAACATACCTACGGTTCTGCTGTCAAAAACCCATTTTCAACCAAATTTAACTCCATGCGGGTTGCCAAACATATGCCACCCCAGAACATTTTGCTCCTTATCGCTTAACGTTCGTGGTACATTTAGCGTTAAGGCCAATTTATGGTACGAATTTTTATTTTTGATCAAAAACATGGTATAGGTTATGTGAACTTCACTTTAGTCTGGAATTCTTACTTAAACTAAACACTTTTACCATAAGCAATATTCCAGCAACACTTTTATTAGAAACGGATGAAAACCCAGAAGAACAGAATAGAATAAGAATGCTAAGAGAGTGATTATGGTACATACCTGATTTAGTAAATCCATTTTATCTTTGTATTTTACTGTAGGAATGGGTTGAACTTGTTCGCTTTTTAACATTTAATCAATTTTAAAATTTTAAAATGGGACTTAAACCATTTCCAGAATAAATTTTTTGTCGTTTTTTTAACTGAACAATTTTTGACTCACAAAATCTAAATGATTTCAAATAAAAACAAGTGGTTTTTTCTTATTAAAATAAAAGATTACGTTGTTTTTAGATGACTCAATCAATTATCTCGATTTTTTTGGAAAATGGACTTAGACCACTTTCAAAATAAACGGCTCAAGTGTTCCTATTTATGCTGTGCTTTTTTCCCACTCTTTAGGGGACTAAGCAAAACAAACTGGGTTGGGTCAAGAAGTTAAATAAATACTTAGGAACAAATTTTTTACTTTTAATCATACTTTTCGGAATTTGAAAAACCAAAATCCAAGTAGCTATGTTTTTATTGAATAAAAAGTGTTACCTTTTTTATCGCGGAAATGCCTTTTAAGATTGAGTTTTCAGTGTAGCATGCTATTGCTTTTAGCTGAATATACTGGGCTATTGATAGATTATTCAAATTTACTAAAAGTGTAAATTCCACCTTTTTTCTAGCCCTGAGTCTACTCGGCCTAGTAGTCGCTTGCTACACTAATACGCAGAAGCACGAGCAGCTCGTCAACTGGCTTGTCTTTTGAGAAGCGAGTAGAACAGCGAGTGATTAGAGAAATAATGAATGTATCCAACTCCCCTTGTAGTTTTCGCTCGTTTGGCCTGAGGATTTTTAACTGACCTTAGTTCATTAGCTCCACTAGAAAACAAGATTTTTTTTTTAGTTTTCTTGAAATTCACATATGCGACAAGACTTACTTCAGAGGTATAAAACTATTTTTTATTGTTTTTGCCACACTTCCAGTGGCAGCCAGCGTTGAAAGAACTTTTCCAACGATGAAATGGATTAAAATACTGTCCGGAAGCATTTTGGGCAATACAAGACTTTTTCCACTTGCTTTGATACCTATCTGTTTATTCATAATTTGCCACTAATTAGTCGTTAACTAGTTGTAACAATTTCAAGTTTGTCGTTCTATGTTTTCTATGTTTTTTTATTGAAAAGTTGTAAAAGCCACAAAAATTCAATATTTTAGTGCTTTATAATTTACCGTTAATGAGTTTTTTTATATATTTGGAACGTACTCACTACTCAAGGGGTTATGAATACCCTTTAAATGTTTTCACACAGTGCGAGCGTTTAGGAAATAGAGAGAGAACAGAAAAGGAGATGATGATGTACATTTGTCTTAAATATCTGGATATTGAAATGGGAAGGAAAAATAGTTGGGTAAGGAATTCCACATTCGTGTGGTACGGCTAAACAAAGAATCACTTTATTTGATGGTACGTCAAAAGATAGGCTCAAGGGTATACTGATGAGCATTCCTAGCAGTGCGGGTATTACGCTGAAATTGTTTAAGGGAAGGAATGCAGCTAGCCACTTCAACCGAGCAACGTTTGAAAAAATAGCGATAAAACAGTGATAAGCATGAAACATTTCGACGGTGTTCCAACGAAACACATTTTTCCGAGATTGATCCGTCACCTATCAGCTTTAAAGCTCTATTTTGGACTCTATCCAGTAGGCGCCTAACCAGATATGAGAGTTATACTCTAGCTTTGGGCGTACACACAGAAAAAAAAACGAGGTAAAATCAACAAAAACAATAATGATTCAACATGTTTTGCCAATGATTTTGCTTCATCGAGCATTCGTTTCATTTTAACATGATTTCTGCATAAGGGAAATCAATATCATATCATGTTAAAATGACATTGCCTTTATAGTTGAATCAATATGTTTTCATTTTGAAATAATATGAAAAAACCAGCAAAAACAAAAAAAATGGAATCCATAGCAAATGAATGCTGAATCAATACGATTTCATGTTGAAGTACCGCGATCATCATGTTGAATCGCTATGACCAGCATATATATAAATCTTTATTACCATCATGTTTAATCATTATTACCATCATATTAAGCCATTATTATTATCATGTTGAATCTTCATGGTCTGAAAGAATAGGAATCCATTATACAGGGTGTCCCGTAATGAGTGGATAATACTGCAACTGGTGATAGCAGGCCTTATGACTGCTCAGACAAAAAATATAAAAAAAAAAATTTTCTTGTGGTCTCCATGGTATAATTTATTTTTGAAAAATGTTAAGAAATTCAGGGTCTCCTAAAATACCTAATTACAACGGCCACCCATAAAGGATTCTTATTATTTTTGTATTTTTATAATATTCTTGAATAACCGTTCTAAATGATGGGTAGTAAATTTTAACACCAGCTGATGCATTTTTTGTGTTATAATTTTTTTAAATTATTTTTTTATTCAAAAATAATTCTATATTTTGTTTCACCAAAGTTTGAAAAATCATAAAAGGAAAAAAATGTATGAGAACATAGGTGGCAAATTTGATAAAAATTGGCCTGTTTAATGTACTTTCCAAAATGGTATAACACATGTTTGTGTCTACAACCAATAAAATTGGCATTTGATCTACTATAGTAGTTTTTTAACATTTTATCAGATGAAATTAAGTTGCTAAATTAAGTAGACATTACGACGACGAATGAATGACTAATATTGTTTTTTTAATTTGTATTGCATTTAAAAATAACCGTTCTTAAATAAAGTCAGTAACATTTAACACTAGTTGCTGAATTTTTTTTTAATAATTTTTTTAATTAATTTTTAATAAAAAATGATTAAATATTTATTTTCATTAAAGTTTGATGACTACAAAAATTGAGTTGTAAGGAAAAGTCAATAGATATACCAGTTTCTGCTAAATTCAATACCTAAAATAATAGTATGCACTTTCAAAAAGGTTTTGATTTAGGTATGGGAAATGCGATAAATAAAAACAACAGTATTAAAATTATGATTTATTTGTATTCTTAAATAAATTTATATCAAGTGTTCAAACTGTCCCCCATTCACTGTGATACAGGCTCTGCATCTTCTAATGAAGTACCTCTCAATAAAACGAGCATATTGGCGCTCATTTATTTTCATCACAGCGTCTTGAACACGACGACTCAGTTCCGTAATGGATGTAATTGGTTTAGTATAAACCATTTCTTTCAGGCACCCCCAGTAGAAAAAGTCAAAAGGATTTAGGTCTGGCGAACGTGGTGGCCACAAAATTGGGCCCAGACGGCCTATCCACCTGTTGGGATACGTTCGATTCAAGTACCTCCTTACATTTACAGCATAATGAGCAGGACATCCATCGTTTTGAAGCCACATTGAATTCCTTAGCTTCTTGGGCACTTCTTGCAATAGAGTTGGCAAATTAGTTTGCAAGAAATTAAGATAGGCTTCACCATCTAAGTTGCCTGGTAATTCAAAAGGGCCTATAATTTGTCTATTCAGGATACCTGCCCAGTAAATTGATTTTGAATTGGTACTGCGATCTGTCCTCGCGCATTAAATTTGGATTTTCCAGTTGCCAGCTATGTAAATTATGGATATTGAAATATCCATCCCTTTTAAGAGACGACTCATCACTCCACAATATTTTTTTGAAGAACTCCGGATCTTCGTGAATTTTTTCCAACATTTTTTGACAAAAAATTACTCTTGCGGGGAAATCTCTTGGTAGCAGAGTCTGGACACGCGTGAAATGAAAAGGATGAAATTTATATTTTTGCAATAGCTTATGAACTGATGATTTTGCGATCCCTGTTCGTCTTGCAATCTCCCGTGTTGATGTAGTTGAATCTGCTTCAATTGCATTCAGCACAATACCATCGATTTCTTCTCGCGGTAAAAGTCCTCCGCTAGTGCTGCCCAGTCCATTACCAGGCATTCGTCCTTCTGAAAAACAATGGTGGACTCTGATGAACACTCGATAGTCCGGATGTCGTGCATTTGGATATCGCTCTCTATAGAGTGCTGCAGCTGCGTTAGCGCTTCCTCTGCATTCCCCGTATATTAAATGCATATTTGCATACTCCAGCGGCGTATACTGTGACATTCTTAATCAGTATTAATTTAATCAAATTCAAAAATGCGTTTAATTGACGAAACCAGTATAACAACGTTATACGTTATGTAATGACAGAGAATTGACAATATTTGCAAATAATACTTTTTTATGCATTTTAATGCCTATTTTATTACAAGTCAATTTTGATTTGAGAAAGTGTTAAAATCTTCTCTAGTAGATAAAAAGCCAATTTAATGTGTTATTGCTGTAGATAAAAGCTTGTGATTTACCATTTGGGAAAGTACATTAAAAAGAGATTTTTTTAACATTATTTGCCACGAAAGTTTTCAGTTTTTTGTCGGTTATTAACTTACAAACTTTGATGAAAATAAATATTTAATCATTTTTTTATTAAAAAATTAACTAAAAAAATTATTTAAAAAAAAAATCCAGCAACTAGTGTTAAATGTTACTGACTTTATTTAAGAACGGTTATTTTTAAATGCAATAACAATTAAAAAAACAATATTAGTCATTCATTCGTCGGCGTAGTGTCTACTTAATTTAGTAACTTAATTTCATCTGATAAAATGTTAAGAAACTACCAATAACCAATTTTATTGGTTATGGTTGTAGACACAAACATGTGTTATACCATTTTGGAAAGTACATTAAACAGGCCAATTTTTATCAAATTTGCCACCTATGTTCTCGTACATTTTTTTCCCTTTATGATTTTTCAAACTTTGGTGAAAAAAATATAGAATTATTTTTGAATAAAAAAATAATTTAAAAAAATTATAACACAAAAAATGCATCAGCTGGTGTTAAAATTTACTACCCATCATTTAGAACGGTTATTCAAGAATATTATAAAAATACAAAAATAATAAGAATCCTTGTAACTAGGTATTTTAGGAGATCCCGAATTTTTTAACAATTTTCGAAAATAAATTATACCATGGAGACCACAAGAAAAATATTTTTTTTATATTTTTTTTCTGAGCAGTCTTAAGGCCTGCTATCACCAGTTGCAGTATTATCCACTCATTACGGGACACCCTGTATATATTTATTTTATTTTAAAAATACTTTGTGATACTTTCTGAGTTTTGAACTGGGAACCTTCCGCACCCGGAGATAGCACTCATCCACTGGGCCAGTTCGCTACACAAAAAACTAGCGCCAAACGTCAACTTGAGGTACTTTTAACTTGGAATTAATATGTGAATCTTTTTATTTTAATTCTATTTCAATGTTAAAATGAGTTCAATCATGTTATTTCAACAGGGTCTTACACATGAATTAATTTGTAAATCAAACCTTAATGATTTAATAATATTTCCCTCAGAATACAAAACATGTTGAATCAAAATAAAAACGTTGTTTAAGTGTATGCCTGGTTATTTTTACATGAAAACGCTTTTTTTGACATGAATTTCTTTTAATATGGAATTTATATACGAATCATTTTATTTTAACACAACTTCAAAGTTGAAACAAAGCGAAAACTGTATAATTTAAAATGAAATTCCTATTTACTTGTTTTTCAATCTAAAATTAACAGGACTAATTCATAAATTAATGTTTTGAAATGTTAAAATATAATGAAAACGTATTAAATCGAAATGAAATCCAATGATTGAAAAATTCATCTTTTTTATCGAAATCAATAATTCGTCATGTTGATTTTACATTGCGTTTTTTTTCTGTGTGTATGTATGCCTTATATGTATATATAGTAGCCAGATCAGAAGGGAAAAAATAGTTCTTACATGCTTTTCAGTTTCTTCGATAAGCTCAACATATTCTGCCGTTGCTGTTCCACGTTTGAAGAACGAATCTGGAAGTGAGTATGAAAAACTAAAGTTGCTGTCATCAGTGAAGCAGTTTAGTGGATTAGTAGTTTTAGACAAGAGATCATTGATGAAAATAAGAAATAGTGTCAGTGACAATACGAAGCCGGGCACACCACCATTAATTTTGTGAACTTAAGACTTGAAACCGATTGAACAGTCAGAAGGGTAATTAAATCCAGTGAAGAAGTGATTCGTTGATACCAAAAGCATATGCATTTTCAATAAAAGAGCTTGATGCCAAACTCTAGCAAATGCTTTAGAAATATCAAGTGCAACTATTTTGCTTTCTCCAAAACGATGCAATGATTGATTCCACTTTTCGGTTAGAAAAACCATCAAATCACCAGTGAATCTGATATTTAGTTGTGAAAAAATTAATTATGTTCTGCGACGTTTTCTATGTGTTTTTGGGTTCCTTGTTTTCTATGAGTTTCAAGTTAGCAAATCTACTTTGACGATTCGAAAAATGGGCAAGTGGATAATTTGCCGTTAATTAGTTGTGACAATTTGGAATTTGTCGTTCAATATTTTCTATGTTTTTTGGGTGCTTCACTCACTTGACATAACTCAAAAAGTGGTAAGAACTTTTAATACTTAACGTCTTATGGATTCATAACTTGCTTTTAGTAAGTCCTTAATTATTTATAGAATTCAATCGTGCGATGTTTTCTATATTTTTGTAGGCCCTTTATTAGCTTGATATCAAGTAAACGAAGCACTATGCCTAAAAAAGGGGTAAAAACTACTAATACCGAATAATTTATGGCTTAATAATTAGCCGTTTGCTAGTCTTTAATATGACTATTTCGAATTTTTCGTGCAACGTTTTCTATGGTTTTTGGGTTTTTGACATTGAGTTAGCATAGCACCACCTCAAAAAGGGGTAAAAACTGCTTACACCGTATGGTTTTGTAATGGCTGTTTTACAATGCCGCGTTGGGCGTCGCGTTGAAAGATTTGCCTGTCAACGCAAAAGTTCAGGCATAGGAATTTCTGTTTAGTGTTTACAATGACGCGTTGAGCTTTATGTTACGATTTTGCATCCATTAGTAGGTACACAAACCAACGTAACGTAAGCGGCTGCAACGCGAAAGTAGAGATTATTCAACTTTTGCGTGCGTTTTGACATTTCGATTTCAATTTAGGTATGTGGCCATCTGGTGTTGAAAAAAGGTTGAATTTTTTTGTTCGTTTTATCTCGACGCGGACGTAACGCTTGTTAAATGTAACGTACGCATCGCGCACGCGAACGCGTCATTGTAAAACAGCCATAACGAAGTCACATATTTTATACCCTCAATCACCCGTACCAAACAATGAACGAGCATTGCATACCACCGAGGTCCCCATATGAAGGACATAAGAGGATACACATTTGCCGCCTGCTACGACGTCAGCAACAAGAGGAAGCCTACTGGCAGTTAGTAACGTCAACAAATGAAGTTCATTCACCAGTTTACAGTCCACAGTTGGTTACGCCAGCAAAGTTGACTAGTAATGGTGGGAAATCCACCAGAAATCAGATTCTTCTTGCATTAGAAAAGTCTCGCTTTTATTAGTCAGACTAATAAAGAAGCAAGCTGCTGGCTACTCTTGTGTAGCAGTTAGAAGCTTCAACACTTTTTGGCTTACGCCGTAAAATACCCCCCAGTCCGCCTCCTTATAAACTTCGTTCTGCCACCGCTTTAAGACTAGGGAGTACGTCCCAACCTACGTTGTCTTGAGCTCTGGTCACACTAGGGAACCCGACCCATCGCTTCTCCGCCGAAAATAAATTTCATTCTGCCGCCGCTTTAAGACTAGGGAGCACGTCCTAACCTACGCCTATGTTGTCCTGAGCTCCGGTCAGACTAGGGAACCCGTCCCATCGCTTCTCCGCCGAAAATAAATTTCGTTCTGCCGCCGCTTTAAAACTAGGGAGCACGTCCCAACCTACGTTGTTTTGAGCTCCGGTCAGACTAGGGAACCCGTCCCACCGCTTCTCCGCCGAAAATAAATTTCGTTCTGCCACCGCTTTAAGACTAGGCAGCACGTCCTAACCTACGTTGTCTTGAGCTGCGGTCAGACTAAGGAACCCGTTGCATCGCTTTATCAGTAGATTACATGAAACAAAGTGTTATTTATCTTAAGTCGAGATTATATTTCTGTGGTGTTTGGTAGAAACATGATAACTCCATTTTAAAATTTGCGTCCTTACGGCCACTTTACATTGAGCTACAGCCTAAACGGGTGAACCGATTTTCTTCAAATTTTAAACATAATTTTTCAAAGGTTATGTCCATAACTATTCCAAATTTGAAGAATATCGGTGAACTGGCTTAGGCTCTAGCTCAATGTAAAGTGGGCGTAAAGACGCACATTTTAAAATGGAGTTATCATGTTTCTACCAAACACCACAGATTTGTAAAGTATATGAAATACCGTGTTAGCATATAGCTAAGCATTACGACCTTTGTAAATATATGAAATACGCTGTCAAGAGTAGAATAAAGAGACCTTATAATAAACAGGGCTGGCCCGAGCTAGATTAGCGCTCTGCGCAAGCTTCATCATTATTACCAAAGGTGCAGGGCATTGAAATGCGTTTTTTTTTAACGAAGAGACCCACGAGGTATCCCCAAGAGGCGAACAAAATCGTGCACTTTGCAAAGATTTTGTGATTTAGTTTTTTTTACTGTGGGTGTGAATAGGAAGTCAGGCTCCGACTTATTTTTGGAATAGTAGATATCTGTCTTTAAATTCAGAATAAGAATGGATATCAATATTGGCGTGAGCTATTAAAAATTATTTAAAATTAAAAAAGCATAGGTAGTAGTGGCTTTCTTGATACTTGCTCAAGGCGCCCATTGGGTTCAGCGCCCTGCGCATTTGCACCGTTTGCACGTATAGCTTGTCCGGCCCTGATAATAAACAATAACTGGAGTTCTAAACTTTTTACACACCAAGTTTTACTGCTTTCTACGGTTATATCCTGGACCCCGCGGACCTACCTCAGCTGGAAACAAAAAAGCATCACAGTTCATGGCTAAATATTCAAAGTTTGTGAGTCGTTACTAATTTTTGACAATTTCGAATTTTTCATTCTATGTTTATTTCAAAAGATGCAAAAAACTTCTAAAGATTTAACATTTTATTGCTTTATAATTTGAGGTTAATTAGTCGTTAATTGGCTGTGACAAATTCAATTCTTTAGTTTTTATTTTTTAAGCTGAACTCAAAAAAGCGTAAATGCCAAAATTCGAAAATTGATTTAGTAACATAATTGGAACCGTTAAATAGTACATTTTATTTGTGTATATCTAAAAATTCATATTTCCAACTGCAAATGGCTCAAAATCACGAACGCAAATTTCAATTCAGGTTTTAAGCAAGTTGCTTATGTGCCTATACTAGGCGTAAAAGTTGCAAGTTCATTTTCTTAGTCATCACCAAAGTTACTATAACTTATACGCATAGTAAAATAATATCATTTACATCATAGTACATTAAAATATTCAATTTTATTCAATTTGAGAGCGAGAAAAGCAAAATCATCAAAATGTATTTATCTCAAAACTACTAAAATGGAGATACACCCTTTTTCCTTATGCAGGCAGAATAATCATTCAAACTTCTTTTTTTAATGAAAAAAAAGGTTTGAATGAGAAAATGAAATAAGAAATTATTTCAGCAACTTTCGAACCCTGTAATATTTCATAAGTGTCCAAATCCTCCATGTTCCAGACTACAGAAAAACAAAAAGCTTTAAATTTGCTAACTTTGAAGTTAGAGAGTTTTCACCACTTATGCACTACTGTTTGGCATCCATTTCAAACTGAGTTCTTTATAATATACTCTTAATGATAACTCCAGGACAGCAAAAAGGCATATAAATTGTCCTTAAAGCTGTGAGCTATTTTTGAGAACAATTAGATTTTTCTTTTAGCTTTTTAACGATTGTAATTCAAGTATTGTTATCTTTGCTCGTTTATAGTAAACACTAAAAACAGACATTTTCTAAATGTCCAAGAAACTATAGAACTTCGAAGTTTAAAGATAATCTACACAGTCGTTTGAGCTGTATAGTGTATCAAACAATAAGACATTATCACCGACCAACCCTTTTCATCCTTTCATGATAAATACAAACATTTGATTAAAGTTTCAAATTTTATTTTCTTACAAAGGCTATGACTTCAAGCAGTACATAGTGCCTTCTTATGTAAGTTAAGTAGGTATCACAAACAAACAAAAATCAGAAACTCTGAACTTCTATGCCATGGAGTAACTATGTACGTTAAGGCTTATTTTTTCAGTCTAGGTGATGTCAAACCCATTAATCATACTCACTAAGAGCTTCTCCAAGCAATTGACGATGATTTTTATTTATGATGGATTTAGTTTGTCTAAATGGGCTCTCAAAAGCTGATATAACCTTATGTAAGAAAAATAGCATTTTCCGGTAATATTATATGAAAGCCAAAGCCCCTCCAACTCACAAAAGGATATGTTTGCGTCACGCATCGTGCAAAAAGAAGATATTATTTATAACTCCCTTTTGCGCTAATATTCAGCTTCTTTTTTCAAATAAACTTTGTAGTCAATTTTTTTGTTGTTGAAAAATGCGCCCTACAGGTTTCTTTCCTTTTACAAGCATGAGCTGAGCATCCTTACAAAGCAAAAGGCATCACCAGAGTTAAAATGAAAAAAAAAAAACTAAGGACAAACACATTTTGTAAAATAAACTTTTCAACGACTTCGGTGTTAATAATTCACAACTTGGAGGGTTGTAATTCAACAAGACGACGAAAATGTCCCTTCTACCCTCCCGCCAAATTTATCTTTCAATATAATCATTCAACATTCAGGTACCCCAAAGCTATATAGAGCCAACCAAAAACTTTTGGCACTTCAATCCCGCATATAGCCGAGTACATAACTCCACAAATGACACATTCGTGCTATACCTATTTACGTAAGTATATGTATGTTATATATTATCTTATTTGGAGCACATAAACGTTAAAAAATTCACACATTTGTACATTCAAAGCCGCATTCTTGATTTTGGAGTTCTTATGCAGATCATAAACGCAGTCTTCATCTGTCGCGGACTCCACACATCTTTTAATGGCATAAAATTTCAAATCTATTCTCTTTGGGAATTTTAATATTTTAAGGGATTCCTTCTGTTCTGTATTATCAGAAAGGAGGAGATTTCATAAATGACACAAAAAAATACACCAATAAGTATTTATGCGGTTGGGGTTGCGTTAATACTTGGTCTCGATAGAAATACGTGATGCTTTTTTAAATGTAGAACCTTCATTTATGAGCTTTAATGTAAGAGTGGTATTTGGTTACAGGATTTATAGTCTGGGATAAAGGGTTGAGTTTTCAGGAATTATTTCGCAAATTTTATTCGAGTTCATGTATTTAAAGAAATATTATGGAACATTTGTCACACACAATAAGCCACTTTATGATAATACACATTTATCCCTGATGTTCAATGAGCTTCCAAGTCTGAGTGGTTAACATTATGATCACTCGCTAATCTATACGTTCCGGGTCATAATGACATTTAGGAAAATGAAAGTGTTGAGAAACTGAAAACTGGCATGGATTTGTCTTCCATAGCTCGGTGGCTGAAAGAGTCAACGTTCATTTTGGCAGTTGTATAGAGGGCAATATATTTAAAATTTTTCTCACCAAATCATAAAAATACATAGACAAAATATTAATCCTATGAAGTCACCCACCAACATCATTTAACATAAACCACTCTCTCAATAGCTTCAGCTGATAACATCATCAAATATAATGGAAAATAACGACAAAAAGCTCTCAGAGTAAATCGCTAAACTAGCATCTCAAACTATGAATACCTATACTAAGAGCCCAAAAATAAAAAAAACGATTAATTTGAAAATTCAAAAAGGAATTTGTTGACACAAGGGGAAAAAACTTAGAACAATGAAAACCATAGAAAAACTGTTTAAAATATGCAAATTACAAATAATCAAATTGGGCTTAGAGGCAACTATTTTATAGTGGATTTAGAAAATTATTTCCAAAAAATAGAACACAAATTTTAATTTTCAAGGCTCTTATTACTTTTCAGTTGAATATCAAATGATTTTAAGCGTCTAGTTTATGCGAAAGTTGAGAACAACAAAGCCACATTTTCTTATACAGTTCTATTCTGCTTTTGAAACATTCGATTCACCTAACCTGGCTTAACATTCTGCTATCGCTATCCGTCGGGTGAACTGTAAGTGTCAAGTAAGCAAAGCACCTTTGTTGAATTGAAAATGAAAATAGGTTAATCACCCTTATTGCGAGTCACAACTATCAATTGATAGTTGATAAATATTGAAATTCGATGGGTAACAACTCAACTGATATAACTTTTGATCATTAAGAATGATCTAAATTGTTGTGAATTACAAGAAAATTGACATTTTTCAAAGAAGAGATGAGTAGGTTTTTAATAAATTGAGTTTTAAAATACAAAATTTCAATATTTATCAGCTATCAACTGATAGTTGTAACTCACAATAAGGGTGAACAATTTGCCGTAAATTAGGTGTGACAATTAAGAATTTGTCGTTCAATGTTTTCTATGTTGTTTTGGGTGCTTTGTTAACTTGATATCAAGTTGTCGAAAATTGGTAAAAATATCTAATAACTGATGGTTAAGGACTTACAAATTTGCCATTAACTGGTCGTTAATTATTTGTGGAAAATTCAATTTAATTGTGCAATGTTTTCTTTGTTTTGTTGGCTGCCTTGCGGACTTGATGTCAAGTAAGTAAGGCAACACTCATGGATAGAAAATTGGATAGGTGTATAACTTGTCGTTAATTAGTCGTTAGTATGTTGTGACAGTTTCGAATATGTTGTTCTGTGTTTTTTTTTTTTTTTAAGTTCTAAAACTTCTAATATTTAATATTTTAGTACTTAGTAATTTGCCGTTAATTAGTCGTTAATTTTTTGTAAATAGATACATTTTTTCATGCAATGTTTTCCATGCTTTTTATTTTAATTCCTTAATTCATATGAAGTAACATTCGAAAAGGTCTTAAAATTGATTATTTTGAACTGTTATTGCCTTATTACGTTTGCACTGGATAAAATGAGTTTATTTCATTGAAGAATACACAGAAAACATCGCACGAGAAAACTTAATTTGTCACAACTAACTTACCACTATCAATTTTTGATCAATGAAAAGTTTAGTTTCAGAACTTTTAATCATTTTGGAAAAAAAACATAGAAAACATAGAACGATAAGTGCTTAATTGTCAAAACTTACTAACAACTAACTAACCATGAATAATTTAGCCATATACCAATCGGTTTAAGTAGATTTTGCTCCTTTTTGAGGTGGTGCTATGCGTACTTTATTTCAACCTAGCAAAGAAACCAACAAAATGTAGAAAACATTGCATGATAAATTTGACATTGTCCCAACCAATCAAATACTAGTTAACGCTAAATTATTTAGCCATAAGCCAATAGGCTTAAGCAGCTTTTAATCCTTTTTTGGGTGATATTAAGCTAGAAAAGGACAATAAAAAAAAATTGCACGATTAAATTAAATTTTACACAACTAATTAAAGACTAACTAACGGCAAATTATCAAGCCTTAAAACATTAAGTATAAGAAGTTTGCACCGCTTTTCAAGTTATGTCAAGTTAGCAAAGCATACCCAGAAAAACATAGAAAATATTAAACGAGAAATTCGAAACTTTCACAACTAATTAACGCCAAATTATCTAGTTATTAATTTGGCACAATTTAGTCTGTCTGTCTGTTTGTCTATTCGTCTACAGCCTAAACGGCTCGATCAATTTTCTTCAAACTCGGTACATAGTGGTTTTTGGTGATTATGCCCACACATTTTTTCATTTTTTTTTTAGAACCAAAACTAATGGTACCTGCCCATACAATTTTTTTTAGCAATTTTACATAATCGTATTTTTCTCAAAAACGGCTCGACAACTTTTCTTAAAAAAATTTCAATAAATTTATTTTAGTGAAGTCTTCCTTTGGGTGGAAAACTATTTTTCAAAAATGGTTATTAATGGTACCTCCCAAAGAACAATTTTTAAAATTTTTGATATTCTTCAAAACGATGTGACCGATTTCAATTATTTTTTTTATATAGAAGCTTCCGAAAAATTTTTTGTGTACCAAAATTTTTGAAAAATACTTTTTGGATTTTTAAAAATGTTTCAAAATTTTTTTTGGAAAATCAAATATGTATTTCAAAAACGACATAATCGATTTCTTTGAAACTCGATACATAAGAGTTTTTAGTACTCTCTAAAATATTTTTAGAAAAAATTTTACATTTATGAAAAAATAACGGTAATTTCCATACAAAAGTAAAAAAACCACAAAGGAAATTATTTTTTGCTAAAAAACGACTTCTACGATTTTGATTAAACTATTTTCATAAACTAAAATTAGTATGATCTACTACCAAAAATTATAAAATTTTATACTTTGCAACCATTTTAATAAATAGAAACGAAAAACACCTTTAAAAGTAAAACTAGAGGATTTTATTAGAAACAAAACGAAACACGTCTTAACAATTCAGACAACACACTCAGACTACCCATAAACTTTTTGTAATCGTCCTTATTCTAGTCCGGCATGTATGGTCGTCCCTCTCTACCGAAACACATATTTTCAGGACGAAGTACTGCCAAGTTATTTATTGTTACACTATTAATAGTACCTGTCATAGAACGTATTTTATTATTTTGAATTTTCTCGTTATCGGCTAAACGGATTTAGATGAATTTTTTTATATACAAAATTCAGATAAGATCAAATAATCTTGGATTTTTAAAAAAAGTTTCAAATTTTTATTTTTGGAAAATTCGATATCTCAAAAACGGGTTGACAATTTTTTTTCAAATTCTGTTTTTATGTACACATAAATATATACCTCAGATTTGCATACCAAAATTTGTTCTTAAAAATGTTTAAAGAATTTTATATATAAAAATTAATTTTTTTAAAAACCACTCCAACGATTTTAATCTTTTTTCCATAAATCATATTCAAGCAAGTACGTGCAACCCAGTCATGTATTTTATTTGTTTGGTATTTTTGTAGATTCAAACCGTAATTTTGAATCCACACTAGATCTTGATTTTCTGGTTCAAGAAAGTCCAACCCATAAGATATGCGTTAGGGTGCTCGTTATAAAAGCCATTGTTTAATGGCGATTGACCCCTCTTATCTCTTATATCTTCCAAATTAATACAACAAAAAAGCTTGTAAGACATTAATAAAAAGAGCTCAAATTTAACAAGATTTTTATTTATTTCGAAGAAATTAGGCGAATGGGTCACTAAAAATAAAGTAATCCATTCAAACCATAAAATTTCCTGTTTTATAGTTTTGTGTAATAGTACGCATATACCTTCATGAACCATTTAACTAATAGCCGAATTTCTTAATTATTATTAAAAATGGCGGTAGTTCCAAAGTCAATTGAAATTGATGATTTTTTTAATAAAAAGTATTTTATTGGCTTAAATAAGGTAGGTTGAATTTGCAATCACAGTAACGATGTTTCATACCCGGGAAGTTATTAATTACAAAAAAAATTATGAACAATTATGAATTCGCTGTTAAAGGGTCAAAAACATTTACAATGAACTTTTTTGCACATTCGTCAAGCCCTTCCTCAATGCTTTCTTAAAATCCAATGTGAACGAAGATGGACGAAATTTCAACTAATTTTCATTGATGTATTGAAAATCGTCAGTATTAGTATAAACCTACATATAGTAAAAATTAGAGTTTTAAAATAATAAAATTCAATTTCTTAAAATTATTTTATTGATTTGGGTTTTTGAAAATTCAAAAAGGTAACATTTTAATAGTTTGATTTTTACACTTAGACCATAGTGCCAAACCAGTTTTCAAAGGCCAAAAGTAGGAAAAATCATTAGCATTGAATGGGTGATGGCAAAATTTAAGATTATTGGTAGGTTTATAATGAGGGACAGATAAATTGCCTCGCAACAAATGACCGGACGTGGGGTGGTGGGCAAAACAGTAGGGTGGGGATGTGAAGAAATGGCTTTTTTACGATTTCTGGCAAAAGTAGAGCTACCAAGGAAAACAAAAATACACGTAAAAATTGTAGATAATCAAGAGGCCTATAACTTTTTCTTGAATCATTTTTTCACCTAACTTCACAAATATTGAGGAAAGTACCAAAAACCAATTTTTTGGTTTTTATTTTTATAAATACAGTAGACGCTCGATTTAGTGGATCTCGATATAGTGAACTATCCACTATAGTGAACACACACAATTTTATAAAAAAACGGATTTTGTATAAAAATTTCGCGCAAGCATTTTCCATAGTTTGAGAGCTCTGAGGAATTGTTTCTGTTTTTTGTTTAAGCCTGAGAGAAAGCCTTGTTTAATGCTAAAGTTTAAAGTTAAAATTAAAAACATTCACATCATCGAACGAAATGTGCATTTTGGATCAAATTCGCCCTTATAAGGCCTTATAGAAAATTCCCGCTCGAAAAAGTGAACAATCTCGAAACAGTAAACAGGCCTCTGGTTTATATTACTTCACTATATATCGAGCGTCTACTGTAATTCGATTTTAATGAAATTTGGTGAAAACGTATATTTTTAGGTTTCAAAAAAGCTGTAATTTTTTTGAAGCAAAATGTAAATTTTTGGACTTTTTATGAGTTGAATTTTAAAAAATTGCGTATTTTCAAATATGAAAGCTAAACATCACTATGGGCTTTTGGCTCCTTCAAGGTCAAAATTCCATAGGCGATGGGCCTGTAGTCAGGGCCGTAGCTATGGTAGGGCATTAAGGGGCAAAGCCTTACCTTAAAATATTAATGCCCTACCTTAAAAAATCATCAACTATCTGTAAAATATTCCTTTTTTTTAATTCCCAAAAAAAAAACACAGACAAAAAAGGAACTTGAAGGAAATGGCTCATAATCAGAAATAAAAATATTTAGGTTTTAAACAGTGCTTATTCTACATTTCCACCTAACGCTTATCTGGGATTTAATAAGATTTACCTCAAATCTCCTTCAAATCTTGGAGATTTACCATACAAATTTATCTCGTAAATCTTGAAGATTAGAAATTAATCTGGTCAAATCTTCCTAGGTCAAATAGTTTCACAAATTGAACTAACTTATTATTAAATAGTGCTGAACGATTCATTCGGGACTCGATTCAGTTCTTCATTGTTTAACACGAATCAAACATTCTATCTCACTTGCTCTCCATAAGAACAATTAAAACATTATTTGCATTTTTGAAGGTGCTGTCAAATTTAATCTTTTTTTAAATCTTTTTCGCGGTGGAAACACCAAACAGATTTATTAAATCTAATCTGAAATAAACCTTTAGGGGAACATAGCATAAGGTACATTGTGATGATGGAGTAAACAAAAAAGTGGGTTTGGTCATGACGGCCATCGGTCTTTGCGTTTGTTTATCTGTGCGTCTGTGCGCCCACTGTATACATACATCGAGCTATATCCTAAATAATTTGGTACAAAGTATTTTTGTAGTTTCCTAGTATTCCGGAAAAATTAGACTTTCACTTCAAAAAAATTCCAACAAAGCTGAGTTTTGGTGGGAAGGTTCATTAACTATTTTAGCGAGGCGGGATGTTTAAAAAAAAATGCATTAGGTACAGTGAAAACAAGCAAGATTTTAACGTTTCTGCATGTTTCTATCAAAATCTGTTGCTCGTACAAAAAATGTCACAATCTTTTTTGTGCAGAATTTAATATAAATTCAATAATTTTTAAAGTTTTTAAGTTTTTTTTTCTAGATTTTCCATCAACTTTGAGTAAAAGACTGTGAAAACACCATTTATTTTGTATGAAAAATTTCAAGTGCTCGCCAGCACGTGTAAATATATAATAAATATATATATAATAAATATATCAATAATTCAGACCTTTAAAAAAAGTTCATATTAGTAGTTGTAATTTGGGAGAGAAAAGTGCAATTTTGTCTTCTGCGTAACCCTGTTTTAGTTAGTTAGACATGATATACAAATCTAAAAAAAATCCACAATAACTCTTTTTCGAGTCTAGCTTTATATGTGGATCAATATTAAAAATTCTAATATAGTACATAGTACACCATTTATTGTAATTTTTTGGTAATGAAGAAAAGCAAATAGAAGACATGAAAAGCTCAGCGTATCAAAAAAACAATCCCAAAATTTAGTAGTGTAGAATAGAGAACTGATATCAGCACAAAAAAAAACGAAAAACGCGCATTTACGGATAACGTCTGAGTTTTTCTTATCACTTCTCTATTTTACAACAAAAAGTAGAATTCTATGTCTGCAGTTTTTCGTCAATTCTAATATATATGCTTGATATTGGTCTACCTAACTATCGTCGGCTTTTTGTCAAAACCCAAGTATATGTAAGTCCAATTTGAAAATTGCTTAGAGGATACGAAAACATTCTTAGATCAAAAAAATCTTCGAAACTGGTTGAAGAGCCAAAAGGAACCAAAAGAAAGTTACGAGACATTGTAATTTGAATTCAGTGGTTTTGTTTGATCTGAAATACATTAAAGAGTTTTTTAAGAGCTTACGAGGTTTTGACAGAATGCTGACGGTATATTTGTATCCTTAATTTGACCCTGAGTTCCTTTGTCTCAATTTTTTTAAATGGCCGATGCATAGAACATTATTGTTTTAGTAAATAAATAAATCTTTCGCCCTTAAATATCTATCCATTCCTCCCGACAATTAAGAACTGCTTTTACCTCATTATATCAAATAACATTTTTAACTCAGCCCTACCTGTTGTAGCCGCTGCCCTTCTTTAAATTCGACTCTAGCTACGGCCTTGTCTGTAGTGCAAAAGAATTCTTCTTTGTGTGTTATAAATTTTAAATTTACAATGCATATTTGGACTGTTAACCCACCCAAGTGAGCCAAAATTCTTTTATAGGTTTTTGGCCTATGGACTGTTAACTCTGATCCATCATCATCTGCACGTCCAATGCATACCCGAACGTTTCTCCATGGTACGAATATCTTGTTGGAATCCTTCTCCTCTTGAATGATTTTTCCTAAATAAGATGCTTGACACCATAGACGCACATAAGATTTTTATAGCTTTAAAAAAGCTATAGCATTGCATTGTAAGTGTTCCCGTTGTTTTTTAATAATTTGTTTTTATTTTGGGTAACATTTTTAGTAAAGGGGTAAATAGACCCCCTCCAAAAAGATTTTTTTTTCATCTGAATCTAGTCTATACGCTCTGATATTTTTACGTCTGTTTTGGGCATTCCCCGTAACCCATAATTATTAACTTAAAATGAAAACAGGGAGACGAAAGGGGGTGAAATACAAATCTGAAAAAATAGGGAAATTGTTTTCAATATTTTGAATCGAAAGAGGGCTGTCCAAGACTATGTCCAATTTAAGGACCACCCTACTGTACTGTAAGTGAACCGATAATTACGAGCCTTTTTAATTGTGTCAAAATACTTTTCACCCATACGTTTTTGAAAAGCAATTTTTATTTTCAAAACTATAATTATGAATCAAACTTTTATATGTTTTTTTTAGAATATCTTGATACCATTATAATATATTTTTTTTCAATTTTTTTCTATGAATAAAAAAAAAGTTATAAAGAAAATTGCGAAATTTTTTTTGTCAAAATACTTTTTCCGACTATTTAAGGTATAGAGCAAATAAAATTATTGAGGTATTTAAAAAAAAAAAACACTCCAGTAAATAAAGCTATTGTTTTCTTCCAGACTATAAAACATGCATTACGACTGTAACACAAGAACTAAATATTTAATGTTTCGAATAAATATTTGGGAATACATATGCGATATATGCAAAATTCAAAATCACCCCAAAAGGTACGCGTGCATACTTTTGGTTCTGTACAATTTGGGACTTTGATTTATTTTACATAAGTTATGGGTTACGTATGTACAGTGTTTCGATTTATTGTTTTCATGACACAGTCATAAAATGCCAACCCTAATTTTATTGAGCTATACATTGGTTTATTTCATAGTCAGAGATGAGAGACTATATAGATTTTCATACAAGAAGACATTTATAAAAGCATCAAAATGATTTATGTGGGTGTTTTCCCATCTGAAGCGGAGACTAAGGCACAAACACACATGCATAAGTAATGTATAAGCAATAGCTTCGTACATTGAACACAAACAAACCATCATAAATTCCTCCGTGGTTATAAAGGTTAATTTTTCACTCAGTGGTTTTCACAAAGAAAGATGATTTCGATAATTATGTTTTGTGGTGGTTTATTGGGGTTTATATAATGGAACATATGTCAAGTAATTTATTAATCCTCTGTGGAGTCAAAATCTATTATTATCATGTATCATCACATTCTCTTCCAACCCACAATAATAATAATAATAATTATGGAAATTAAAAATTTAATTTAATGAGAAGAAATTATTAATATTTTATACACGAATAAGTCGCCGTTGATGTACGGAAATAACTTGGCGTTAGATTGGTCGTATTTTGACGAAAAGTAAAATTAAACTTTATCGTAAGAGGATTCGGTAATTAATTTTAGTCAAAGAAGGTACTCAATGTGAAAAGGGTGGTAGAAGTATTGTTTTATGCTAATTTAATAAGTAACAATAATAATTATTATGTAATTAGATTAATTACTTGCTTTCATGAAGGGTGAGCTTTAATTTGATTGGCGGTTTTGCAGAGCATTCCGGCCTTAATACCTATAGGAAATGGAATCAATTGTATTGCAGAGGTAGTTGATTCACTTTTTGTCATTCATAATTATGGTGTTTTTGGCTAGCTGACAGACAGTTAACCCATGACCACGTCTCACTAAGATCTGTTTCTTTTATTTGCTTTTAGCAACTAATAAAATGCGGCTGTTATGTCTGTTTGGTGATTTGGCTACTCTATATGTACCAAATTAGCACCAGGTATACAACTTGCTGTCAAAACCCATTGGGATTTTTGATAGTCTGTCAACGGTAGCAAGTTGTGTAATAAATTGAATGTACTGCAAAAACAATACTAGTATTGATTTCACGCAGTGCGTACAACGTCTATGAATTTAGCATAACAATTTTGAGCTAGACCAATGGGACCATGGTAGTAATTTGCATTTTTTAAGAATTTCTAATCCCGATGTTGAAGCTTACCAAATAGTGGGTGTAACCCTACTGACGTGCTCACTTCACTGAGAAACTCGCAGTACATGTCCTTTTCTCAGTAGCCGGGCTAGCTAGGAATCTGAAATAAAGCTCTGAATTTCCACTCAGTACATGTCCATTTTTCAGTAACAAAGCTAGCTAGAAATTTGCAAAATTGACTCCAAATTTGCAGTTTTGTAGGTATTTACTTTAAGAAACTCAATTCGAAATCCAAATTTGACAAAAAAATTAAAAGGATTAATTTAAAATACTTCTAAAAAATAAAATAAATACCCGTAGACAGTAAATTTATAAACTTTCAGAATATGGCAAAACAAGCTGCGAAATGAGCAGCGTTACAGACGATTCTTAGGTATATGGACTCATGACATAAATATATAGTGAGTAGTGACATATGGACTCATTACATAAATGTATAGAGCTCCATAGGCATATGGACTCATTACATATATAGCGAGTAAGTACATAGGCGCTTTACAAAACATAATATATAATAACGAGAAAAACATAATGGAGTCATAGACAAAATGGACATTTTTCCCAAAATGTGGGTCTCACAATTCTGTCGTAGCGTTTTTCATTTTTTTAGAACCAAAATAGTGGTACCTGGCATTTTTTTCCAATTGACCATAATGATAATTTCTTTCAAAATCGGCTCCACAACTTTTCCTAGACAAATTTTCAGAAAATTATTATTAATGGTTCCTCTCAATACGACCTCCGTGGAAAAAGTTAGTGTCATTCTTATTTTGAGATGACTATATTTTCAGAATAAAAGTCAGATATTACCGAAAATTAGTTGAAAATGGTAGTCCGTCGGTAAAACTTGGTATAAATGGTTCAGAGTCTATACAAATATCTGTGGTTAAAGGGTGTTTTTTTGGAGGGTTGTGGTTATCGTGGGATAATTACCATATGTTACAAAAATGGTACCGTCATGAAACTTTATAAAAATGTGTTATGAACTAACAGAATGAAGAATCAAAAAAACACCCTTCCATATGAAATATTATAGACTCTTTTGATTCTTCATTCTCATGAAATGTTTTCACCAAGTTTCATGGTGGTACCAATTGTTTTTTTATTCGAAGGCCTTTCTGTACTATTTTAACTGTACTACTAGGCAAGTTTTGGATTCGTGCAAAAAAAAATTTGAGATAACAATCAAACATGATATACGATGATAGAGAACACCAAAAAAGTGGGTGGCATAATTCTGTCTGTCTGTCTGTTCGTCTACAGCCTAAACGGCTCAATCGATTTTCTTCAAACTTGGTACATATTGGTTTTTGGTGATTATGCCGACACGCTTTTTTCATTTTTTTTTTAGAACCAAAAATAACGGTACCTGCCATACATTTTTTCTTACCAATTTTACATAATCGTATTTTTCTCAAAAACGGCTCGACAAATTTTCTTAAAAAAAATTCAATAAATTTATTTTAGTAAAGGCTTCTTTTGAGTGGAAAACCATTATTCAAAAATGGTTATTAATGGTACCTCCCAAAGAACCATTTTTGTTTATTTTTGATTTTCTTCAAAACGATAACACCGATTTCAATTTTTTTTCATACAGAATCTTACAAAAAATATAAATAGTTTTGTGTACCAAAATTTTTGAAAAAATATTTTTTGGATTTTTTAAAAATGTTTCAAAATTTTGTTTGGAAAATCAAATACACTAGTCAACGAAATTAAAGGAACGCATTTTTTTAAAATTTTTTTTAGTGTTTTTTGAAGAGCTGTATCTTTGTGACTAGTGGTTGTATTGAGTTGAAACAAAAAGCATTTTACAGCTTTATATTTTTTGTTCCGAGAATTATGTGCAAACAAATTTTTTTGAAGTACCGTTATTGCGTTGTTGCAAACAATGAGACGAGACAAAACAATTATTTTTAAAATTTTTTTTTGAATGTCCTTATTTCTATGGATAAAATTTTTTGAGTCAATCAAATGTAATGATCAGATACCTTGTTCATTCAGCTTCAATTCAATTTTTTTTTTGTCGTGCAATTTTTTTTGCATGGTTATCTGACTTCGAATGAAAAAAGATACTCTAAGCCTTGATTACCAATATCTCAGCAAATAATAACGTTATAAAAAATTCAAAGACAGTTTTGGAAATTTATGAAAGCGTTCAACAAGATTTTTTTAAGATATTGTAAAAATTATTGTTTTTACCATTTACCGTTAGTTCAAAAAAAGTACTCAAATCTGACGTTTTGTGGTCTTTTCATAAATCTTTTTTTTCTTTGCAAATATTGATTGCATGGCTTGCGTTGGTATGCAAATTTGTAGACTTTTAAAGCATCAATATTTTTGTAAATTTTCAAATTGATTTATTGAACCATTTTTCCTCACCAAAACTTCAAAGTCTCACAAACCAGGTAAGGGAACAAATTGTGTTGTTCCTAAACAATGCGTAGTCGTCATCAAAATGACAAGAAAACCCCAATTTCAGTAGATTTTTTTTCACAGTTTTGCATTAGTTAGATACTTTTTTGACGTGAAATTAAATAAAAAGTAAATTTTTCCAAAAAAAAAAATTTTTTAAATTAAACTTTTTTTGTTTGAAAAATTTTTGAAATACATTTTTTTGTTTTTGTTAAATGTACTTTTTATTTCATTCCAAGTCAAAAAAGTATCAAAATAATGCAAAACTGTGAAAAAAAAGTCTACTGGAATTGTGGTTTTCTTGTCATTTTGATGACGACTACGCATTGTTTAAAAACAACACAATTTGTTCCTTTACCTGGTTTGTGAGACTTTGAAGTTTTGGTGAGGAAAAACGGTTCGATGAATCAATTTGAAAATTTACAAGGATATTGATGATTTAAAAGTCTATAAATTTGCATACCAACGCAAGCCATGCAATCAATATTTGCATAGAAAAAAAAGATTTACGAAAAGACCACAAAACGTCATTTTTTAGTACTTTTTTAAACTAACGGTGAACGGTAAAAAACAATAATTTTTACAAAATCATAAAAAAATCTTGTTAAACGCTTTCTTAAATTTCCAAAACTGTCTTATTTTATATTCTATTTTATATTTTTTATAACGTCATTATTAGACTGATTCAAAAAAATGAAAATGTCTGCGATTTTCAATGCCACTAGCTTTTTAGTTAGAGTTAAATGAAATAATAATCCTGGCAAAATTTCAGCCCTTTAGGTCAATATTTAGAGGTCGCTCATCGCTACTTTCTGTTTTCCATACAAATCGTATGGGAACTTCTTTTTGATTCTTTCTTTATTTTATAACTTTAGAAACGGTTATCATACAGAAATGATCAAGGTAGAATCTGAAATAAGATTTGATGTTCTTTAAAAAAGGTCCTTACTTCTTATCTAATTAATGTTCTCCTTCCAAAGTTATTCAAGGTCAGAGTGGTATTCGTGGTGAATTTCAAAGTTTTTTGGATTCCGTGTTGAAAAAATCAGCTATAATACAAGGTGTTTTACAAAAGTTGTAACAAAAGGCAAGTGCGTGTAAGTTGAACTCAGACAAGAAAAAAATCGTTTTAGAGCGGGGGTCTATTTCCCCCCATTTAGGTGGGAGGGGCAATTTTCTAAGAAAATTGGTTTAAAAAAGAAAAACATATTTTAAATCAACGGCAAAACTTATAGTGTCATGCTATTACTTTTTTTAAAGCCAATAATCCATAATTTAATTTACTTTTTAAAAAAAGTAGTTTTTGTAGACAATTTTTGAAAAAATTAATTTCAAACCTAAGTTTAAAAAATTAAAAAGTGATTTTATTTTTTAAATATCTTTTTGAAAAATTTTTCGGTATCAAGTACAATTTTTGTTTATGGATTTCAATACCTTCCTTAATTTTCAATCAGATGCTGAAAACCGCAGGCTAAAATGTTTTGTAGTTTTTGAGAAAATTGAAAATAACAAAAACTAAGTTTCTTGTTATTTGGCGCCTTGGAATTTAAATTGTTCCTTCCTACAAACACCCAATTTCTAGTAGTAGTAGTAGGTATTTTAATTTTCGAATTTCTCAGAAACTTCAAAACATTTTAGCATGCGGTTTTCAGCATCTGATTAAAAATTAAGGAAGGTATTGAAATCCATACACAAAAATTGTACTTGATAACGAAAATTTTTTCAAAATGATATTTAAAAAAATAAAATCACTTTTTAATTTTTTAAACTTATGTTTGAAATTAATTTTTTCAAAAAATATCTACAAAAACTACTTTTTTCAAAAGGTTAATTAAATAATGGATTGTTGGCTTTAAAAAAAGTAATAGCATGGCACTATAAGTATTGCCGTTGATTTTTAATATTTTAAATGGGGGGGAAATAGACCCCCGCTCTAAAACGATTTTTTTCTTGTCTGAGTTCAACTTACACGCACTTGCCTTTTGTTACAACTTTTGTAAAACACCTTGTATTATAGCTGATTTTTTCAACACGGAATCCAAAAAACTTTGAAATTCACCACGAATACCACTCTGACCTTGAATAACTTTGGAATGAGAACATTAATTAGATAAGAAGTAAGGACCTTTTTTAAAGAACATCAAATCTTATTTCAGATTCTACCTTGATCATTTCTGTATGATAACCGTTTCTAAAGTTATAAAATAAAGAAGGAATCAAAAAGAAGTTCCCATACGATTTGTATGGAAAACAGAAAGTAGCGATGAGCGACCTCTAAATATTGACCTAAAGGGTTGAAATTTTGCCAGAATTATTATTTCATTAAACTCTAACTAAAAAGCTAGTGGCATTGAAAATCGCAGACATTTTCATTTTTTTGAATCAGTCTAGTCATTATTTGCTGAGATATTGGTAATCAAGGCTAAAAGTATCTTTTTTCATTCAAAGTCAGATAACATGCAAAAAAAATTGCACGACAATAAAAAAAAAAACTGAATTGAAGCTGAATGAACAAGGTATCTGATATTACATTTGATTGGCTCAAAAAAATTTATCCATAGAAATGAGGACCTTCAAAAAAAGTTTTAAAAAATAATTTTTTTGTCTCGTCTCATTGTTTGCAATAACGCAATACGGGTACTTCAAAAAAATTTGTTTGCACATAATTTCGAAACAAAAAATATAAAGCTGTAAAATGATTTTCGTTTCAACTCAATACAACCACTCGTCACAAAGATACAGCTCTTCAAAAAACACTAAAAAAATTGAAAAAAAATTTGTTCCTTTAATTTCGTTGACTAGTGTATTTTGAAAACGACATGATCGATTTTTTTGAAACTCGATACTTAAGAGTTTTTTTAGTACTCTTTAAAATATTTACTTTTATGAAAAAATAACGGAACCTTCCATACAAAAGTTAAAAAACCGCAAAGGAAAATATTTGTTTGCTTAAAAACGACTCCTACGATTTTGATTAAACTTTTTCATATCCTAAAATTAGTACGGCCTACTACCAAAAATTATAAATTTTACACTTAGCAACTATTAAAAGTACTTGTCATAGAACGTATTTTTCTATTTTGAATATTCTCGTTATCGGCTAAACGGATTTAGATGAATTTTTTATATACATTCAAATTTTAGATAAGATTTAATAATATTGCATATCAAAATATTCAAAAAAAAAGTTTTTGAATTTTTAAAAATGTTTCAGTTTTATTTTTTTTGAAAAATCGATATCTCAAAAACGGGTTGACAATTTTTTTTTCACATTTTGCTTTATACACATAAATTTACATACTTTAGATTTGCATACCAAAATTTGTTCATAAAAATGTTTTAAGAATTTTATATACAGGGTGTCCCGCACCTGAGTGGAAGTATCTAAGGGTGTGGTTCCTGGCTATATTCTAAGAAAAAAATTGTATGGGGGAAAGTTGTATCTCCCCTCCCTGAGGCAGGGGGGCAGTTTCTGAAAAATTGACCTAAAATGCAAAAAAAAACATTAAAAATCAACGAAAATACATCTAATAATGTGCTGTATTTTTTTTTAAAGTTAATACTCCATTCTTGCATTTGTTTTTTAAATCAAGTTGTTCAAGGAATAGTTTTTGAGAAATTAAATTTCAAAGTCAAATACTTTTAAGAAAATTGTGATTTTTTTTTTCTTAAGGCGATATTTTTGAAAAGTTTACGAAATTAAGTGCTATTTTTCTGTTCAATATTCATTGCGCTCATTTATTTTTAGTCCATTACCGAAAACCAAATGTAAAAATCTATCTTAGTTTTTGAGAAATTAAGAAAAAACAAAAGGTACTTTTCCCAAAAAGGCCCAAAAAAATTAATTTATTCATGAATTATCCATCATTTTACCCCTTTTTCGGGCTTATTTGGTAAAAGTACCTTTTGTTTTTTCTTAATTTCTCAAAAACTAAGATAGATTTTTACATTTGGTTTATTTTGGTTTTCAAACAAATATAGCACATTATTAGATGTGTTTTCGTTGATTTTTAATGTTTCTTTTGGCAATTTAAGTCAATTTTTCAGAAACTGCCCCCCCCCCCCCCCTGCCTCAGGGGGGGAGATACAACTTTTCCCCCATACAATTTTTTTCTTAGAATATACCCAGGAACCACACCCTAAGATACTTCCACTCAGGTGCGGGGCACCCTGTATACAAAATTAATTATTTAAAAAACCGCTACAACGATTTAAATTTTGTGTTCCCTACAATCATATATAATCAAGAACTAAGAAGGCATTCTTTTTTTCCACCTCAAACTGTCAAAGGAGTTGTTTTAGACAGTTTAAATGTCGTTTTTCATGCTTTGATTTGAACGTAATAAAATGATTTTGACCAGAAATATGGAATTATAAACTCAAAAAGACCCTTTCCATTTTCTATTATAATTTTTCTCGAATACATTTTTACTTTGTAGTTCCTTCAAATACGACTGAAAGGTTAAACTGTCTGATGACGTTGTTTTTTTCTTTACAGGATAATACTTAGTAATTTATGTATAAGGATTTCTCGTTTTAACGTTTAATTGGTCATATTAAAATGTTTATGAGTACATTTAGAGTAATAGCTTTTTTGTCAACTCCTGTGGTATTTGTTATTAATTTTGGAAAAGAAACCATTATAATTTAGTTAAGTACCTACTTTCTTTATTGAATAGCTGATTGTTGGTTGTTATTATATTACTGAGCCAGCAGGCTTTTTCCAGAACACTTAATCCAATTCTATAATTTTAATAAAAAGCGGGAAATTATGTCACTCGTAAATTGAAAATCAATGAAAATACAAAAATAAAACGTAACATGTTGTATTTGCCTGGGGTTGATGGAGATGTTTATGTTATGATGGAGCTTTTGTTTTGTATGGTTTAAGGTTTGTGGGGATATGATGTGTGGATTTTGTATCTTTTTTTTCTAACGACCCGACGACGACGGGTAACAAGAGGAATAGGAGGGATATTAAATTATAAACTCCACAATGGCTGAAGAAAAATATGTTTTCATTTTCTGTAGATACTATAATACAGATACATTTTACATATTATTGTATACATATGTATGTATGTATAGAATTGGAAATATTGTTTTATTTTGTGATGAATAAATAATTGATTTGGATTTAAAATTTATATTTGTATTTTTTGTTTGACAAATACAAAATATATTATAGGTATTTCAGCTAAAAATAAATATAACAAATTGTAGAACCTTTTCAGTCAATTGGATCATTTTAAAATTTGTATTTCATTTGTTATTTATTCAATCAAGGCACATTCTATTTTTGGTTCACCTCAACTAAAGGGGTGCATCAGGATTTTGAGGGTTTGATTGTTTTTGGAAATAAAAAAAATATGGTTCTGAGGATTTTATTTTTTGATGTGCAAACATCTTAGCGCTCGGTATTCAAAAAAACATCTAAGCTCTCGGTATGGCTAAAATTTAAATTCGGCATTGGGCGGATATAGTCTCAAAAGTTCCTTGCAGAACCACTTTATTCTTTGTTTGTTGAAGGATTGTGGAATTCTGTAAGCTTGAATCGGTAAGACAGTCTACATTTGATACAAAATGGCTTCGAAATTTGCTTAGTAGGGTGAATTTTTAATCTCAAGAACTGATCCAAAAACACATACCAGAAATAAGAACTCGTTTAAAGTTAGTGGTTTTTGCAATCAATTTTTTCAATTTTTAAAATGGTTCGTGAGTGTGTGAGGGACTTTTGTGGAGGGAGGGAATTTTTTTGATAAATTAAAACTGTTGAATTCGAATTTGTGTCGTGCGGACATTTTGTGTTATAGATTCCTAATTTTCACCGTTTGTGGTTATAACCCAATCCCTGAGGCAAAAACAGATGTTTAAACACCGGTACTCTCACACATTTTTTTGTTTTTGTATAGATAGGTACATCGTTTTCGAGATATTGGTAACTACAGCTTTGACAAAATAAAGGCACATCACCTACAGTTGATTATTTTAAAAAATCTGGGACAACCCACCTCTACCAATTTTTTGATCATAGAATTTGGCCAGTTAATTTTTGCATAAGAATAAATAAATAAATTGGGTGGCGCAACAGCTCGTGGAGAATCAGGGCCTAGTGACTTACAACTCACAATCATTCCTGTGTGCGTGTGTTGTTGGCAGGAATGGAGGGAACCTACAGTTTTTTGCCGAGTCCGAACGGCTAAATGAGAAGTACTTTTTCATGACAAGTAGATATACTCTTGGAGGATTTGCCTCTCAAGAGGCAGTAATTTTTTCTCTGGCTGCATTCTTCAATTTATGACCTTATTGCAGCAATGGTTGAAAGGTGTTATATACAGAGAAAGTGACGGTATTCCCTGCTTCTCTGAGCTAGTGAAATATAATGACTCAGCTTGATCCCTTTATAAAAGAGAAAGCTTACAAAATCAGTTTAATTACAAACTCAAAAATAAGGCAAGTATACGCCCGAGTATACCATTGTTTCTCAAAGTTACTTTTTTATAAAATTTCTGAATTTCAGATTTTATAACTTTTTACAAAAACAAACTGAGTACTGCAGGCTTTATTTTTTTTAGGCAAATGACCTTGATAAAAAATAAGTTCAGTTTGAAATATCAATATTTCTTAACCAAGTTAACTGTTATGAGCTTCATTTTTGTAGTCTTTTTAGGGTTTTTGATTTCTAGTTTGTACTTTTTAAAGAGGTGTATTGAAAAATCAGAAATCTATACTACCACCTTCAAAAAATCTCTTCCGATTACTTTGAAAAAAAAAAATTGCCTTTTGGAAGCTGACAGCTTACATTTCCCATTATGGGGCAAAAAAAGTACTTTTCAGAATAAGACCCTTTTTTCGGGGTTTTCTTTGGGAAAAAGTACCTTCTATCTTCTTTTTACTGTTCAAAAACTATGAATGTGATAATTCCATCTGGTTTTGAATATTTGACTTGAAATTGTTTTAAGCATTGAAAATACGCAATGTTTAAAGAAAAATTAACTTGAAAGCCAAATTCCCATTTTTTTTTTAAATATCGACTTTGAAAATTTATTTAAAAAAATTCAGTAAAAAACTTGTTAAAAAACAAAACAAATAAAAGAATGGAATATTAAAGCTTTCAAAAAAATGTTATTTAATTTAAATTAACTATTATTGCTGTTTGATGCAAGGTTCGCTAGATGATTAAACGTGTTTTTTTTAACTCATGTTTTTTTTTTCAATATTCTCGATTCACCAAAAGAATTTTAAATAAATTTAAAGAAATATTCAACCAGGAAAAGTTTTTTTTAAGTAAGGTTTCTTTCAAGAGTACTCTTTGATGAGGAGATAATATACCAGAAACCAACCGAGGCAGAAGTACCATCACGGCATCACAGAAGTGACATCAACCATAACAAATAGGAGAGTTATAAGAAAACAATCAAAATCGAAACAAATTGCCTCTTGATCACTTCTAGCTTATTACAATCAAGAATCACGCTGTTTTATGGAAGCATAAAAATGTAAATTGACTTATAACTCTAATGGTTGGTGTTTAAAGGGATACAAAATAATTGGTTATATATTGACATAAAAGTTAATGGAAAGCGCAGAACAATAAATTAATCATTAAGGGGTGCTATAAGAAGAAATATAAATAGAAAATAGAAAAAGATATTTTTCCATGATACTTACATATATCCATAAATGACATGTCAAATGAAAGATTAGAGAATCAATTAATAGTAACTTTATAAATTTGCCGATTTTGATTTGGAATTTTGAAAGAGGTTCTTAAAATGGCCAACAACATAAAAAGTCAAGTTATTTGCGTTAAGTTTCAAGTCATATCAATAATAGCCTTTGAGATCTTGAACCAATAACCGTTTGTCTGCTTACCTTAGCACGTACAAAATTTGACGTATATTTTTAACATCGATTTATTTCAATGCCTTTAATTGGTCGGAGGGAAAAAGTTAGCATACAAGAAATATTTAGCTGTCAATTTTGAACAATTCTTTTCATAGGTCAAACTTTCTATTGTTCGTCCCTTAAAAGATAGATAGTGGTAATATTTCCAAAAAAACAATCAGGTAAACAATTGATGTTTGAAAACTTTGTGGCTCTCTATCTTCTTAGGGATTAACTGCAGAGAGATGACTTAATGAAAACTATTGTATTGTTCCTGTATGCACACTCTTTCCCTCCGATCAATAGGCATTGAAATAGGAATACAATCAAAGGGCACGGTAGTGCCCAGCCAAGCTCGCGGCACTACACCCTTTTTACAGGAACAAACCCTCCTCTAAATTCAGTACCAATAAAGTCAGAAGCTTCCAATTCGCAGTATTTGTTGAACTGATCAAACACAGCTTGCTCATCAAATTTCAACTCTTTGGCATTAGTAATTTCCGAGATATAGGACTTTTCAAAAATCGCAAAAACCGTAACTGACTGACTGACTCACTGACAGATCATCAAAATTATGGAGCACTTCCCGACATCGTAGAAGCTTGAAACTTCGCACAACGGTAGGCTTTGTGGTGCATACAAAGGAAAAAAGTCGAAAATCTGCAATTTTCTATTTGAGGGCGTGGTATCCACCCACTTTCTTAAAAATTGAAGTACTTAGAAAGAAAAAAAATTTAAAAATTGGAATTCAGGGGGCGTGGCATCGACCCACATTGTTAAAAATTCTTATAAATTATATGGAGCACTCCGATTGTTGTAGAACGATGAAAATTGGTAGGTCGGTAGGGCTTGAAGTACTTTGAAAGAAAAAAATCGAAAATTTGGAATTTTCCATTCAGTGGGCATGCCACCCACCCATTTTATCAGAATTACTATTCGATATACGGAGCACTTTTGGTTGTCGTAGAATTATGAAACTTTGTTGAGCGGTTGGGCTTGAGTTTCAACTGGCAAAGCAAAATCTTTGCAAAAAGGAGTGAAATGTTAAAAAAAGAGCAAAGTTCTTATATGTGTACAAGAAACCTGTGCGTAAAAAGTCAGCCAAAAAAAGTAATGAGATCTAAAATATATGCCAAGTTTTAAGTTCAGGAAGTTTAATATCAAATATCTGTATTAGAGTAATATCAAAACAATCTCAAATGATTACTGATTAAAATTTGGTGGATTTACTTGGCAAGTTTTTTCTTAATTAATTACTTAATCACAAATTTAAAATGTATGAAAGCTTGACCAGTGAACCCACCATATTTTAACCAGTAATCATTAAATACCAAATTTCTATCATAATTAGGATTTGTTTCGATATTATTCTAATTCAGATATTTGACATTAAACTTCCTGAACTTAAAACTTGGCATATATGTATTTTAGATCTCATTACTTTTTTTGGTTGACTTTTTACGCACAGATTTCTTGTACATATAAGAACTTGGCTCTTTTTTTAACATTTACCTTCAATCCGGGTGACTTTGGCCTGGTTGGGTGACTTTGGCTTTTGAATGGATACTTTTTGAAAAAATTGTTTAAATATGAAGGAATTCTTTAATTTTTTTTCAACTTCTTTGTAAATGTTTAAAGTTGAATGAATTAAAATATGATCATACTAGCTTTACTTAATTAAAATTAGAAAATAAGGTATATTAAAATTTATTTTTCTTAAAAATCTTAAAAAAAAAATCACCTGAAAATGTTGGATGGTTTTAATATGTTGCAGAAATATGATTGCAAAATGACTTTTACTCCGATATATGTATTGTTTTGTAAATCTAATTCTCTAGATTCTACTTTTGTACCTATTTAATAAACAATAAATTTTAATTTTTTTATAATAAATCCCAAATGGTGGGGTGGCTTTGGCCGGCATTTTGGGTGACTTTGGCGGGGTAGCCAAAGTCACCCAGTGGCCTTCTTCCGACCTTTAAAAATATTATGGCGGAAGATCTTAACAACTTACAAGCTGGCAAACCCGAGAAACAAAACAGTGCCAAAAGAGGTATTTCCTAGACTTCTACAAAAATCTGGGCAGCTTACATGATGAGAACGATATGGCAATGGAAAATTTAATATCTGGCTTCCGGGCAACTGGAATTTATCCATGCGATTAGCACAAGTTTAAGCTAAACTGGATAAAAAAAAATTCAAGAACACCTGAATATAATACCACCAGAAATATTTTGACCCTTAGTTATTCAGTATTGAACTATATGAAGAGCCCTGGGACCCCATTACCTTGAGCAGAAAGCCAAGAAAGAAAAAGGTTAACACTGACCCTGGTGCTTGTGTCACTATGGCGGACTTCACCTATTCGCTGAGCGTTTTAACAAATGTAGAAGCAACTGAGGATGACATTGAAGAGATGTCCACTGATAAAACTGGTCCATCAGAGCTATGTTGCAACCGCAAGCCAAGACGCCGCAAGGTCATCGCTTCATCAGACTCATCAACTAATCATAATACCTTAAACTCACTCATGTCCTTATCTTTGGAAGACTCAGATAGTTTGACCTCACTGCTTGGCAAGAGCAACAAATCATGAGTGACGAAGAGATGACGGTCAGCGAAGATTGTACTATCAAGGCTGGTGGCTATTTTCTGGTCAGGTTTGCAGTGAAGAAAAAAAATTACATTTTACGTCGGCTGCATCTTAAACGTACAGAGCGATGAGTTGACTGTCTCATTCTTACGAAGAGGTGCTGGATACATCTTTATATATCCAGAAAAAAAGATGATGCACTGGTGAACAAGAGTGATCTGTGATAAATTAATATTTATAAGTATTTTAAAAAAAATATTAAAAATATTTACCTAACTCAGTGTAAACCATTAAAAATAATACCTAATGTATAAAAAAAATCTCTTCTTTCATTTGGGTTGAGTGAGATTGACTTGCTGCTTGTAATTCATATGAAAATGACCAAAACGTCCACCCGGCCAAAGTCATCCTTTTTGGGAGGGTGACCTTGGCCACCCATATTTTAGCATCTATATATAAAACTACTCCATAGTATTGTTCAAGACTTATGATACCTATAGAGTGAGTGAAGTAGGTAAAAATGTAGAAATCTTCATTTAAAAAAAAAATTATTGCAAAAGTATTTACATTTTAATTTGAAAAATGGCCAAAGTCACCCGGGTTGACGGTATGTTTTTGTTGCGTACAATTCAAAGTAAAGTCTTCAGCAAAAAAAAAATATATCAATAATACCGTCAAGTAAGAAATTAGAAAAAAAAAATAGCTGGGAGGTACACCTAATTCTAATAACCATTTTTCTGACAATTGGTTGTCCACTTATAAAACTTATTTATTGACTTTTGTTTTGAATATGTGGGGACACTTTTGAGAAAATTTCGATTATGTATAATTTCTAAAAAGAAAACATTTTATGATAGGAAGGAAGAACCGTTATTTTTGCTTCTAAAAAAAAATGGACCCACAGACAGAATTGTGGGACCCATTTTTTTGTCTTCCCTGTTGTTTGATCAAAATCTTGAAAAAAATAATTTTTTGATGCGTGAGATTTATTAAAGGTTGGTCGTTTTAGATAGTTGAGTTTTTCCAATGATCATCTTTACAAATTCAAATGAAAAAAGAAAAAAAAAATTGAAATAAAATATGTATTTAACAAATAAAAAAAAATCATATTTGTTGGGATGGTCAAAAAAAGTTATAGAGTGGCTAATAATAAATCAAAGAGAGAAAATTAAAAGGGTGGCTGAAAATAATTGCCATCTTTAAAAAAATATTATGATATTGCGGGCCAAGTTAATACAGCTCAAGAATAGAACTAGTCAAATTACCCCAAAGAGCATATCAACTGATCCCCGTATCGAGCATTAAGTCCGGCATATCGCAAAATTTAAGAAAAAACGTCATACAATTCATATTTTAATAATAATATGAAGAAAGTTTAAGGAAATTTAACCTTGGTTGATACCTAGCCTTACTTTACTTTTCCAAAGCAAATTTTGAGTCTGCCCCTTCCTCCCATAGAACCCTTTTTTATTTTTGATGTTGTTTAAATCACTTATAATTATTATGACTCTGAATCATTTTACGCAAAAAAAATTTAAGTACATATGAAATTAATATTTTGAAATATTTTTCGGATTAACTGAAATAACTTTATACGTATTTACAAAGTGGCATAATCGATTTTCTCAAAATTTGACACAGAGTGGTCTTTTAACACTATTTATAAGTTCTAGAAGACTTGGGATTAATGTTATTCTATCCAAAAGCCCACCATACATATGTATGTTAAAACCGTTCTGACAAATTTAGCTTTTTTCGAAAATTATAACTTTTTTTCAACTAATATTCGTTTAATCTTTGATTTAATATTAAATTATATTATATCTAGCCGTTAACTACCTTTGACATATACTTTTACCTGCGATATATAGTAACTATATGGCAGGTTGAGTAAATATATTTGGTTGCGTAACAGTTTGTAGTACCAGGGCTTAGTGACTTACATAACTCCCAACCATTTCCATTTGGAAAGAATGGAGGGAACGTACAGTTTTTTGCCGAGTCCAAACGGCTAGATGAGAAAGACTTCTTCATGACAAAATTACTCTTGGAGAAATTGTCATTTCCTCGCAAAAGGCAGTATCTCGGGAAAAACATATTTGTTTTAAGGTGGCATTGGCTGGGAATCGAACCTAGATCTTCGGATTGACAGAGTCCAACGCACTAACCATTATGCCACGAGCTACTACGTGGCAAGTTATGCAGTCGTAAGAAAATCAAACTTGGGATATTTTCAAACTTATAACTACGGTGATGAGGAAGAAGAAAATAGTTGGAATCACAATTCTGTCTTTCTGTCTGTCCGCTGAGCTACAAGCTTGGATCGATTTTCTTTAAACTTGGTACATATTGTTTTTTGGTCACTTTTTCATTTTTGTTTTACCAAAAATAACGGTACCTGCCTTACAATTTTTGTAAGCAATTTTACATAATCGTTTTTTTTTTCTTCAAACAGCTAAGAAAATTTTCTTAAAAAAAAATTTTTAAACTAATTTTAGTAAAGGCTACCTTTTAGGCCAGGAAAAATGGGTTCCGAGGTTGAGAAAATTAGTTCATGAAATATTAAAATTGGAATCAACGCAGAATTACAACCTCTATTACATATCCAAAGTCCCCCAAAATCCCTTTATTGGCTTCTTGTGTAGACGCATTTGAAGAGGTGCAGACGAGGAGAGCTTGGAGGTCTATCAAACTAAAATATTTGTTTTGGTACAACCTAACCATATGATACAAGCTTTAAGGGTAGTTTTTAACGATAAATCTAATGAAACCAAATTCAAAATTATACAACCACCTAAGAAAAAGTTATAGTTCTTTTTATGTAATGATGACTTTTTTTCAGTACAACAGGGAAAATATTACCGAAAACCCTTTGAAAATAAAGGTATGTTGATGAAACTTGGAATAAATGTTCCATTTGTCATACGAACTATGAATCAAGACATTTGCCGAGTCCAAACGGCTAGATGAGAAAGACTTCTTCATGACAAAATTACTCTTGGAGAAATTGTCATTTCCTCGCAAAAGGCAGTATCTCGGGAAAAACATATTTGTTTTAAGGTGGCATTGGCTGGGAATCGAACCTAGATCTTCGGATTGACAGAGTCCAACGCACTAACCATTATGCCACGAGCTACTACGTGGCAAGTTATGCAGTCGTAAGAAAATCAAACTTGGGATATTTTCAAACTTATAACTACGGTGATGAGGAAGAAGAAAATAGTTGGAATCACAATTCTGTCTTTCTGTCTGTCCGCTGAGCTACAAGCTTGGATCGATTTTCTTTAAACTTGGTACATATTGTTTTTTGGTCACTTTTTCATTTTTGTTTTACCAAAAATAACGGTACCTGCCTTACAATTTTTGTAAGCAATTTTACATAATCGTTTTTTTTTTCTTCAAACAGCTAAGAAAATTTTCTTAAAAAAAAATTTTTAAACTAATTTTAGTAAAGGCTACCTTTTAGGCCAGGAAAAATGGGTTCCGAGGTTGAGAAAATTAGTTCATGAAATATTAAAATTGGAATCAACGCAGAATTACAACCTCTATTACATATCCAAAGTCCCCCAAAATCCCTTTATTGGCTTCTTGTGTAGACGCATTTGAAGAGGTGCAGACGAGGAGAGCTTGGAGGTCTATCAAACTAAAATATTTGTTTTGGTACAACCTAACCATATGATACAAGCTTTAAGGGTAGTTTTTAACGATAAATCTAATGAAACCAAATTCAAAATTATACAACCACCTAAGAAAAAGTTATAGTTCTTTTTATGTAATGATGACTTTTTTTCAGTACAACAGGGAAAATATTACCGAAAACCCTTTGAAAATAAAGGTATGTTGATGAAACTTGGAATAAATGTTCCATTTGTCATACGAACTATGAATCAAGACATTTCCTAAAAATATCCATGGTGAAAGGGTGTTTTTTAAGGGGGAAGGGCAAGTGTAGAATGTTTACCATAACAGCCACGAAAAAACTCTTACACTCATGAAACTCGCCAAAAATATTAAATTTGTAATGGCAATCAAGAATCAAAATAGTCCATACAAATATCTTTGGTCTAATAGTGTTTTTGTGACGGTTTAATTTTGGCCTGTTCTACGGGAAATATACGATTTCAAAAACTGATTTTTGCTGGAAAAGGACCATAACTATGTAGAGGGTGCTTGTATCATTTTAGTTCTGCTTTCATTAGATTCAGCGTTGAAAAATACCCTTAAATTATATACACCATAATTTATGTATATACCTCAATTTCACATAATCGGAATTTTGGCTCAAATCTTCCAACTTATTCCAAGATTTTCCTTCTCTTTAATAAAAACCCCCAGAACAGATATATTTATGTGGACTACATTGATTTTTGTATGCCATGACAAATTTAATATTTTTGGTAAGTTTCATGAGTGTAAGAGTTTTTTCGTGGGTGTTATGGTCAACATTGTATACTTGCCCCACCCCCTTAAAAAAAACATCCTTTCACCATGGATATTTTTAGGGACTTTCTTGATTCCTAGTACGTATGACAAATGGTACATTTATTCCAAGTTTCATTAACATACCTTCATTTTCAAAGGGTTTTCGGTAATATTTTACCTGTTGTACCTGAAAAAAAGTCATCATTAAATAAAAAGGACTATAACTTTTGTTTGGGTAGTTGTATCATTTTGAATTTAGTTTCATTAGATTCAACGTTAAAAACTGCCCTTAAATCATGTCTCATATGATAAGGTTGTACCAAAACAAATATTTTAGTTTGATAAACCTCCAAGTTCTCCACGTCTGCACGGCTTCAAATGCATCTACACAGAAAGCCAATGCGGGGATTTCGGGGGACTTTGGATATGTTATAGAGGTTGCAATTCTGCGTCGATTCCAATTTTAATATTTCATGAATTAATTTTTTCAAGGTTCCCCATACGATTTGTGCTATTTTTCCTGGTCTATTGTTATGAGAAACCATTTTTCAAAACATAGTTATTAATGGTAGGTACCTCCCAAATAAATATTTTTTTTATTTCAATTTTATTCGAAGCCGTATGACAGATTTCAATTATTTGTTTATACAGAAGCTTCTTAAAAATATACATGAATAGTATTGTGTACCAAAATTATTAAAAAAATATTTTTTTCAATTTTCAAAAAAATTTTCATTTTTTTTTTGAAAATCAAATACAGGAAAATATTTTGTTTTTCAAAAATGGCTCCTACGATTTTGATAAAGCCTTTTTCGTATACTAAAATTAGTGCGACCTACTACCAAGAATTATTTAAATTTGCACTAAGTACTTGACAGTAATGTATGTATTAGTAGTACCTTACATAGAATGGTTTTTGTATGTTTTATTTTCTCTCTTTAGCCTGAAATAAAATGATTAAATTTTGTATATACAAATTTCAAATAAGTTCAAATAATATTGCTTTTCAAAATTTTCAAAAATGAAATTTTTAATTTAAAAAAAAAGTTTTATTTTTTTTTTGAAAATTCAATATATCAAAAACGGGCTTACACTATTTTTGAAAATAAATTATTATAATTATGTATACATAAGTTGATATTTTTAAAAATTTCGTGTAACTAAGTACTATTTTTGTGTACGGCATTTAATGCTCTAATAATTTTTTTAGCTAATTGCCGAAAACTAAATGTAAAAATATTTGATAGTTTTTATGAAATAAAAAAAGCAAAAAGTAGGTACTTTTCCCAAAAAAGCATGAAAAATTTATTTATTCTAGAATTAGCCATAATCAAACACTTTTTTCGTGCTTTTTTTGCGAAAATTACCTTTTTTTTTAATTTCTCAGAAAGATTTTAACATTAAAAAAAAGCACTTCAAATGCAAACAAAATTTCTAAAAACTACGGAAAAGCTTACAACAGTGTTGCACAGCTCATTTGAAAGCTATTAAAATTTCCAATTGAGTTATATTCGTCTATAGCTTTTGAAAAAAAAATCACTTTCGGTTTAATTAAAAAATTGTTTTTGTTATTTTTAATTATTTTTTTCAAAAATTATAGGCAAATACAACTCGTTTGAAAAATATACTTGACGCACAGACTTTTAGCTTTCAATCGAGTTAAAAAACATTTTTGTAAGCTTTACCTTTGTTTTTTAACAATGTTTTTTTGCGTCTTGCTTTTTTTTAAGTACCAATCCTCTAAACGGTAAGAAATTGACCACCCTTCAAAAGAAATAAAATACTTGTCTTGTGTCTCTCTACAAGTATCCGTTATTTTTTTGCAGCGTCGTATGAATCGTTAGCTCCCCTGAGGAATTATTGGCTGTATGTTGGCAACTTTGTTACACTGTATCTAGAACATTTTTTGTTTCATAGAAAATCTGAATATACAAAAATAAAGGAAATCAGGAACTCTTCAAAAAACTTGCTAATCATTTTTTGTTCATACGAACAAGAGGCGAGATAAACACTAAAAACCATTTTTTACAAACAAAATTTGACAGTAACAATAACTTTTCATGGAAAAGAGATGTCAAAAATAATTGTGAGCAAGAAATATAAAAGATACTTTAACCTACAAAATCAAACAAAAAATTTTACTCTAAGTCCAATAGGAGCTGAGAAAATTTCATTTGTGTTTTTCAAAACACTTTTTGAAAATGGCGGACAACGCATCATCACCTACCAGCCAGACTGCCCTTACAAAAATCTAAGGAGTTGGAGCAAACATATATAAAAAAAAACAGCCATACTAAAATTACTTATTTTTTGACGTTGCTAGCTCTCGTACTATTGCTTTTAAACCGATTTCATGCTTTTGAACATTTTTCTTTTAGAAAGATATTCGTCGATTTAGTTTGATATTAATGGGTATTTAGTAAGATGATTGGGAAATTATAATCGACTATAGCATCTAAATATCTATAATAGGTACCTTATTAGAGCATCGCTCGTATTAACTTCAGATTCCAATTTGACATTAAAAAATTAAAAAAAGTTTTTTTTTTTTTAATTTATGAATAAGTGGTACTAGAAATGAAAATTTTACTTATTAAATAAGATAACTTTGGTTTTCAAGCATATACTAAAAAATTGAACTTAGGTACATAAATATTCCAAGCAATTGAGGTTTCATACTCTTTTTTTAAATCTAACAATATATTCATAAAAAACTCAATTCTTAAAGTCAGACAAAACATGTTCCGAAATCTTAGCAAGACCAAAAGAACCTAATTTATATTTATTTCTCCACGCACGTTTACATTTTACCAATTTATCATGTTCCCTAATTGACAGAACACTTAACAACTTCTCCAGCGTGACAACGACACGAAATACCCTTAAATTTGTTACTAAAGGCATAAATTCATTGATCGTCTTTAGTAAATGATTTTATTTCATCCACCAATAAAATGAAAAAAAAAAAATGTTATATAAGTTACTCATGCATAAGATATCTCCAATAAAGCATGATGAAGGACGCAACATCACCATCATCGTCATGGTGACATAAATCATTCAAATATAAAACATGTGAAGAAAAATAAAACTCGAAACATATGCTTCACTGCTTTTAAATAAACCTATCTACTCGTAAGAAGTAATCTCTTTCCGGCCGAATATGGTATACAAATTTTCTCTACACAGCTCTGTGCTTAAAGATGTCCTTAAGCGGAAACACTACCTACCTACCGTCAGAAAATTAAACCGAAATAACTTCTGACCTTGAATTTATGCAGCAGCCTTAAAAAACTTCAGAAGCTTTTTTTTTGTAACTACAAGGGCACACATGGAGGAGTAGTTGGTACTCCTCACAGCTCATCCAACATCACTCATAAATATAAACAAACTAGTGAAGCCCTTTAATATTAATTGCAAATTTAAATGTCCAATTTCCTCTACACTCGTCTAGTTTTCGTTTCATAACTTTGAAGGCTTAAGCTCTACTATAGTTCTATAGCTCCCGTAAGTACCCTTTAGAAAATTGTTTCATTTGGCCTTCATGCTTGACCAAGAGCAAGAGCATCAGCCATAAGGATGCGATATGCTCTGGGGTCAAGTATACTTTTGCAACTTAGGCAATATCATCGTTGTTTAGAGGGAAAGCAAAACAAAATGATGGTAAACACAATCAAATGTTCTATTTATATTTATTGTTTTTATGAATAAGGAAAAACAAACCAATCGGACCAAAAGGATCAATCAGAAAATACTTTTGGGGACAACACATAATATAGGAAATCATTTTCTTTCTTATTTCCTCAACAACTGGCCAGATTCCATTAAATGAGCATCACACATGAGCAATTTCGTTTTCATTTAATAGAAATTTCCCCCATCGTTTTCCCGGAATGTCCTTGAACCAGATTGTTTCTGTTTCTAAAAGGTACGAAATTCAAGCTAGATTAATCATAATTTAAGAAACTTTTCCCTGATGATATCTTCCTCTCGTAAAGGGCTCATTGTTGAGGTTTTTGTGGATAAATATAAATAAACAAAGTTAAGACTTACTTTATCCTTCCATGGCCACACTTTTACGTGGTATAATCCTTTCCTCGATGATGGATATCCCTTTTCACTATTAATTTTTTTTTAAATCATTAATATTCTTTTAACTTTTGTTGCATGGCAACTTAGCGCTCATTAATTCAAAGCACAATTATAATTCACATACTTTGTGGCTAACGAGCTTTAATTTTAAGTAATTATACACCAAATAAGCAAAAACAACTCAACAAGAATGGATCAGACTATGAACCAATTTAGCAACAGCTTCAAAGGAAGAAGGATCAAGCACTATAGGGATTAAAGAGCATCACTGAAGACGAGGGGGCATGGGCTACACAGACAAAAAAAAACACACACACACAAACACAAGGAAATCTACCTTCATCAGAGGGATTTAAATGATTATCCTTTAATGAAGACAAGTTCTTTTTGGGAAAAAGCACTTTACAGGATAAAATCGAACTCGGAACTGAGTTGGAATTTAGGCCAGTAAGGGTATTTAAAGTTTTCCATGGAAAAGCTTTTCATCCTGAAGTTGGTTGTAAATTGTGAATTGTGAATGAAAAGGACGTTGTGGTGGCAAGAAAGGATTTTTGTTTGAAGAGCTTTTTCTTCTTTTGAGTGTAAATATATTTTAGTACATTGTACTCTAGAGTTTTGTACTAAAACTTTGAGCTGTATGGACCGGTGAGACAATACAATAATGGCGGGGTGAAAATGTTTTTTGTTTTGTTTTTGTTATGTAAACAAAAACGCACATGGTCTTTGTATTTTAGAAGGTTAAGGACTTGATGGAGTTTGTATACCTATAGGTAGCTACATATACCTAACCTATTCCTATTTGTTTGAGGCTAAGAGGTTTTGGGTTTGTATATCAATTGTTTTGATTATTAATTGATATTGGTGATAAAGAGGGATTTTTTATTTTGTTCTTTGATTAATGGTTGTTTTGAAGTAGTGTTAAGGAGTTTGATAATATTCGAAAATGAAATTATTGTGGCTTTGGGATTGTAGGATATTATTGGTGGAGCTGAAATATACTATTAAGTTGAAAGGTTTTTCGAGCTTAAAAGGCTTTAATAAAAAGTTATTTAAAAAATAAAATTAAATTAAAGTCAGGTCATTCGAGACTTTTTTTTAAATAAAATGTTTTTCAGAATTTTGCTTATTTTATACACAGTTTCATGAATACACCTATTAGAATAGTCATATTGTGATTTTACCATGCAAATTGTGGGGTGGTTTTGATTTGTTTCCTCCTTTATATTTTCGGGGGTGCTGAATCCGAATCTGAGGCTTGCGACTAAAATTTCGTGACGCAACATGGAGTAAAATGCAAAAAATGATGCGAAAATTTACGGTTTTTTTTTCTTGGTTTTCTCATTAACCACTCATCCGATTTCAATAAAATTTCTTGCACAAAAGCTTTGTTAAAATGTAAATAATACTGCACACCAAAAAAGATTCAATTTTTTTGGCATCCTACCGATTTTTTTTTTTGAAAAATGTGAAAAAAAAATTATTATTAAAAATTAATTTTTAAAAGAACGGCTCCAACGATTTTAATTTTTTTGCATGTATATTCATAATTGTTCAAGTAATCAAATGGCATACTTTTTTTTTAGCCCTAAGTTATTTATCAAGATGTTTATAACGGGTGATTTTTAAAGAGGTTTAGAACTTTAAAAAAAAAAAACACAAAAAATTTGAAAAAATGAATGAAATATTTATTTGAATCGATAGTTTGAACCCTGCAATTTAATGTTTAAAGATAATTTCATGCAAATGTTGACCGCGGCTGCGTCTCAGGTAGCCCATCCGCTGAGTCCAATTTTGGCATACTCTTTCACACATATCGGCCGGTATCTCACGAATGAATGCATGGATGTTGGCTTCCAGTGCGTCAATCAAAGCGGGCTTGTCCCTATAGACATTAGCCTTGACATACCCCCACAAAAAATAATCTAATGGTGTCAAATCGCACGATCTAGGCGGCCAATTGACCGGCCCGAAACGTGAAATTAACTGTTCACCAAACTCGCCTCGCAATTGCGCCATTGGTCAAGTTTTCATACATTTTAAATCTTTGATTAAGTAAGTATTTAAGACAAAACTTGCCAAGTAAATCCACCAAATTTTAATCAGTAATCACTAATCATTAATTACCAAATTTCTGTCATGATTTGGAATTGTTTCGATGTTACTCTACTTAAGATATTTGATATTAAACTTCATGAACTTAAAACTTGGCATATATTTTAGATCTCATTACTTTTTTGGGCTGACTTTTTATGCACAGGTTTCTTGTACACAAAAGAACTTGGCTCCTTTTTTAACATTTATGTTTTTGTTGTGATTTCACTCCTTTTTGCAAAGATTTATTTTGCCAGGTGAAAGTCAAGCCCTACCGCTCTACAAAGTTTCATAATTCTACGACAACCGAAAGTGCTCCATGCAAATAATAGCAATTCTTATAAAGTGGGTGGATGCCCCCCTCTACGCCTGAATGGACAATACCAAATTTTCGATTTTTTTCCTTTCAAAGTACTTCAAGTCCTACCGACCTACCAATTTTCATCGTTCTACAACAATTGGAAGTTGCCCATATAATTATAAGAATTTTTAAGAATGTGGGTGGATGCCACGCCCCCTGAATGCAAAATTCCAATTTTTAAATTTTTTTTTCTATGTACTTCAAGGCATACCGACCTACCAATTTTCATCGTTCTACAACAATCGGAAGTGCTTCATATAATTTATAAGAGTTTTTGAGAATGTGGGTAGTGGCATCTGGCCCCCTGAACTGAAACTTCCAATTTTTCGATTTTTTTTTCTTCTAAGTACTTCAAGGCCTACCGACATACCAATTTTCATCGTTCTACAACATTCGGAAGTGCTTCATATAATTTATAAGAATTTTTAAGAATGTGGGTGGATGCCACGCCCCCTGTATGAAAAATTCCAATTTTTCAATTTTTTTCTTTTTAAGTACCTCAAATCCTACCAACTTACCAATTTTCATTGTTTTACAACAATCGGAAAGGCTCCATATAATTTATAGAATATTTAAGAAAGTGGGTGGATGCCACGCCCCCTGAATAGAAAATTGCAGATTTTCGATTTTTTCCTTTGTATGCACCACAAGGCCTACCGTTGTGCGAAATTTCAAGTTTCTACGGTGTCGGGAAGTGCTCCATAATTTTGATGATCTGTCAGTGAGTCAGTCAGTCAGTGAGTCAGTGAGTCAGTGAATCAGTGAGTCAGTGAGTCAGTGAGTCAGTGAGTCAGTGAGTCAGTCAGTTACGGTTTTTGTGATTTTTGAAGTCCTATATCTTGGGAACAACTAATGCTAAAGAGTTGAAATTTTGTGAGCCACCTGTGTTTGATCAGCTCAGCAAATACTGCGAATTTGAAGTTTCTGACTTTATTGGTATTGAAGTTAGAGGGGGGTTGAAAATCGCCTGAGTTTGTTCCTGTAAAAAGGGTGTAGTGCCGCGAACTTGGCTGGGCACTACCGTGCCGTACCGTGCTGAAAATCATAATTGGAAAACTTGCTAAATTCTTACATTTCAAATAATGATTTCGAAGAGAGAAATGGAAATGGATTGTTTTGGAAAAAAAAACCTTGAACCAAAATTTGTTCGAAATTGTATATATGTACTCTAATTTACTCCTATGTAATTTGTGAAAAATCAATAGTTTTTTAGTTATAGGCTAAAAACTAAAAAAAAATTGATTTTTGTACCACTTTTTGCAAATTTTTGTATGTATTGTCATGAAATTTTTGTCGCAAGTCTCAGATTTGGATTCAACACTCTCAAAAACAAGAAAAAAAGATCAAAACTATCCCATAATTTGCTGGGTAGGAGCCCTTTTGAGCACAAGAATTGACTGGAAAAATTAGGGAATTGAACATCAAACACAATAATAGCCCTTTAGTACGCAAAATTTTGAAAAATATTTATTTAAAAAAAAAAAAATGTTTGAATATTTTTCAAAAATGTTGACTTTGATATTTCATTTCTCAAAAACTATTCGCTTAGCACATTATTGTACATATGCCTTTCGTTGATTTTATATACGTATTTTGTATGCCTTTTAAGTCAATGTTTCAGAAATTCCCACCCCCCGCCCCCCTGGCTCTTGGGAAGGGGATACAACTTTCCCCCTATATTTTTTTTCTTAAGATATGCCTCCAAATATTGTGGGATAGTATGGCATCCTGTATGCAGCATCATATACCTTCAACAACCTAGTTTTTTCAATCTAATTGTTGGGTTAGCTCCCTGAAACTATGCCATAGGAAACTACGCCAAAAAATAAAAATGGAAAAAGGCCCAAAATTTTCCATACAGTGTTATGGTTTTCTTTTTCTAGGAAAAGGAACCCAAAAAGTTTGGCGTAAATTCACTTATTTTAGGTAATTTTCCCAAAAATTTCCTGGCCTAAGAATATTGAAAAAGACCAAAATTTTTTGTTTTGGAAATAACGCCAAAAACTTGCTTTTGGGCGTTTTTTCTCAATATTACAAAATGCATGCTCTGTTAACATAAATTGACATATTCAAATATAAGATATAAAGAATAAGAAGATGTGTTGTTTTAAATGTGTTCTACAAATCAAATCAAATCAAGTATGATACGATCAACGGTGGGGGAGGGGAGGGGCATTCAGTTTCGTACGCGCTACCGTTCACCGTTGCCACCGACCGCTGGCCGTGCGCCGCAACGCACGCACTACCGTCCACCATTGCCGCGACGCGCCGCGCCGGCTACACAGCGCCAGCCACGCCGCACTGTGCTGAATGGTGCGTAGCGGGGGGAAACACACGTGTACGCACACTGTGGCGTGACCGGAGCGTGGCAACGGTGAACAGTAGCGCGTAGAACGCGAACGCGCCCCCTCCCCCCGTCGTTGATTATATCATATTTGTGCATTTGATTTGTAGAACACATTTAAAACAACACATCTTCTTATAGCTTTGTTTATTTCAATTTGTCAATGTATGTTAACAGAGCATACATTTTGTAATATTTAATGTAAACCTGAAGGACATCTGCCACAATTTCCCGATAACACGGACATTTACAATGCCCTTTTCCTTCAGCAACCGACATATACTTTCCTTCAAATGTTTGCATGGCAACATAACTATGTTTATTGGCAAACTGCACATAGAACGACGTCTTCTGGCATTTTTTGGCTTGAGTTCCTTCTTCATCGTACCTATTCATCCTCATCAACCATCATCATTAATGTTTCAAAAATGATGCTCAAGTTCCTAATGTTATTTTGCGATGTAGTGACTAAGTTCCTTTCGTGATTTTTATACCTTTTGGACATAATTTCTAAGTACATTTTGGAAATTAGGTCAGAAAAGGCAGTTTTTCTGGTCTTATTTCCGAAATGAATTAGGAAATTAAACCAAAAAGTTGATATTTTTTTGGCGTTATTTCCATTTAAAGTTTTTGGCTCTTTTTCCAAAAGTGTGGCGTATTTCCACGTTAGTTTTTTTGCAGAATTTTCCTTTTTAATTTTGGGCGCTTTTTCCAAAAATTGTATGCCAAACAATTTTGGAATTTTTTCCAAAACTCTTTTTGGCGAAATTTCCTAGGGCGTTATTTCAGGGAGCCTGTTGGGTTATTAAGCTTTAAAGATTAGAAAGTGAAACAATTAAAGAAAGAAAATTTCCAAAATACCGCAAGCTTTTTAAAGTTGGCCTCCATTTCTTTTTATGGAAATCCATTTTTATTTTCGGTATTTTTGAAAGTTTGTGCTGCCAAATTTCTTGTTTTGAACATTTTTTAACAAGGTTTTTAGCAAACAAAATGAAATTTTTATTAATTATCATTTGTTCATTGTGTAGAACACAATTTTAGATCGTTTTATAATCTAGTCATTAAAGCTTTTCTCTTCGGAAAAATGGCGGAAAGCTGAATTTCGGTATTTAGCATCCTCATGTCATTCTAAGAAAAATGTAAAAATTCTCCATCAATATGAGCACCTCTAAAAAATTTTACCTGGGCTCAAAGGCCCCCCAAACGGTTTCAAGGAATACCAATCTCCCGACCGGTAGCTCTAGCTGAAAAAAATGTCAATGAATAAATTGTAGCTTTCTTTTTAAAAATTTTTAATACTGGGAGTAAGAAACCTCAAGATTCTCAAGCAGATTTATCATCCGTTGTCCAAATTTGTGGTTTTGGCTTCTTTTTTTCAAGGTATGGGAGATAAACAATTTTTGAATACGAAAAAAAAGCCTAATAGTCTGAGAGCCAACCGTAAGATTATACCTATCTCATCCCAGCCACACGAAAAAGGATGCCAACTGATGGCCTTAGTCCAAACAATTTGGAAACTACTGGTCGGACAGGCCTTATCTGGTGGCTTTAGTTGGAAAACGCACTATTCAGACTCTTCGCAACAGCCAAAAAGAGTCTGTCCGACTATTGGTATCGTGTAGGGGACTGTCTTTCATTTGATACCTCATTTATAGAAGTAGCATATATTAAAGGTACACCTAACCAAAAATCCAACCTGAAAAGTGAATTTTCTAATCATTGCTACCAGAGAAAGCTTGTCCGTTCACCCAGTTGTCCTGTAAATGTTTGGACTAAAGCTATCGGTTGGCATCCTCTTGATGCTGCGATGAGATAAGTTTTGTTACGGTCGGCTCCCTGACTATGAGGAAAAATAATTCATAATAGATTAATTTGTTTTCAATTGATTTATTATAACAAGTGCCCAGAATTCGCTTCCGCACCTGTTTGGCAAACCTCAAGATCGAATTTAGCCAAACTTCACAAAAATACCCCCTGACCAAAATACCAAAGATTACCTGAAAAGAATCATCCAAATACGTTCATCCATCCGTTCTCAAGTTTTGACGTGATAAAAATTAATTTCAAGCAGAAATCATTGATATTGTCTACAAATATTTATTCTTATGAACATAAATTTCCAAAAATAGAGTATCATCCTTAACATAATCTCTATTTCCCAGGATTTTATGTGGAATATAAAAGAACTGGTTACTTTGGAATTCATCGCTTTTTCGTCGCACTACAACTGTCTTCACATAATCTTGAACACCAGCAGGATCGGAATTTTGATCACGTATAATAACATCAGCTTCCAGTTTACATGGCCACGATAAAAGAGGGTCATATTCCCCGGGAATTACATTCAAGCAGGCAATTATGTTGCGACCCTTCCAAGAACCTTTTCCATTAAGATACATTTCAACCTGCAAATCAATGTAAAATAGTTTAAAGTTTATGTTTTGTTTGTATTAAAAGCGCATAGTATTTTAATTTATACCCTTAGAGTATATCCATAAGTCTTATTGCAAAATATTGGGCTTTGTAAAACGGTATCATGTTGTTTTGCTTCATCAAATTTCTTCTGGAAATCACTGATTCGCCACAAAAGATGTCCTTTGTCAAACAAAAAAAAGATATTTAATAGGTTGTAATATATTAGAAGACGCAGTAATTAAATAGGTGATAATTTTCAAAGAAATAAGACCCAAAACTATTTTTGAATGACTTCATTATGTTGGAGTTATTTTAATTTAAAAGACCAAACCCCAAGAACATACATAAGAAAATAAATTCCAAAATTTTAATTAACATAATTTTAAGATCGATTTTCAAAAAAGTATAGACATTTCAAGATGAATTTGTTAAAAATATGTTTTTCTTATTTTCATTATATTTTCAAGTGGTAAGATTTTTAACATAACGATTTTACCATAGTTGGGACGTTATTTCCTTGAACATTACAATCTTAAAACGGTTTACTCGTATACATACCTTTAGAATTCTGGATAGAATACATTTTATACTGCGACATCAAATTCACCTCCAAATCTGAAAGACTTTGTAATGTATGATGCAAGGCTTTGTCCACATCTTTAACCAATTTTTCTAATTTCTCGCATTTATCTTCAGTTTCGCAAACTATATTTTTCATATTCTTAATTTCGTAATCCATTTTCAATTGTTTTGCAGTTGCTTCGGAGTTCATAACAAAACGAGTCTTAAGGTCGCTACTGAGTTCATGTACAAACAATTCTAGTTGTTTCAACTTTGTTCTGAAATTAATGTTTTTGTCAAAAATGTACGTACAACAATTTCAGAAAACAGATCTATAAAAGTCAAAAATCTTACTTCTACATCAAAAGTTGATATAGAAGTATGATTTTCGATCTAAATCAAGTCTTATTTGATTTGATCGGTTCCTTTTTGATAAATTTTTGAAAATAATTCGTTCATAATTACTTGAAACTGTTTTCCTGTTCCATAATGTTTTCGTCCAATTTTATAACAGTTTCTGTCAATCTGTTTTGTGATCTCTTTGTTTCAATTGCAAGGTCTGCGATTTCCTTTTCCAATTCGTTTATAGAACTTTCAAGTTCAGTTTTCATAGTCTTGGAGAATAGAAAAAAAATGTTACAAAATATACAATAAAATGAGGCAGCTAAGAAATAAAAAACTTACTTGTGATAAATCATAGCAATATCGAAAATCATTATGACATTCTTCGATGGCAGTTATTCTTAATTCGGATTCTTGGCTTATTAGTTTTTGAAGCTGTGTCATTATTTGATCAGTTTCCTGATTCCATTCATCAGAGACCTGAGAAAAATTTAAACAAATTAAAATATGTAGAGAAGATTAAGAATAAAGTTAACATTGAATCTATATCAACTATAAAATAGTCTGCACGCAGAGAAACTAGAATGGAAAGATTTTATTTAGAGCCTTCAAGAGTCAAATGTTAATTTTTTTAATTGCAAATAAGATATGATTTTGATGCCTTAAATTTATTAAATTTAAGAATAAAAAGGTAGTTTTGAAAGTAAGTCTTAAATTCCCTTATCTATAATTTTTTTTGAAAAAATTTGGTTCTTTTATAACTTTAAAATTCAAACTATGGATTTGAAAATCAGTACCGAATAAGGGCGAAAAAATTGATTTGGTTTGGTTTGGAGAAAAAACTTGTGTGATTAATTAATATTAATAAAATTGTCTTCATTTTCCTAAGAAACTTCTTGGTCAAAATGACTCGACTTTACAACCCCAATAATTCTTCAACATGAAGAGAGAACTGCAAAATTGTAATCTCTCGTATTTCTTTTCATTTCACTTCCACTGATAGTCGTTCATGGCACCTGCATAAGATGTACTGAACATAAAAGCACTTGGTTAAAAGTATAGTTATAGAGCTCCTAGCTTCTATACGGTAAGTGGTATTAGTCCCACCTTCAAAGGCAGTGTATTATTTGATTTGAAATGTCTGGCAGAATGCAGGCAAAATTGGACACAATTTTTTGCTCTTTATGTTAAGGGTGTTTATCATAAAACACTTAATGACTATAAAGCGAGTTTTTTTTTTGTTAAACAACGATAGACTCTTCAAGTCTACAAAGAGCCTTTGGGGTATGAATGAAAATAGTTTCTTTTCTCATTTTCTCAATACATGTATACATAGTTGTCTTTTGATATGCTCGTGATCCTAGGTTAGGTACTCTAGATATTTATTTAAATGGAAAAATTATATAAAAGATATTATTTTGAATAACTTAAAAACACTTATTTTATTTATTTATTTACTTAAATGCATTTCGGAAGCAATGCTTCCATCGTCAGTAAGTTTTATATAAATATATATAAATGAAAAAACACGTTGAAAATCTCCAATATCAAATCAATTTGGAAAAATTACTATTAAAACACAAAAACTCATAATTTGTGTTTTAAAGAGAATGGATAATAGAGCTACATGCTGTGAAAATGCAATCAATTATAAAGGCTTAGGCAAGGAAATGAAAAAGGATCTTGATGGGATGAATATTGAAATAATGTAATGAATTGAAATATTTAATAATTTAAACTCAACTCAACTTTTTAGTTAATCCATATATTTTCTTAACTGGAAAAAACGCAAAATGTTTGCAACAACACACTTTATTTCTTTATTACTGTAGGTCGGCATACAATAGAAAATCTAAAAACAAATAGTATATTGAACGCCTACGAAATGTACTCAATTCATATCTAGGTATGTTCCAGTTAAAGAGAAATATGTAATGGCTACATAAACATTTAAGACCACCATCTCAATAGAGAATATACATATGCATTCTTCATAGTAAATTATGTGTAATAAATACAAGCAAGACGCAGCATATATTGAAACAAAATAACAATCAAAATGTACTGAGTACACGTTTCGCTTTAACAAGTTGTTTTGTCCACAGAATGGTCTAAGAAACTTAAATTTCAACTGATTCGTTTCTTGCACCAGTATATACCAATATATTGTGTTTAACGAATTGGCCCAGTGAATACGTGCATTTTCCGTTTCAGATAGAATCGAGGTTCAAATTCAAATAAAAGTTTGCTTATTTTTAAATGAAATTAATTGTATACTTACTAACCATCCATATAAGCAGCTAAGTTAAGAAAATGATGTTGAGAAAGATGACACTTTAACTCGCTAAGTGCAAGAAGAGGTATCAATCACACACAAAAGTAACAAATTGTGATTTACAGTGTTTCTGGACTCACTACATTTGTATGTAGTTTGTAGGGTGTGCATATATACTCTAGGGTCTAGGCGCTATATAGTCATGTGCTTATCACCGACAATCGACACCTATGTATGTATGTAACCAGTCCACAGAATTCAGGGGTGACATTCTGTATGGCAAAAACGAACAAACGTTTTCGTTTGTGCGAACAATTAGCTTCATGTAACTTTAAAAACGAAAGAATTCGATCGTGCGTGCGAAAGAACTTAAACGACAGCTATTTACTTCACGTTTCTAAGATGAAAAATAATTTAGTTATATTTTTGGAAAGCTTTAGCGAATTTACAATCATGATGGCTTCTGATGCATTTAGCTAACAATAATAAGATATAAAAGTATGTATCACTTAAACAAAAAAAAATCGTTTACGAACAAACCACCTTCACTCACGGTCTCAAATATTCATCAAGATTAATATCAAACATCACTAAATACCCATCCTCAAATAATATGAAATATATAAAGATTTTACACCAAGAAGAAATGATTAGTCAATAGTTTTATAACAATAATTAAGCCATGATAAGTGTTATTTGGCTAAATTATGACTTCCCTACGAATTGCAACAGAATTGTTTTTTTTTTATTTATTCTTTTCGTTTATTTTTTCAGGCCTAGAGATGGGTGCCTTGTTTTTCACCACATTTTACCATTTATGAAAATCCACCATATAAAAAAAAAAGAACTACTTTGTTTTGAATGAAGACGACTATGGCTAATAATGATACTTATATTCTCCTTAATTAATTGTAGAGGCTTTTGTTCAAGTTATATATAATTTTGTATCCTAAATTATATATTTATTTATACTTTTCAAATTTTCTTCATACTCAATTTATACTTTTCCACCACTTTTCTCTGTTCGACTATTCACCATCTGCATCTATGTCATCTCTAACCAAATTCAAAGCACCTAAAAGTAGGCAATGAAAAACAGAGGCTCTCAAACTTGAGCGAACCAAATAAATTAAACGATATGCGATATGGAATGCCAACTTTCGCTTTCGCACGATTTCTTTCGTTTTTGAAAAACGAACCTTCTCTTTCGTTTCGTTTATTACAGAATCTGGCCCCAGGATTGGCAACATCACATGGTAATACATTTATGAATTATGAGTTCAGTATAAATCTAACCATATTCTTTGCGATATAGTCTATAAAGCGTCGCGCCCGAATATTGGGTTGCCGTAAGCGCCATTTTAATGTTCGTGGGAAATCGCATTTAAAGGTTTGGCAGCACATAGTAATAAGGCCAACCGCTGGGATTTTTTAATTTCTTGACACAATGGAAATCGTCTTTCAAAAAATGTTATAATGTTAAAACACTTTAAGTTAAGGCTTATGGTGATTTTTACTAAAATTAATTGTAGGTACTTACCATAACCTTTAATGGAAAAGCTTTATATCATATCATATCATACATATATCAAAAACGATTCAAACGGGTTGGGGTCGATATTCTGGCAGGGTAATAATTCTTTTTAAAAATTTTGCTTTCAAAATTCAGTTTTACAAATTTCTGCCAAATACACATACTTGTCTCAATAGGGAAAATGTCTTGTATTAGGTTTAAAGGCTGCTCTTTTATCTAAGACAATAATTGAAGCTATAAGCATAGTTTGCAGTCCCATGCGTAAAAAAACAATATTTTCTTAACAATTTTCTACCTATTCTGTTCATAAGTTTGTATAATATTCAAGACGAAAAATGCTTGCCCTGGCCTAAGTTACCCTTTATTATTAAATTAGAGACCTAAAAACGGAAAACAATTCTTTTTGGATGCAAAAACCATTTGCATGCAAAAATTGTGAGGTGAATATATTTTTTTTTTTTTTTTAAGTGTAAACCAACTATACAAACAAAAATTATTTACCACACTATTTTCTCGCACGCAAACAATAGCCGGTTTTGCATGAAGTTCCAAGACAGTAATGGTTTTTTTTTGTATGAAACTATAAACCAACAATATAGTGATTTGCCTACAGTTATACAGTTATACAGTTATACAGTAGTCAGGCCAACATATCCATCAACCACATGTTGTAGAAAAAATGTGCAGTAATCAGATAACATAAGAAAATGACAGCAAAAACATAGTCTCTTCCAGATTGCAAGGTAGTGTACGCAGAATTTCGATCGAGGGGGAGGGGGGGGGGGGGCAGACTCATTACATTACAAATTTCAAAAACTAGATTTCTATTCTCATACTGCAGTGCTTAGAAGAAAAAACGTATCTTCACTAGGGTGGTCGTCGTTATATGTTTTTTTTTTACTTTTTTTGTTTGGATGGGCCTAAATCAGCTCTAAATGAAGCTTTCATAAATGCCAAAAAACATAACTGTAAGTGCTGCCGTTGTTTTTAAAGTAATTTTTTTTTTCTGTTTTATGCAATTATTTTATTAAATTGCCCGTCCCAGTGAGGGAAGATATTACCCCCTCCGGTAGCATTTTTTCTTATCTACTTTCTGCCTATATGCTCTAAATTTTTGGCAAATTTTACGTGAATTTCTTAGTATGCAAAAAAAAGGAACAGCTATTTAATTTCCTCCTACAGTGACTAATATGGGATGAAAATAAAAATCAGAAAAAATTAGGGGTATTAAGCGTTTGTTATTCATTAGCAAAAAATAAGTGCCCCCCTTGCGTACGCCCTAGTCTGATAGTAAAGTTGAAAAATTACTTTTTCTTTTTTGAGAAAAAAACTAAATAAGCAAAATTTTATAAGACAGAATTCTGAAAAACAAAATTTTGAAAAGCAGAATTCCAACAAACAGAACTGAAAAAAGCTGAATTTTGAAAAACAGAATTTTTGTGCGAAAAACAGAACTTTGAAGAGCAGAATTTTGAAACCAGAATTTTGACCTAATCCCGAGTGGTGGATTTTACTTTTTATATTTTGAAATTTTTAGGTATACCAAATTGTTTGGTAATTTTTTTTATTTCAAATTTTGAAATTATCAATTGGTTTTTCAAAATTTGATTTTTAACAAAAAAATCAAAAATAAAAAAAAGGATGCAAAAAAAAACAAACAAGCAGAAAATGTGTAATGGAAGAAAGTTGAAAGGTGGTCAATTGTATTTAATCTCGTAAATAATTTTGTGCACTATTAACATTGCCCAGATTGATGGAAAATTACGTTTCCAATATTTTCCGTTTTTAACGTTTAAACTCTTAATACCTGGGTGTCGGAGCTCCACCCAGCAAAAATCATTTAATTTTTTCGTATGTATGTATTTTTCAATTAAAAAAGGTTTTTGTGGCCTTTACTCCAGAATGCGTTTCGCCCAGGTATGGTGGTGGGCTCATCAGTTCTAAAGAACTCTTCTTCCTAGGTATGTATTTAAATAAATACTTAAAGTAAATCGGAGCGATACGCTACTTCTTCTATCAACATGGCAGTAATGTTTCTGTTCTAATTATTGTACCCATAGGCACCCGCAGGATTTTGTTCAGGGGGGGCAGACACCAACACAATTCTGAGATTAAAAAAAAAAATATTATTAAAAAAAAAAATATTAGTTTGGAAATTTTGATATGCTATATTATTTGAACTTTTCAGAAGTTTTTTATAAATATTTCTATTTAAATCCGTTCAGCCAATTGTGCGAAAATACTAGATAAATTTTGATGGGAGGGAATATTGATAATAATTGTAGAGCGTTATAATATTTTATATTTAAAAGTAGACCGTATACTTATTTTTTTTTGTCATCAAAATGGTAGGTATGGTTGTTTTTGCATAAAAGTAAAACATTTATTTTTCATTATTTGTGAGCAAAATGGGATTTTTTCCTAGGGTTTTCAACATTAATTTGTATTATTTTTTTTAAATATTTTGAAGAATGTTAATAATTCGGTACAAACCAAGTTCCAAAAAATTGGTTTTGAATATACAAATAATGAGTTCTCAAAAACAATTTGTAAAATTTTTTTAAAACCAAAAAAAAAAAGCTTATCAAGACCTCCTTTACCGGTTTCGAGAACATCGAAAGTCATTAAAAGTTTTTCCATACGAGATGCTATAAATTTTTTTTTTATATTTGGGGTAGTTTCTTAGAATATTGAAATGTAATTGAACTGGATTTCGAAGAAATTATTAAACAATTCGGAGATCCTACACAAAATTTTTCGAATTTCTTGTTTAAAATTATCCAAAATTTTTTTTAATATTAAGGCACATTCTTTTTGGAAAATCTAAAAGTTTTATTTATTTCCAAAAATTAAATACTTTTCACTACGCCATGACGATGAGTTTATTGGGCAAGATCATCGCCATGGCGGGCGTAGTGAAAACTTGCAATCTTAACAGGCTCTACTAATATTGTGTCGTCGCACAAAAAATGAGATACTAATAATATTGTACAATGTTTGTACATACCTTGTTCCTGCTTATAAAAAACAGCATGAACCGGTTCAGCTACGCATACAACTATGTATAGGTTTGTGTTGTTAAAATCTCTTATGAAAAAATAGCTGATATAAAAGCAATTCACGGTATCTGAACGTTACTAAAATTTTTAAGCAAACTAGATAATTTTTGAAGATAGAATACTCGAACGCAAGGAATGGTTCTTTGATGCACATACTTTCTTATGAAACATCATTTTAGGCAAACAACAATCCGCAATTTATCTGTCCATATTCTTGAGAAACAATATCCGTCTAGTGCATATTTGAGTTTGCCTGGAACTTTTTAAAATATCAATTGCCTATAGGTTCATTTTTATATTGGCAAATGCAAGAGGGGGCAAACCAAGATCATCGAAAGAAGATGTCAAGAAAATAGCTTCATAATTTTTAAAAAGCATATCGAAAATAAGGATTTTCAGATATGTATATACTCGGCCTGATCCAGAGGCAGAGTGGGGCAAACAATCAACTACGCCAAAAAGAAGAAGTATTTGTTGAAATTCAAACTAAAATTGAAAAAAAAAATATAAAAATAGCGTAGTACTTCCCAGAGCCAGGAGGGGCAAACGCCCCCCTTGCACCCCCCTCCGGGCACCTATGCACTAGGCCCTGGTTCTCCACGAGATGTTGCGCCACCCAATTAATTTTTTATTTATCTAGCCCTCATATATTTGCACTACTAACGATAACGTTTAAAACACAAAAACAATTTTTAAAATCGGATTCCCTTGTTTTGCTTTTTACCCCATTTCACCGTAAGAATGCAGCTTAATTTTGAAAAATATGTAGCAGCAAGTCCATCTTATAAATATAACTTAACAACAAAACAATTTATTTAGATCGAATACATTGTTGTTTTTACCCCATTTCACTCGATAGATTTAAAGCATAATCTCATAACATGTCTAGCCTTTAACCCATTCTCTAAGTCAATCCTCTTATTAAACCGTTTCCAACAGAAAAACTAATGTTTGTAATCAGGGCCGGCCCGAGTGAAATTAGCGCCCTGCGCATACTTCATCATTACCGCCCATCAATTGCGGTCAATGGTGGAATAAATCATAACCTTATTTTACCCAAGGGGTAGACTTTGCAATGCTTTTTTTATTTTGTCCCTACCTACTCTCTTAACTATGTTGGTACCTAGGTTGTAGATGGACACAACACTTTTGTAAATACATAATAAAAACTGAATTTGTTCGAACTATGTAAGAACCACTTTAATATTCATTAAAATATACAAAAAGATTTTATACTTCAGAATTATATTCAGCCTTTAGCAAAAATGTAAACACGCTAGACGTTATATAAACTAATTACTACTGGGCTCTGACTCTGCGCCTAGCAGATCTACATACTCTCAATATAGATTCTTTTTCCTTTCTTTTGTTTTGACTTTTTTAGTTTGACCACAATAAGAACTTACTTACTTACTTAAGGTGGCGCTACAGTCCGGGGTGGACCAGGGCCTCAACCAACAAGCTTCTTCCAGCCGGCTCGGTTTCTAGCTAGCTGTCTCCAGTTTCGCACGCCAAGTTGGTTGAGGTCCTCTTCCACTTGCGTGCGCCACCTTTTACGCTGTCCACCTCTACTGCGTTGTCCCACGGGGTTGGATTCAAAGACTTTCCGGGCCGGAGCATTGGTGTCCATTCGCTCTAGATGACCCAGCCATCTCAGTCGTTGGCTTTTCACTTTTGTGGCTAGGTCGGTGTCGCTGTACAGCCCATACAGTTCGTTGTTGTATCTTCTTCTCCATTCCCCATCTATGCAGACGGGACCAAAAATCACCCGGAGAATTTTCCTCTCAAAACAGCCTAACGCGTTCTCATCCACTGTTAGCAGTGTCCATGCCTCTGCACCATACATCAGGACCGGGATGATAAGCGTCTTATACAGGGACAGTTTAGTTGCTCGAGAGAGGGCTTTGCTTCTCAATTGCCTTCTTAGCCCAAAGAAACAGCGATTGGCAAGAGTAATTCTTCGTTTGATCTCAGCGCTGGTGTCGTTCGCTGAGTTTATAGCGGATCCTAGGTAGACAAAGTCTCTGACTACCTCAAAATTATAGCTGTCTATAGTGACGTTCTGTCCGAGACGTCGGTGTTGGGTGTCCTTTCTTGTGGACAGCATATATTTTGTTTTGCTTTCATTCACCGTTAAACCCATCTTCTTGGCTTCCTTCTCAATGCTCACAAAAGCACCACTGACATCACGCTTTGTTCGTCCGATTATGTCAATGTCGTCAGCGTAAGCGAGTAATTGGACGGACTTTTGAAAGATTGTGCCTCTGGTGTTGACGTGAGAGTTTTGCACTATTCTTTCAAGAACGATGTTGAAGAAGTCGCATGACAGCGCGTCGCCTTGCCTAAAACTTTTTTTGACATCAAAGGTGTCGGTGAGGTCTTTGCCGACCTTGATGGAGCAGCGTGCATTCTCCATCGTCATCCTGCACAAACGGACGAGTTTGGCAGGGATGCCAAAACTAGACATTGCTCTATATAGCTCGTCTCTATAGATGCTGTCATACGCGGCCTTGAAATCGATAAAAAGGTGGTGGGTATCGATTTGGAACTCCTGGGTTTTCTCCAAGATCTGCCGTAGTGCGAATATTTGGTCGATGGTGGACTTCCCTGGCCTAAAGCCACACTGATATGGACCTATCAGGTTGTTGACGAATGGCTTCAGGCGTTCACAAAGTACGGCAGAGAAGATCTTGTAGGCGATATTAAGAAGACTGATGCCTCTGTAGTTGGTGCAGTCCAGAGGATCGCCTTTCTTGAGGATCGGGCAAACAATACTGAGGTTCCATTCATCGGGCATGCTTTCTTCCGACCATATTTTACAGATGAGCTGGTGCATACTCCTAACCAATTCATCGCCAGCCGCTTTGAATAGCTCAGCCGCAAGGCCATCAGCTCCAGCAGCTTTATTGGACTTAAGTTTAGATATGGCTATCCTCACTTCGTCAAGATCGGGTGGACGGAATTGTTGGCCTACGTCGTCCAGGTTGAATGGTGCAATTTGCATGGTAGCGGAATTCGGTTCGTCATCGCCGTTATACAATTTGCAGAAATGATTTTTCCATATCCTCAGCACCGACTGCGTTTCCACCACGATGTTCCCCTGATCGTCCTTGCAGGCTTCGGTTCGGGGTTTGTAACCTTGGGAGGTTCTTTTTACTTTTTGGTAAAACTTCCGAACTTCATTCCTGCAGTGGCATCCCTCTAATTCCTCGATCGCGCGCTTCTCATGCTCTTTCTTTTTCTTTCTGAGAAGCTTGTGTTCCTCTTTCCTCTTCTGCTCGTAGAGCTCGCGAGCAGCTCTGGTCCTTCTATGCAGCGCCGCTTTGTATGCCTGTTGTTTGGCTGCATGTACTTGCCGGCATTCCTCGTCGAACCAGGGGTTTCGCTGTGGTGGTCGTGCGAAGCCCAGCACGTCAGAGGCGGCATCTCTGATGGCTTCCTGGCAGTTTTTCCACTGGTTCTCGATGTTTGCAGTTGGCGGCAAAGGACTAGTTAAGAGGGCGCGAGAGACTCGATCGGAAAAGGACCTGGCGATTTCTTGCGACTGTAGCCGTCCGACGTTGAACTTCCTGACAGTATTTCCCTGTTTTGGCTTTGGTCTGGATATCCGTAGCATTACCTTTGCTACAACGAGGTAGTGGTCCGAGTCAACGTTGGCTCCTCGGAACGTTCGGACATCCTTGATACTGGAGGAGTGCCTTGCGTCGATCGCAATGTGGTCAATTTGGTTGGCGGTTGATTGACCAGGAATTCGCCATGTCCCCTTATGAATATCGAGATGCGGGAACTGCGTACTAGCTACCACAACGTTTCGCCCCGCAGCAAAGTCGATTAGCCTGAGTCCGTTATCGGAGGTGGTGTCGTGCAGGCTGTATCTTCCGATTGTGCCACCAAAGACGTCTTCTCTTCCTAGTTTGGCATTAAAATCACCCAAGACAATTTTAATGTCATAGCTAGGGCATTGCTCATATGTCTTGTCCAGGAGCTCGTAGAACTCGTCCTTGGTGTCGTCATCTTTCTCCTCTGTGGGGGCATGCGCGCATATCAGGCTGATGTTGGCGAATTTAGCCTTGATGCGAATTGTCGTGAGGCGCTCGTTCACATAATTGAAACTCAAGACCTCTTGCCTCAGTCTGCCTCTAACAACAAATCCACATCCAAAAAGACGCTGCCCTTGTGGTCGGTAACAGTCACCGTAGTATACATCGCAGTCTTTCAGTTTTCTTTTGCCCGGCCCATCCCATCGCACTTCTTGGATGGCGGTGATGTCTGCTTTGTAGCAGTCTAGGGCCTCCGCTAAATGTTCGGCTGCACGTGGTCTATAGAGAGACAGAACATTCCACGTGCAGATCCGAAGTTCGTTGTCCTTATTTCGTTTGCTAGGTTCGTCAACAGTAAATCCGTCCGTATCCGAGGCTTGTTGATGCTTCGCAACTAAAATAGCTTTACGTGGCCGGGAAGTCACCCCGACGGCACGACCCCCAACCTGGAGGACCAGACCCTATATATATAACTCCAAGGGCGGGGAGCCGGATTAACCGCTCCTTATAGGCCTGAGCTCCGAATATGTCGTAGTAGCCCGTATAAGGTGTTCACTAAGTAGTTCAGCCTAACTGGAACTGTAGACGCCACCGTTGATTCCATCTTGAGAATTCTTCCGCTGCCGCCTGGATGAAGGAGAAGTGCCTTAGTGGGAACACTCCTCCCCCCCTCTCTCGTTTGCTGCCCCCTAAAACCGTCCACAGGGATTGGAACCCCATCTTCAGTTAAAGGTACTAGGCACCCGATGTTCACCGCGGGGAGGTGAGAGTAGGAGTTGATAGACAGAGGTTCGCTTTGAAACAAAGCTTGTGGACGCTTGTGTCCTCTTGAATGCACATGTCTACCCTTTGAACATCACAATAAGAACACTGGCATACCAATAATGAAATTAGATAAGTCAAAAAATCCTTTTTTCTTAATGAAAATAATGCCTGGCAACAAAAAAATTGAGAAAAAGAGAAATTGAATAAACAAGATTCCCTCATTAACGACAAACATCATCATAATCATAAATCATCGCATCATCATCATTCATTATTTTCATATTTCAATCCTTTGTCTCAACACACAATAAGACAGTGCTTCAATTTCATATTTCACTCATCGATAGATGCCAATGCCAAACTAAAACATAAAAAACACTTTACCAGAAGAGTTTAATTCATAGACGCAAATTTTTAATTTGCGCGCTGTTATGTCAACGAGTATGAATTTTTATCTAAGAATTTCTGTTAGATTAACATTTCTGGCTTCGATTTCATGTAGAAAAACTGTTATCGTGCGCATGTTATCACCATGCTAGCTGTAGTGTTAATGGTCTCGGTCTGTATTTGCAGTTGAAGAATTTTGTTTTTTGTTGCACAGCATAGGGGTGGGTTTGGGTTATGAAAATAAAATAATGCCTTCACTCACACACACGATGGTGAGTGAGCTGAGAATAATATCGACAGTTTGAAAAAGAGAAAAATAACAAATATGTAGGTATCTGTTGGTAAAGGCGAACAAAATCGTGCACTTTTCAAAGATTTTGTGATGTAGTTTTTTGTTGCTGTGGGTGAGAATAAGAAGATAGATATCGACTTATTTTTGGAATAGTAGATAGATATATATAGTTATATACTGGATATCACTATTGGTGTGAGAAATACAAATTAAAAAAGTAGGTAGGTATAGGTAGTGGTTACGAGAAGTGGCTTTGTTAATGCCTGCTCAAGGCGCCCCTTGGGTTCAGCGCCCTGTGCATTTGCACCACTTGCACGTATAGCTTGTCCGGCCCTGTTTGTAATCTCATACCATTTTTGATTTTATCCCATTTCTCCTTACAAATGGAATTTTAAACAAAATTTTAACCCTTAAACCTTGATCTTAGAATAATCTTTCAAACTCCAATAGAATATTTTCAAACATAACAATATAAAATTAAAAACTCTCACAAATACCCCAAAAAAATTAAAATACTTAAATTAATTTTATCAAAAATATAAATATAATTTCTCCAAAACTAAACAAATTTTTACAATTGGTTTTCGGTATTTGACTAAGAATTGCTGAGGAAATTCAATATTGAACGCAAAAATAGCACTTAATAACGCAAAGTTTTAAAAATTGATCTCTCAAAAGTGTACACTTAAACAACTTGATTTAAAAAACGAAAAAAAAAGGAATGAAGTACATTAATATTAGCTAACAACACACATTATTGTATATGTATGTGCTTTCGTTAATTTCTAATATTTTGTTTTGCATTTTTCAGAAATTGCCCACATACGATTTTTTCTTAGAATAAAGGTACAAAAAACTAATGCCCTAAAATATTATTGACGAATTAACGGCAGCCTTATATAAGCTAGATACAAATTTCGATTTTTGTCATCTGTAGATGATTTCATAAAAAATCACTCAAGAAAAATTTACTGACTAAATATAAAAATACGAAAGCTTAAATTTTTTCTTTTTAACTTTTTCTCCTAAAACTATATTAATGCCTTATACATAAATAAATAAAAAAATCTTCAATGCTTAACCACCCTAGCCCCATGAACTATAGGAGTACCTAAGTTAATACAACCAAATCACGCATTTTATTTTCCAGAGCCGTAAGCCATAAGACACAAACACCTAATTACCAAAAAAATACAAACAAAAATATTATAAAGTAAACACACCAAAAACAAATTTTCAAATTCCCCTCCCACATTTAACAGATGTTTTCATTTTTGTGGTTTTTGTTTGCAAAGAGCTTATAAAACAATTTTATATAGAAAATTCATTGATAGTGATATTTTGCAGGTTTTTATTTTGAAAATTTTTAACTTCAACTATAGCTATATGCAAAAATGCATTAAATAAATTAATACTTAGGGAAGAAGGTGGTAGTCTCCAGAGACCTCTTACCTGATTTTGTTTCCTTAAACACCCAACATCAGTTATTAAATGCAACCGCTGTCGAATCTCTTCGTTTAGAACAGATCTCAAAGCAGAAATGTCCTGCTCCAGCATTTCAATTCTATTATCCATTGTGCCATCCATTCCGTTCGAGGTTAAATTTCTCATATCCAATTTGGGACAATCTCTCAGATGTGACCGCATTTTCTTCCTTTGTATGTAAGATGAACATTCATTCGGACATGGTTCCAGCACTTGACCACAGTGAATCAAGTGTTCCTAAGCAATAAGTTAATGCACATTATTATTGTTATGATTAAATTTCTATTAAAGGGCGTTTAATTTCACAACAACAAATAGTTCTTTATCGAATTAATTTTCAAACGATATGACTCAAATCGGCTTCAGTTATGATACCTTAAAAGTTTGTGATTCCAACCATTCATTGCAGAAGTAACACGAGGTCTTCTCGTACTTTATAACTGTCCTTATAGGCAGTTCATCCTCATCATGTGAATTCATTATGAAGGTATCTTGGGCCCATTCCCTATAAATTGTGTGATAAATTATAATTATTGTTGCACGGGCACGTCCGTCGTTAACTTTTCAATACGTGACTTATCTCAAGCTATTTTTTCGAAACACTAAAATAATAAATTTTCTATTAGCTTTTGATAGCGCAGGGAACTCTGCATTTATTCGTATAGCTCCCGCACACACTCTCTTACTCTTCAGCCATCAGCAATTTGATAACAAAAAGATACTCGCTCTTTGCGACGAGGTTTGTTATCTTAGCTTACCTCCTGTGTTCTAGATATGACGAAAGGGCATAGGTTTTTGTTTTATTATTCTGATATTGGAATGATGGTATGAGTAGAGTATGGTTGTGGAATTAACGAAACTTTTATTTGTCTAACCGATTGGAAATCGAAAGTGTTATCTACGATCTCTTTTGTTTGCTTAAAAATCAATTGTGGATCAATTCGAAAGGGGTAGGTTGTAGGCTGAACCGGCAAATGGTTTTATATGATTTTATAGAATCTTATAATAAAACACACATAAGACATAACTGTGACTCACTTTGAACCTGTATTGATATGGAAAGGTAAGCAAATATCCACTGATAACAGTAATGTAAACTGAATCTCAAAATGAACGCATATTTGTATAGTCTGGAAGGTAGCGTTGTAGTGATGATTTAAAATACAAATTAATAGCTCCACTGGATTACAAATTACAAATTTTAAATATTTAATTTCTTTGTGACATTTTTACATAAATAATATTATAACAATTTATCAATTTTTGCCCTGAACTTCTGATTTTTGAAAATTTAACGACGACATTCTTTTTGTTGAAAATTTTACTTTGAGATGGTGTAAATAAAATGTTACTGTTATTGTGAACAATACGGGCTGGGGTCGAAATTCCGTATGGGTCATAGTTCTGCTTTCAAAATTATGCATGCCAAAATTCAGCTTTTAAAAATTCTGGTTGTAGAAAATTATGCCACGATCAAAATGTTGCCTTTTAAATTTCTGTTTGTTCAAAATTCTGTTTTTCATAATTCTATATAATTTTGAAAAACAGTTTTGAAAGCATAATTATGCCCCATAGAGAATTATGACCCATACAGAATTTCGATCCCAACCCATTTGTACCTTTGTTTTTGCATTAATGGAAATTTTAAATATTCTAGTAAGTGTTGAAAAGAACCGTTAAGTACCAAGTTTTAAAAACCGACTGGGTCTTTTTCAAAATATGTTATGATAAAAAAAAAAAAATCTTATTTAAAAATCAAACAGAAATTTCAATGCACATTTTGCGCAATACAACTTTCAGCAACGAAAATGGGACCAGGATCCTAACATGCTATAGGAGCATGCAGAAAGGCACAAAATTAGCAGTTTTTGGTATTTTAAGAAGAGCTTGAAATTATTTTAAGAAAAGTTTTGAAGCTGGTTCAAAAAAATAAGAATTTGTAAAATTGTTCAAAAGACGTATAATCATTATTTTTGTTTCTTAAAAAAAAAAATAAAAAGAAAAACGCCTGTAGGAGTGACTGAATGTTTGAAGAAAATTGTTGCAGCTGTTTAGACTGTAGCCGAACAGACAGACAGACAAAATTGTGAGACCCACTTTTTTCATCTTCCCTTTCATCATCGTAAGTTCGATCAAAATCTGGAGTTCAGTATTTTTTGCGAATGCATATAACTTGCCATTTTATACTACATGTATAATGTAGGTACTATGCATCAAAAAATTGCATGTACGTTTGATTTTCTTAAATAAATGAGCGTTTTTGTAAACAAATTGGCATAATTTTTTAAATCTATTGCAATTTATCTGTATTTTATTAAAGTTTAACCAGAAACGAAGCATAATGAAAAATTTCAGAGCTTTTTTAAGTAAAAATAAAATGAATTACTAGGTCACATGTACTTGGTTTTATGATGTTCAATATGCTGTGGGATTAAGAAAATACATGGAAATTATGCGAGAAAAATTTTTGGAAGCATGAAATCTGTAAAAACACTTTGTTTAATAGTTTGAGGTGAAAAAAGAGAATGCTATCAGAATTCTTGATTAAATATGATTAAATGGAAAAAAAAAAAAATATTTAAAATCGTTGGAGCGGTTTAAAACAAAAAAAATATGTAGATATGTATGCATAAATCAAAATCTTAAAACATTTTTAAGGAAACATTTTGGTATGCAAATCTCAAGTATTTATTTATGTGAATATAAAAATTGAATAAAAAAATTGTTAACCCGTTTTCGAGATATCGAATTTAAAAAAAATGAAAGTTTCTTTAAGAAATCAAATTTTTATAGTCAACATCTTGGTAGGTACCTAAACAATATTATTTAATCTTATATGAAATTTTATATAAAATAAAAAAAAAAAATGAAAAAAAATATGTTATATATGCCAAAGGTGTGGGCTCAATTCCCAGCCAGCAATTCCGTCAAAATCTAATGTCACTAATTATTTTAAGCAGCACTACAGTAGACACTCGATATAGTGAAATAATAAAAACCAGGCCTGTTCACTGTTTCGAGATTGTTCACTTTTTCGAGCGGGAGTTTTCTAAGGCTTTCTAAAGGTGAATTTGATCCAAAATGAACATTTCGTCCAATGTGTATGTTTTTAATTTTAACTAAGCATTAAACAAGGCTTTCATTCAGGTTTAAAAAAAAACAGCAACAATTCATCAGAGCCCTCAAGCAATGTAAAATGCTTGCGCGACATTTTTATGCTAAATACGTTTTTATATAAAATTTTGTGTGCTCACTATTGTGGATAGTTCACTATTTCGAGATTCACTAAATCGAGCGTCTACTGTAATTGAACAGAAATCTCAAAATTAGATGATATCTTCGTGGTAACTATAGATAACCATAGATTTTTTGAGTATATAAACCGTTAAAAACTTTGACAAGTAAGAAATTAAATTTTCAAATGCAGATGGACTGTACTTGTCAAAGATGTAACGATGTCTTACGCACTACTATTATTTTAAACACAACTGTATAGTATACCACATTAGACAGCAAGGTGTAATTAACTGAATCAAAATCTTTCTAAGTTAATATTAGAATACAAAAAAAAAACGGTTAACGTAGTAGCTTATATGCTTGTGCTAAAATCTACAAAATTTGGGAGTCAAAAATACAAATATGTATAGGTACATCAATACCCTAACTTCCTCTTTTTTTTCAAAATCCAAAAAAAAAAAATTGAAAATGTTGGTAAAACGATAATCGTCAAAACGATTATCTTTAACGATATCGTCTATCTCTATAATTTGCTTCACGTAACTCAATCACTATCGTATCGTCCATCGTTTTTTTTTTTTAATGAACGAAATGAATTTGAAAATTAAATTTTGCTGTCAAGACTTAAAATTCTTGTCGTTTTATTTGAAATGTCACGTTATTTTGAAGATTTAATTGCAATATCATCCGGTAAAGTTTGTATTTGTGGATAAACTGATTCTTATACAATATGCAACAATATAGCAAAAAGTCGTGAAAGTAGCTGGTCCATCAGAGTGTCCACTAAAAAATACGACGTTGACCTACAAGCGGCCTAGTGTTGAGTACGAACATGAAGATACAAAAAATATCCGATCGAATATACAGCTTGAGGTTTGTTTTGCAGCAAGACAATGCCTTTAATAACGGTGTGGGTTTTTAACGGTTGACAAAGTCTCTGCTCTCAACCTGTACGATTAGGATTTCCAATTCTTTTGTTACTTAAAAAGTGTCAATAAATTATTGCTTTTTTCTCAAAACCAAATAAAGGGTGCCTTTAGCATAATGGCTATCGCGTTTAACTATACGTGAAAAAGACGTCGCCACGCGTCGGCAAACGATCATCGTCTTACGCGATGAGAGCCCTGTTGACATAGGTGCCTGCATAAACGAACGATTATTTTGGTATAAATGGTCGAATTTTGATCACTGGGCAGATACTTCTTAGTTATTCGATTATTGGGTAAGTATGAAATAACCTAAAAATAAGATTTTTTTCTGAAAATTCCAACCATGAACTGATATGTATTTATGCCGTTATTATTCAATAATTGAGTAGTTGAGAACCAAAACTCGTCATATCCAAAATTATCGTTTTGTGCAAATGGAAAAATACTTAATACGGCTAAATGATAGTTGTTACAAAAGATTTTATTTTGTATAATAAAAGATTTTTAAATCTATGTGTTATGATTAAGAGCAAACATAAATATGAAGTTCCGTGCAAAAGATATTTAACAATTAAATTTGGATATATATGAAGAGTTTTGCTAGAAATGATTGGATATGGCCAGTTTCCACACCTATCCCCCTCTCTCAATTGCACCAGCTAATATAATACCTCTACACTACTTTCCAATCTTCCATGACCCATTTAAAGATTTTTACAATAAAAATCCATGAACGTTTTAGTTCCTTCTTAAATGACATAATCGATTGCCTATGATGGATAAGAAGAGTTTTGAAAGCAAACCTATTGCAAACAATGGATATAGAAAGTTTTGTTGCAAATCTCACTGTTTTGGAAACAATAACGGTGTTTTGAATCAATATTAAAGGGTAAAGCTGTCAAATTTTCTTTCAAAACTATTTAATATGCCCAGCTAAACAAATCTGCATCAAAATCTCAATTTTTGATTAATGTGGATATGACGAGTTTAGGTTCTCATCTACTCAATTGTTTTATTTTAATATTATTTAAAAAAACAATGGCTCAAAATAAACGAAAAAGTATTTATCGCTCTTAAAAGCTCAAATAATTACAAGACGATACCTCTTTAGCTATCGTCTAAGCTCTATCGTTTTGACGATAGCGTTTTGACGAATATTGACTTACGTAAATCAAATAATTCATCGCCAAAACGAGATCGCCCAGACGATAGTCATTTTCAGTGTTACGTATAGCAAGACTATCGTCTTATACGATATCGTCTGGCGGTAATCGAAATACGGAGTGACCCCCCTGTTTGTATTTTTTAGAAGCTTCTGTAGATATAAAAAGAATTATTGAAATCAGTTTCTTTGGGAAGTGCCATTAATAACCATTTTTTTGGAAAATAGTTTCCTATCCAAAGGTAGCCTTAACTAGAAAAATGTATTGATTTTTTGAGAAAAATAAGATTTTGTAAAAAATAAAAGTTCTTGGCAAAATTGACTAAAATGTACGGAGAAAATTTGCGATTCCATTAAAAGAAATTACATTGGGATTTGGGAAAGGAATTAAACCTCAAGACTTAATAAATATTTCTAGTACAAAAATATTTCAAATCGGCACAACCTTCCACTCAAAAAGACTTTAAATATTGGTTCCGTTTTTAAACGTCTCAAAATCAATCATTTAAATTTTCAATTATGAGTTTTAATGGTAGCTATAACTGGCACCTTAATGCTGAACTTATGCTATGAAACCAAAATACCATAAGCAAAAAAAAGTGCAATAATAGCTCTTGGGGAATGCAATCCTAAGAAATTCTACCGGTGGAGAAAGACTCACAGGATTGGCGAAAATGTCAGTTCATCGACAAATTGAGTTTAACACAGATACAATTATCGATATGTTTGCAGCACAGAAGGCTACTTCTAGCCGCAACAAGCAAGAGATAAAGTCAAAATGGCATTCAATGTAGATTACAAATTTCAAACTATGTTGGTGCTTTTTTTTTAAAGCTATCCCCAGGACTGCCTATGATAATTTAATAAAAATTTGATAGTTCCCAATACAAAGGTATAAAATACATATTAAATTAGTTTCTTACGAATTAATTGTCGGCGTTGGAACAAAATAGCAAAATAGTTATTTTCAAAATTTAAAATTAAAATTTAAAAAATTCTATTGTTCATTTATTTATTTGATTTTTAGAAAATCCCGTTCCTGTTAAATTTCTGAAATGCCACTCAATACATTCTTACGGGAAGGTATCGATATAATGTTCAATTGCGAATACTCATTACTCATATTAAAGGTAATAATTTTTAATTTGTATTCAATTCTGAGCATCTATTACAATTGGCGAAAATGGCAGATTACTTTTTAGAGTTCAAGATTTTCTGTTTTGTTCTCTCGAAAAGTTATTTAAAATTACTCACACAACCTGTGCATATTATAACCTTTGTACTGTGGCGAGTACTTACTTTTTATAACGGACACCGATGCGCATTTTTACGATTTTTGGCTGTCAGTTTAGCACTGAGAGTATTGTATGTATTTCTTTGTAATGAATACCCACCTTCATCCATAATTTAGTGCACAAGTGTCTTTTTTTGTGTCATCCTAAGCAGCTTTGTTTTCAAAAAAAAAAAAATTGCCTATATAATTTATTTTGGGGGCATTCTCGCTTTATGTTTGATTAAAAATTGAGTGTGAATAATTGAAAAATTTAGTTTTTGCTTTTCCAAATTGAAAATATCAATAGTTACGAAAGTATTTTTAAGGCAGTGTAGGTATTCAAGAGTTGTTGCCCAGAACCTACTTATGTCAATCTAAGATAATGGGCCCAAACTCAACCAAAACATAAGGCTGTATTTGAAAAAATTACTTCAATAAACTTAATTTGAAAAGTTAACTATAATATTTCCAACTTTTCATGTGTTTTTTATGCTGCTCACCTGAAAATCATTTAAACTAAATATTTAGAAGATTCTTAAGACATTTTTGTAGTATGTACGTAAGAAAATATAACTGATTAAGGTTTTAAAAATATTTATTATATTTATTAATTAACATTAATTTTTGAGGAATATAGAAGCCAGTAAAAATACACATACATAAATTGATTCTTTTTTTTTGTTTATAAAAATTGAAAAATTACATAAAGCTAAATACAAACATATGTATACATATTCACAATGCTGTATGGATGTTTTTTTTTATAGTTTTCTTCTTTTCATTCATTATGATGTAGGTATATAAAAGCCATAATTAGTTACATTCATAAGAATAGATAAACTTCAAATATGAGATTCAATCAATTTTACCATTTAAATACAGAAGTATAAATGTGAATTTTAAAAGAATACAATGAAAATGAAAATTATATTTTTGTATTATTATTACATATTTTGTTTTTATGATGATTTTTGTTCGCCTGTTAGAGCATACAAGGCATGCTTATAGTGTCCCGATGTGTCACCCTTAAAAAAATAGAAAAATATAATAAAATAAATATTTTGTAAATTAAATCTAACAAACCTTAATCCAACTCTTGAGACTCTTTCCGTAGAGGCCTTCAAATGCAGCCTTAATGTCTTGCATATCGATCTGAAAGATTGTTTTAAGTTAAATATTCAACAAAGAACTTTAATAATTTTCAAAGGTCCTTTTGCAAGTTACGTACCTCACACCGTGTAATTATCACACGAATTAACTGTTTATCATTGGTACCAAAACCAGCCATACTTTTATGCAGACGTGATGCAAAATATTCGGCCTTGTTTGTAACACACTTATAAATTGCCAAAAGTCCATCTTGAATATCACCAGAGAATTCATGTTTAATAGCTTTTTCCAGAGTATGTCCTGTCATGTTCATGTATTCTTGGAAGATCTAAGAAAATACAAAACAATAAGAATAACTTAAACCATATTTAGTTTGAAATAAATTTTAAAACTTACCAAAGCTAATTGATGATAATTCCTTTGGCACAAAATCATATTGAATGTGCTCTCATCTGTACCAACACGAAGCTCACCAGCCTTTAACAATTCTCTGGCATCATTTTGAGCAGCAACAGGATCAATTTGTCCACTTTCATCTCTAGCAGCAGTACAAAGTGATACCAAAAGTCTCTTGAAATTACCCGAAGTTTCTGACTTCAATTCAGACTCCAAATGAGCACCGTACACTGAAATTATTCAAATATTATTTTCTATCTTTTTAACGGTCAAATAAATTCTAAAAACTTACTTCTTAAATATTGGTTCTTAATTGTGTGGATTTCCATATTCGATAGAGTACATAGAATCTCTACAAGGACATCTTCATCTGTGCCAATACCTTTCATTGCATCACATAATTCGTGACAGTAGAAATCGACAATTGGACGTAGAAGACCAACTAAAAGCTTCTGGAAATTACCACTTGTCTCTGATTTAATATCATCGATTAGATCCTTCCCAAAATGTGTTTTGTATTGACGTTGTATTTCCTTTGAAATGAAAAGAAAAAAATTATTAAAAAATTTCGAATTGAGAAGCTGGTAACCCTTGAAGATGAAGCTTTTGCAATTTAAGCAAAAGTTCAACGAAGTTTTGTTAAAAAGCACTTTATAGTTAAGACAACAACCATCACGTTAATTCACAATGGAGATTTTATTTTTGCCTATTTTTTTTTTTTTAGTTTTGTTAATAAAATTTGTACTTGTTGCATTTTCTGTGTTTTATTTTGGTAAAAAAAAAATATTGTTTAACTTTACCTGTCTTTGGTCATTTGAACGTCTGCAAATAATTTCAATTAAAGTATTTTCATCAGTGCCAAATCCTTTCATAGCTTTTCTTAGATCGTGAGCATCTTTGACAGGATCAAAATTTTGAGCCGGATGGACTGTTGGTGTTCCCTGGAGAAAATAAAAGAAGTCAATAAATACTTAAAAAAAATTCATATCAATGAGGTTTGTACGTATATTTATAAGCTCTTGGAAGAATCGAGCTCGAAATAAAATGATAATACGATATAATGAATGAAGTGATAAGCAAAAAAGTATCCAAATTCAGTGCACCTGTAGGTATCAATCTTTATCTAAGTTGCTTGAATTCGGTAAACAAAAGGTTGTATTCTTTAAAACTATCTTCAAAATTTTTTAATCTATTCTCCAAACGTCTTGTTTGAAGTTTTTTAAACTAGAAACAGGAGGATTTGCTATACAAAAGTTAAGTCAAAGCTTCTCTTTCTGGAAAACGTCTTCAACGGATTTGATTTAAGAAAAAATTTTCTTTTATGCTTAGGAAACATCTATATTGGTAAAATTGTGTTTCAGAAAAATCTAAAATACTCCTACATCAAGCTCAATACCTACATACATACACATCATTTAACTATCTAATATATTTTTTTTTATTCAAAACCAAACATATTTATTTTTCTTAATATTTCTTTTAAACAAATATTTGAACACAATTTATTGAAATTCAAAAGAATGTTATTTGTTTGATCTACTTTAAATAGATATGTACTTGATTGAAATGCTTTAAAAAAGCTTTGTTTTTAGATACCGATACTTGTGAATACTTGAATGATGTTGGAACTCATTTAATAGTATTAGCTAAGTGGGAAAGAGTATGCCAAATGTATAGGTAGTTGTTTTTTGTTGTTGTTATTTTGTATAGTTTAACTTTATGTACACTAGTTAAGTTCTTATTATTATAATTAAAATGTTGGCTTCGTCAATTTGCAGGTGTTTTAGAAATGGTTTGAAAAAGCTACAGCTTGCTATTATAATTTAAAATTATTAAATATTTTTGTCCTAGAATTGAATTGAAAGTTAATAATGACTTTTACATACTTCAATGACATCAATGCTTTTAAATTTCTTTTGATTTTTAAAAGAAATATATTTTGACATTTTTGCTGTTATTATAACTATTTTCTTCTTTTTGAAAAGATATGGTAGCACTGCTTTTTATCGTTTATAGTTTGGCGTGACAAGAGTATTTACTTTGAGCAGTAAAACAATTTGGAAAGAAACAAAATATTGACCAAAAGACCATAAAAAGATTTATTTTAAAATTAATGGTGAAGGTAAAAAAAAATAAATTCACAAAATTTTAAACGATTTTTTTAGAAAACTTATTAAAATTTTCTATACTGTCCTCGAATTTTGTATGAAAAGTCATTATTTGCTGAGACATTGATTTTCAAAGACAAAAGTATATTATTTATTCATTTAAAGTCAGATAAACCATGCAAAACAACATTGTTCAACAATAACAAAAGAATCAACTAAAGCTGATTAAACAAGTTATCTGACAATTACATTTGACTGACTTAAAATTATTCAACAAAATGATGACTTTCAAAATAAAAAAAAAAAATTAATTTAATTTTTATCTCGTGTTACTAATTGCAATAACGCAATAAAAATTGTAAAAAAAAACAATAAGCAACATTTAAAAAACATGAGGCTGTAGAATGCTTTTCATTTCCACGCACTAGGAACGACCATACTCATTAAAAAAAATTCCGTTTAATTTTTTGACAAGAAGTGTTAAACACTTCAGTGGCCTATTAGGTTTAAGGTCTAGGTACAGACAGCAAGACAGATAGATCGATTTGCTGGACACACTTTTTCGTGTTGTAAAAATATCATCGTAATGTTAAGTTTGATTATAATCTGATTTTTTTTTCTGAACTTTATAACATCTACATATAAAAAAATATAAATTATATTTTATGTATGTACTGTACATATGTATAGTATATGTTTGTAAGGGTGATTTTTTAGCTGGTTTGGTTTTGGCAACACTGGTTTTGACAGCTGACGTGTGTTTAGTACCTTGTGTCACTGTCAAACAGCTTCAGTTTGGTTTGCAATTTAACCATGGATCGTCTGACAAATGAACAACGCTTGCAAATTATTGAATTTTACTATCAAAATTCGTGCTCGGTTCGAAATGTTCATCGCGCGCTGCTTCCATTTTATGGTCGGCATTCTCGACCTTCTGAGCAGTCTATTCGGAAGATTGTGACCAAATTTCGCACCAAATTTACTTTGTTGGACATTAAACCACCAACACGTTTACGTACTGTGCGTAGTGAAGAAAATATTGCGGCCGTATCAGCTAGTGTGGACAGAAGACCGCGAAATGTCGATTCGGCGCCGTTCCCAGCAGTTAGGCCTTTGTTACAGCGATGATAACAAACTTTTTTTTGCCCGAAATGGAAGTTCTTGACTTGCATGATATGTGGTTTCAACAAGACGGTGCCACATGCCACACAGCACGCGAAACAATGGCGCAATTGCGAGGCGAGTTTGGTGAACAGTTAATTTCACGTTTCGGGCCGGTCAATTGGCCGCCTAGATCGTGCGATTTGACACCATTAGATTATTTTTTGTGGGGGTATGTCAAAGCTAATGTCTATAGGGACAAGCCCGCTTCGATTGACGCACTGGAAGCCAACATCCATGCATTCATTCGTGAGATACCGGCCGATATGTGTGAAAGAGTATGCCAAAATTGGACTCAGCGGATGGGCTACCTGAGACGCAGCCGCGGTCAACATTTGCATGAAATTATCTTTAAACATAAAATTGCAAGGTTCAAACTATCGATTCAAATAAAGAAGCGCTTAGAAGATGAAGGTGCTAAGTGACATTTTTTGAAAAAATCGTTTTTTCGTACAGATGAAGGTCCTATACTCAAACTTAAATTTCTATCTCATCTGCACTTCTCTATTGCCTCTCGATTCAAATTTAGCCAAGGATGAAGGTGTTATATGCCATTGTTTTCTCAAAAAACTTAGTGGAAGAATGTGTTAAACGCGCTTAAGACCTTCATTTATATGCAAAAATAATTTTACCTCACAGTTTTATTTTACTTTATTTTGTGGATGAATGTGCTATGTGAGCAATGGATCACAAAAAAATTCGTGGAAAAAGGTATTAAGTACACAAAACTGTAAATATGTCGCAAGTCCTTTGTTTTCAACAAAGAAGAATATAAGTATAAGAGACACTTGAGTTATGTTACTTTTAAATTGGCCTTATATAATTTTTAAAGTTCTTACCAAAAAAGTTATAGATCAAAAACTTTAAATGCTGATTACTCAAAACTTTGAAAATGTCACTTAGCACCTTCATCTTCTAAGCGCTTCAAATATTTCATTCATTTTTTCGAATTTTTTGTGTTTTTTTTTTTAAAGTTCTAAACCTCTTAAAAAATCACCCGTTACATTAGGGAGGTCATTAAAAAAAATAGGCCTCCTTGGAACGGGCCTAAATCGGCCATATATGAAGAGAAACTCCCTAATTTTTCAGACTTTTATTTTCATCCCCTATAATCGCTGTAGGAGCTAATTTAATTACATATTTTTGTTTTTTATTCGCCTAAAATCAAGAAAACTCCTATAGGAATGGGATTATATTTCCTCCCGCTTGGACAGAAGGGCAAATTTAAACAAAAATTACAATTTTGAATTTGAAGAAAATTGAAAAAAGAAAAATTATAGCATTTTAGATAGCTCTACTCCATATTATTGAGTTTCGCTCAGATACAACAGTTGGGTTAATCATTTAGATGCTGTTGTACCCTTCTTAGACACAAATTTTGATCGGTGTTTACTGATGCTTTGTAGCTTTTAAAAATAAACCGAAGAAATGGACCTCTGGCTTTTCAATGTTGCCTTTTTACTTGTTTACTTGCGATATAGGTACTATAGGGCAAGTTTTGGATTCGTGCAGAAAAAAATTTCGAGATAACAATCAAACATGTAATTACGATGATAGAGAACACGAAAAAAGTGGGTGGCAAAATTCTGTCTGTCTGTCTGTCTGTCTGTCTGTCTGTCTGTCTGTCTGTCCGTACCTCAACCTACAGCCTAAACCACTGAAGCGATTTTCTTCAAATTTTGAACTTAAGGTTTTTTTGTAACTCTCCAGAGGGGAAATTGAAAGCTTATTTATCTCAAAAACGGCTCCAACGATTTTGATAAACAAAAATCTGTGTATTATTGTAGACATGGTGTAAATTTCAGCAAGAAAAAAGTCACCAAAAACATTTATTAACGGTACCTGCCATATAACGGTTTTTTTGATTTTTGATTTCCTCATTAACTGCTCATCCGACTTCAATAATTTTTTTTGCACAAAAGCTTTGTTAGAATATAAATAAAACTGCATACCAAAATTTTTGAAAAAATAAATTTTGGATTTTTAAAAAAAGATTCAAAATTTTTTTTTGAAAATTCAATATTTCAAAAACGGGTTGATGAAAAATTTTGAAATTTCAGTTTTAAATGTATATTAATATATACTCAAAATTGGCGTACCAAATTTTTTTTTTGAAAAATGTAACAAAAATTTTATATATAAAAAATTTATTTTTAAGAAAACGGCTCCAACGATTTTTAATTTTGTTTTTGCATATATTCATATTTTTTCAGGTAATCAAATGGCATACTTTTTTTTGAGCTCTAAGTTATTTATCAGGCTGTTTATACAATTAAAAGAACGATTTAATGCTTTTTATACTTTTTCTATAATTACTTGAATATTTTTAAAGTTCTTAAGCCCCACACAACTTGAACATAAGAGCAAGTACGTTCGATCCAGTCGTGCATTTTATTTTCAATTAAATACAGCCCTTCCCATTTCTGCTCAAACAAATTCTTGGGCAGAATTTGTAAGGTGAAATTTTGTACTCTCTCGTGAACGTTCTCTTCTGCCAAAAACTATACAGTTTTTGCGTACACAAACAGCTTGGGGCTAAATAAGGCAGAATTGGGTAGAATTTGGCCGAACAAACCTAATGACTTCCAAGCTAAATTACATCCTTTCTCTTTTGGGAAAAGTACCTTTTGTTTTTTCTTAATTTCTCAAAAACTAAGAGAGATTTTTACATTTGGTTTTCGGTAATGGACTAAAAATAAATGAGCGCAATGAATACTGAACCCAAAAATAGCACTTAATAACGTAAAATTTTGAAAAATATCGACTTAAGAAAAAAAAATCTCAATTTTTTTAAACAAGTTTGACTTTGAAATTTAATTTCTCAAAAACTATTCGCTTAAACAACTTGATTTAAAAATTTAATGCAAGAATGGAGTATTAGCTTTCAAAAAAATTATAACATATTATTAGATGTGTTTTCGTTGATTTTAAATGTTTTTTTTTGGCATTTTAAGTCAATTTTTCAGAAACTGCCCCTCCCTGCCTCAGGGAGGGGAGATACAACTTTTCCCCCATACAAATTTTTTCTTAGAACTTATAAACCAAATGCAAAATATCCAAAATGATCTGGCCCGCCTGTTAATAAATTGGGTGGCTCAACAGCTCGTGGAGAACCATATGTAACACTTTTCAAATAACTTACTTGTTCCGTTTTTATTAATTTTTAATTTGAAATAAAAAATAACTCTAGTAAAAATCAAGGTAATTCAGAAACCAATGAACTATAGGATGCATAGAGCAAGAGTTCCGTAAAGTTAGTTATAGATAATTTTTTGTGTGGGCGTGTCAGTGGACGGAAATGTTTGGTAATAATTCCTTATACTGTCCTCTATTATTACTAAAAATTTAATTAAAATGGATAGTGTGTTTCAGATTTTATCGCACCAAGACTGGCCCCTTACTAAAAAGTCGAAAATCTCCACAAAATAGGAGTTATAAAAACTTTACTAGGCCAATTTTCCAAAAAATATTTGCATAAGGTTTAGTTAACATCCGATTTTTACTATTTTTTTTTTTGCAAAAAATTAAATTTCAATAAGGCGTGGCAGTGAGCGGATACTAATTTTGTTAATTTCTCGACCTAATAATTATCATGCCGGAAAATTTCGTCAATCGGTTCGGTTGTTTAGTTTTTATGGAATTTTGTCCACTCTTCCATACTATGTTGGCCGGCATCTTGGATTTAAGAAAATGAGTTTTTGTTAAATTAGTCGACTATTTTCAACTTTTGACTAAAAATGTTGTAATAAGAGTTGTTAATTGTTTTAAAAATAAGTTTAAAACAAATATTTTCAAATTTAAAATAAAAAAAAAATTATTTTTGTTCTTAACTATTTTTTTATTTTATTTTACCTTAAGTAAAATTTCAAATTGAACTATTAGATATTGCATGAAATTAAATTGAAAAGAAAAATTTTGTTTACTTTAAGTCTAAAAATTATTTTTTGAAAAAGTATTTACAAAAACCATTTTATTCAAAAGGAAAATTCGAAAATGAACTTAGCTTTCAAAAAAGCTATATAAGCTTGACATTGAAAGAATTTACCTTGTTTTTTGATCTTTTTTTTTCTATTGCAAGTCAAGTTTTTATTAAATTGCACCTCCCAGCTAAACGGGGGGGGGGGGGGGGGGGGCGAATAAACCCCCCTTCAGTACAATTTTTGTCTTGTATCAACCCAATACACAATCCAGCCTTTTGATATACACCCTGTGCTTATGCAAAACAAAATGTTTTTATATATTTTACAAAGGCCATTTTCCTTAAATTCAAGGTGACCAAAGTTAAAGAGCTGTATGGTCTGGACTTGTTTTCAGACTCCAACGAATTCAACAAAAAAAAAATATAGTCCAGTTAATAGAGGTAAAAATAGGGGGGTTACCCTACAAAAGGTCGGGTAGTTCTAAATATTTGATATGTTATATGGTATGGTTAGTAGATGAAAATTCCAAAATTCCACAACCACGCCCCCTCCGCCCCCTTCAAAATCCTGGAAAAACTAAAAAAAATCGGCACTTTTCTCAGTTTTTTGTTTATAACTTCTTTCCGGTATATTGTTACGGAAAAAAGTATGTGGAAACTTTGTAGACAATAAAATTTCCTAGAAATATGATCGGGGAAGTTTTTGTTGTACAACCACTTCAATCGGCACTATGGAGCTCCCAGAAAAGGCTAAAATTTCGCATTTTGTAAGATTTTCAGTTTATTCCCTCTTTACAGCACAATAACTCCTTAACCGTCAAGTTAAGGACAAAATTTGTCATAATCGATCTTGTAGATAATTTAATTGGCTACCAATTTTATGTAACTACAGTCAACGTCCTCTAAGTCGAACTCCCCTTAAATCGAATTTCCCTCTAACAAGAATTTTTTCACCATGTTTGTTGTATAGGTACTTCTGACAAATTTCCAAACTTATTTATTTTTCTCTAAATCAAATTTTTGCAAAACTCTCTCTTACTCGAAGATTTTGACTTAGAGAGAGTCGACTGTATTTTCATTTTGTGACCAATACAATCTGGAATACTGTGAGTTTTGAGAAAGTGTTTTTTATTCAAACGTTTTTACGAACTCACTTTCTTTTCTATCTGTTTTATACTGTACTGTTGTGTACTGGAATCCCGTAGAAATTTTATTACCGATTTGTCTAACCACCTTAATCTATTGAAGTATACATAGGAGAATCAGAAAACTTGGATAGACATCACGATATTCTGAACCCGGTTTTTTAGTCGCTATTTTTTGGAGGTAGTGCCCAAAATTCCATTAAAAACTAAACCACATAAGTACTGGTATTGATGAAATTTATAGACATGATAATTGACGAGATGAAAAACCAATAAAATTAACTTCCATCCACTGCCACTCCTTTTTTGGGAGCTCTATAGCGCTGATTGTAGTCGTTGTACAAAAATACTTTCCAGATCATATTTTTAGGAAATTTTATTGTCTACAAAGTTTCCGTCTGTTTTCCCACAGTGGGCGGCCTCGAGCAGTTATGTGTTTGTCCATACAAAAGGCGGGTGTGCCTGTCAAATCTGAGCTTATGTATGTTATTAATCATATCTCGGAAAACGCCATGGTGGAAGGATATATGCAAATACATGAATTATGACAACAAATGGAAATGAGTCCCCAAGAGGTAATCTTTTTATAGAAAATCCTTCTGTAGCTTCGGCTGCAGTAAACCGCACATCGGATTTGGGGGTGCGGCATCTTTCATGTACGAGCGTCAATCAAGACGCCATAATAATAAATGAATCGTTGACAAATAGAAGAAGTCTTTCAAGAAGCGCAAATGTTACTTTTGGCTACCGCATACGTACGAAAATCGGAGCATGGAACGTTCGATCCTTGTACAGCGATGGTAGATACGAGCAGGTTGAGCGTGAAATGCTTCGCCTAAAGATCAGTATCCTGGGCATAAGCGAAACTAAGTGGAGAGGAAGAGCTGAATACAGATCAGACACTGGACAGACGAGAATGCTGTATTCCGGCGAAGATGAAAGAGAGGGTGGCCAAAGACTGCATGGTGTCGGAATTATGTTGAACGAAGAAGCGAGGCGTAGTTTGATCTCATGGGCGCCCATTTCTGCGAGATTAATGACAGCAAGGTTTCGTTCAAAAATTCGTAACGTCACAATTATTCAGTGCTACGCCCCCACAAATGAAGCGACCGAGGAAGACAAAACCGCGTTCTACACTCATCTTAACTCGGTTTACAGTAGTGTTCCGAGAGCCGACATCATAGTCGTTATGGGAGACCTTAATGCCCAAGTCGGTTCAGACAATTACGGACTGGAACGCGTGATGGGAAGAAATGGCGTGGGGTCACGGAATGAAAATGGTGACTTGCTTGTCGACTTTTGTAACGCGAATCGTCTTGTGATAGGTGGGACTGTATTTAAGCATAAGACGTGCAACAAAATTACCTGGGTGCATCCGGATGGTCAAACCGAAAACCAAATTGATCATATCATGATTCAGCAGCGATGGAGGAAGTCTATGTGTGATGTCCGGAGTATAAGAAATGCCGATGTGGGAAGCGACCACCATTTGGTTCTGATGAGTCTCAAACTACGAACCGCTGCCGTACAAAAACCAGCGCAGGATGCAGCAAGGAGCACAAAATTCATTACTAATGCTTTAAATGACCCCAACGTATGTCGAAACTATGTCACCACCCTTAACGACAGATCCTCGTCATTAAATGGAATCCAGAATTCAACAATTGATGAGATGTGGGGTGAAATTAAAAGTGTTTTTATGGAGGCTGGATCCGAAACTGTACCCAAGCGAACGAGACGTAGAGACTCTTGGATATCCCAAGACACCTGGGATAAGATCGAACTTCGCAAATCGTTGAAAATCCAAATAAATGCCGAAGCTGATGTTCAACGAAAGGCTGACTTGCGAAGAGAGTACCGCAGTGCACATAAGATGGTCTACCGCTGTGTGAGACGTGACAAGAGGGTGAAGTTGGATGGACTCGCAGATAATGCGGAAAGCGCTGCCAGAAGAGGAGATATCCGGGAATTGTACCAAATAGCCAAAGATGTTATCGGGAAAAAAAGCAACACCAATCATCCTGTAATGGATGTGGATGGCACACTTTTTGTATCAATTGAGGATCAGCTTCGTAGATGGAAGGACCATTTTTGTGCCCTGCTAAATGAGGATTCAGTTGAGCAGAGTGCTGAAGTGCCCCAACTAAACGAGATGCGCAGGTCCTATAGGGGTATTGACATCGAACCCCCGTCAGAATCGGAAATTCGTACATCAATAAATCTCCTCAAAAACAACAAGGCAGCTGGACTGGACGGAATACCAGCTGAATTCCTGAAAGCCGATCCCGTAGCAGCGGCTAGTATTTTACATCCGCTGATACAAAACATTTGGGAAAACGAAAGCTATCCCAGGGACTGGAAGGATGGTGTGATTGTTAAGTTGCCAAAGAAAGGTCACTTAAAGAATTGCAACAATTGGCGTGGTATCACCGTTTTGTCCGTTTTCCCAAAACTAATGGCAACAATCATACTCGAGCGAATAAAGAATAGAATCGAGTCTACACTCAAGAGGCATCAAGCTGGCTTCCGCAGTGGTCGATCGTGTGTCGACCATATCAACACCCTGCGTATCGTCCTCGAGCAGTCGATGGAATATCAATCACCGCTTTACCTCATGTTCGTGGATTTTGAAAAGGCCTTTGATCGAGTTAACCGAGAATGTATATGGAGATCGTTGCTTGGTAGAGGAATTCCACCAAAAATTGTTGCCATTATTAAAGAGTCCTACAACAACGCGAGGTGTTTTGTTTTGCACAATGGGCAGCTATCCGACTCCTTCGTAGTGCAACAGGGTGTGAGACAAGGGGATGTTCTATCGCCAATTCTCTTCCTGCTGGCGATGGACGATGTATTGACGGCCAGTGTTGGTACAGCTGAGCGACAGGGCATTCAATGGAGACCGTTCGAAAGGCTCAGTCATTTAGACTATGCCGATGACATATGTCTACTGGCAAATAACATCAGTGGGCTGAACGGGATGTGCCAAGCACTGCAAGTGAAGGGAGAGTCGAGTGGTCTAAGAATTAACAGCAAAAAGACAAAAATAATGCTCACAGGCCGCTCCACACAGCAGCGTATTATTTTACAGGAGACGCCAGTTGAAGTAGTGGAACAATTTAACTACCTTGGCAGTATTGTTTCTGCAAACGGTGGTACGGATCTGGACGTTAAAAGTAGAATAAATAAAGCTCGTGCTGTCTTCGGTACTCTGTCCCCAATTTGGAAATCCAGTCAAATCTCCTTACACACTAAGTTGAGATTCTTCGAATCCAATGTCAAATCCGTGCTGTTATATGCTTGTGAAACCTGGAAAGTCACGTCTACCATTTCGAAGAAATTGCAGGCTTTTGTGAATCGCTGTCTTCCCCACATCCTAAAGATTCGCTGGCCACAAATAATATCAAATGAGGAATTGTGGCGCAGGACAAGTCAAGAGCGGCTGGACGTCGACATAAGAAAACGTAAATGGCGTTGGATTGGTCACACACTGAGGAAACCAAACGATGAAATTGCAAAGCAGTCCTTTGAATGGAATCCTCAGGGTGCACGGCGGGTTGGAAGACCAAGAACAACATGGAAATCAACTGTCTTAGCGGAAGCAGAATCCCAGAGAAAGACGTGGCCACAGCTTAAGTACCTTGCAGCAGACCGTGAAGGATGGAGACGTTTTGTTGACGCCCTATGCCCCAGCCGGGGATACAGGACACGATGATGATGATGACAAAGTTTCCACATACTTTTTTCCGTAAAAATATACCGAAAAAAAGTTATAATCAAAAAACTGAAAAAAGTGCCAATTTTTTGTAGTTTTTCCAGGATTTTGAAGGGGGCGGAGGGGGCGTGGTTGTGGAATTTGGAATTTTCATTTACTAACCATACCATATAACATATCAAAAATTTAGAACTACCCGACCTTTTGTAGGGTAAAACCTCTCTATTTACTGGACTAATATTAACTTTTTTTGTCTGTAGTTCGAAAACACCATGAGCTTACTGTTATACAGTTGCACAATTCTTTTTTCAGATTGAGTCGAAAAAATCGATCGTAGAGAAAAAACTGTTAAGAACAAAGTTGTAGTTAATTAAATTTTGAAAAATTTTTGTTAAATGCATTTTCATTTCATAAACACATTTTTTTAAGATCCAAGATGGTAGCCAACGCAACCTCCAATTTTAGGAGTTAGAAATGTTTTGTATACTCCTTCCTAAAGATTTATTTTTTCATTTCAGGATTTCTGTTTGTACATTCTGATTAGGACTATACATCCATATTTTCATCCAATAAGGGCCAGTGCTTTAGTATGAAATCGTTTGAACATCGGAGTTCAACTCGAGTTATAGCACCAAATTTGGGGAGTTTGGGGTGATGGTATATCTTTACATATGTGGCGTTGCTAAGTTTTAAATCCATTAAAAACTAACTTTAAACCTCCTTCACCTAAAATAATATTATTCCTAGGTATGAACAATTTAAAAAAGACCCAAAACTCAACTCCTTATAGGTTACCTACTGTATAGAATCACAATATTCATATACATGTAGTTAAGTAGCTATACATCGATAAAACTTTAGAAGCTAATTAAAATACTCGATCAGTATAGTATAAACGGACATCTTATAAAACATTTTTGTATTATTTTTGCAGCTGCCTGTCTATATTCGAAAGAAGAAAAGAATTGCTGTAATTATTTCAATTGCATGATAAAGGCAATTTTTTTTATATTTAAATTCAAACAAACATCGTCATCGTGTCAAGTAAAAATGATTAAAAATAAAGAGCCCAGCAGAGCGATGTATGATGCATACGATAAATCTATTGTCCGTCAATAAAAAGCGAGAATAAAATGAAATAAAAAGAAAAACAGCATTACAAGCTTAAATGGAAATTGTATGTAGGTGGGTAGGTACAAGCGTTTTAAAACTTTCATAATAATATTGAAAACACCACATACTCGTCCATTGCACATGAAACCGATTTCCTATTTCCGTTTTTTTTTTTCGTGTGCATGTTTGCAGAAAAAAATGCATTATTGTGTGTTAGTGAGATAAAATAAAAAATAGTAAACAAATATTCATAGTAATATAGGAAGAAAAGAGAAAATAGTAAAAATAATAATTATAAAACAATCCAAGACACAAACCTCTTTTTTGACTACATTTTGCCGATTGTTCATTTCGCCGAAGCACTTTGCCAAGTTGGCTGCCGCGTTTGTCCCACCAGGAGCGATATGTGCATGGGGTGGATGTACGGGTTGTGCTGATGGCTGGGCCGGATATGGCGGTTGATTGTGGGAGGGAGTATGGGAAGGAGAATATCCTTGATGGTGATGTTGATGATGCGATGGTTGATAAGGACTTGAAACAGGAGACGGGGGATATGGTGTTGATGATGACTGAGATGATGATGGTGGATAAGGAGTGGGTGATGAATTTGAAGAGCTCGGGTGATATGGTGCATGATGATGCTGTTGTTGAGGATTATGGGGGAAAGATGAGCCCGGATAGGGAGGATAATTATTGGCAACTGGAGCAGCTTGACCATAGCTTGGATATGGAGCTGAATTGATTGTTTGACTTGGATACGGATAGGTAGGACCAGTTGGATAGGGAGCATTTGATTGTTGGGATGGATATCCACCATGAGTTGGTGTCTGGTGAGCTGACGGTTGAGTCCATCCAGCACCGAAGGGAGCACTGGAATTCGGTGACTGGTATTGATTTTGGGGTGGAGTCGGTTGTGGTCTACCCGAGCCCTACAAATTCAATACAGAAGTCGGTGTAAGTATATTTATGTTATTTGAAAACATGGCGGTTTATTGAAAATTTAGATTTAATTTATAATTTTTTTCATCTAACATTGTGTTATTTTTTTGAATGGACAAAACCTTTAATAGCTAAGTTTATTTCTCTGTTTAGGCAAAATGAAAGTATCAAAATTAATGTTGATCAGAACTGAAATATTACTATTGATTTTAAAATTGGTTTGAAAAATGCGGCAGATATCTATAAACTTTAAAGTGAAATTCTGAGAAACGTCCACAAAATGTAGTTCGAATCTAGCTCATATTCTGCCATTCAAATATGAGTTGGCAGCTTCTTATTTAGAATTATTAAGCAATGCCTTGTTTTTTTTGTTCAAGATCATTAATTTGAATGTCATTGCAAGACTTAAGCTATTTATTAAGATGACTATTCAAAGTAATCACCCAAATTACTAAAACTTATTTTTCAGACTTAAGATAATAGTCCGGGAGCCGACCGTAAGATTACCTATCTCATCGCGGCCACGCAAAAATTGAATGCTAATCGATAGCTTAAGTCCAATTATTTAAAAAACTACTGGTCGGACAAACTTAATCTGGTCGCAATGGGTAGAAAACATACTTTTCAGGTTGCATTTTCCGCTAAATGTAGGTACCAATAATATAAGCTACTTCTATAAATAGGGTATCAAATGAAAGCTAAGACTTTCATCTACACGATTCCAACGGTCGGACAGCATTTTGTTTTCTAAAATTTGGGATTTTGTGCATCCTTGGATGAAAATGAAAAAAAAAAAGTGGTTAAGGTCAGTTTCTTAGCTATCTGATATGATTTAACTCAGTCTTCCCTAATGTAAAACGCAGTGTTAAAAAAAGACCATTTTTAAAAACGATGGTTGGACTGTTCACCACAGCCAAAAAAAAGTCTTTCCGACCATTGGAATCCTGTAGAGGACAGTTTTACCTTTCATTTGATACCCCATTTATAGAAGTTGCTTATATTATTGGTACATTTAGCGGTAAATGCAACCTGAAAAGTGCATTTTCTAACCATTGCGACCAGATAAAGCTTGTCCGATCAGTAGTTTCGTAAATGTTTGGACTAAAGCTATCGGTTGGCATTCAATTCTTGCGTGGCCGCGATGAGATAGGTAACCTTATGGTCGGCTCCTGGACTATAATGTTTATAAAAATTTTCAAAGTTACGTAGTTTGGACAAAGCAGAATTTTGGTGGAGAGATTTGTTTTGTCTTAAGCATTTCCTAAAAAGTTTCGTAAATTTGGGCCGGGGCCAAATTTTGCAGGTGGGGTAAAAGGAATGAAAAGACGTGCAGAAACGTTATAATAAGAGCTTTTTATTGTAAAGAAATTTTGTTAATCATCTTGCTTGGGTAAAACAGGTCATATAAGTGGGCTTATGCCCGTTTTTCTCAAAATCTGTTGCTCTTACGAAAAAATATGTCATAATCTTTTTTGTGTAGAAACTCATGAGCAATAATATAAATATATTAGTTTTTTTGAAAAAAAAAATTATTTGTTGAGATATATACAAATAACTGTAATTTATCCCTTTTACAGTACAAAATCAAAAGTGTTACTTTGATACGTTATAACTTCAAGACTAATTACACTACAGAGTTGGTTAATAGCTCCTTTTTTAGATAATTTTATTGACTACATGTTATTTTTTCATGAATTTGTTGTAAAATGATAATCTATTAAGTTGTTGAATAAAAAGCAAATAACTTTCCCTTTCAAGATAGTGGCCCTCCCCTTACCTCGGCCAGCCCAAAAATTTGGTTTTATAATGAGGAGATGTAGCCAAACACAAATCGTACACAAAATTTTGCCGTTCGATTAGTGAAATTTTAATACATTTTTTGACCAAATTTTCTCCGCCGTGAAGTTCTTGCACGATTTTGTCTGTGAAAAACGTATATTAATCTTCTTGTATACAATTACATAATTATGTACAATCTTCACTTTTTTTCCAAGAATACTGGTACATAGCTTAAATTTATTAAATTTAGCCCCGGTCCAAATTTACGGAACTTTTTAGGAAATGCTTAACATAACGCTGAACTTTACAGACAATTTGAATTTCATTTTTCGGACGGTCACCAGTGGAGTAAAAATTGTTTGATTTTAAAAAATGAAACGGGAATTGACTTGTTAATACAAAATCTCGATATGTCATTTTTATTTTTTTTACTTACCAAGATAAAAAAGATATGATGAAAAAACAAAAAAAGTGCCCAAAAAAAAATTTGAAATTTTTTTAACTGTCACCAGCGCCATAAAATGCATCGATTTTGAAAAATTAAATGACAATCGATTTGCCACGACAAAATATTTCAAAAAAATTTCAAAGTCTTTTTCGGCACTTCTTACGTTTTTTCATCATAACTTTTTTATTTCGGTAAATAGAAAAAAAAAAAAACAAAACAAAAATGGCGTACCATGGTTTTGTTTTGAAAATTGGTTGCCGTTGGGCTGGTGACCATCCAAAAATTTTCAATTTTTTTTTTCGGCGTCTCTTACGTTTTTTCGTCATAACTTTTTATTATAGTACACAAACATTGAAAATGACTTATCCAGATTTCATCGATGCATTTTAACTACGCTGTTGACAGTCCAAAAACATACAAAGCTTTTTGACGGCACTCTACGCTTTTTCATCAAAACATTTTTATTACGGTAAACTGAAAATTGAAAAGAAAAAAATGACATTTCGAAATTTTTTCGTAACAAGTCAATTCCTATTTCATTCCAAAAAATTTTATGCAAATTGTCTGCAAATTCAGGGTCATTTTTTAACACGTTCTATACTTCCGTCACGTTGTTTTGCGAAATGGTAAATTCGAACAATACTAAAGAAAATTTAGAGCAGTACCTACCTGTTGGGTGATTCAATTAAGGTAATTTTTTGACTGGTGGACTACCAACACGTCAGCTTGACCTCGTATTTTTGTTCAGTAATTTTTATTTTTCCTCGGAAAAACTTAGATGGGCATAACGTCTACAAATTATTCAATTGTATTACAAAAATCTTGAAGAAAATCCATTGTTATTAAAAACAAATTTGTTCTAAAATTCACATTTCTGGGTTCAAAGGTTCGACGTATTTATGGGCTGAAGTAGCCCAAAGATATTGAAAGGCTGCCATTACATCCTAACCATTTGTGTATCCATGAAAAAAAAACTATTTGCTGCCCATTGTGGTGATCTTCAATAAATTTTTTCCAGCCCTTGAAACTAGGCCTAGAATTATTCGATGAAGAGTTAGAATTTTGAACTTCGTTACCGGTGAATAAGTCGACTAGGGATCGCGTGATACCACGCCTAGACACTTTTTTCTTTGGCGACAAAAATGAGTCGGAAGTACGGAAAAACGAGCTTTGATGTTAGATAATTCTACTTTTAACGTCCAGATCAGTACCACTGAAACAATACTGCCAAGCTAGTTAAACTGTTCAACCTCTTCAATTGGCGTCTCCTGTAGAAAAACTCGACTCTCCTTTCACCTTCAATGTTTGACACATCCCATTCAGCTCACTGATGTTATTTGCAAGGAGAAATAAATCATCGGCATATAGTCTAAATGACTAAGCCTTAAAATCAGTCTCCATTGAAAGCCCTGTCTATACGCTGTTCCAACGCTGGCCGTCAAAACATCGTCTAACGCCAGTAGAAAGAGAATTAACAAAAGAACATCCTTCTTTCACACTTCGAAAGAGTCGGATAGCTGCCCATTGTGTAAAAGAAAACATCTTGCGTTGTTGTAGGACTCTCTTACAAACACAAACATTTTTGGGGGGGATTCCCCTTCCAAGAAGTGATCTCAATACACATTCCCAACAAATCCATGACCATGAGGTAAAGCGGTGATCAGAATTCAGCAGCTTGCAATTCTTCAATTCACCTTTTCTAAACTTACAATCACACCATCCCTCCAGTCTGGGATATGTTTCGTTTACCCAAACAGCTTGTATCAAGGGATGAAGGATACTAGCGGTTGTGATGGGGTCAGATTTCAGGAATTCGGCTAGTATTCCATTAAGTCCAGCTGCTTTGTTGTTTTTTTAAGAAAAGTTATCGAAGATTGGATTTCCACTACCGAAGGGGTTCGATATTAATACCCCTATAAGATCTATGCATCTCGTTTAGCTGGGGCACTGCAGCACTCTGCTAAATGGAATCCTCATTAAGCTAGGCACAAAAGTGATCCTTCCATACCTGCGTAGCTGATTCTCAATTGATACCAAAAAGTGTGCCTTGCACATCCACTACAGGAAGATTGGTGATTGGTTAATTGGTACAATTCCCTCATATCTCCTCTTCTTGCAGTGTTTTCCGCATTTTTTGCGATACCGTTTAACCTCACCCTCCTGTCACGTCTCACACAACGATAGACCCTCTAATGTGCTAGCCGATACTAGATTAATTTGGTGGAGCAACAGCTCGTGGAGAACCAGGTCCTGGTGACTTACAACTCTCAACCATTCCTGTGTGCGTGCTGTTGGCAGGAATGGAGAGGACCTACAATTTTTTGTTGAGTCCGAATGGCTAAATAGAAGCACTAATTCATGACAAGTATACTCTTGGAAGATTCGTCAGTTCCTCACAAGAGGTAAAAATGGAAAAAAACTTTTCTGTGTTTTTAGGTGGCAGCGGCTGGGAATCGAACCCAGACCTTCGGAGTTGGCTACGAAATCTCTCAAATCAAAATCTCACATTCGAAATCTCGCATAACGAAATCTCGCAATTACAAAATCTTGCTTTTCATAATCCCGCAATTACAAAATCCCGCTTTTCATAATCTCGCAATAACGAAATCTCTCAAACTAAAATCTCGCATATCAAAATCTCGCATAATTGAATTGCATTGCGACAAATACATTTTTTTAATCCAAACCTCGCAAATTAAAATCTCGAGCAAAAGAACAAGAAAGAGAGAGAACATAGAGATGGTACATCCAGTTGTAAAGTGTCTTGTGCAAATATCATTAATCGTATTTGGCCTTGAACTAGAAAATACTTTTAGTCTTTTAGTTTCATTATAAACGCGTAAAAAACAACCAAATTGATTATAGAGGTTATTAACAGTAATAAAGGATGTACAAATTTTTTTATTGACGGGTTAAGATAGTTATTAGTTGGAAAAAAAAATTATGCAAAGTGCTCTTGGGTAGATATATTCTCAAATTAACAAATTTTTCTAAAAGCCGTGTGCGATACGTTGCTGTGAAATTTGAAGTTGCGAGATTTTGATTTGCGAGATTTTAAATTGCGAGATTTTGGTTGAAATCTGCGAGATTTTTAGGTTCGAAATGAAAATGCGAGATTGTAAAAAGCAAGATTTTGCAATTGCGAGATTATGAAAAGCAAGATTTTTAATTAGCGAGATTTCGTTATTCGAGATTTAAAAAAAAAATGCGAGTTTTCGTTATTCGAGATTTTGGTTTGCGGGATAGCGTAGCGCTTCCAGACCTTCGACGTGAAAGTCCAATGCACTAACCATTATGCCACGAGGTACTACAAGGCTAGGCGATACTCGTTTCGCATTTCAGCAATTCAGCCTTTCAACGATTTGCGAAGATCTCTTATTCTCTTCCACTTGGGTACAGTTTCAGATCCAGACTGCATGAATACACTTTTCATTTCACCCCACATCTCATCACTTGTTGAATGTTGAAATATTTCTACGGACTAAGCTCTGTCGTTAACAGTGGTGACATAGTCACGACATGTGTCGTGGTCATTTAAAGCATTCGTATTGAGTTTTGAACTCTTTACTGCATCCTGCGCTTGTCTTTGTACAGTTGCGGTGCATAGTTTGAGGCTATTCAGAACCGAATGGTGGTCGCTTCCCACATTGCTACGTCTTAAGCTTAAATACAGTCCCACATAGCACAATACGATTCGCGTTACAAAAGTCAACAAGCAAATTGCCATTTTCGTTCCGTGACCTCAAGTCATTTTTTCTCAATACGCGTTCCAGCCCGTAATTGTCTGATCTGACTTGGGCATTGAGGTCTCCCATGACGACTATGATATCGGCTCTTGGAACACTCCTATAAACCGAGTTAAGATGAGTGTTGAAAGCGGGTTTGTCTTCCTCGGCCGCTTTGTTTTTCGGGGCGTAGCACTGCATAATGAACTGTGATGTTAATTAATTAGTCTCGTTGATGCCCAGGATACTGATCTTAAGATGAAGCATTTCACGCTCAACCTGCTCGTATCCACCTTCGCTGTACAATGATCGAACGTGCCATGCTCTGATTTCCGTATGTATGCGATAGCCAAAAATATCATTTGCGCTTCTTGATAGACTTTTTCTAAAGGGTGCTTTTTAGACGTGTGGTTTTCAAGAAAAAATAAATCGCATATAATTTAATGTTATGGCCAAGAATTTAGCTTTATTATAAAGATAAGGGTTTGCCATTAAGTTTTAAAAATGATTTTGGGCAAGTGGCCGCCGCAAAGCCGAGAGGCCCAATTTTCGACAACTTTTGCAGCGATTGGGGCCGTATGTCAGCAATAATGCGTTGTAGATTGTTTTTTTGGTTGTATAGCGTGTAGCGTGTCGTCTCGTTGGAACCAAAGTTCTTTAACATCAACATCCTAAAATTCATCAGGCACGAAAAAGTCATTAATCATGGCTCTATAGCGTTCCCCATTGACTGTATCATAATGGCCGGCTTTATTTTTCACCGCAGCGCGCGAACCGAACCATAATTTGGAAATAAATTTGCACGATTTGCAAACGTTGTTCAGGAGTAAGTCTATTCATTATATGAAATGGCGGACCAAACTGAGCATAAATCAAGTGACAACTGTCAAAAATATCAAGTTCGAAAAAAGTATTGCCAGATTGAAAACCATACGTCTAAAAAAACACCCTTTATTTGTAGACGATTCTTGTATTCATCCAATATGGCTTACCGTCGCAACTTGCTGCTTCCGTTGGCATTTCAAAAAAAGGTTCCTCCGCCATCAAAATTCAATGCCATTGGCCGCCTCTTTTGCCAATCTTCCATCTTCTCGGGGCTTTTAACCATCCCAAGGACAAGTTTGCGCCCTGACCAACACCGCTGGCTTGTCTGCTTATCCCGTCATACTTTCGGTCCCCCAGCACGTTAGCGTTACCCACTGTCTACCACGGGGAGGATTTTTCTTTTATTGAGCCTAAAGGTCGAAGTAGCGTCCTGACACTCTCCAGTATTTCTATAGGAAGTATAAAACTGACTTAATCCTATTTTCGATATTTATACAAAATCCAAAGTGCAGCTTCTTAAAGATTTGTATTACGATTGACTGTATAGAATATATGTATGTTTTTAATTATTCTGTCTAAAGTAAACTCATTTAGCTACCAAACTCTATTTTTGTTCACCTAATTCATGCCTATTAGGCTTATCTTAAAAGGAAAAATGTTTTATCTGAATGTTCCTATCTATTGTTCGAAGGTGAATGAAAAACAATTCATAGCTATAAGTTGTCGTCGTAAATATTTCCAACAACTTGAGATAACGCACAGAACTTGAATCACTGTCGCTTTTGAATGACTCGTTTAATGAATGAACAAAAACTAGATGTTGTCAACGTGAACACCTTTGGTCCACCGACCCCAAACCCCACTCAATCTGGTTTTTCTGAAATACAAATGAATCACAATAATTAACTTTATAATATTGATGATGAGAATGCCGGCCGGCCTCTCTCTAGTGTGACGCGTATTATGTAGGTATAGTGTATACATAGTATAAAGCAGACAAGTTAGGTATACCCAGGTATTGTTAATCGTTAATGCATATGCGTCAGAAATAATAAATTGAATTGAAAAAAGTACCTACCTCTGACGTACATAGATACAAAAAATTATGACGTTTTAGTTTTGATGATTTTTTTTCTTAATCTTAATTGAGCTGTTTAACATGACGAGAAGTGATATTTTAAGATTGAAATGACAACATTATCTAGGTACCTTCCAGTTTGAGTTTCAGCTTTGTTTGCAATGTTCTATAAAACTTATTCCACACTCTCAAATTAACACAATGTTTAGGTATACTTTTTTGTTTTTTTGTCAACAGTAAAATTAATATTAATTTGTCCAAAATTGGTTTGTGTACGTAATTGGTTTGTTTCAGAAAATATAAAAAACTGCACATGTTAGTAAATTAATAAAAAAAAAGAAAACATTATGAAAAAATGTCTGTTTATTTACTTCCCAAAACTACAAATTTTTTCAAATTTTAGCTTTTGTATATGAACTTTGACAGAACTTTGGAATTAAATTCGTAAAGCCCGTATGACACTACATTTTTTTCTCATTTTTAATTCACTGAGAATGAAATCAAAGCACGACGTACAATTTCTTATATAAACTTTGATAGGTATGAGTGGGTACACACTATATCCATAAATGTAAAAATGTCACAAAAAATCTATAAAAAATGTGATTTTAAAATTAAATTTGTCAAGTTCTGGCAGCTTTTCTTGATATTTCAGAATTAAAAATGAAAAATTGTTTCAAGGTACACTCAGTTACAAAAGTATAGGTATACACTGGACGCTAGAGAGCACTTGATTATGGTGTATATTTTCTTTTGGGACACATTGTAAATGTGAAATTTAATTTAGAGAAATGCTGTCCCGTTCTTAAAAACACTTTTTATCCCTTTTTTGCTCAGCTGACACTTTGATAGATTAAATGAGAAATACAATGAAGAAAAAATGTAGTGTCATACGGGCTTAAGAATAGGAAGTTTTGAGAAGTAATAATCAAGCTAATTCTGTAGGAACTACATTAATGTTTGTTCAATTGAATGCTAGAGAAGTACTTACGAAAGGATACATGTTGATTTGCTTTTGTTTAGTTCAAGTTAGATGAAGGCAAACACAGAATTTTCTCGTCAATCTGAAAAATAAAAAAAAAAACATCCAATTATTATTATTTTCTGTATTTTGTACATTTAATAATTTAATTTAATAAAAATATGTACATGTGTTTAGCCACTCTTATCGTCTCAAAGTATTTTCTTCAAATATTTTTTATCTGATTCCTTCTAAAGATAAAAATATGTACCAATGAATTTTCAAAATATATAATACACAGACGTCTTTGGTTACAATTTTAACTTGTGTAGTCAAATAAATATTATTTTTTTTTACATTGTTTACATATGAGACGAGTAACTTATAGATGATTGCTTGATGTGCGAAAATGTGATGACAAAACAACTAAATTTCGATTTTTATTTAAGATTTTTTTATTAAGATTTTGCGCATTCATCTTTCCGATATACAACTCAACAATAAGTAGGTATTGTTTAATATAATATTTTTCTAAGTATTTACAGGCTTAGATTTGTTTGATTTGAAATCACATTTTCTGTATTAGGGACCATTTAAAAAATGATTCCAAAGTACCTACAAATGTATATTTAGGTGGAGCTTATTTTTGAAATGTTTGAGTTTCTTTCTTCCTCCTTCTGCCGCCCCGCTCTAAAATCGATTAAGACAATTAGAAATAAAATATAGATAGGTATGCAAAAGGAAATTATGAGAGAAAAGTTTTTAACAGCATGAAATAAGATATTTAAACTTTTCTAACACAACTTCTTTAATACTTTAAAGTGAAAACGAGATCTAGATAAAATTTTATTTTATGCAGTTTTTAAAAAAAGTAATTTTTTCACGAATCAAATTTTATAAATACCTATATTTTTAAGGAAAAATGTTGGTATTCAAATCAAATTATGGGCCTTATTACGAGAGTCTATTCGAAAAAAGTCTATTCGACTTTTTTCTACTCTATTAAACTCTAAACTGATATTGCGTTACACAGTAGAATATTGAAATAGAATCGACTTTCAAAAACAGAAAAATAAAAAGCTCTCGGCTGGAATTTCAATTGAAATGTCAAATCTGCGTTAATATCCTTCGAATTTTTGAAAATAAGTTTGGATCAACGAATTTTTGCAATTTTGTTTGTGATAACCAGATTGTACTAACAGTCTGGGACCAGTAGATTACATATCTCTTCGTGGCCACACAAGAAGAGGATGCCAATCGATATCCTTAGTTTTAACATTTACAAGACTAATGGTCGGAAAAGCTTTATCTGGTGGCAATGGTTAGAAAATCCACTTTTAAGGTTGCATTTTCGGCTAAGAGTTCCAAAGAGCAACTTCTATAAATGTGGTATCATATGAAAGCTAAGCTGTTCTCTATCTACACCATACTAATGCTCGGACTCTTTTTAGCTGTTCGACGCGACGGTTCCGACCATTTTAATAAAAAAATTGTCTTTTTTTAACATTGCGATTTTTACAAGAGAAACTGAGTAAAATCATATCAAATAGTTAAGAAAGTAGCATTAACCATTTTTTTGTTCATTTTCATCAAAGTTTTAAGATAATCCCTAATTGTACAAAGGGTGTCGGATTCGTGGCAAAATCAATAAAAGTCTGTCCGGATATTGGTATCGTACAGGACAGTTTTAGCTTTTATTTGATACCACATTTATAGAAGTTTTTTATATTATAGATACACTTAGCAAAAAATGCAATCTGAAAAGTGAATTTTCTAACCATTGAAACCAGATAAAGCTTGTCCGACCAGTAGTTTTGTAAATGTTTGGACTAAAGCTATCGGTTGGTATCCTCTTTTTGCGTGGCTGAATTTTCTTTGGTTTGAGCTATTGGATTGTGCCGCCAACCACCATCCTCTTCAAAAAGTTAAAAGCTAGAGTTTACTGCATTTTGAGACTTTATTCCACTATTACTTACTTATCTTTATCCATTTTTTTCTTAAACTATCTTATTATCAGAGGAAAGTCGATCAGGAATTATTGATAGAAATAAAAATTCTATCAAATAGAAAAAAATCTATTCAAATAGAGATTCGCAATGCCGACAGTAGACTTTAAATCTATTCGACTTTAATTCTATTCTGAATAGACTCTCGCAATAAGCCCCTATAATTTTTTTTTTTCTGAAATTCTTTTTCAATTCAGCTTTTCATTTCACATAACTTTGAAAAAAAAAATTGGTCTAAACTGCTTTTTTTCATTTTTTTTATCAAAATTTTGAGTTTGCATGCAATTTTCCTTAAAACTATTGACTTAAGTAATTTAATTTAAATCTAGGATTAAGGAATTGACTTCTGGCTTTCAAAAACAGTTTAGTACTTCATTTTAAGTGCTGCCGTTGTTTTTAATATTTTTTGTTTTCATTATAAGTCATTTTTTTTCTAAAATTGTCCCTTCTTCCTAAACGGGGTGAGATAGACCCCCCTCGTAGTAAAAAATGCTTGTATTTGATGATCCCTCTACAAAAAATCGTTATCAATTTTTGGCACCAAAGTTATCGTACTAGTGCCTTTATTTACGTGCATTGTGTGTATAAAAATAAATTTTCAAAAAAAATTGTAAATCGATTTTTGAGATATCAATTTTGGATTTTTTTTGAAAATTTTGATTCGCAAAATTATTTAAAATTATTTGAAATTTGTTTGAACAAAAACAAAACGTTCTATGAGAGGTACTATTTATATTTGCTTAGTTAAAATTTTATAATTTTTAGTAGTAAATCGCACTGATTTAAGCATACAGAAATAGGATTAATAAAAATCATAAGAGTCGTTTTTATGAAATTAAATTGAAATAAAATTGAAATTATGTAATTTGTTTTACAAAATAATCTAAAACCTTTTAAAAATTCTTAAATACCGAGTTTCAAAAAATCGATTAAGAAATTTTTAAAATATTTGATTTTCAAAAAAAAAGTGAAAATTTTTTAAAAATCCAGAAAATATTTTATTTTGCAAATTTTGGTAAAAAATACTATTTATATTTTAAGAAGCTTCTGTATGAAAAAAAAAATTATTGAAACTTGAAAAACCAATTTGAAGAAAATAGAAAGTTAAAAAATAGTTCTTTGGGAGGTATAGTTAATAATAATTTTTTGAAAAATGGTTTCCTATTCAAAGGTATTTTTACTGTTTATTTTTCAATTTTCAAAACAACAATAGAGAATGATGAGATTATGTATCCAGTTGTAATATGCCATGTGTAAATTGCACTATTCGTATGCAGGTAATTGACCTTGAACTAGAAAATATTTTTTAGTTTCATAAATAAATTTGTGAAGACTTCACATGTCAAAAATTGAAAAAGTGAAGCATTGCTGGCCACATTTCACTTGTTTTAAAATAAAAATTATTTAAAAATAAGAAATAATTTTTTTTCTTAAATAACATTTATATTTCGTTTTATTATTCTTTTTCCATATAGAGAAATTCATTTTTAGTTACATTTTTCAATTGTTAAAAACAATTTTTAGCAATAAAAGTTGAAAAAAAGTTTTTCGTTTTTGGGCTTTAATTTTCATTTGTAGGATTTTTACTTTCCAGTGCAAACTCTAGAGCGATTCCTTGCTGGGAGATTTTGATTGAAATTTGCAAGGCTTTTCGGGGCGAGATGAAAATGCGAGATTCTTAAAAGCGAAATTTTTAATTGTGAGATTATGAAAAATATGATTTTTAATTTGCGAGATTTCGTTATTTGAGATTTTAAAAAAATGCGAGATTTTGTTTTATCATAAGTAAAAATTCACTGTAAAATTTTATTAAAATCGGTTAAAATTACGTGCCGGCAAGCATTTGTAATTTCGAATACATGGAGATTACTCAGCCTTTTCATAATAATTTTTGTAGAAGTTGGAAAGTGGATGGAAAGTCATTAAACTTTTTACAAAATGTTAAGTATATACCATAAGGTAAGGAGTATACAAAAAAAGTATTAATTATCAATTAATATGAATAATATGAGAGGGACTAATAATAGTTCCATACAGAAAAAGTTTAATCAAAATCGTAGGAACTATGTATTTTAAAAAACAAAATATTTTTCTTAACAGATATTTTCTCATAAATTTAAAATTCTTTCCTAAAATATTATTGAAAGTATTAAAAAACTCTTAAGTATCGAGTTTCAAGAAAATCGATCATATCATTTTCTAAATATTTGATCTTCAAAAAAAATAATTTTTCGAAATTTTTAAATTTTGGTGCACAAAACTAGGAAGCTTCTGCTTCGAAAAAAATCAAAAATAAAAAAAAAGGTTCTTGGGGGGTACCATTAATAACCATCAGTTGAAAAATGGTTTCCCAACCAGAAGTAGCCTCAATTCGAAGTTTTTTAAAGAAATTTTGTTGTGGAGCCGTTTTTGAGAAAAATATTGTGTAAAGTTGCTAAAAAAAGTTGTATGGCAGGTACCGTTGTTTTTGGTTCTAAAAAAATGAAAAAAAAAGTGTGGGGGAATGATCAAAAAACGCTATGTACCAAGTTTGAAGAAAATCGATTTAGCCGTTTAGGCTGTAGCTCAACGGACAGAAAGACAGACAGACAGGCAGACAGAATTGTGAGACCAACTTTTATCGTCTTCTCTATCATCGTAATAATAAGTTGGATCAAAATCTCGAGTTCGATTTTTGTACGAAGCATAACTTGTCATACCTACATATCACAAGTAAAAATACTGAACAGAAATTCATAAAAAAATTATATTGTCTTAAATACTATCAAATATATGTTTAAAATAAATAATAGAAATAACATTGAAGGTAACATAATATAATAATTATGACTATTTCCTTACTAAAATCAATTCTTTCCGTTATTTTTATAGTAATTTTAAAGCTTATTTAAAGAAAAAATATAGTTATACATACACTTTGTAAATAGATGAAAAAGAATAGTTTGATGCAAATAATATAACTTAATTGTTTTCAGTTATGAATACATAATATGATCATCCAACAAGAGGAGTAATTTTAAATCAATAGAAAAATTCAACATTTTTATGAAAAGTGCTGATATTTTTATTTAATATTTAAGTATAAAGATTAGACTTTGAGGTTGATAATGGAATAGAATGTGTGTGTCAAATGTCAACTGCAACTTTGCCTACAAATAACCATTGTTTTGATTAAAACAAAATATTTGATCACGTTTTTGCCTAATTGATAATTTTTACTATTTTTATTTTACCTCACATTATACGAGTGTGTATCGTTACAAATCAATTACCTTTATGTATTTTTTACTTCTCAAAAGTCATTGCAGTATTAATTGAATATTTAAAGTTTTAAATTAGCACAAAATTTGAAATAATTCTTCTTATTGGAAGACCCTATACTTTTGCACACAAATAAACAGCCTTATTTATTAGATTTCTTAGACGGTTGACTAGTCAGACAATATATTTAAAGTTCTTTATAGTTGAAAATATGCTTTATTTTATTAATAAAATATCAAGTTAGACAAATATTAGACAACAGATGCCGTTGTCCAAGTTAGACAACTTTAGGACAACAGTGTTGGGCGGCCTTAAATTAAACAAAGTTTATAAAAACGTAAATTAGACCGATAATAAATTGTTTTATTTATAATGTATGATCGCAATCAGACTTTGAAATGATTAAGTTAATCAAATATAAAATACCTATCATAACTATTTGTGTAAGAAGGTATATGCAAATACGATAATTTATGCTAGTATAAGCTAATCACTTGAATCAAGAATTTTTTAAATTACATTGTTGTTGTTTTATTAAATTGCTTACTATTAATTACAAGATCATTCTCGTACATAATTATATTAATGTATCTAACAATCCTTTAATAACAAATGCTTTAAATCATATGAATAAATCCATAAAATTAATCTATTAAATAATAATTATATTAATAGAACTTCTGGGGACACTCAGGCGTATGTGGAACTTTTTTCAATATAAAACATAAATAATGTTTTCTTCGTTGTAATATAAAACTGTTTTTGGAAACATAAATATTCTTTGAAATTAATTACTTTTTTAATTACCGGAAGAGGATGAAAAAAGCAACATTATAAATAATAATGTAACTGTTAAGAATGGTTGCGGTGGAAAAAAGACAAATTATTTATAGTTTTTAGAATTAGCTACATTTAACTAATTTTACATGTTGCTTCAAAAAATACTGGAAGATTGTAGGTTGAAAACTATGCAGTATACCCATCGTTAAATATTTCTATGTTTTAATGCAGCTATTCCGAAAAAAGCTTAAAAAATAACAAAAAATGTCAAGTTTAAGGAATTCAGACAAAAATAATACGAACAAAAATTATTTTAATTAAAAACGATCACATTTATATTTCCCAAAATATAAATATGATTTAATTTGTATGGGAATAGATAACTTTAGATTCAGAAGAGTATATAGGAATAGAGGAGTTTTGAAAATATAGAAAACTTAAAGAAAAAGACAAGTTTTGGTGCAGAATTTGATTTGTTAGGGAATAGATGAGTTTTGAATGGAACGACTGAGTGGAATAGTGTAGTTTTGAAAAGAAAACCACTTTTCTAATTTAAAAAAGTATAGGAAATAATAAGTTTTCATTAATTTTTACCTAATTATGAAGACTTTCTAAAGAACATTTCCTCATATTTAACTCATTTTTGAAAAAAAAAACTGGAATAACCCCGAGGCCACACGAGCAAATACACGGTTAAAAATTCTGGGGTATTTTTTAGTACAGCCTTTGTATTACAGCAGTAGATATTCAATACAGAAAATATTACTTTTTAATATTCCGTAAATATTAAAGAAATTTTCTAATAACTTTGTATTACATTCTAATATATTAGCATTAAGATTGTTATTTTTAATTCCAAAAAGATTAAAAAGTAATCGAATGAAATAAAATATAATCTTTTGGCATTAAAATTTAATAACTTAAGTACCTATATGCGTACATTTTTAATACAAAAAGTATTAAATTTAATACAAATTGTATTTAAAATATCGGGACTCGTGAAAAATTGTATTGTATTAAATATTAAATTTTTAATACAAAAAGTATTAAAATTTAATACAAATTGTATTAAAAAATATCGAGACTCGCGTATTTTTAATACAAAATGTATTAAAATTTAATACAAATTGTATTAAAATATTCGGGATTCAGGATTTGTGTTAATACAAATTGTATTAAAATAGCAAGATGCGTATAGTTTCAATGCAACAGTATTAAAATCTAATACAATTTGTATTACAACATGAAGCCATTACAAGCAAGCATCAGCCATATTGAAATATGAGTATGAAGCATATGTTTTTAATACCAAAGTATTAAAATTCAATACAAATAGTATTAAAACAGCAATAAAACAATAAATAAACAATTTAAATATGCATTATTTTAAAGGTGCGTTGAAATATTTCGAGGTAAAATATACAAATTAGTAGATAAAATTTCAATCGCATTAAGATTTTAGTTCTCACATATGTGAAAAAAATAAATATAATAAAGCCCACCATTAATTGACTTAGAACATAAATACTCTTAGAAAAAAAGTCTTTCAATACTATTATTTGTAATATATTTTGTATTAATTTTCATGAAAAGGATCTAAGAATTAAATTTCAAGAAATAAAGTAGTATATTATAATACCTTTGTATTATTAAAATATAATACAGATTTCGTATTCCTTTGTAATATCTGATATTGGGGGCTATCGTGAATAAAATTTCGCACGGAATTTCTCCCATCTTCTAAAATTGGAAATGCCAACAATTGTCTACTGTTCCTCGCAGGTTCAAATTTGGCCGTTCAAAATGGTAGCCCAGTTGCCATAGAATATCAATTTTCGATGCCAATAAATTCCAAGAGAAACTGCGACCACAATTCACGTTCCCAGTTTTCGACGATGGGAAAAATTCCGTGGGAAATTTTATTCACGATAGCCCCCATTATTAAGTTTTAATATATTTTGTATTAACTTCCAAATTTTAATATTTGTCAAGTATTAAATTTCAATATATTTTTGGTGTTGTCATATATGACATAACCCAGAAAATATTAAAAAGTACCCCAAAATTTTTAACCGTGTACTTGCAAGCAAGTTGCAATACATACAAATTTGTTTACAAACACAAACAAACCCAAGCCACTTGCTTATCAACTGGCATGCAAGTTTTGAAGCCAGTAGTGAAGCAAGTTATGAAGCAAGTTGGGAGACAAGCAAGTGGAATGCAAGTGGAAAGCAAGTGGGAGGCAAGTGGAATGCAAATTACGAATTTGACAGGCAGTGTATGTAGCCAACTTGCTTGCAAGTACTTGCTCGTGTGGCCTCAGGGTAAGAGAGTTTTGAACCACCTTCCTAAACAGGGAAAATTAGACACCCCCTCCTCATGGCATTCTGAGGAAACTGTAAAAGGTCCCAATAAGTATAAGTGGCGCTAGCAATTTAACGGGGTCAAAGGCCCCCCAAACGGGTTTTAAGGAATATCTCCTGGATGGTAACTTTTATAGAAAAAATGCGGATAACTAGATGATAGCTAAGAAAATTTCCAACAAAATTATAAATTATTTTTTTTTTATAAGAGTAACCGTTTTCGAGATAATTCAAGAGAGGTGTAAATTGCTTTTATATACAAAATTTATACTGAATTTTGATGAATATCAAGCTACCTTTAAATGGTCTTTGAAACAACTGAAAATTGATATGAGCGCCTTTCATGATTTTATAGGGAGTCGCAAAAACCCCCAAACATATTATTTTATGTTAAAAACAACCGATTTTGTTATATTTGTAGTTACAAATTTTGAGGAAATATGATGCTTTTGCCTAAAGGGAGCATCCTCAAGTGGCGGATAGAGGAAAGCTCGATGCGGTTGAGACAGAATCAGTGTGGATATCACAGCTTAAGCGTAACTCTATTTTTCGAAACCCCCGTGTATTTTAAAGCTTTTAACGTTCTTTTTTCGTTCTTTTTTCAGCACTGTTTGGAAGTGGGCTCGAAGGTGGCCTTTTGGTCAAAATCAGTTAATCCTGTGCCTATTTTCTGGTCTGTTTTTCTATCCAGTTTCATCCCTTTGCATTGGTGCCAAAAGGCCACCGTAGAGCCCACTTCCGAAAGGTAGTCGAAAAGAGAAGAAGGCCTAACAAACTACCGTGGTGGAAACGGGGGACAAAGAGGAAACCAACTGGGGTAAGAGGGGTCTTAAGGAATAGAGCTACACTCAAGCTGTGATAACCACACTGATTTGTTCCCACTTAATGGACCATACAATAATTCTATTACAACTACACTACTATATATGTGACAGCTTACAATGTACAATGAGATGACATTTCTCATGTCAAAATCAGCACAATCAAAGATTTAATTATTGATTCCTTTCATATCAACTGCAATCAACACATATTAAAAAGATTATTAATTTAATGATTAAGTTTACTTTTTAACTTATTCAGCGTCATAGGCATTCAATAAAATGTCATGTTAGTGCTTTTTCTCTTTAAAAATTTGCAAAGAAAAATGGCGCCATTTGAACATCAATCAAATCACCAATACCCCTACGCTATAGGTATGAAGTATCGTATATGTATAAGGTATATGACCCACAAAAAAACTAATCAAGTTCAAGTGAAAGTTCTTTAGGCAGTTCTGTTTTCATTGCCAAATTGAGGTAGCCCCATCAAAAAACTAAGATATTCTAATACGCAAACTCAATAATTTCTATTCATTTCTTTATGACACCGAATAAAATGCTTCTGCCATAGCCTAGCATAGACTTGTAGTCTCATAGAAGAAGCACGTGTTTCTTTAGTTTGGCTGATTTTACATGAACGTGACAATATATACCACACACTCAAAAGAAGCAACAAGTTGTTGAGGCACGCTCGCACTTCCGAAGAAAATTCAACCGAAACCAAATAAAAATGGAAAAGTCGAGGTCGGGTGACGACTTGGCGTGGTGGCGGCGTTTTACAATTTGTTCTTGTATTTTTTGTTTGAATTTCTCTTGATACATTCAACCTAATTTCCCCAGTGACGCCACTGGTGCTACTAAACAACTACATATTATTTCTAGACGAATTACAGCAGGGGTAATGGAGTATTGAGACGACTATTTGGCGGGCACCCAACAAAGATCGTCTTTCCGAAAGAGAAAAAATACTTTATTTAATTCTATTTTATGTAGCCTTATACACAAAAGATATATGGTTAGGTATCTGTTTCTGTTTTTTTTTTCTTTACTATAAATTCTTTGAAGTGATGCTAGCTTTGCAAAAAAAAAAAAAAATAAGGTGATGTAGAGTAAATATCTTAGCTATGTACCTATTTGTTTTGAAGATAATTCCTACTAATTTCTTCTAATTTAGTCTTTGATTCATTTATTTACATAGAAATGGTATTTTCTATCTTTCAATTTCAACAGAACAAGTAATTTATTGTGAGGGATGAAAATTGAAAGTGTTTTTGTCTTCAAAAAAATGATGTCATCGATGAAAATATATAATTTTAAATTACTCATCACTTGGTATATGGCAGGCTCAGACAGAGTATGTATTGCAAAATTTGTGGCTATATAATGTTCTCGAATTACGTTGAAAACTTTTTTATATGAATAGCTGTGGGGTATTCAGTATTCATGCAAAGTCGTAAAACTATAAGAATCGTTGGAAAAATTACGACACGTCATAAATGAACTCTGAATACCTATTTGTATGAGAAATTTTTAAAACAAATTGTACCTACCTACCTACACCCTAAGCGCCATAAGGCTAGTTTCAAAATTGGTCAACCATAGATTATTTTACGAATTTTGCTATGAACTTGAATAAAACTTAAAAAAATCCATAAAATTTATTGGAATTTTCCAAAAATTAGGTGACAAAAATGACAGAAACTTAGCCTTGATTATAAGTTATCAAGGGCTGACCAATTTCTAAGACTTGTTGTTGACCTTGTCGTTGTCTGACCAATATGTACTCTTTTTGCGAATATCCCATACGTATAATTAATTAATTTTTTAATTATTATATGAATGAGGTGTCAAGTTTTATGAAGCTTAAATTATAACGTTTGAAACAGTCAATCCAAATGGTCTTAGTAAGTTTCTTGATCGTCGTTCGCTGGTCGACAGTCTTTTTGAACATTATTTTCCTATCTTTCTTAATTGACCATAATGAACAGTTGAAAATAAAACAACTAAGTAAAGTCATTGCAATTTTCAAATTTTGTTTTATGTATTCCTATTCCAGTACAGTATCATTCTGGTTTTGTTCCTGTTCTCATGATGTAGGTAGTTGTAGTTGAAAATTTTGCCTAGCTGTTAGCTCTTTCACAGTTGCTTTGGTCATGCATGATACAACTTTGTGTAGACATCGAAGAGATGAGTATGAGTTTGTTTATCGGATTGTTTATATGTTCCTTCTTCAAACTCAAAACTGTTTAAAGTATGTATATGTATACGATTAAGTAAAGCCATGCCCTGCAATGTGAATTTTGAGAAGACTTGCATCTTTCTTTTTGGTTTAAGTTTCTTAGAATCAATTACCCACACCTAGCGAGTGAAGATTTTATATGTAGTACATTCACGGCCGTAGCCAGGTTCAAACGTATGGGTGAACTGACGGTTGTTTTGGGTGAGCTCACATTTTTTTAAGGAAATTCATAATGCGATGTCCACAAAAAATAGCTTTACTTAAACAATACTTACATAGAAGGGCATAAGGTAAAGGTAGGTATAAGGTATTTCCCGGTAAAAGATAGAAATCTTCATATAGTGATTGCCTGGTGCTGGTACTTAAAAGATCATTGGAGCATTTCTGAAAATCCTCAATAGAATTATTTGACAAATAATAGCAATATATTGCTCTTTTTTTCATTCACAAACGTCAAAATCCTCAGTTTTTGGAATTAGCGAAATTTTTTAAAAATAAAATTAAAAATTTTATATCAAAATCCAATTGATGCCACAATGACAATTCTTGCCCTGAAAGGAGGAAAAATGCTTTTGGATCTGATTTCAGAATCGAAAATAAAATCGCACTCGTATCGAATTGGGTTTCCTGATTGCCATTCAAAAAGGTCGTAAGATAAGAAACCAACTTTTATTTTTGCTTTGCAGTTCTATATCTGACAGTTCTTACAAAACGATAACAGATACTTAAAGTCATTTTTATTTTAAGCTATGAACAAAAGGGCAAACTAATGAGGCTATTGTTGAATTTATATATGTATGTGTTCTGTGTATCCCATAAGATTCCATGATCGCAGCATACTTTTGACTGAAAAATAACAGATCAAGTGACTGACAACATGATTAAACAAGAACACAAATAAAAGGTTTATTGACGAAGAAATCAAAGTGTGCGGTATAAAACGGGAAGGTTGGTATTTTTGCATACATTTTAAATTTAATTTCAAAGCAAACAAATATTTTGGCTCAAAATGAAAACTTGGAAAATTTTTAAAAATCTCAGAACTTTTTGGGTGAGCTTAACGTATTTTTTTTTTTTTTGCCTGATTTGACTGCTCCGGACTTCTTTTTGTGGGGATATCTGAAAAGCAAGGTTTATGCAAACAAACCCGAAACGCTTGAGCAACTCAAATAAAATATTCGTGATGAAATTAATGAAATACCACGTGAAATGTGTGAGAATGTAATGAAAAATGTGCTCAAAAGGGCTCGCATTTCTGAGACTAACGGACATTTACCTGATATTGTATTCAATACATAATTGCCGACATTAAATAAAACATTTATCAATATAAGATCCATTCGCTTTCATTAAATCAAAAATTATAAACAAACAAAGTAGTATATACCTTCCCAGCGGACCACCCTGGATAATTTCTCCTAAGCAGATCAATACATTTGTATTATTTTAAGGTACATAATGTACCTACCATAGAATACCATTTTCATGTTAGTACGAATATGCAAGACAAGCCAATCAAATTGGTTGACACAATCCATTTTTACATAAATCTATAAGCAAGTAGGGGTACCTCAACCACAACCTATCAAAGAAATAGCTTGACTCGATAACAAGAATATCTAAATTTTGGAGTTTCCGCACCAATTTAATGCATTTTTGTAGTTTTAAGTACCTAACCTACAAAATTAAATAAGTTGTTTTTGAATTTACCTAAACGCGGTTGAAAATTTCTTTTTATCATTCATTTTATTTACGGACATGTTTGCATAAAGTATAGGTACTTTAAGGGCCAGTTTTTCAGTTCAGGGTTACCTCTGAGTTAAAACAGAGATAGCTAGCCCTGAAAATAAATTAACCCGATTTAACTCAGGAAGTTTTTCAGTAGAGGATTACCTTTATCTTTCAGTTGTCAAAAATCTAGGCCCAACAATGTGCGACACTATGGATATCACACTTCTACGCCTTTCACGCATCGGAATAGAGATGGCGCCACAACGACATTGCACTGACAATAACTTTCCTTATAGAAATCGATATGGTGCCACAACTGAAAAGGCCCTCAATTTGGTTCCTGAGTTAACTCACCACATTAGACGAGTTAACTCGGAGTTAACTTAGGATTTCAACTGACTGAAGAAATGTTTATGGAGTTAACTCAGGTTTAACCCCGAGACTAGGATGATCTAGCACTGAAAAACTGGCCCTAAGTTGTGTATTTAGAGTGTATACCTATACATCTTAATTATACGTTACGTTTTTATATTGGGGGCGTAACAGCATAATTTGTGGATAAATACCTACAGTTTTGAGTTCATAAATTCTTAAACCTATAGAAATTCTTATGAAAACCAAAAAGTAGAATATTTTGATCAATATCAGCAGAACAGCAGGTATAAATGAAAGATAAAAACAAAAACCTGTCTAACCTGAAATGTAAACAATCTACATCAGCCATTACTACTACCTACGCGCTTATAAAATTGTCTTCAACAAAGTAAAAATATTTATACGATACCTACTACAGGCAATCATTCACAAGATATTTAATAAAAAAAAATGGAAAAATAATTGTCTGCATAATTGATGACTCCCATATTCTTTCACTCATATTATCAGCATTTTCATCTGCTCTTTCCAATGGCCTACACAAGGGGGGAGGGTCAGGAAGGTGCGTTTAAAAGGGTCTGACCCCCCCTTATGACATCTTGCGTACGCCCTGGGCTCTTTTGGGGTATTGGTGCAACAGTGACATTAGCAATTTCTTCATATCGAACAGAGTAGTCCAACCAGGGCTGTCGAAGTACTGCAATTGAAGTATTTGTACTGCTTTTTGAAACTCCGTACTGCCGTACTGCTAATACGACCAAAGTACTGCTTTTTTGAAAATTTATTCACAGAACATTTGCAAATCATAATTATGTTAATGGATCTCTAGCCCAAGAAACTTAGACTTTTATGTTCTTCCACAAAACTCATACAAAGCTGAATTTTTGTTTTGACTTCCTGTGCAATTTTCAAAACCACCCTAAATTTTGGCTGAAGAAAGAATTTTTGGAGAAGTAAAAGAGTGTAAAATTCAGTTTTCTGCTACTTTCACTAAAACTATAAACTTTTTGGAATGATATTTAAGGTAAAATTGTAGCTTATTCAATTCTATAGAAAATACCATGCTTTTTCTTCATACAACCAGTAGCTTAAAAGTAAATCATGCAGGGTTTTTAAGGAGTAGCAAATTTAGTCAAAAAATGTATTAAAATAGCATAGATCGATCAGCAATATTTTTTGTACTATGTATATGCGTTTGGTTATGTTTTCTCATTATAAACCAAGTGATTATGGTGTCCAGGCTAAGTAACGCCACCATCTGAAAAAAGGAGTGGCTTCAATTTATTTAATACCTTATGGAATTTCATTTTACGACAAAATGACGAAAGTTAACTTTTAGACAGTAAAATTATCTACACCTATAGGTACCTATGTACTAATGAAGTTAGAGTGGGTCAAATTTGGTCTATTAAAGAAGGGAAAGGAAAAAAAAATAATTACAATAAATATTGTATGTAGCTTACAAAATCCTACCCAAAAATATTAACTTTTTTCCTAAAAGCAACAGATTTTGAAAAAAAACGTCCACAAACATAACAAGAGTTTTGTATGTAATGAAAACTTTTTAATGCCACTTTTGCAGTGCGCTAGAGTTAAATATGTAATGAGCGCGTATGTGATAATTTTTAATGAACAATATATGCATTTAAACAAAATTAAATGCATTAATTAACAATTATGTTTGTAAATATATATTTTACTGCCGTACTGCTGTGTACTGCTATTTTTTTCCTCGAAGTACTGCTTTCTGACAAAAGTGAAACGACAGCCCTGAGTCCAACCCTTCCAAAAAATTGTGTTGATGATTAGTATTTCTGGAGCAGGAGCAGAAGGTTTGAATTGTTCCAAAAACGTCATCATGATTAAACCACAAAATTCTCTATCTCTATAGGTATGGATGGCTTACAAAATTTATAAAAAACTGGTACCTAAGCAGGAAAAGTTAACAAAAAACAAAAAAAAACAAAAATCGAAGAATCAAAGATATCTTAATGTTTCACTAGATTGCGCATAGTTTTGAGATATGTTAGAAACATGCGCTCAAACAAAAAAGGAGACGTATTAATCGACCCAACCGTTCAGTCTGGGTGCATTAAATAGACGGACGAACAGAAAAATTGCGAAAAATATGAAAATCAACAAGAACAACGAATGAATAAAATTTCTTCACAGAGTAAAGAATAACCAAACTTCAAGTGAATTTTCAAATAACGCCCAAACATTTATTATAACTCGTTAAAATAAAATAACCCAAAAGTCAATATGTAAACGTATAGGTATACAAGCTCAAGCTATAGGGTCTTATTGCACAAAGTAAAAAATGGCAATTAGTCCAGTCAAATCAATGCGTCGGCCGCTTCGCTTCTGGTTGCATAATGTAAATGTAACGTGAGCCTAGGAGTTATGATATTTGTCAGTTGGAAAAAAACCGTTAAATGATTATTTTATTTTTAAAGAAGATTGTTTAAGTTGTTTCTTTTTTTAGACAAGTTAGTGATGTTTTTATTCTGTAGGTACCTATAAATTTTGAACAGCTGAATTTACGTAGGTATGTTGTAGGTAGGTAGTACCTACTAGGTACCTACCTAACTCTCAAATTTTTAAAAGAAGAATTTTCGTTTGCTGGCAACTTCCCTTTTTGTATATTGTGTGGGTAGTTTAAGCTGATTCGTATCCCAAGGGTTCCATGCATAGAGGATCCGCATCCTCGTTTTTTTTTTTTAAAGAAACCAGCAATTTATAGCAAAAAAGTATTCCAAAATCGTAAACACAACAATCAGTATATAGCAAAATGCATAACCTCACCCCGCAGATTTTGGTAGCATGGTTGATAGATACCTATACATGAATGTATGTACATAGGTATGTATATAAAAACAAAACTCTGAACACAACGTCTTGTTGAACCTATCTCTTGGCACCGATTAACTGCTTGATTTTTTCTATATACATTTTTTTTTCACTTTCCGGTTTTCTCATCGCCGATTATTCTTTTCCTCCAACTTGAATTCAAATTTATTTAATGTTCTCCTTTTGTTGTTTATTTTCTTTCCATTTACAAATTTCAGCAGGAGCAAACAATTAAGAAAATAAAATAATACTGAATTTTTGTAGGTATTATGACTGTTGCTGCGTGAGAGCGTGGTGAGTGTGACTCACGTCATCATTATCACTATCCCCCTCCCAATCCCCATGTACGTAACTACTTAAAAAACAACAATTCCTTAGATACCTAACTACTATTAAATTATCATAAAAAAAATTAAATTAATATAGAAGTAGAAGACACACCTTTGTTCTGTTTGTTCTGTTGTTTTTATTTTTGCAAGTAACTAACGACTTTATATGTTTTTATAATTGTTTACACAGACAACTTTCACTTTAATTTTCTTGCTTATAATATACACTTGTTGGGAATATTGGGTTCTGTCTGATTAGAAAGTACTGAACATGCACTTTGGAATCGTTTAAAATTAAATACAAAAATGGAATACGAAAGTGACGTTTCACTGCAAACGAAACACGAAGCCAACTGAAATTGAAAAATTGAATACGATTATAATGAAGCTGAAGCCGGTGTCTGTCTTGTCTCCTTGCCTATGTCATTCATTCAACCATTGTGAATAGTCCAGAAAAAGCTTTTTTGTAATGCTTTTTTAAACTTTACGTTACGCATACGATTTCGTGAAAGCTTAATTACAGAAAAGGTATTGCGATTTGAGATTGCAAGGAAAACATATTTTGTTCTGTAAACATTAATGGGCAGTGTATTCATATAATTTCTAAGATAAGTTCTAATTTGGTCTTTTATAACTTTAAGTAAACTTTAAGTAAATTCCACTGTTATGACGAATTTTTATTTTTATTTTGTTAATAAGACTTTTATATCAATTGTCTCCAAACCGAAAATTAAAAAAATATTTGTTAGTTATGGTCTAAAAACAAGTTAAATATTTAGACTTATTTATCAAACAGCCCACTAAAGTGACAATTTTAACATTTCAGAATTGCTCTATATTGAAAAATTAGATCCCAATAAACTTTTTTAATTTGCTAACAATATATAATATAAACATAATAAAAATGTATAAAAATAAAAAAATACAATAAAAATTTAAAAACAAAATTACGTAAAAACTTTAAGTACAAAGTTGTAGAACTGAACGAGTTTATGAATCAATAGATAAAAATAGATTTATGTTTGCTTTTAAATTTGTATTTTTATTTACTCCTAGTTAAAATTATTACACTGGCAATTTCAACTATCTAAACCTTAAATGGTTAATTAAGTTGGTTTTATTGTATTATTAATTTAAAGTTACTGTTTCGCATCAATTACTGGTACCTATTTATGGTTAAAATGGAATGGAATTGATTTAATTGTTTTTTTTTTTTGCCATTCTTGACAAATAGTTTTTCACAATCACCTTATCGTTAAAATTTTTGATCAAAAACTAGTGCTTGAGGTATAAAATCTTTAGTTTCTGAAAAAATCGCAAAAAATCTCGCGGTTTTTTTTACTTTTTGCGTTCGGCGCTCGAGGTCGAAAACTTGGATTATTTACAGAGCGAACATCACAAGCATAAAATCAGGACTACCGGATCTGACGCAAGGTCTCTGGACTATAGTGATTATTTTCATTTCTTACTCTAAACTCATACAAAATCAATTAGGCCTACCTACATGTATATTTACTGTATCTGCTATTGGCTAGGCCAAAGAAGTGTATTTATTTCATTTTCTTCAAGCACCCTTGAAATAGACAAGACATAATCACTGCTCCCGTTCTGTCAGTGTCAGTACCTACTCAGACAGAACCTGTAGCTATCAGAGAATTAATATTTTACCGGTTTTGTTTTCTTTGTGAATTCTAAATTTCCAAAGTAGTGCAACAAGAGTTATGCTGACCTGCAGCTGTTATCATCCTAACAACATTTTGATTTCCCTTGGACAACTTTTAAATGACCATAATTGTCGAAGCATATCTATCTTTTGGTGTCTACACCCTGTTTTGTTGCCTTGCCCTTATTCACCGCATTATCTGCAATTATACCTGCATCTGATTTTTTTTTTTGTGAATAAACTTGTATTGCTTTATATCAAGAACATCATTATAAACTATCTTACATTGTTTTTTGGTTTATAAAAGAAATCTATAAAAAATCGTGTAAAAATTAAGAGTAAAATTGAAGTAAAATGCAACTAAGACCTATTTACAATATATTGTGCAAAGCAGCTATGTTTCATCTGGGGCTAGTGGCTAAAAAAATGACATTGGCCCTGAGTAATAGATCTGAATCTAGCCTAAAGTCGATTTTAACAAAAAAAAAACGTTGAAATAAAACAAAAATTTCACTTCTAAATGCTTAGAAACACCTCAAGCGAAACTTAAAATTATCTAAATCCAGGCTTTTAGAAGTTTAATTTGTGCTTTATTTCTACGGATTTTTTGTTAAAATTGACTTTAGGCTATAGATTCGGATCCATTACTCATAAAAATATTCTCTAGTGTATCTGGTGATCTTGTGAAAAGAAACGAGTCTAGTCTACACTGAGAATGTCTCTTGAATACTGTTATTTCCAGCTTTTGCCTTAACTTAACTGTTTATTTACCAACACCTTAATTTTACTATGTAAGGAACAGTTTTTAAGTGCGAGATCATCCTAAACTCATGGTTAAATCTGAGTTAGATCTATAGACATTTGAAATCCTAATTATAACTCTGAGTTAACTCACCTAATTTAGTGTGTCAACTCAGGGACCAAATTGAAGGTCTTTTCAGTTGTGGTTCTATCTCGATTTCGACAGTGAAAGTTATTGACAGTGCAATTCCGTTGTGCTGCCATCTCTATTTCTATGCGTAGATGGGTGATAACCATAGTGTCGCATATGCGATGAAAATAGATTTTTAAACAACTGAAAGATAAAGTTAATCCTCAACGGAAAAACTGTTCCTGAGTTAACTCGGGCTTAATTTATTTTCAGGATTAGCTAACTCTGATTTAACTCAGAGTTAATCCTGAACTGAAAAACTGGCCTAAGAAAATAAAACAAGAATCGTACAACTTCAAAGGGAATATTTCATTTATTTGATCATTAAAAATTCAGAAATTGAACTGAATGTACCTATATATCTTGAAAATATACCAATATTCAAAGATAATATAAAAAAACAAATTGATGTTAAATACATAATAATTGATATGTTTTCGATGATCATTTTGTTTCTCCTATCAGAGCTAACAAAGCATTTCTATAATCACCAGATGCCTCACCCTAAATGAAAAGAAAAAAGAAGATATAAAACCAGTAATGTTGATTTAATGAATAAATCTATCAAACCTTAATCCAACTCTTGAGACTTTTTCCATATAAACCTTCAAATGCAGTTTTAATGTCTTGCATATCAATCTGAAAATAATTTAAAATTATTTACCATGGAACTTTGAATATTTTGTATTTAATTCAATGAATAACTACTTTACCTCACATCGAGTTATTAATACTCGAATCAAATGCTTGTCTTTGGTTCCAAGACCAACCATACTTTTATACAGACGAGATGCTAAATATTGGGGCTTATTGGTAGCACACTTATAGATTGCCAAAAGTCCTTCTTTAATGTCACCAGAAAATTCGGTGTTAATAGCATCTTCCAGAGAATGTCCTTGCAGGTTAATATATTCTTGGAAAATCTGTAAAATATGAACAGAAAATTAAGTTTGTTGAAATTGAAATAATTGTATGGCCTACCAATTTCAATTGGTGATAATTCCTTTGGCATAAAATCATATTAAATACACTCTCATCCGTTCCCATACGTTGCTCACCAGCCTTTAACAATTCCTTTGCATCGTTTTTAGCAGCTTCAGGATTGAGATGATCACTTTCATCTCTAGCTGCAGTGCAAAGTGATGTCAAAAGTTTCTTAAAATTGCCAGAAGTTTCTGATCTCAATTCTGATTCCAAATTAGCATTATATACTGAAAAAGAACAAAAAAGAAAGTTATTTCTATTCATTTTAAGTTCAAAGAAATTCTTAAAATGTACTTTGTAAATATCGGTCCTTAATTGCACGGATCTCCATATTTGATAGAGTGCATAGAGTCTCTATTAGGACACCTTCATCTGTGCCAATACCTTTGAATGCCTTATGCAATTCTTCACAATGGAAGTCGACAGTTGGACGTAGAAGACCAACTAAAACCTTTTCGAAATTACCACTCGTCTCTGATATAACATCATCGATTAGATCTCTTCCGAAGTATTTTTTGAATTGTAATTGAATTTCCTTTGAGAAAAAGAGAAAAAAAAACAAAACTCAATATCAATTTCTAAAATATGAAGTGGTAACTCTTAAAGATAAAGCTTTTCCAACTTCAGACAAAGTTTAACTCTGATGTATGATGTGCTTTTTAGTTAGGACAAGAACCCACTGTATGAGTAGATCACAATGGACATTTTTATAAATATTTTAAAGAAGAGATGAATTTCTGTGATGGTTGAGTTGAAACAAAGAAAATTTTAAAGTTTTATGCTCCTTGCTCTGAGATTTATTTTCAAAAAATTTTTATTACAGAGAAACATTTACTTTTTTTTTATATTTTTAAGGATTGTCATTTTGTTGGATAATGATTTTTTGTCAGTCAAATGTAAAGGTCAGATAATTTGTTTACTCAGCCTTAATTATTATTTTTTTTTTGTTCTTTTGCTTGGTTTATTTGACTTTAAATGAAAAAAAATATAATTTTATTTTACCAATATCTCAGAAAATAATCAAGTCATATGCAGATTTTGTAGACTTTTATTAGCATGATTATTCTTGTAAATTTTCAAATTGATTCATCTAACCGTTTTTCCAAACTTAATTTTCAAAATTTTATACAAACCAATCAATGTATCAAAAGAAACAAATACAACAATTTCCGTCGATTTTTGCTTACAGTTTTACATTGGTTACACATGCTTTCTAACTTCACATTAAATTTAAACAAAAAAATTAAAAAGAAGTTTAAAAAATGAAAAGAAAAAATTTCATACTTTTTATTTTAATTTTTTTTTGATTCGAAGTCAAAAACTGCAACAAAATTAAAAGGAATAGGTATAGTAAAGTTTGAATGACTATATATCTCTGTCAGTTTCTAATTAAAACCCTCTCGAGCATGTCGTAATAAAGCCTTGAGCCTCTCTTTTATTTTGATGAAACTTCCAGAGTTTGTTCTTATAGACCAGAGATAACAATTAAAAAAAAGTTTTTCCAATAAACGCCCTCTGGCACACCCAATTTTTGTATTTCCAGGTATCTCAAAAACAGTTCTATTTGCTCTACTACTCGGAAACGAGTCAATTGATTTTAATGATATCAATAGTGTTAATTGGCATAAGGCAGACAAAAATAAAAAAAAATAATGTCTGTAAAATCCACCACTGCCACGCCCACTTTTATTATTTATTGGTTTCTCCAAAACGGCTTTAGCTATGTTCCCACCAAAATGAAATCCGAGATTTCGCTTGAAGTCTTTTGATATTTTGAACCACTGGAACAAGGTTCCATAAAAATTTCAACGAAATCTCAATAAAAACTCGGGATTTCAATGAAATCTCAATGAGATTCTGCTCCACCAATTTGAAATCTCAAAATTTGTTAGCTGAAATTTCGGATTTCGTTTTGGTGGGAACATAGTATTAAGCGATTTGGATAAAATTTTCGGAGTTTGTTATTGGGAGACACAAACTAAAAAGTGGTTTCAGTTTATACCAACTACTGCCACGCCTACTTTTATTATTTTTAGGTTTTTTTCGGAAACGCTTTTAACAATTTAGATGAAATTATTTCAAAGTGTGCTTTAATAAACGGAAAAAATATAAAAATTGAGTTTTGTAAAATCCACCACGCCTAATTTATTTAATTCTTGATTTCAGAAAAATGGGTCAATTTCCTGTATTTCAAGGTTACAACTTAAATGATTTGAATGAAGTTTTCAGAGTGTATTCCTATGAGAAAGGAAAAAAACGGAAGAAATAGTCTCAGAAGTGTCCATCTCCTGCCACGACCACTTTTATAACTTATAGGTTTCTAAGAAACTGCTCTGACGATTTGGATGAAATTCACAGAGTTTGTTCTAATAAGCCAAAAAAAAAAATAAAAAAAGAGTTGCGTAATATTTGCCCACTACCACGCCCACTTTTTTATTTGTTTGTTTCTCAAAAATCTAAAGATTTTCATGAAATTTTTAAGGTTTGTTATCATAAAGGAGAAACAAATATCATACAAATTAATTTTTATAAGATTCACCCACCGCCACGCCCATTTTTTCTAATTTTTGTATTGTTCTATAAAATGCTTTATTTGCTCTTTTTTTGGAATTGACTCAAGTAATTTGCACAATTTTCCTTCTTTTATGAGAAAGAAAAAATAGTCTAAGTTGGGGTACAATCATTAATACACCAATATTCCAACCCTCTTGAAAGTCAAGAAGAATACTTCGATATGGGAAGATATAGTAATAGCCTATTGAATAGACCGGAAAATGAGAGGTATAAAGGAACAATTACGTGCAAGGGTTTTTATTATTGAATATGTTTGTTTGGCCCATAAGCATGCTTAAAACCAAAAATGCTACTAAATTCACCCATGCGTTTCTGAGAGAATGGTCACACTGGCCACTTTTCAGTATTTTTGGTATAACTCGAAAACTAAGCCGAATTTGACAGTTTAACATATAATACTTTTTGTTCAAAATTAAATTTTCTATTGGAATGGATAGTTCAAAAAATTTTACGAAAAAATTTAAGCAGGAAAAGTTAACAAAAACCAACTTAAAAAAAATCAAAAAATCAAGGATATCTAAATTTTTTAATAAATTGTGCATAACTTTTCTTGAAGCAAGGATAAGGTCAAGACATGCACAGACAAAACAAAGTAGAGACTAAAGGCCTTAATATGGCATGTTCAAAAATTAATATTTGTTCAAAATTGACAGAGATATTCCCATTCAAACCTTATAATTTCTTATAATTTTTCTCAGTTTTGGCCCGAAAGTCCCTTCTTCGGTACAATATGGCAAATTTCACTTTCGTAAAAATGTTCGAAATCAAAATTTTGATATAATATGACATTAGAACTATAGAGAATTTATAAAAAGGATGTAAGTTCGCAATTTCGTTTTTCGGCTGTTTTTAAATGCGTTCAGACCTACAGACCGAACGGCTGGTCCGATTAACACAAGATTTGGTATTAGGTGCTAGGAACGTTAAATTTGTCATAAAGTACCAAAAAATAGGCTTTCGGGCAAAAACTGCGGAAAATGATGAGAAATGGTAAAGTTTGAGTGGCTATATCTCTGTAAATTTTTAAATAATATGGCTTTTTTGACATGTCATATTAAAGCCGTAAGACTCCAGTTTACTTTGTTCACGAATGTCTTGAGCGTATCTTTGCTTCAAAAAAAGTTATGCGCAAATTAGGAAAAAATTTAAAAATCTTTAATTTTTCGATTTTTTTTTGTTGGTTTTTCTTTACTTTTCCTACTTAAATTTTTTTAAGAAATTTTCCATACTATTCATTTCGATAGAAAATTTAATTTTGAACAAAAAGTATTATATGTAAAATTGTCAAATTCGGCTTAGTTTTCGAGTTATACCAAAAATACTGAAAAGTGGCCAGTGTGACCATTCTCTCAGAAACGCATGGGTGAATTTAGTAGCATTTTTGGTTTTAAGCATGCTTATGGGCCAAACAATCATATTCAATAATAAAAACCCTTGCACGTAATTGATCCTTTTTAAAAGGTCTATTCAATAGGCTATAAGCAGCTTATTTAAAATTAATGTAATCACATTAGAAAATAATTTACTGACGTAAGTACACACTTATACAGATAAAACGATTAGGTTAGGTTGAATTGGCTGCCAGTCGTGAGGACTGACACACTTAGACTATGAGTTGGTCCATTGTGATAACACATGACTCTAGGAAACTCTTTTCCTTACTTGGTGAACCATTTCTTATGAAGCGTAGCAGACTGCCTTTGTCCAAGTTTATTAGATCACTTGGATAATTCCTCATCCATACAGCTTCTGCAAAAATCGTTAGAGAATACACCAAGACGCGTTGCGTTCTTGCTATAAGACAGTGTCCGGTTATATCACCAATCATGGAGCTAATGCGCAATCTACTTAGAGATATCAAACGCCTTAAGTCTATTACTGGCCAGATTTGTTTTGTTGCCAAACAAGTGATGATATTGTTCCACCTAAGGTTTGTTCTCTCTAATGAATCTTGCTTTAGCATAGGTTTACATGTAGCGATGGGTATACCTATATCTGCCTTACTAGGAAGGTAGAAGCGGAAGAGTTGTTTCACTTTTAGTGAGTTCATCGGCCTTGCAATAACCTGGGATGTCTCAATACTCCGGCACCTAAAACAGTTGAATGTTAAACTGCAACGCCATATCGAGCAGAGATGAACGGCAATTTAGGGCTTTTATAGAGTTAGTAGAGACCGATTCCAGGGATTTGATAGCTGCTTGACTATCCGAGAAGATGCGGATATCTGTAGTTGATATCACGTTTTATTTCAGCCAAGATAAAGCTTCTTTAATCGCCATAAGTTCCGCCTGGAACACGCTGCAATTATTAGGAAGACGGAATGAGAGACTTAATTTTAGTCTTTCTGAGTACACACCGCCACCCACCTCCTCATCAGTTTTCGATCCGTCTGTGAAAATATGGACCGATTCATCATCCAAGAACGCCATATCCTCCCAGAGGGTTCTAGAAGGAATTGTTACTAAAATTTTAACCGAATTGTGGTTTTGGGATGGTGTAGTCAATGTGACAATGGAATGGCCAGCATATTTTTGGTTCATTGTGAGGAAGCTTGTAGGCGTATGGCTGTATTTAGGGCCACTTGTTTGCTATTAATATCGAGGAGCGTCAGATAGCAGAAGCAGAACGTCTAGAGTGGCAGAGGGTGGCAGTCCACCATACTGCAACACCATAATTATTGAGAATCGGTCTAATCGCAGATGTATAATGAATATATACAGTGACAGTGAGTAGTATGAGGTTGAAGACCCCATTTTTTCTTCTTTTCTGTAAATTAGGCTTCCAGCTTAACTTTTTATCATAAGACCCAAATATTTTGCTTTATCAGTGAATGTTAATGGAATACCTTTAATTGAAGGAGGATCTACATGAGGGATTTTATATTTCCTTGAGAAAAGAACAAGTTCTGTTTTATTGAGGGTTGACACTCAGACCACACGCACCGGTCTGCCCAATTGATTAGCTTGTGTAAAGCGTTTTGTAAGAGTTCTTTTAAGGTAGTAGGATGCTTTCCTGATACGGCAATAGCAACATCGTCTGCATAGACAATCACTCTATAACCCTCCGCTTCCAGGCATGTTAGCAGCTCACTGACCACCAAATTGCAGAGAAGAGGATATAGGACACCGCCTTGTGGCATGCTTCTACTGACAGACCTTCTAGCAGAAAAGCCGACCCTGCTAGTCAGCATTTGGTTAATCAACTATTACCAAGCGAATCATCTACTTTCAGGGATGTGAGTGCAGATACGATTGCAGATGATGTGTCGACACTGTTAAAAGCGTCTTCTATATCAAAGAAAGCATGGTGTACTCTTTATTATGTAGGGAATATTCTATGGTTCATACAAAAGTATGTAAAGCAGTTTCCACCGATTTCCCTTTGCAGTAAGCATGTTGTGCAGTAGATAATAGTTGCCAGTCCTTGTTTGTTCGTAAGTGGATATCAATCAAACGTTCAAAAGTTTTTAAGAAGGAATGATGATAGACTAATAGGTCGGAGGTCTTTTGGGCTTACTTGGGAACGTTTGCCAGCTTCGGGTATAAACACAACCATGACTTCTCTCCAAGACAGGGGAATGTGGGCCAGTGCTAAGCAACTGGTAAAGTTAGACTTCAGAATTGGCAAAATAACATCACTATTCATTTGGAGTTCGGCTGGTATTATACCGTCTGGTCCCGCAGATTTGTAAAATTGGAAGCTCTTGAGTGCCCGAACCAGCTTGTTCCTGGTAATCAGACCTTGTGGATAGCTTGACTTCATATCAGACCTAAAATGGTCGAAGCTGTTAATATTTTGGGAGCTATCAGGGAAATTAGTATCTAATAGCAGGTTTAGCGATTCTTCGCAGGAATTAGTCCACGAGCCATCAGCATTTTTTAAGCAGCTTAGCATTACTGGATTTGTAGAGAAAATTTTCCTTAGCCTAGATGCCTCTGAAGTTTCCTCTATTTTTCAATAGAAAATTCTCCAGGAGGATCTCTTTGACTTCCTCATTTCTTTCTTATAAATAATTTGAGGGGGGTTACATTATAGGATTCCCAATCTGAAATCTCATGAGTGCGTTTAGCTCGATTGAAACACTTTCGACAATTTTTCCTGAGCGGTTCAAATCCTGAATCCCACCAATGTGGATTTTTTCCCCCTTAATTGAGTTAGTGGACAGGAAGTATCCGTGGATTTGTTAAGGGCTAATGTGAGATCATTGACCTTGCAGTCAAGTTCATTAGTATTATGGTAAAGTAAATATAACAAGGGAAAAAAAAAAACTATAAAACAAAACTACTGAGTCACAGGTGACCCATCTTTCAGAGAGTCACCTTCTTCAAAAAATATTTGTGAATATGAATTTTTTCGATATTAAGGTGGCCATACAAGACTGAGTGATGCCAATCCGTTTGGCTCTTTTATTTTTATTTCAAATTGGCTAAGAATCCAAATGGATCAGAAACCGACCTATCCCACACAGTGGATTTTGGATCAACACGGGGCCATTTGGCGCATTTGCTCGGTTGTGTATGGCTACCTTTAGAGACTGCACTTTATCAACCAAGCTAATTTTAAAGATGCCGCCCTACAGCGGTCCGTTTGTTGAATTTCAGCGACAAAAATCATTTCCCACGCTAATTCATAATACAAATTAATGACATTTTGTACACCGGGCAGTCAAGACCCATTTCAAGAACACTAAAACCTTTGAGGTTTTAAATTAAAATTGTTTTTAAAGTTTTTAATTATTTTAAAGATAGCACAGTGATTGGCAGTGAAAAGTTGTTCTTAACTTAAATTCACCCACACAGTGTAAGTTTGTGATAACACACGTGGCAATCGCTTCCAACCATATACATTTTTAAACTTATTTAAACTTTTCGGAACTTACTGCGTTAATTATTATTATTACAAGGAAGAATTTATAAATAGGTACATCTTAATAATTAACGCGATAAGTTCCGAAAAGCTTGAATAAGTTTAAAATGATTAATGTCCGTGAAAAGAAAAGTTTAAACTTGTACACACAACTTTCTTGAGTTAGTTTAAAAATAAAAAAAAATACTTTTAATACTAAGTAAAAACTTAAAAAAAAAATTGGAAAAATATAGGTACAACATCTAAAAAGAAACAATACAAAAAGTTTTCCCTCTCAATCAATCATTATTTCTTTATGACGGTCTTATGTATGTATAAAGTACTTTATCTAAACATTAGGGAATATGTCATTTATTTTAAATATTTTTAATTTTATTTCATCACAAGACGCTGGCTTTATTTTACCTGTCTTTGGCAATTTGTACGCTTGCAAATGATATCGATTAAAACATCTTCATCTGTCCCAAAACCTTTCATAGCTTTTCGTAGAGCGTGAGCATCTTTGACAGGATCAAAATTTGGAGCCGCACGGACAGTTGGTGTTCCCTGGAAAGTATAAAAAGAAATGTGTGGTAAGTTTCCAGAGGAAACAAAAAACGTGATTTCAGAAATAATATAATAAAACTAATTTGTTGGACACTACGAATTATAAGAAAAAAAAAACGAGCTCACGGAATTTTAAATGAACCTGGAAAGAAAACTTACGATAGTATGTGTGTTTTAGAATAAGAATGGCGTTTTAACATATTTTTTCACACAGTTTGAGTATTTTTAGCTTCCTTTAAAATTTATTTTTGATTTTTTTTGTTTCGAATGTTTATTTAATTAGAAAAAAAAAACACTGCTGCTCAAACTTTTTTATCTTCATCTTCACAAATTATTATTGAGGTGGACTTATTTCATTGTTCTGAATGCCTCATATTGTATTATATACATACATATTAAGGTATGTACCCAAATTCCTACTTCCTAAATTTTACAAGGTACCTGCTCCTATAGTGTATACCTACAAGTTTTATATTTGGCTTTGAACCAAACTCGAGATTTTAATTCCTTATCAAATAAAGTAACTTAGGACTGAAGATAAGACCATCAGGGTTATTAACTGAACTAAAATATACTTCATATAGGTATAAATGATTGCTTAAAAAATCCGTAAATAACGGTTTTTTTCGTTTTCTTATCACATCGAAAGACTACACCTACATACAATGGTTATACATTTTTTTTTAATCATTGGAACAGTATTCGAGGATTTTAGATTGAACAAAAAAATCAATTTTCTGGCAATTTGGCGAAAGACCTTCAGTCCCATAAGTTTAAAAAATCGCATCAGCAGATAAGGCTACTGGTAAAGTAGAGTTTTAGATAGACGTACATATAGATATATAGACTTTTTCATGTTTTCTTTCATCTTATTACCATTTTTTTATTTAAATCTCGAGTTCTTTAAATTATAAATTATCCTAAACTTGGCTATATGCAGGTGAGAAATAAAAGCCATTTAAGCTGCCTACAAGCGTAATTAAATGGAGATAGGTACAAGGTACAATATAACCTAAGACACAAACCTTTTGAATGTTAATAGTTTGCTGAATGTTCATTGCACCGAAAGACTTAGGCAAATTTCCACCTGGAGCCACATGACCTTGTCCATTAACATGTCCATTGTGTGGATACACGGGTTGTGCTGATGGTTGTCCTGCAAAAGGTGTTTGACTGTGGTTAGTGGGTATTTGGGAGGGAATATATCCCTGGTTTGGTTGATGTTGATGTTGATGGTTATATTGTGTTGGTGGAAGTTGAGGAATAAGCGGAGTTGTTGAGACAGGATAGGGTTGATGATTGCCAACAGGAGCAGCTTGACCATAATTTGGATAAGCAGCTGAGTTGGTTGTTTGATGCGGATAAGTCGGACCAGTTGGATATGGATTAATCGATTGTTGGGGTGGATATCCGCAATGAGTTGGAGGTTGAGTTGCCGATTGTGCCCATCCACCACCGAAGGTACCATTGGTATTCGGTGGCTGGTATTGATTTTGGGGTACAGTAGGTTGTTGTCCAGCTGAGCCCTACAAATGTAATGGAGTTAGTATGTAAGTATGTAATAATTTACTATATTTAACATATGGTGGTTGATTTGAAATTAAGTTCCGAAAGCAGAGAATAGACGATACAATATTGTTGTACATTAGTTTTGTTCGCTTGGCTAAGCCCATGGTTTGCAATTTATAAATGTACTTACGTAAGGAAACATTTTGATCTTCTTTAATAAATTTGAGATAGATGTATAAAGGAAAAATTGTTGTTAATCTGAAAATAAAAAAATATAAAAATAAATATTTTAATTATACATAATGTTGCATTCTGAAATTTCAGGATTTTTGTACGTTATTTAATAGATACTGATGGGCCCAACTGTTGTACCTGGGTGAAACACAATATATGGAGTAGAGCTCACTTAAAATTCTTTATTTGAACTTAATTCATTCGCTCCACTAAAACCGGAGAATATTATTTTTAATTTTCTTTAAAATCTCAAGATACTCGTTATCAACAAAAACCAGAACAAAAATCCATTTTAACAATACATAATTATCTACCTATGGGTCAAACTTTATTTTGAAAAATTTAACTGGCATTTCCTTAGTGGTTATATATTTATTAATTGAGGCTGTGAGCAGTAGCGGATCCAGGATTTTTCTCTGGGGAAGGGGGGGGGCTCCTAGGGCTCATAGTTTATACATAACATTTAAAAAAAGGCACAATCTCTCTTAATCCTAATTTTCTTATCTCAGAATGTAACTCAGTTAGCAGAGTCACACTTTGTTTCATAATACAAAACTATACCAAATGAAAAATGTTATGATTGGAAAAAGAGCAGCTGTAGATAAATACAAGATAAAAACATATGTATGTCAAGAACGTCACAATATGTACAAAAAGTTGTTTGGATAATTCAAACGTCTTTCTATTTATACTGAATGTTTTTTGTAGAATTTATGCATTAAGGCAGCAGTTCTTTTACACTAAAAACAGAGAACAATGCAAAAATGTGCCACTATGAAACTTAACGCCGAAAATACCCGACACTCTGCGATATTAGGTGTGTTTTTTTTGCAAGCCCGGGGGAATCGGATGAAAAAAACGACATCGGGGCTAAGCGACGCCATTACAGAAAAAAAATGGAGTTTCCATACAAACTATCGATAACATGTATGAAATTCATGCCAGTAACACAGTTTTTATCTGGGCTTAAGTTAAGCCCCGAAAATTCTCTGGGCTTAGCTAAGCCTGAAGGGGCTTAGTTGTTGTTGCTTTTAAAATGTAAATTGCTTAGCCCCGACATCGTTTTTTTCGTCCAAGCCCATTCGGTCAGGGAAAAAAACACAGCTATTGTCACACTGTTGGGCGCTGTTTAGATTGGGAAGATTGAGTCCGGTATCACAGAAATTTTTGTCAAGAGAAGTGTGTTGCCAGGGGTGTAGTGAGGCATGAAGAAAACATAAACACCAAGCTCATGAGTCTCGTATGTTTTTGTTTCAATGAACATAATATAAAACATTGAAGTTCCTGTTGATTCAATGTACTTTGAGGCATATCAAAGTTTTAAATGTAGACACATGACACTGACGAGTCTGAACTCAATCTTCCCAAACCAAACAGGGTCTTGGCATGTCTCGAATCACTGTTATTAATTTATAATTCTATATAGGTACACTTGAATTTTTCATTCATTTTGATATATTTTGTCATGTTTTGTAATTATGAAATACATTCCGCTTCAACTGAATAGACACACACATTTTCAAAGGAACTTTGTTCATTTTTTCCAAACTTTGTGCACTAATGTATCATTTGATGATGCTTATTGTTTGTTTATAATGTTGGGAACATAAATCAGAAAGAATAATTCAAAAAGCACCGTTATTTTTTCTGCGGCTCTCTTGCAAAGCTTTTCACATCGAAAAATGCAGTTTTTTTTTTGCGTCAACTGAATAGACACACGTATTGAAACTGGTTGTAAAAGTTAATGGAAGGAAGTAAAACAAGTTTTTTTTTTTAAGTATTTTATTGGGCTATTCTAGTAGTGGGTAGTGCCACTTTTTTTAATTTAAACTTCAAAAATTTTAACCGACATGGCATCGCAAAGCTTCTCTACGTAATCCAGCAAAATTTCGATCCAGGCAAATTTCATGGCTGAAATTTTGAATTTTCTGGCTCTAAACTGATAGCCAAGATCATCAACTATTTGTAAAAAACATCCATACAAATTTTCAATTAGGTTTTTGTAGGCTGAGTACGGATTTCATTGAAGCACTTTGATATTTTTCTCCTCTTTCAAGTCTTTTACTATGCATGCCAAGTGGATGGGGGGTTTGTCCTGCTGGAAAGTCACGTTTATGGGTTCAAAAATATCCAAAAATTAGGGGAAACCTCTCCAATATTTTTTATGAGTTATTGCAGTCATTTTTAAGCTTTGAAACTCAAACTAAAAAATGCGAAAGTAGCTGATTTCTCCCCATACCATAACATCGCTTTCTCAAATATGGTGACACGCTAAAAAGGTTTTTTTTGTCCCCTAGGGGCTTTCAAAACTAATTTGTTTTTCGTCCGAAAGACCCCCATTTTTCTCATTCATATGAATCATGCTAGAAAAGGTGATGTTCACAAATTAGCTACTTTGGCATTTTTTAGTTTGAGTTTCAAAGCTCAAAAATGACTGCAATAACTCAAAAAAAAAATACAGGAAAGAGGTTTTCCCTTATTTTTGGATATTTTTGAACCCATAAAAGTGACTTTCCAGCAGGAAAAACCCCCCATCCACATGGCATGCATAGTAAAAGACTTGAAAGAGGAGCAAAATTACGAAGTGCTTCAATGAAGCTTTGCGATGCCATGTCGGTTAAAATTTTTGAAGTTTTATTTAAAAACAGTGGCACTACCCACTACTAGAATAGCCCAATAAAATACTTAAAAAAAAACTTGTTTTACTCCTTCCATTAACTTTTACAAACAGTTTCAATACGTGCGTCTATTCAGTTGACGCAAAAAAACTGCATTTTTCGATGTGAAAAGCTTTGCAAGAGAGCCGCAGAAAAAATAACGGTGCTTTTTGAATTATTCATTCTGATTTATGTTCCCAACATTATAAACAAACAGTAAGCATCATCAAATGATACATTAGTGCACAAAGTTTGGAAAAACTGAACAAAGTTCCTTTGAAAATGAGTGTGTCTATTCAGTTGAAGCGGAGTGTATTTATACTCGTTTCATTTCATTTGTAAAATTTACTTTTTATTTTTGTTTTGCCCAGAAAAATCAATAATTTCATAAAATGAATATTAAATGCGTGTAATCATAGACTTAACTTTTAAAATAAGTTAAAAAAAAAAATCTCGAAATTATTTTTATTTTTCGAGATAATATCTTTCATGATTTTTGTATATTCTAGATTTAGTAGTACCACATGGCTTGATGGTTAGTGCGTAGGACTGTCATGCCGAAGGTGTGGGTTCGATTCCCAGCCGTGCCACCTAAAAACAGAAATGTTTTATTCGAGGTACTGCCTCTTGCGAGGAACTATGACAAATCCTCCAAGAGTATACTTGTCATGAAAAAGTGCTTCTCATTTAGCCGTTCGGACTCGGCAAAAAACTGTAGGTCCCCTCCATTCCTGCCAACAAACACGCACACAGGAATGGTTGTGAGTTGTAAGTCACTAGGCCCTCGTTCTCCACGAGCTGTTGCGCCACCCAATTTATTTATTATTTATATTCTAGATTTGTGTGCGTTCGAGATTTTTGCATTCGAGAATTTATTTTTTATTTCGAGATTTTTTGCATTCGAGATTTTTGTCATTTGGTTAGCCCCAACCCACTTTTTTTGAAATCACATTTTTTATCTTCCATCGATGTTTGATACTATTTAGTTTGAGATTCATGGAGAAGAAGTCACATTTTTGGAAAGCTTAGATTTTTCAGAATTAATAATTTTAACTTAGAAGTTTTCTGATGCATAAAGTTAAAAATTCGAGAAAAAAGTATCAATTTTGCCAAAAAATGGATTACACCGCCTCACAGACTCAAGTAGCATCTTATAATTTGGCAATTAGGTTTTATCTTTTTCAAAAGCTATTCACTTTAACAACTTGATTTAAATGAGTGACATTTTTTTTAAATACAAGAAATTTTTCATATTTGACTCGCATTTTTTTATGTTGAAACTATTGAAAAAAAAAACATTTTTTTTAAATGCAGATAATTTTTGACCCGCATTAACATTTTTTTAATGCATGAAATTTTTTTAATGCAACAAATATTGGTGTTTGCACTACTTTTTTTTAATGCAAAAAATTTTCATATTGCATTAGTAAAATTTTTTTTAATGCAAATAATTCTTATTCTGCATTAACATTTTCTTAATGCAAACAATTTTCGAGTTGGTATTGACATTTTTTTAATGCAAAATATCTTCACATTACATTAAAATTTTATTTTTAATTAGTAATGCAAGCAGTGGCGTAGCTAGGATATTTGCCGCCCGGGGCAAAACACTAATTTGCCGCCCCTTCGGTCTAAGAACAATACTTAATAAAAAATTTTGTGATCTTCATATCATCGGTCTTAAAGTTGCAGACAAAATTTTGATTTAAATATTTTTTTTATAAATGCAAGGAATAACATTCTGCGAAATATTGATACAGGCCACTCTGCCGCAATATCTGCTGAATGAGTTTTTTTTTTGTTTCTGACCTAATGAGATTTAACTTTAAACCGACTGTATACATATAACATAGGCACATGAGATTTGAAATTTTTGTAATGATTGCTTTCGTCCAAAAATAATGAAGTTCATAACTGATCATTAGGCGTGTCTCACCAAATAAAATCTCTGAGAGATCAGAGATTTTTAAAGTGGGACAAAAAATCTCACCTGAGCACTGAAATTTTCTTCAGCGATTACTGAGACGAAAATTTTTTGGATTCATTTCTTAATGTTCTTTCTCAGCTAAAACTGTTCATTTGACAGCCAAATTGCAATTTCTCGGTGATGTGCAAATACGAAATCGATACAAAAATACCAAAAAGGGTTTGAATGTTGATAAACAGGAAAAATGAATTGACCTTAGTATTATTTTTCATTAATTTCATAAAGTTTTGTGCTTTAACATTTAAAGCTAAGTTAAAATTTTGTTTCCATAATTTCAGTACGATTGAACAGAGAATCTTGTTCCACTAAAACATTTCGCCTACCTCCACTTGATATTGAGCGCTCGGTGAGAGTTTCCTTGGTGAGACACGCCTATTGTTTCATCAGTACTTTACAGCAAAGTTAAGAAATTGCATACTGTTCATATTTCTCAAATCTGATGATCATGAACTATGAAAGGGTCAAAGCTGGCTAAGTTACTACTGAGTGTCTGACTAAAGAGTTGTTACTTTACTGAAATTGCAGTAGATTGTTGATCTAATGCATTTTTTCTCAAAATAAATCTGCTGCAAAATCTACATACTGCACTTCATTTTACGAAAAAAAATTATTCTTCAAGCATTCGCAAATAAACTCACTTTTTTTTTCATTCTTTGTGTTGAATGCAGCCATTTATGTATAATTAAGAGCTTTTTTGATTGCTGGTTTTATGTTAAATAAAACTAATGTAATGTTTTATTTATTTTTATTCATTTATTTTGTATTTTTGAAAAAAAACATAATCTTCTGCGAAATTATTCAATCTACAGCATTTTTTTTTTTTTCAAATATAACGCGAAAAATTTTCAGAAAAAGGTCAACCCCTCTGAACTCTAAATTGAGAGATTTAAGAAATACATATATGTAAAGCTACAAAAGCGAATGGTCATTAAGAAAGCCATCATTTTGTTTCAAAATTTGAAAGAATTGTTAATTTAAAAAAATAAGCTTGTGTTTATTACCAATTTCTATAATGAGAAACGGTCATGATCCTGCCGCCCCTAGTGATTTGAACACAATGAAAAATTGTACGTTCTTACACCTTTAAATTTTATAGAATTTGTATCTCAAAAAATAATACTTTTATGTTTATTTCTAACTTCTGTAATAAACAACGATGATGATTTTGCGCACCTATATGGATTTCAATTTAATGAAAATTGATTGAATTATTTATTAAACAAAAACTAAACTTGTGTTTATTTCCAACTTCTTATGAACAAGGAGGATACAAATTTACATACAAATTTGAATACTATAAAAATAACATACAATTTTTATTGTATTGAAATTTGTAGGGGCGGCAAAATCTAATAAAAATTCAATAAAATGTTCACTAAAAAAACTTCTGTAATTGGTTTAACATCCCATGAACAACGAAGATGATTTTCCCATTTGCCGCCCATAACTCCTGGCGCCCGGGGCGACCGCCCCCTTCACCCCCCCCCTAGCTACGCTACTGAATGCAAGCAAAAATGCATTAAATAAAGGAATTTCTACAACACTGGATTGGAATTATTTTCAATAATTTTTAATTCGTTTCGCAATTTGCTGTTTTGTGGCCTTTTCGTAGATCTTTTTTTTCTGTGCAAATATTGATTGCATGGCTTTCGTACGTATGCTTATTTACGTATGCAAATTTGTAGACTTTTAAAGCATGAATATTCCTGTAAGTTTTCAAATTGATTCATCAAACCGTTTTTTCTCACTAAAACTCCAAAGTCTTACAAACCAGGTAAGGGAACAATTGTGTTGTTCCTAAACAATGCGTAGTCGTCATCAAAATGACAAGAAAACCGCAATTCCAGTTGATTTTTTTCACAGTTTTTATTGGCGTAGGAAGGAATTTTTTCTAAGGTGGGCAACCAGTCCAAGCCAAACCTAATCATTAAACAATTTTTGGTGCAAATGATTCCTCAATAACTATGTATGTATTTATTTGGGCTTGAGCATTAAATTAATTCCCGAATTTGTACAAAAGATATTTAATTAATGAAGCCGACAACGACGTCAACAGTAAGGCAAATTAACAGTCATTAGAAGTGCTACCAAACTCAACTCTGCAACAATGTCTTACGATGCATCTCTATTAAAAAAGAATGGTTTTTGGTAAAAATAAGTTCTCAACCAAGTTTTTATCCGCCGCACTGCCGATAAATGCGGCCTTGCAGTTTGTATATACATTTGAAAATTTCCAATATGTTTTCTTTTTTAATTTTTAAGGGTTATTTCATAGCTCTTTAATACGAACATATTTTTTCATAATCTAGACTTCCGCACTCAGTGCTATATTGAATTCATTTTAAAACATTTTTAAAGTAATTGATAAAATTTGTCTGCACTACTCATATATCGTCCCCTGATTGCAAGAACTAGGTAACTCAATTTTATACATTTTGGAGATAGCAACGTTCATAGATGCCTTACTTCAAGAGAACGAAGGAAAGTTTAATTTGTATGTTTCTTACATTTCAGAAATATTCTAGAATAGAAAAAAATTGGACGAAACATTTTGAAAACAATACTAAATAATACAGTTTTTTCCGAGATATTTTAAAAATTGAAAATTGAGTTACCTAGTTCTTGCAATCAGGAGACGATATAATTTGACGAAGGCGACTAATTAATGGGCCAGTAGAATATTTTCAAAACACCTTTTGACATAATATGTTATCCATCACCCTAGTTGAAAAAAGAGTTATACGGTCGTATTTATAAACTTTGATAGCTGTCCTACTCCAAAAAGTTCTTTAAAAACTTTGTTCACCATTGTCCTAAAGTTATCTTAATTGCACAACGCCATCGGTTTTCTAATATTTGACGAAATTTGAATTTTATTTAATTAAACAAAGCAAATTTCCAACAATTAAAAACTTTTAGAAACTGTGTAACTACTCAACCGTCAAATAAATTTAAATTCAGAGTATAAACATTATTCAATTTGATTTTTCTTTAAAACAGAGCTTGTCTTTTGAGTCATTTATTGCAAAGAAAAATAAATTTTTCCGCTAAAACTTTGATCGCATTTTGAAAAGAAACTTCAAAATATGAATTTGAATACTAGACCATTAAAAACAAATCAAAGCTGTATTGACAAAATAAAAAAAAACTTGATTAAAAAATCTGCCTGTGTACAAATTATAATATTTATTCTCCAACAATCTTCGGTTTCGATATGGGATGCCAAATCAAGTGTATTGCTTTCGCCACAACTGTTGCTGGAAAGTAAATTTGCTTTTCCTGACGTCTCCTTTTTGATATTCGTATAGGTTTTAAAGGAATCTCATACTTTTGTGAAAATTTTACTATTTCAAACCAAATTTTAAAATCATTCCTTAATGTTTCAAGGGTATATGGAATGGACTGTACTGTCTGTAGAGTGTAGGTACTGGCACAGAAAAAGTGTATTTTGATCCAAATGTCACCCAATTGCCCTAAAATAATCTTTTTCCGGAACAGTAAAAAATAAAAATTTCTGATTTTGTTGAGGTTTTTTAATTCATCCACATTTTACTGTTCCTCAGGCAATAAGTAGAAGCAACTCGGTTTAGATTTTTTATAATATTCCAATTATTCGGTTTGATTTGTCTGTAACAGAGCAAATATTACGTTAAGTCTGCGTCATTCGTTTTATAATTTAATATTTTGCTAGATGGAGCCATCGTAGTACTAAATCTGAACGCACTCCAAATATCTTACATTTGGTGATTCCGCTTTTGAAACCTCTAAACTTACTCATCTTCAAGGTTCAAGATAACGCGGTTTGAGACAAATTTAAACTGGTTCAACTAGGTTTGTGCGTGCTGAGGCTTCCCGGACAGTGATTCAATGTGTAAACACAAACAAAATTAAGGTGGGCAAAAATTGGTTTTATGTGACGACCAAATGTAACTGTAGGCAAAATTTTAATTTTCGTGTATGAAATTTCATTCACAGTTGTTCAATTTTGCTTCTTGGATGGGTTGTAGAACCAGAAAAGTTTAAATGTCGATTTTTCTAAGGTGGGCAGTTAATTTTTTAAGGTGGGCACTGCCCACCTCCGCTCCCCCCTTCCTACGCCTATGACAGTTTTGCATTAGGAAGATACTTTTTTGACTTGAAATTAAATAAAAAGTACATTTTTCAAAAAAAAAAAAAATCAAAAAAAAATCTAGTTTTTTTTTGCTTGAATCATTTTTGAAATAACTTTTTGTTTGTCAAGTTTTTATTTCATTTCAAAAATAATTAAAACATAACAATGATTTTCAAATATTTTCTTTTTACAAAAACAGAGACGAAAATTAATGCAGTTCTATTCTAAGTGCTAAGGTTTCTAAAAAAGTAAGAAATAGACAACTAAATATATACAAAGAAATTAACATACATATACATAATTGGTTGAAAAAAATCTATTGAAGATCTTCGATATATTGTTTTGATTCTTGGTTAAAATTTTTTAAGTTTAGCTTAGTTTTGAATTTTGTATTTTGACTAAAAATTAATAGATTTTTGGTGAGAAATACAACTAGATATGTATATTTCTGGAAACCAATACTGAACAATATGAACTGATAAACTAATTCACATTTTTTAAGTATAAAAAACATATTAATCAGTGAAAGCTGCCAAAAATAACTTTGAAGCAAGTTGATCTAAGCAAAATGGTATCGTGGTTAAAATCTTAATCTTAAATATATTTTGTCTCTTATATTAATTTTTTGGATATCTTTTCTTAGCGAAAGGTCTACTTTCAACAGTACACAACAAAATCATACGATTTTCCAAAAAAAAGAATAAATTTAATAGTGTATACCAGTTTAGATTATTTTTTTTTTTTTGTTCATTATATTTAGGTACCTAATTTGGAAATAAGTACCTACATTGCTAATAATTTCTTATCGCTATTTGTATATGTAAATATAAATAGGTACATTATACTAATTCCATTTTCATTTAAAGGCTCGAAGAACATTTATCTGATATGAAAAAAAATTCTGAGCTAAATATTTTTAAGATTCTTGATATTTTTTTTAGATGTCAAGCACAAGAATACAAAAAAATTGGGAACACCTGGTAGGCAAAATGCAAAACAAATACTTACTTCCGCAAAGTTAGAGTTAGCTACTAAAAAAAAAAAAATACATACATATACCTAAGTGTAGATAAGGTGGACTCTAGAAAATTATCCCGGATTTTATTTTGGAAAAAACCCCAGTAAATTCGCCACACAAATTCTGCTGATATTTAAAAAAAAAAAACAAAAACTTGAAGTTGCGGGCATAATTAGTTGAGTTTTAAGGGTTTTTCCTTATTTTTTTTTTTCCATTTTAAAAAATGGAAAAATCCCAGAAGGAAAAAAAACAAACAATTTTTCTGGTCTTATTTTAAAATTGAGAAGGAAAAAGTCCGTTCTTATGATTGGTGTTTAACTCATATAATCATTTAGGCCCAAACTTCCACATACGATGGATTTGGATATTTCAAGCATCATTCACGATGGAAACATCGCTTCTAAAATGAATAAAGTAGATAAATTAATAAAATAAGGGTTTTTAGTTATTTAAAATAATATGTTTTATTTATTTCATGAAAAAATACATTGAAAATCTCCACAATCAAATCAATTCGATCATTGGTAATGTAATTCAATCATTGAAATAATAAAAGTCATTTTATGTGAAAGGCTACGTTTATGCGGGGCTTACACTATGTTCAAATGCATGTCATGCATTGAGAGTGTATACCCCGCATTAAAATAAAGTTTTTTTTAGCTACATAATGAATGAACATAATATGAAGTTAGCAGGCTAGTTTTGGAAATTCAAATTTGAAAATATCCTATGAAAAAAAACATCCGTTTTTTGGTTTGTGAGGAAAATGGGGTTGTCTTCTGAGCATAAACTTAAAACTTGGTTTGTTGAGAAATATTTAATTGGAAAATTGAAATTAGTTGCGCAAAACCAAATTTATTGAGTTTTTTTGGTTTGCGAAAAAGTAACTTATTCCCAATTAATTAGCAACTTATGATGGGATACTTTATAACCTAAATTTCCAAAAGTATGATGCTTCTTAAAACTTCCTAAAAATTAGAAACAGTAAAAAAGGCAAAAAGCTTATTTTAGAATAAAAAACTATACAAATTAGGTAGGTACCTACTCTTTCCTTCGTCTCAAAAATGCGCATTAAAATGTTCAACTGGCGCGCAAGAAGAATTTGAAATTTATACCCACTGATTTGCATATTTATAGACGTTGTTAAAGCTGTTGCTAGGAAAATCTGAAGCTTATTTTAGCGAAACTTCATCGGGTAAACTTCAGGTTTGTATAGCATTTGCTTAAACAATATCTCTTTGCCCTATTTTTAAATCAATCAGACCTTTTGTTCCTATGATCCTCAATAATTGGTGATATCTACACATTCCTTAAGGACTTGAAAAAAAAAACATTGCCAACATTCAGTCAAAATTTCATGAACGTAAGAAGGTGTTCGTGGGTGGGGAAGATATTTAAGCTGGTAAGCTTTGTGGTGTGTATGGGCTGCTAAGTAGTATGTTTACTTAAATGCAAATTTCACTGGCGCAAACAAAGCAAATTAGCGCCAATGCGAATGGGGTGATGGTTTAAGTACAGAGCGATTTCAGCGATCCACCATGATTGCTAATCAAAGGGCACGGTAGTGCCCAGCCAAGTTCACGGCACTACACCCTTTTTACAGGAACAAACTCAGGCCATTTTTAACCCCCCTCTAACTTCAGCACCAATAAAGTCAGAAACTTCAAATTCGCAGTATTTTCTGAGCTGATCAAACACAGGTGGCTCACCAACTCTTAAGCATTAGTAATTCCCGAGATATAGGACTTCAAAAATCGCAAAAACCGTAACTCACTGACTGATCATCAAAATTATGGAGCACTTCCCGATATCGTATAGACACTTGAAATTTCGCACAACGGTAGGCCTTGTGCTGCACACAAAAGAAAAATCGAAAATCTGCAATTTTCTATTCAGGAGGCGTGGCATCCACCCACTTTCTTAAAAAACTCTTATAAACTATATATACGATACCTTCCCGTAAGAATGTATTAAGCGACATTTCAAAAATTTTAAAGGCATCGAAAAAAACCTCTGGTCCAGTTATTTATTTATGTATTTAAAAAAATAAAAAGATTTGGAACGGAATTTTCAACTCAAAATGCTTCGAAAAATCTGTTTACTACAATAGCCCAGGAAAATTAGACTTTCACTTCGAAAAAATTGCGACAAAGCTGATTTTTGGTGGAGTGGCTTATAATGACGTCTTAAGCATTTCCTGAAAAGTACCCTAAATTTGGCCCGGGGCTAAATTTTTTAGGGGGGGTGAAAGTGGTTGAAGTTCAGTTTTTTGAGAATTGCTCCTAAACTATCGGTTTTATTGACAAAATGTGAAAGTAAAAATTAAAGCTAATGTTATTCTACACAAAAAATGTTAACATACTTTTTTTCGTAGAACAAATAGTTTCAGAGAAAAACGTCCAAGAACTTCATGGTGCAGTGAGTTTAGTCCAAAAAATTTATAAAATGTTTGCTTATCGCTGGGCAAATTTTGTTTTGCGATTTATGTTTAAGTACAACTCCTTATTGTAAAATCAAGTTTTTGGGGCGGTAGGGGAAAGGGAACGGCCGCCATCTTGAAAACAAGGTTGATTTTGTTTTTGTTTAATAACTCGTTGAAATTGCGTTTTTCAAAAACATGACCAAAAGACAGATTTTAGACGATTAAATTATCTAAAAAATGAGCCATTAAACAGCTCTGTATGTTTATTAATCTCAAAGTTACAGCGGATCAAAGGTCACCTATGCCTCACATATGGTGGGGGTGAAATGACGTTTCTTAAGGTATTTCGCTTATTTGTGAATTTTTTTGATGATGTCTAGAATATATTTTGCACTGCTCTTGATTGTCTGTAAAATGAGTCTTCTATTCTGACCAAAAAAATTCACAAATAAGCGAAAAACCTTAAAAAACGTCATTTCATCCCCACCATATATGAGGCATAGGTGACCTTTGATCCGCTGTAACTTTGGGACTAATGAACATACAGAGCTGTTTAATGGCTCATTTTTGAGATAATTTAATCGTCTAAAATCTGTCTTTTGGTCATTTTTTTGAAAAACGCAATATCAACGAGTTATTAAACAAAAACAAAATCAACCTTGTTTTCAAGATGGCGGCCGTTCCCTTTCCCCTACAACCCCAAAAACTTGATTTTACAATAAGGAATTGTACTTAAACATAAATCACAAAATAAAATTTGCCCAGCGATAAGCAAAAATTTTATAAATTTTTTGGACTAAACTCACTGCACCATGAAGTTCTTGGACGTTTTTCTCTGAAACTATTTGTTCTACGAAAAAAAGTATGTTAACATTTTTTGTGTAGAATAACATTAGCTTTAATTTTTACTTTCACATTTTTTCAATAAAACCGATAGTTTAGGAGCAATTCTCAAAAAACTGAACTTCAACCACTTTCACCCCCCCTAAAAAATTTAGCCCCGGGCCAAATTTAGGGTACTTTTCAGGAAATGCTCAAGACGTCATAATAAGCCACTCCACCAAAAATCAGCTTTGTCGCGATTTTTTCGAAGTTTGGCCATTTTTTTGTCTAATTTTCCTGGGCTACAACAAAATATCCAAATAAATAACTGAATAAGAGGTATTTTAAAAATTTAATTTAAAATTTTTAAAATGTCGCTTAATACATTCTTACGGGAAGGTATCGATATGAAGCACTTCTGATTATTGTAGAACGAGGAAAATTGGCAGGTCGGTATGGCTTGAAGTTATTAGAAAGAAAAAAATTGAAAAATTGGAATTTTCCATTCAGGGGGCGCGGCATACACCCACATTCTTAAAAACTCTTATAAATTATATGGACCACTTCCAGTTGTTGTAGAACAATGAAAATTTTTAGGTCGGTAGGGCTTGAAGTACTTTGAAAGAAAAAAATAGAAAATTTGGAATTTTCCATTCAGGGGGCGTGCCATCCACCCGCTTTATCAGAATTGCTATTACTTATGTGGAGCACTTTCGGTTGTCGTAGAATTATGAAACTTTATAGAGCGGTAAAGCTTGATTTTCACCTGGCAAAATAAATCTTTGCAAAAAGGAGTGAAATCACAAAAAAAACATAAATGTTAAAAAAAGAGCCAAGTTCTTATGTGTACAAGAAACCTGTGCGTAAAAAGACTGCCAAAAAAAGTAATGAGATCTAAAATATATGCCAAGCTGTAAGTTCATGAAGTTTAATATCAAATATCTTGAGTAGTGTTATATTGAAACAATTCCAAATCATGACAGAAATTTGGTATTTAATGATTACTGATTAAAATTTGGTGGATTTACTTGGCAAGTTTTCTCTTAAATACTTACTTGATCACATATTTAAAATGTATGAAAACTTGACCAGTGAAACCACCATATTTCAATCAGTAATCATTTAATACCATATTTCTGTCATGATGAGAAAACTACTGCAGAATTATAATTCAGTAAAGTGAACGTGAAATAGACAAATTTTGATTAAAAATGGAAAGATCAAAATTTTAAATACAGCCAAGAAGCAAAATTAGCCTGATGTCAGTTGAATATAATGTAACCAGAAAAAATATCAATTTTATCAAAACTATTACTAGAGATTATTTTTAAATTTTTCGAGTTTTTGATTATAGTTGACCTAAAATTTGATTGGCAACTTCCAGCCGTCAAAATTGTCAAATTTGTTTTGATTCAAAACGAGCACTATAAATTAGTTCTAATCTCTTGGGAACATTTCTCAAAATTTTGGACCATCTTCTCTAAATTTTGTACAAATCTATACTGTAATAATTTTTATATCAAAGAATACATTCACCCACTTATTTTAGGATAAACTTAAACTAGACTCAGTTCCCGACTTCAACAGTACTTTTTTTGAAATTTTTGAAATTAGGGACCATTTTCTGACCTTAATTGTGAAGCCCTTATTTGAAATCCAAAAAAAAAGTCAGCACCATTGAATTTAACGTCCCAAAATGATTAAATGTACCGAATTTCATTAATTTCTATTAACAATTGGCGTGGAAAATAATTTTTGTCGCTGAAATTCAACAAACGGACCACTGTGCGTTATTCTCCCTGCATTATTTTCTTAACCATCACAGCTTAAAAACAAATTCAAAGTGCAGAGTTTCACAATTATCAAAAATTAATCCTTAAACCTATCAATTCAGAGTCGTTTTGAGATTGTTTTAAGTTTTTGCATATAAAACCCCACAACAAATTTGGAAGTGTATTTAAATTATTAATTTTTCTTTAACCTAAAAAACAATACACAACCTTATGTTAAAATATACTTGTAGATGTATCTACTGTTTGAAGTTCTGAAATAAATTTTGCCTCCAGACCCAGTTTTTCAGTAGGAGATTAAAGTTAGACCCGGGTTAACTCACTAATCACAAAAGGATTACCTCGAGTTTAACTCTGATACTTAGCTGATCGTGTACTAATAAACAGGGCCTTAGTCACATTAGGATGTGGTTTTCAATGTTTATCATTACAAATAGTCGAATGCAGTACCTGCTTCATGATGTGTTTCAATAGTTATGTACGTATTGTATACAAAAAAAAAATATCTTCTTTTTTTCGTTTTGTTGAAACAACTTTAAAATAATTGATACTTTAGTTAGTAATGATAAAAGGAAGATATTTTTAAATATAAACTCATCACTTACATTTTTGTTGGGAGTATTAAACACTGACGAACCACTTGGAATTTTTTAAATTTAATAAAAACAAAATACGAAATTGACGTTGAACTAGGAACAGAACACGGACACAACTGAAAACTGAAAGGTTGAACACTGAATAACGAAGCTGAAGCGAGCCTTAAGTCCGTGTTTAGTGGTTTGTGATTGAGACGTAGCTAGTGGTTAACAAAAGATAAAAGTAAAGTAGAGGTACCTACATTTTTGTTGGAGTTGGATGTTGGAGCTATAAACTGCGATAAGGGCAAAGACGAAATAAAAAAAAAAATCAAAGATTTTTTTCTTTTAATAAAAACATACAAAAAATTGATTCTTTTTTTATTGAATTCTGGTTTGACCCGGCTGGCAATATTATCAAACAAAATTCTTTTACGAGATTTCATTTCAACAGGTTTTTTTTTATGTGCATGTGTGTATTTGTAACTGCCTGCCTACGGTACATGATGGTTTTACTGAAAGGTGAATCCAGTCGGAAAGGTAAAGATTTAATGTCTGTTAGAAAGAGAAAGGTATAGATTCCAACAAAAATCCACCTACGGTCCACTTTCAAAAATAAATCGGATTTTTTGCTATGTGAGTGCGAGATCTAGAGAGATAAGAAAGGATAAAATGAACTAAAAATATTTTTTCTCTCTCGTGTAGCCATATTGATCATGGTTAAGCCCACACCACCTATAAAAAACGGTTTCAGCAAAATGACCATGTGCAGAACAACTAATATTAATACCTTAGTAGGTTAGGTACCTAGTTGGAATAAAGATTTTATTAAGGAGTAATTTTGTGGAAGCCGATTTCTCAAACGAATTCCCATTTTTAAGGCAACTCCATGTAGAATACTTAAAAATACAAATTTGGTAACACAACAATAGTTTTATTATTCTAAATGATATTTGACATAGTAGTTAATATGTTCATTTTAAAAAAGGAACAATTTCAAAGTTGCTTTATTACCCTGATAAATACACTATCAGTGTATTATCTCCTCTAGGCATATCAGACCATTGTGCCATATCTGCAAATTTCTCGTGCCAAAAAACCTCAGTTAAAAAGAAAACCCCTAAGAGAACCGTTTGGCACTACGAGAAAGCCAACTGGGACGGTCTTAACAATTTCTTCTGGAACTTTAACAGGTCACTATGCTTCCTCAATAGTGACGTAGACTGCAGCGCAGATATGATTACAAATTTAATTCTTTACGGGATGAGAAATTTTATGCCGAATAGGATAAAATCTATCAAACCGAAAAAAAAACTCATGGTTATCAAGGTCAGAGAAGTAAGTTTCCGTTGTTATAAGGCCAACCCTTCTGAGGAAAACCGAAATAAGTTCAAACAAGCTAGAAAGACCTGCAATGGCCATATCCAGAGAAACAAATTTTTGCATGACCAAAAATTACGGCAAAAAATACTACAATGTCCCAAAGGTAGTAAAAATTGTTGGTCATTTGCAAAAAACATTCGTTACACTCCTTCATCCGCGGTTGCAACGCTCGTCTTTGATGACACTCCCTATGTAAGCTCACCTGAAAAAGCCAATTTGCTTGCAGCACAGTTTGCTGTTAATTCGACGCTGCCAGAGAGTGTTATGACTCCTCCTGAGAGCACTAACGTTTTCATGGGACGAATCTTTAATCGCACTCGTGCAGTTGCAAGAGTCCTGAAAGATCTTGATGTACACAAATCCGCTGGTCCGGATAGTATCCGTCCCATTGTTCTGAAGAGGTGTTCTTCAACGCTGGCAAAACCTCTGTGCGTAAGCTTTTCCATCTATCCTACTCTACAGGTCTCTTTCCGAGCGGATGGAAAACTGCATTTGTCCAGCCTGTCCCTAAAAAAGGCGTATCTTCTTCTCCCTCCAATTATCGTCCAATTGCACTTGCATCCCTTCTTTCCAAGGTCATAGAAACAATGATTAATTATCAGCTCAAGAAATATCTTGAAGAACGAAAGCTTCTTAATGACCGGCAGTATGGCTTTCGTAGCCATAGGTCCACTGGTGATCTGCTGGTATATCTCACCGAACAGTTGAACAAGTAAGATTATTGCACTTGATATTTCAAAAGCGTTTGATAGAGTTTGGCACCAAGCTCTCTTATCGAAAATGCGTGCATTTGGTATCGACGAATCTCTTCTTCGTTGGATTGGAAATTACCTTTCGGACCGTTCAATACAAGTAGTACTGGATGGTTACAAGTCTGATATCCATAACATAAATGCTGGTGTGCCCCAGGGCTACGTTCTGTCTCCGACTCTCTTCCTTATTTTCATAAATGATCTTTTGTCGGAAACTTCCAATCCATTAAATTGTTTTGCAGACGACAGTTACCTCAGCTTTTCATATTCGTTTCAAGATTCACTTCCTTGTTCTTCGGACGTGGAACTTGAACGGCAGCGTATGATAAGCTCATTAAATTCTGATCTCGACAGCATTTTCCAATGGGGAACAAAACCCGTGTAGAATTTAATGCTTCGAAAACTCAATGCTGTCTTCTGTCGTTAAAGCGAAACCCACCACCTATGCCACTTTCCATGAGTGGCACTTGCATCGAGGAAACCGAACAGCTTTCAGTCCTGGGTATGTGCATAACAGACCACCTTCTGTGGAATGATCACATTTTCGACGTTGCTAAAAATGCTGCGAAATGTCTTGGTTATCTTCGAAGATGCAAGAAATTTGTCTCTCCTTCTGATTTGGCTGTAATCTATAAAGCTTTCATTCGTCCAAAGCTTAAGTACAACTCCCATATTTGGGCGGGTACTCCTAAATCCCATTGAAGTCTCTTGGATAGAATTCAAAATAGAGCTTTAAAATTGATAGGCGGAAACATTTGCATCTCTCGAACATTGCCGAAATGTTTCGTGTCTGTCAGTATCTAATCACTATTTTTACAAGCAATGTTCTAGTAAAATAGCCAGTTGCATTCCTCCCCTTAAACAATTCCGCCCTTGAGCCCAATTTCGGACGTACCGTCAAGTACAGAGATTCTTTCTTCAGCCGCACAACACGAATGTGGAATGCTTTACCCTACTCTATTTTTCCTTCCCATTGGGATATTCAGAAATTCAAAACCAATGTGCATCGGTAGCTCCTTTTAAATCCTATCCTCTTTTCCTAACACTCGCACTTTGTTTAACATATTAAGGATAGTCATAACCCCTTGAGTGCGCGTTAATAATAAAAAAAAATTTAATTTCATTTAAGTTTCTGAGAAAATAGGCTATTAACATTTAAATATTTATATATTGATTAAGTTCTTACAAATGTTTTTCTATAAATATAATGCAATTACATAATTGAAATATAACTTTATATAATTTCTTTAATAATAGGTAATAATTCTTAATCAAGTTTGTCATAAATTTATGTAAGATGATTATCCAAAATTATTTAAAAATTTAAAATTAAATCAAAAATATGCGTTCACACTGAATGGTCATACATAACTAAGCTTTAATTATTAAATAAAGATACATTTAAAATAATGTACTGATAACAACTTAAAAAGTGGAAAACCCTGATATTGTCTGACGCATTAAAAAAGGAACAAAGAAAAACTAATCACAGCACAGCTCTCACAAAATTTTGGACTAAAATTTTAAAATACCGCAACAATTCATAAGTCTATACGCAGAACATTTGCGTGGTGGCTTTTAGTTCATTGTAGAGGAAGAGACTGCAGTATGCAATTGGGGCTGAACTTCGATTGTTGGATAAACGCAAAAGATTGGTTGAATTACGAAGAGAAATAGCCGAGGAAATTACGACCACTTATAAAAAGCCAATTTCACCGAAATAAAGGATTCGGTAATTCCGTTTTTCAGTTCCAAAGATTACAGTGCATAAAAATGGATTGTTGATATTGAATGAACTTCTGATGAAATATTCTGTTTGAAAAGTATTCGTCGACGAATGAAGTCTGCCTAAGTCTGAAGGTGAAATGTTTTTATGTATTGATAGTTCTCAAACATATCAAGAGTTCCGTTCAAACTTTGTTTGAACATTTTGGACACGAATTATTCTCTGTTTCCGAAATCATGGATCGGACAGGAATTGGCAACACGTGGAAGTTTAAGCGAAATGCAGACGGTAAAATTTTGTATTGATTGTTTTCAAGATTTTTCTGCCAATATTGCTATTCTTTACCCGACTGAAAGTCTTGTGTATCCTAAGCAGTTAGCTCATAGGTCCAACTAAGGATAGTTTATGGTTTGAACAGGGGCTTAAATTATACCATCAAGTCAAAACCAAGTTCTCTTGGTTTCATAATCTTGTCTTCATAATCTTGTGGACATTCCATGAGCATTTCTGCTTCCAACTCAACTGTTCACTGCTATAACTGTTTCGGAATTGGTCACGTCTCAGCCTCTTGGACTGAGAGGATCCTGTTTTTGATGTGAATAATCACAACATGTTTTATAAAACTGTCCAAAACCTCAGCGAAGAAACCCAAATCAAATAGTTCTTATTGATAAATTTCGTGATGCAAATAATTTTGTATCGAAAGATGGCACAAACAATTATGTTAATGAGCATATTCCTCTAATTTCCGAAATTAATTAGGTTTGTGTCACTTTTCCCTCTGATTGTTCTATGGGCGTAAGCCATTTTTGTTTCTCTTTTCGACACTGAAAGTACGGTTAAAATAAAAATAATTAAATTGGGTGGTGCAACAGCTCATGGAGAACTAAGGCAGTTACTTACAACTCTCAACCATTCCTGTGTGCGTGTTCTTGGTTGTGCGATAATTTGGCTCCGTGAAATAACTCCCCAAAGTGAAAATGAAATAAATCCCGAGATTGGGGAGTTCTTTCTCCCGACGCACGGCGCGGAGTGGCGTGCGAGGTAGCGAGTAAGTACACATTTTGAAATATGGAGAGGGAACTAACTTCCAACGATAAAAATTACAAAAATTCAAAATTCCGCGAAAACTTTGCATACACCCAACCTCGCACCTACCCCAAATCCTATAGTGAGCCCAAGCAGGGGGGTTGCAGGGGGGCAGCATGCCCCCCCATACATACCTCACTGTTTGTTCGCCGTTATGCTGGGTGCTAGCACTGTATTTATGTAAGACAAAGCATTACGGCGAATAAACAGTGAGGTATGTATGGGGGGACATGCTGCCCCCCTGCAACCCCCCTGCTTGGGCTCATTATAGGATTTGGGGTAGGTGCGAGGCTGGGTGTATACAAAGTTTTTTTGGCATTTAAGGAATCTTTGAATTTATCCTATATAGCCAACAATTGTGAAAAGTATTTCTATTTTATTTATAAGATTGATTTTTTATTTGGAAGTGGGAATTAAATACACATTTAAAGGGAAGTAAAACCACTCAGTTTTTGAGGAATTTTGTTCCCACCTTCTATGAGAACCAAGTCCACTTCGCTGAAGTGGACTTAGTTCCCATTAAATGAGAACTAATTCCCTCGGTGGACTTGGTTCCCGGGGACTTAGTTCCCTGCACCGCCCAATATGGGTTACAAGCGCTACTTGCTGCTGCCGTTGGTGTTTAAAAAAAAAAGCTTGATGCATGTTGAGTGTAGACTCGATTTTATCCTTCATTCGCTCGAGAATAGTGGGGTTGACATTAGTTTTGGGAAAATGGACAAAACGGTGATACCACGCCAATTGTTGCAATTCTTAAGGCCACCTTTCTTTTGGCGGGTTAGGAATCACACCATCCTTCCAGTCTTTAGGAAAGCTTTCGTTTTCCCAAATGATTTGTTTCAACAGATGTACAATACTAGCCGCTGTTACGGGATCGGCTTTCAGGAATTCATATGGTACTCCGTCAAGTACAGTTGCCTTGTTGTTTTTGAGGTGATTTATAGATGTATGGATTTGGGATTCTGACGGGGGTTCAATGTCAATACCCCTATAGGACCTGCGCATCTCGGTTAGTTGGGGAACTTCGGCACCCTGCTCACCTGCAGGGCACAAAAATGGTTCTTCCATCTGCGTAGCTGGATCCTCAATTGATACCAAAAGTGTGCCACCCGCATCCATTACAGGATGATTGGTGTTGCTTTTTTCCCAATACCATCTTTGGCTATTTGGTACAATTCCCGGATATCTCCTCTTCTGGCAGCGCTTTCCGCATTATCTGCGAGTACGTCTAACCTAACCCTCTTGTCACGTCTCACACAGCGATAGACCATCTTATGTGCTGAGCGATACTCTCTTCGCAATTCAGCCTTTCGTTGAGCTAGGCTCTGTCATTAAGGTTGGTGACATAAGGGGTTTTTCTTTTTTAATTCAGAGCAGAGCCTGAACTGTCAAACAAAAAGTTGTGTTTCTTTTTTAGCTCTGAGCGTTCAGAGCTAAAAATTTGTATTTCTTTTTTCGTTCTGAGTGGGTTCCGAGTTTGTTCAGAGCGTGCTCTATGAGCTCAAAATAAAACGACTGAGCACGAACAGACAGAGTTCAATTCTAAACACATAGCATTTGACAGATAGTGTTCAGGTGTGTTTCAAAAATGGTTCAGGGTGCTCAGAGCAAACTTGCTCAAATGATGTTCAGAGCATGCTCAACATGCTCGGACTCTGTTCAGAGCTCATTTCTGAATTAAAAAAGAAAAACGCCTATAGTTTCACCATATGTTGGAGTCATTTAAGGCATTCGTAATGAATTTTGAGCTCCTTGCTGCATCCTGCGCTGGTTTTTGTACGGCAGCGGTTCGTAGTTTGAGACTCATCACAACAAATGGTGGTCGCTTCCCACATTGGCATTTCTTATACTTTGGACATCACAAATTGACTTCCACCATTGCTGCTGAATCATCATATGATCAATTGGGTTTTCGGTTGACCATCCGGATGCACGCAGATAATTTTGCTGCACGTCTTCTGTTCAAATACAGTCCCACCTATCACAAGACGATTTGCGTTACAAAAGTCGACAAGCAAGTCACCATTTTCATTCCGTGACCCCAAGCCATTTCTTCCCATCACGCGTTCCAGTCCGTAATTGTCTGAACCGACTTGGGCATTGAGGTCTCCCATAACGACTATGATGACGGCTCTCGGAACACTACTGTAAGCCGAGTTAAGATGAGTGTAGAACGTGGTTTTGTCTTCCTCGGTCGCTTCATTTGTAGGGGCGTAGCACTGAATAATGGTGACGTTACGAATTTTTGAACGAAACCTTGCTGTCATTAATCTCGCAGAAATGGGCACCCAGGAAATTAAACTACGCCTCGCTTCTTTGTTCAACATAATCCCGACACCATGTAGTCTTTGGCCATCCTCTCTTTCATCTTCCCTGGAATACAGCACTCTCGTTTGTCCGGTGTTAGATCTGTAATCAGCTCTTCCTTTCCACTTAGTTTCGCTTATGCCCAGGATACTGATCTTTAGACAAAGCATTTCCGGCTCAACCTGTTCGTATCTACCTTTGCTGTACAAGGATCGAACCTTTCTTGCTCCGATTTTCGTACGTATTATGCGATAGCCAAAAGTAATATTTGCGCTTCTCGAAAGACTTCTTTTATTTGTCAACGACTCACTTATTATTTTGGCGTCTTGATTGAAGCTCGTAAATGTGCGGTAAAAAAAAATACGTTTGAAAATATTTTTTAAGTTTTTGTCTATTTGTATTAGTTAAGCAGTTAGAACACTTTTTTATTTTATTAAAAGTATTATAAGAATTAATTAATAAAAACATGTTATGAATTACAATCCAAGAAATCAATTACCTTAAATGTAATTAACACAGTGCTTGCAAAAACCTATAACTGTTTTCAATTACATATGTAATTTGTAAGTGCATTTTTTCAATTACAATTACAAGTAGTGGAAATGTATGTTTTTTTCAATTACAGTTATAAGTAATTAAATTATAACTGAAAAAAGTTCAATTACTAATTACACGTACAACTAATTGAAATGAAAGTTGAAATAAATTACGAAAATTAATCTAGTGACAAAATTGAAAGTTTTCTCCATCTTGACCTTCTGTAGAATGGTCGTGTGATAGCTTTGATTTAAAATAGACAACATCAGCTAGTCTTCCAATATTTTTTGAATTATTAGAGTCATGCAAAGATGATCTCATATGAACCAATCTAGGCTGAAATAGAAATTTAAAGAAACAATTTTAAGATATTTGTTTGTGTTAAGTCAACCTTTATACATACATACATATACTTTCATGTAATTCTCCTTTTTTCTCTTCTTTCTCGTAAATATATCTCGAATTGGTCGTAATATAATATAATAGAAAACTTCAACAACAGATATCAAACTAAATCCAGTAAAGAGTCCCAAAAGTCCTCCTGTACTTGCTTTAAAAATTTATCTTTGATTAAATATAAAATTTTGTTAATAAAATTGGTTTATATATACGAGAACAAACCCTTGAACCATTTCTTACATAAAAACTGTGTTAACCCTATGAAACTGTATCGCATATTTCCATGATAAACATTTTCTTCATAATAAAAATGCACAACAGCTATATTCTCCTTGATGTATTCAGTTGAAAAATTCTTGCCACTTTCAGCATTCAAAAAATTGACTGCATATCCACCCATTGTAAGTGGAGCAGCAAAAGTTGTTGCTTTGTATGTCAAATCGAAACAGCCTGGCAGGCATTTACTCTTGCATTTGTCCTTAACAACAATCGAAGTGTCCTTGATCGAGGTCAAGCAGGCGAAATCCTTAAGACGGCATTCGGATACGTTGGGGAACATCTGTGGCAAATGGTATGGCACACATCCGCAGTATTTCAAATACAACTGAGAGTCACACTCTCTTTCGCAATTACGATGTGAGTATTGTAAGTAGTAACGCAACTTACTGTCAGCATTAAAGTGGCATTGACGGTCTTTCTGGCGTAAATTTCGCATATCATCAGCAGCTTCTGTTTGTATGGCTTCTAAACGGAATTTCGTTTCATAGCCAAGTTGAACTGGGAGACCGGTTTCCTTGACAAATGGAGTTTCGATAGGATTATGAAGGACTATCTAGAAAAATAAAGTCAAATAATGTTTCTTAGAAAAATATGCATGTTAAGACAATGGCATGCCTTGAATCCAGGACCCATAGTTGAGGAACAATAATAATCGTTCATTTCAGCATCAAACATAATTGAAAGTGCCATTGAGAACCCTGTCCCTAAAATTGCAGCCCCAAAAATATAAGATAAATAAAAATTTAAGCTTCCAATAAGCTTTGAAATTCTAAATTTTAGATACTTGATCTACCTGACGCAGCTCTTGGATAATATTTTGGTGGAAGGTTTTTTTGATAACCAGTCTCTGGATTCCAATAAACTGGTACTCTTCCATCTGTGGCAGTCAAATCACGAAGATTAGGATAAGGGCTTTTGAAAATTTACAAAAAAAAAGGTATTTTATTTTTATTGTTTATTTAAATTTGACTTTTCATACTCATTTTTAAATAAATACGATGGATGAACCGAATTAAACAAACAACAAAGTCCTTCATCAGTTAAAACTGGTCGAAAAAAATCAGAACAATTTTGATAAACACCACCCATTCGACAGGATCTCATCATTCCCTCACAATCTTGAACGTGCTGTTGAAAATAAGAGAAGGGCAAAATTTAGTTTTTGAAAAATCAGGAATATAAAAAAGGCTAATTTTAAAAATGTTGATAGCTTACGTGAGAAATAAATTCCGAGAATAATTGACTCTCTGGCTGAGGTATGTTCTTGTACTGACTGAAATTAGTGTCCTCTCTGAGACAGATCATTTGCAGAAGTCCATATGGTATGGGATCAGGATCTCTATAGTTAAAAAAAAAAAAAACAAATTAAAACAAAGTTTAAATCCTTAGTAAGTTCTCAAATCTCTTACTTTTCCTTATAATTTTTAACTCGACCTTTGATAACTTGGTTCATGTTGCACACAGTTATAGCAGGAAATGGAATTTTATGAATATAAGCCGGATGTGGACTTATTCCAATAATGACTGGAGTATTCTGCCAGGATAAATATGTATTCCTTATAAGTTGAGTTAAGGCAGCCACAGATGCCAAAAGGGCAGCAAGAAATAAGAGCCTGAAATTAAACAAAAATATGCAAACTCTGGAATATCTTTTGTACACCCCAACAACTACTGCTATATGAACCTCTCCCATAGTTTAAGACTTCGATTGCCAATATATTTCAAAGAATGTAATGCGGTCTCTCTACAGAAGTCCTGAAGTGCATTATCAAAATATTCAGCGAATTCGTGAGACTTTTTTTTGAGTTCCATTGAAGTCGTTTCTCTGTTTTATGTTTAAGTAAAGATGTTGAGAAACCAATGACTTTCTTTCAAATGTGATTAATCGTATTGAATTTCTGTCTTTTAAATGCGCGAGATTGGTATAATTGTCAATAAGTATCCTAATTATTTTTTAAATACTATCACAATGCTAAAATTTATTTTTAATCAAAGTAAAATAATTTTGAGATTGCTTATTTCTATTAAGAAGAGCCTTAATGATAGAGAGAAAACATGGCGTTTAGTTTTATTTCGTGGGACATTAATTTGATAAAGAAGCTTTTTTGATTACATTCCCTAACATTCACAAGGAAAAAAAAAGCAATCACAATCTTACTATGTAGTTATTTGTACTTTTCAAGGATGAAGTAGGTATATCCTTATGCATTAGGTTTTACAATAAGAATAACGGTTTTACTTCAAATTAATTTAGATCTAAATTCAGGATGGGGAGTGTGATGTACACAAGTATTTACGTGTATTTAATTAAAACGTAATTTAAGAATATGTATATATTTCCAAAATCAAAATTCATTTCTTAATGTTTTTAACTAAATAAAAAACAAGTTTATAAAAAAATTATATTTGATTACTCGAAACTTTTTGTATTCAAAGGTTTTTTTAAGTTTTGAATAACAGTAGATTCTTAAATGGGATGTGCTTTAAATTTCGTAATACATTTTTGTTCGTAATTCCCTAAGTTGCAGGTGTCAAGGAACATTGAAACTGGTATATTTAAGATCAATACAATTTATAAGAGTCTATAGGTACTTTTTTTAAAGTCATATATGAAGGTAGGTTCCTCTCTCTCCTTTAAAAATAAATTTATTTCAAGTTGAAAATGGCATCGAAAAAAATTTCAGATTTAAAAAAGCGCCTTAAAAGACCACAGACACAAAACCCGCCAGTAAAATTGCAAGATGGTAAATGGATCGAAAACCCGTAACAAAAGGCTCATCTCTTCGCTGAACATTTCGCGAATGTTTTTAAGCCTTTCACAGCAAATACAGCTGATCCCTTAGAATTTGTTGATAGAAACGATGAATGTGAAATTCCTTTTGTCACGCAAAAATCACTAGGTTACGATCTAAAAAATGCCTTCCATAGCCTTCAAAAAATTCCTATTTCCTGAAAAGGCTTAGCAAAATAATAGAAGAAAGAAGACTAATTCCGAGCCACCAGTTTTCATTTAGAGATAAACATTCCACGATAGACCAAGTGTATCGGATTACGAATGTTGTGGAAAAGGCACTTGAAGAAAAACAAGTATGCTCAGCTACATTCTTAGATGTTGCTCAAGCTTTTGACAAGGTTTGGCACTTGGGACTTGAGTACAAACTGCATAGGGACCTTCCCAGGCAGTACTACGAAATACTCAAATCCTACGCTACGAACCGACTCTTAAGAGTACGGTACGACCAAAATTACTCGCAACTAAAGAAAATTGAAGCCGGTGTACCACAAGGAAGTGTCCTTGGACCATCCCTGTATCTGTTACATACAAGGGATAATCCAGTGGACATCAAAGGTTTCATGATCATGGCCACTTTTGCTGATGATACTGCAATATTGGTGCCAGATAAATCCGTTACGAAGGCTACACAAAAACTGCAAATTGCGGTCGATAAAGTAAGTGTTTAGACGATCGCTATTTTTCCAAACGTTGCTCTGTTGAAGTAGCTAGCTGCATTCCTCCCCTTAAACAATTTCAGCGTAATACCCGCACTGCTGGGAATGCTCATCAGTATACCCTTCAGCCTAACTTTGGACGTACCATCAAATATAGAAATTCTTTCTTTAGCCGTACCACACGAATGTGGAATTCCTTACCCAACTCTGTTTTTCCTTCCCATTTCAATATCCAGACATTTAAGACATTTAAGATCGTTATCTCCTTTTCTGTTCTCCCTCTATTTCCTAAGCGCTCCCACTGTGTGAAAACATTTTGAGGGTATTCGTAACCCCTTGAGTGCGCGCCAATTATAAAAAAAGCTTGAAACTATACGGCCTGGTGGATTGAAATTAAACTACTTAGTCCTTCTTGGTTACTCCTGCGAAAGTTTTTTTTAAATTTTTTTCAGAATCACGATTGAGGCTGTGAATGCAAAAGTTGACACATGTTACCTACTTTTTTGAGTGCTTATTATTCATCTTTAATCGTTCCGAAATAATATTTAAATATTTAATCAAGAAGGATAAGTCACTTTTTGTGGGAAATATGGATATTTAAGAATTTAAAGTTTTTTCTTAGATGACTTTTGATTAATTTTTAAATGATTTTTTTTTTGATGATTTTTGTACAAATTCGAGACAAAATTATCAATTTAGCCAAAAAATGGGTTACACCACTTTTGCCACAAGTAACAGTACATGCCAATTATTTTTGTAGCTATTTAACAAGCCGATAAGGAGAAAATTCAAAATGCGAAGAATTTTCTTTTCATCAAAACCGTAAGAACAGTTTTTGAGAAATAAAGGATTTTGCTTAACAGTTTTCAAGCACTTGTATGATAGACACTGTAATTTATTTTTCTTAAAATTTTAGAAGGTGTAAGAGCACCGTTAAATATTTAGTTTCAAGAAAATGTTTCAAAAATATTCTGAATTTTCAAAAACAAAAAAAATATTTTTGAAAAACCAACAATTATTTTTTTGAAATTTTTAAATTTTAAATTGTTAAAATAAAGTATACCTATGTCAAAAAGCTTATATTTGGGTCCACGAAAAAAGAATAAAACCTTTCGGGGGATGACCAAAAAACGCTTTATAGGTACAATGTAAATCGATTCAGTCATTTAGGCTCCAGCCGAACAGAGAGACAAATAGAAAGAATTTTATTTGATCAAACTTTGCCATTACGATGAAAGGAAAGACGAAAACAATGGTCTTTCCCTTTATCGTAATGGCAAATTTGATCAAATCAAAATTCCGAGTTCGATATTCTTACGAATTCAAATATAGCATAACAAAACTGGAACAATTTCCATCTTTTGTTCGATGAGAAATCAAGCCAATTGAATAAACATAACCATGAGTATACAAACATACCTAAATATTGATTTGCGTAATTTGATGCGTTAAAAATTCTTAAAGTTAAAAATGGATGACAATATTAACATTAAATGCCTAGTAATTACCTACCTCGTTGTGTGGTATATGTATATTTTGTGTTTACTTTTTTTTTAGCTGTTCTTAAGTAAATATCACCAATGCCAATTTGACAGAGAATAGATACGTTAATACCATTTAACGCAATTTTACATAAGTATTTCTTTTATTCCACTCGAGGTTTTTATATGAGTGTAAAGTTAGCAAAGCAACTTTGACGAATCGAAAAATGGTTAATTGGATAATTTGCCGTTAATTAGTCGTTAATTAGTTTTGACAATTTCGAATTTGTCGTTCAATGTTTTCTATGTTCACCCTGTCGAAAATCAGAAAAAACTTCTTATATCTGATGGCTTTTGGCTTAGTAATTTGCCATTAATTAGTCGTTAATTAGTTGTGAAAAAATCAATTTTGACGTGCGATTTTTTCTATGTGTTTTTGGGTTATTTGTTTTCTATGAGTGTCAAGTTAGCAAAGCAACTTTGACGAATCGAAAAATTGGTAGGTGGATAATTTGCTGTTAATCTCTTATTAGTTGTGACAATTTCGAGTTTGTCGTTTAATGTTTTCTATGTTTTTTTGGTGCTTTGCTAACTTGACACTACTCGAAAAGCGTGAAAAAATTCTTATACTTAATGTTTTATGGCTTAATAATTTTCCGTTAATTAGTCGTAAATTAGTTGTGAGAAATTAAATTCAATCCTGCAATGTTTTCTATGTTTTTTTTTTATTCTTCATTACCTTTATATCAAGTAAGCAAAGCATCACCTTAAAAAGGGATTAAAATTGCCAATACCGAACTGTTTATGGCTAAATAGTTTTCCACTAATTAGTCTTCAATTAGTTGTGACAATTCTGAGTTTGTCTTGCAATGTTTTCTATGCTTTTTGAATTATTTGGTAGCTTTGACATCAAGATAGCAAAGTACTACCTGAAAATGGGGTAAAAACTGTTTATACCAGATGGCTTATGGCTTAATAATTTACCAGTAACTAGATTAGATTAGATTAGATTAGATTAGATTTTATTTGATATTGATCAAAAATGATAACAAAGTATGTTTAACAAAAATCAAAAAGCATGACTTTTCTGCCGTCTGCCTAGTTGACAAAACATAATTATAATTGCTATATGTACTTTGAAAATTAAGTTTACCATTAAAACAAATTACATAGATAATTAAATTTTTACATATAAAAAAAGAACTAGAATAAAAAAATAATCAACACATCAAAAACTCTCTCTTATGATACAATCCCTATAGGTTAAGGCCAGTTTGCAGTATTGGTATAATTTTTTAACTTCCATTTCGTTTAGTAGTATTATAATTTGATTTTCCGTAAAAAAAAATAGCTTCCAAAAATATTCCTTCGAGTCACCTTTAGGATAGGACATCTGCCCATAAAGTGAAAAGTATTTTCTCTTTCTCCCAAAAGTTACACAAGGAGCATACAATGGGTAAATCTTCTCTATGAGGCAAAAAATTCAATTGTATAAGTTCTCCTCGTAGCTTTACCATCAGCGATATTTCGTCTACACTGTTGTCGTCCCGAAAATAATTCAACTCTCCAAATTGTGATTAAGTCGACAATAAACTTCTCTGTGTAGTGATTCCGCTGCGTTGTTCAAAAATTTTTCTCTACATTTTAAATCAACTGATGCTCTAAGCTGATAGAGCACAGATTTCCAACGAACAAAATCAAAACTATCTAGACTCAGGTTTATATCGCACTCCAAAGCCAGGTCCAACCATTCAGAATACCAGCTTGATTTATCTCGTATGACTTGTAGAGCCACTATCTTAGGAAGCCTATGATTTTCCATCTTCATAATCTTTAAAACATAATCTATTTGCATTTTGAGTGTTCGAATAAAGAGAGGTGATAATCCCGTTTCCAACATAACCATGTAGTTTGGCGTATTAGGTGGCAGTCGGAAAATACGCTTTATATAGTATCGCAAGAGCTTCTCTACACTTTCATATTGCTTCGCTCCCCAGATATGTGCTGCATACAATAAAATAGATTCCGATACCGCTTCAAAGACTCTAAATTTACTGCTATGAGCAATACTTTATTATAATACTTTTATTATACCAGTAACTAGCCGTTTATTATTTGTGATAATTTTGAATTTGTCGTTCTATGTTTTCCATGTTTTTTTTTCGAAAAGTTGTAAAATCTTTCAAAACTTAATATGTTATTCCTTGATAATTTGCCATTAATGAGTCGTTAATTAGTTGTGAAAAATTAAATTTTGTCATGCGAGGTTTTCATAAACATATAGCTTATAAACTTTAATTTAATAAAGGGATTGGCATTAGACTTTGGACATAATGTTTGCCAATTATTAGTCCCTTATTAACGATGGTTCTTTTTTTCTGACTCTTTTCAAAAAAATATTTAATCAGATCCTTTTTCTCCTTTCACATTCATGCCAATTCGAAAAGAGTAAGATGCAATGAATAATCGTTTAGTCAGGGAATTATTGACACTCTTTTCTCTTAGTAAATGGTTGTAACATGGAATTTTATATTTTGACAACACTTAAAACATTTCACGTGACAAAATAGCTTTCATTAATTTCAATTTCAATTTTATCTATTTTCATTTCATCTTCTACAATAGACTAAAGACTTTTTGAGCAAAAGTTACATTTAATTAAATTCATTCCCTAAATTCCTTAATTGAATTTTATCACTCACGTGTGTGGTCCATATTTATCCATACAGTTTTTTTTAGTTTATAATGCAAATAAAAATCTTATAGATTCAAATGTTTTTGACTAATATAATACGGTAAAACCCGCTTATGGTTACATGAAGATAGCAGCTAAAAACTATCATTATGACATTGGATTTGCAGGTTCGTTTGCTGTACAAGCAAACAATATACATATAATACAATGATTTAATTTCAACAAGCAATGAAAAAACTATCAAGAGTCTGGTTTCATAGTACATCGGTGATGTTTTATATTCTAGGCCTAAAGGGGTACTTTGATTCGCAGTCATACAAAATATATCCGAGCAAATATAATAAAGGGTTTTCCAAAGCGCTCAGAACGTACTTGTTCAGATGGTGTTCAGAACATACTCGACATGCTCAGACTCTATTCAGAGATCTATTCTGGATTAAAAAAGAAAAACGCATATTCAAGAACAAAATATGTGATTGCAAGCGAGTCTTACTGTATTATAACAATTGAACCTAGTTACATCACATTAAACCGGTGCTGCCAGAATAGAATAAATTTAAGTATAATACAATTTTTTTTTGGGTTGTTTTAGAGGAAAAATATATTTTAAATATAAAAAATGAATCAAAGTTGTGCATTCGTGTTTATCGTAAGAATTCTAGATTTTACATTCAAAGTAATTTAGTCTGAAGTACATCATTTTTTTAAGGGATGGGAAAGAAATTGATTTAAAGTTTTGGAGTGAACTCAGATTTAGTACTTCGATGGCTCCATACCACCGTGAACAATTAAAAATATGCATATGAAATTTTAGTGAAAATAATATTAAATAAAATGCACGACTGGGTCGGACGTACTTGCTCTTATGTTCAAGACAATGCGAGTTTAAGAAAATTGTATATACAAACATGGAAATTATGAGAGAAAAATGTAGAGAAGCATGAAATACGGCACTTAAATTAGCTAAAACTACTCTTTTGACAGTTTGAGGTGAAAAAAAAGTATGCCATCTTAATTCATGATGGAATATGATTGTATGGGAAAAAAAATTTTAAAATCGTTTGAGCGGTTTTTTTTTTAATTAATTTTTTATATATAAAATTCTTAAAAAATTTTTAAGAACAAATTTTGGTATGCAGATTTAAACTATATATTTATGTGTATATGAAAACAAAATTTGAAAAAAAATTGTCAACCCGTTTTTGAGATATCGAATTTTCAAAAAAAAAGTTTGAAACTTTTTTTAAAAATCCAAAAACTTTTTTTTTGAAAATTTTGATATGCAATATTATTTAATCTTATCTTAAATTTGTATATAAGAGAATTCATTTAAATCCGTTAAGCCGATAACGAGAAAACTCAAAATAAAAAAATACGTTCTATGACAGGTACTATACTAATAGTTGCTATGTGTAAAATTTTATAATTTTTGATGGAAGATCGTACTAATTTTAGTATATAAAAAAGTTTAATCAAAATCGTAGGAGTCGTTTTCAAGCAAAAAAATATTTTCCTTTGTGGTTTTTTCACTTTTGTATGGAAGGTACCGTTATTTTTTCATAAATGTAAAATTTTTTCTAAAAATATTTTAGAGAGTACTAAAAAAGTCTTAAATATCGAGTTTCAAAAAAATCTATGATGCCGTTTTCGAAATATTTGATTTTCCAAAAAAAATTTTGAAATACTTTTTAAAAATCCAAAAAATATTTTTTCAAAAATGTTAGTACACAAAACTATTAACATTTTTTGGAAGCTTCTGTATAAAAAAAATAATTGAAATCGGTCATACCATTTTGAAGAAAATAAAAAATTAAAAAAATGGTTCCTTGGGAGGTACCATTAATAACCATTTTTGAAAAATGGTTTTCCACCCAAAGAAAGCCTTTACTAAAATAAATTTATTGAATTTTTTTTAAGAAAAGTTGTCGAGCTGTTTTTGAGAAAAATACGATTATGTAAATTTGCCAAAAAAAAATGTATGACAGGTACCGTTATTTTTGGTTCTAAGAAAAAAATGAAAAAAATGTGTCGGCAGAATCACCAAAAACCACTAAGTACCAAGTTTGAAGAAAATCGATCGAGCCGTTTAGGCTGTAGACGAACAGACAGACAGACAGAATTTTGCCACCCACTTTGTTGGTGTTCTCTATCATCGTAATATCATGTTTGATTGTTATCTCAAAATTTTTTTTTGCACGAATCCAAAACTTGCCTTATATTTAGTACCTACCTATAATCGCAAGTAAAAAAATATTAGGATTTCGATGAAAAAAATTAAAATCCCCAAACAAATTTTGGTGTTGCCAAATGAAATTTCAATTTGCCAAAGTCTAGTTATAACTCATAATAATATTATAATGCTCAACTCTTAGAGTCTTTCAGTCTGGTCTAGAGCCAACTACCAACCTAGAATGCACAACAGTGGAGAGACTTCTAAGTTTGTGGATTGAGGGTTAGATTAACTCCGAAATGAAGCACAAAATACTTAAAATATTGTTTTAATTAGTTTTAGAAACAAATGATTGTCAAGTAGGTAAATGTATGTATGAAGGTATATCTGAATAAATATTTCAACCTGGCAGTTCCAATCCTAAACCTTCGATAAATATAATTGTGTATTCATATTCCTAAGGTCCCAAGGTATATAAGAAGTAAATTTTCTTAATTTAATTACCCAGTTGAAAATTGATCGTAAATCGCAATGAACGTTTCTTGGTTCGTGTTCACAATAATAGTTCCTTTAGTAAGTGGTGGTCTACTGACTTCTCAAACAATAGATTCAGTTACAACGGTAAGATTTTTATGTTTTCTTATAATTTTAAATAGAATATTAGAATATTAAAAATATGATACACATTATTAAGGCCATTCATCATGCTGTTATATAGCAATGATTGAAACTCATAATTTTTTTCTTCAATTTTGAGGCACTAGGAAGCAGAACCTTTAAAGGTGCCAAAAAATTATGAAATTAAAGTATTAGTAACACAGCTGAATTTTATTACGTTATTCGGGCAACTGTTACAATATATTTGGGCCTTGAGCATTCACAGAAAAAATTTCAGCTTTGATAAAATGACGTGTGTCTTTGTCTGGCAGCCCTGGGATCTTACTATATATTATTAATAATTTGAATTTATTTTTCTGCTTTTATCATTAATACCAAAATAAAATCGAGAATGTATACATAAGAAGGTTCTGCAAAATGTCCTTAAAAACAAATACATATAAAAAATTATGCAATTTTACTACAACATCCACACCTGAATACCCTTATTTTATAAATTTCTTTTATTTTTAATTATATTTAAGGAACTCTTGGTAAAACGGCATGGATATCCTTTTGAAAAGCACACTGTTGTAACTGAAGATGGATACATTTTAGAGTTACATAGAATTCCATACTCTGCCCGTGTCAACTCATCGAACCCTCGCCGTCAAGTTGCTTTTTTGATGCATGGTCTTGCAGTTTCTTCAAGTGATTGGGTTATACTCGGACCAGATTCCTCCCTTGCTTACATTCTTTCCGATGCTGGTTTTGATGTTTGGATGGGTAATGCTCGTGGTAACTCCTACTCCAAGAAACATATCAAACACAGTTCTAAATCGCTCAAGTTCTGGAATTTTTCGTGGCATGAAATGTCTTTGATTGATTTGCCAGCCATGATCAATTACATAATTGAGTTAACAGGAGTACAGAAAGTGCGATATTTTGGGCATTCAGAGGGAACTACTAATTATTTGGTTTTGAATTCAATGAAACCTGAGTGGAATGATCGATTTATATCAGCTCATTTGATGGCGCCAGTATGTTTCATTGATCATTCGACGAGTGTATTTTTGAAACTTAATAGCCCACTTGCGGGACAACCCAATGCGCTCAAAGAACTGTCTGGAAGCTTTCAGTTTAAGCCCAGCAAGGAGACAGCACTGGTTCTAAGTAAGCTGGCATGCAATAGAACATTACCAGAAATATACCAGACCCTATGTCAAAATACGCTGTTCAGCATTACTGAATTCAATGAAGACACTGTCAATTATGTGAGTTATAATTTAAATATTGTTATTAAATGAAATTTTAACAGCATTTTATTACTTTTATAGGACGCTATCTCTGATATTATGGCCACAACTCCATCATCTTTATCAACAAATCAATACCTTCACTACTTGCAAGAGTTTAGGTCTGGTTCTTTTCGACAATACGATTATGGAATGGCACGAAATTTAGTACGATATGGATCTATAAGCCCTCCTGATTATGATTTGAAGAATGTCAAGGGGCCCATTTTTATATATTTTGGCAAAGGTGATAAATTTGTCACTAGGACTGATTTAGATCGATTGATAGCAAAATTTCCTAGCTCAACACTAGCAAGATTGTACGTTGTTCCAATACCCAATTTTGATCATTTGGCTTTTCTATACGCTAAGGATCTTAAAACTAAGATTAATAACATTGTGTTGGAAGATACTTTAACGATTAAAGAATAATAATTTATAGTGATTGGTTAATAACGGAAAAATAATATCTCAAGTTTATTTAAGGTTGTTTCAAAATTAATTTAAAACTTTTATTTCAATAAGTTTACTGTTAAGAAGAGAATTTAAAGACCAACACAACAAACAAAAATGAAAATAAGGAAACAAAAAACAGAAACAGACAAAAAGTGAAATTATGACAAATAAAGTAATTTTAAAAGCAAATTTAACTTACTACTAAATCAAATGCCTAAGAACCCATTTTTTTTCTTTTTAATGCATAACTGGGTCGCATGTACTTGTTCCAATATACATACAAAGATAAAATATTTCTTTTTACTTGCGATACACATAGGGACTATAAGGCAAGTTTTGGATTCGTGCAAAAAAAAATTTTGAGATAACAATCAAACATAATATTACGATGATAGAGAAAACCAACAAAGTGGGTGGCACAATTCTGTCTGTATGTCTGTCTGTCTGTCTGTTCGTCTACAGCCTAAACGGCTCGATCAATTTTCATCACACTTGGTACATAGTGGTTTTTGGTGATTATGCCCACACGTTTTTTTCATTTTTTTTTAGAACCAAAACTAACGGTACCTGCCATACAATTTTTCTAAGCAATTTTACATACTCGTATTTATCTCAGAAATGGCTCGACAACTTTTCTTTAAAAAAAATCAATAAATTTATTTTAGTGAAGTCGTCCTTTGGGTGCAAACCCATTTCTCAAAAACGATAACGATACGACTGTTTTCAATTATTTTCTTATACACAAGCTCCCAAAAAATATAAATTGTTTTGTGTACCAAAATTTTTGAAAAAATACTTTTTGGATTTTTAAAAAATGTTTCAAATTTTTTTTTGGACAGTCAAATATTTCGAAAATGTCATCATCGATATTTTTGAAATTCGAAATTTAAGAGTTTTTTAGTACCTACTCTCTAAAATATTTTGATTTTGATTAAACTTTTTTGATAAACTTAGATTAGTACGTTCTACTACCAAACATTATAAAATTTTACACTTTGCAACTATTAATAGTACCTGTCATAGAACATATTTTATTATTTTGAATTTTCGCGTTATCGGCTAAACGGATTTAGATGAATTGTTTATATACAAAGTTCAGATAAGATCAAATAATATTGCATATCAAAATTTTCAAAAAAATAATTTTGGATTTTTTGGAGTCTTAAAATTTTTGTTTGAAAATTCGATGTCTCAAAAACGGGTTGACAATTTTTTTTTCAATTTTTTTTATACACTCATAAATATATACTTCAGATTTGCATACCAAAATTTGTTCTTAAAAATGTTTTGAGAATTTTATGTATACGAAATTAATTGTTTTTTAAAACCGCTGCAACGATTTAAAATATTTTTGCATACAATCATTTTCAATCAAGAATTAAGATGGTATTCTTTTTTTTTTCACCTCAAACTGTCAAAAGAGTTGTTTTATCCAATATAAATGTCGTATTTCATGCTTATCTACATTTTTCTCTCATAATTTCCATGTTTTTATATACAATTTTCTTAAACCCACAGTGTCTTGAACATAAGAGCAAGTACGTGCGACCTAGTATTGCATTTTATTTTTTATATTATAGAAAAATGTTCCAATCTATGAAATTTTCCGTACACATATCCAGTCGAAAAATATAAATAAAATTCCGTCTGGTGATTTCTTGAAACATGCTAAGCAAATTTCAAAAGTTCTTAGAACAGTTCTTAGATCTAAGATTTTGGTTTGTTTAAATAAGTATTTTTAAGAACCAATTTTGGTATACATACATGTATGAATGAAAATTTTAAGAATCTAAAATTTTGCAAATTAAGACTAAACTTACAAAAATATACCTTACTCTCACGTTTCACCCGTTCTTGAAAAAAAAGAATTTTCCAAAAAAATATTTTTATTGTTATTCAGGGTTTAATTATCATTTAGGCAGATACAATTAATTGCAACAGCTAATTCATATTTAAATGACCGACGTTTTGCGTATAGTTAATTTGCAGCTTTCTCAGGAGTTCAATGTATTAAGCTTTGAAATCATTTATTTGTATGACTATATATAGCTGCTATCACTTTATAAAATGAAAAACGTCGAAAAGATATGCAAAAGATGTTGCTTGATTATTATTTACCAAAAAGTATGCAATGTTGATCAGCCAGGCCATTTCAAGTTCTGTCGAAATTCTAAAGTTTTTGATATTTGGTCATTGTATATACACTCTATAGTATTCTCAAGAAATACGATTTTGTAGGTTGACATTTGGTCGATAGGTTCGCTGTGATTGCCTTACCGAGATCTCTTAGTAAAAATAAGGATTATATTTGCACACTAGATGGCCACGAGCTTTTTGGCTTTATGAGAATACTATTTGGCTTCACATTTTCACAGAATGGGAATTGAAATAATAAAAAAATTTCGTTTCACTTGCTCACAGAACCTGTAGAATTGGCCCCCAGTGTTATGCATTGGGAATTTAAATTCTAAGGTTTTCCTGCTCTATTTTTCTATTTTTGCATACTTTGAAAATACACCATATTCAAAATTTTGAATTTCAGAATACTGTGTTGTTTTCCAAAAGCAATAATTACTGTCCATTTATTGTCATTGCTCTTATTAATTTTCAGTCAAGCGCCGATAATATCTGATGGTTTCTAATCTTTTTATTTTCTCAAAAAACAGAAAAATCTTTTTTGTTATTTAAGTGGTGTTGGAGACCTACATCGTGCCTGATCAGGAAACTATTGATTTCTCAGAACTTGGCCTGGGCCAGTAGCGCAACAATCATTGACGGTAAAGAGATCGTGCTGGTCCCGGGCAACTATTTGCGTATCCCTATATACATATATAGGCTAAGATTACAAGTGCGAAAGGCCAAGCTTTCTAGGATAGGTTACGGAATTTAACATTCTGGCATTTTTCGTAACAGAAATCAATTCCGCTAACGAAACTGACATTAAGTACGCCTCGGATATGAAATGATAACACTTAGACTACTTTTGGCTATTGTACCCAGACAAAGGTTGGTTTCTGGAATGTGAAGACGCTTCTTAACAACCAACGGAAGTGAATGTCCTCAAAATGCTACAGATTCCTCGAATTAGAGAAAGAGTTCATGCGATATAAAATGGACATCTTAGGGATTAATGAAGTTAGTTGGTTGGGCTCGGAGCAGTATAAGTCTCCAACTCATAACACTGTACTACTTTACTCCGGAAACGCACTTGGAAGTAATCGCGAATCTGGTGTTTGATTGCTGCTTTGCAAAACAGCTCTCAAGAGCTTAATTTCCTGGTAGCCTTTAGATGACAGGAAAGCTAGTTTCCGGACTAGAGTACTTCGCATCACCATATCATACAGTGTTACGCCCCAACGGAGATTTCTTCTGTCGAGGAGAATTAGGCTTTTTTTTAACCGGCTGAGTTCTGCTTATAATAGAACACGACGCACGTGGAGACATTATAATGGTAATGGGAGACTTGAATGCCAAGGCTGGCAATGACAATGATGGGCTCAGGCATGTTATGGGAAAGCATGGTGTTGGAGACCGCAACGACAGTGACGAACATTTTGTCGATTTTTGTAACGCCAAAATAGGAGGGACCATGTTTGAGCACAAGACGTGCCACAAAATCAGTTGGGTGTCGACGGAAAGAGATGCAACTTTCAACCAAATTCTTCGCTTCGCCATCAGTCCGCGATTTAGAAGCAGTCTCCAAGACGTTTGAAACAGAGGAGGTGCAGATATGGGAATGGACCCGAACCACCATCTGATGGTTGCTACCGTAAGATTACGAACAGCTGCAGTTCGGAAAACCCAAGAAAGCACCCGGATGCCCAAGTTCAATAACTAAGGGGGGCACCTTTAAGGATTGAGAACAATCAGTAGCACGGAACCTACCTCCATCGAAAACCATTGGTGTGCTCTGATAAATATTTTCATATCAGGTGCCGAAAGTTTAGTCGGTCAGTCACAAGGAACAGTGCCTGGCCTTGCAATGAAACTAAGGCTAGGATCGAAGAAAGAAAACAGCTCAAAGCTCGCATTGCAGCAACTCCAGCAGCAGGGAGAAACAAGCTAGAGTCTGTATATCATATTAAGATGAGAGAAGTTTACCGTAGCGTGCATTTAGGTGTGACAGTTTAGGTGTGTGTGACAGTAGGTGTGACAGTAGGACCTTCTACAGAATTACCAAAGAGCTTACAGGTGTGCAACACGGCTGTAGCCAGGCCTACGCTAGGGTGAGCTCAGCTCACCCAAAAAAATTTTGAGCTCACCCAAAAAATTTTAAGATTTTGCATTTTTCTAACTTGAGTCACAAAAATATGCAAAAATCAAAATTAAGGAAGCAAACTAAAAAAAAATTGCCATGGTGCATAGTTTTCAACTTTATTCCTCTGTTTGATGAATGTGAAGTAAAATCTTTAAATAAATTTATATCACATCGAATTTTTGTGGTTTCGCAAACTAAATAATTAATAGCCTATCACTCTGTGCTGTGAATAAGTATAAGAAAATTGGCACTGAACAAACAATTACATATTTACATTTTGTTTTACTTTCAACCACTTAAGTGCATTATGGGTGGCTTATGAAACTGACGTTCGGAAAGCTACTTTTGGTCGCTTTTGACATAAGCTTCCGACAGGTTCCGCCTATTATAGCTCTACCTTTATGTTCAGAAGAATTATATCTCCAAATGTTGAATGCGGCAAATGACATAATGCTGTTGAATATGTGTCAGCCTGAAAGCCACAGGTTTGGTAATCAAAAAATTAACAGGTATAGAAGAAAACTTCAAATGTTCATTTCTATTCAAAGTATTTTTTCGACAGATTATCCCTAGTTTTTGAGACCTTTTATGATGATGATTGCTACATTAGGTGGCAGCACATCTTACATCTATTAAACGAGTCATTATTTCAGCACTTTCACGAATACAACTTTAAGATGGTCATAAGTAACCAATTAGAGGCTTTGCTGTCTTTATTTTCTTGGATTCCAAAAGACACGATTGAATTTATAAGAAAAAGATGATATTTTGGTTAAATTTGCCGAAAAAAACCCCAAGGAGCCCAAATTATTCATCTTTTTCATATACTTTTTGCTTTTGTTTTTTTTATTTAATGCAAATTTCAAATCAGGGTCATTTAATATTGTTTTAAGAAAAATTTTGTCTCTTATAATTTTGTTAAAAAATGTCAGCTCACCCAAAACTACCTAGAGCTCACCCATATGTTTGATCCTGGCTACGGCCGTGGTGTGCAATGCTTTAAACAGCACCTGGTAAAGGACAAAGATGGATCACTGTTAGTTAAGGATTAGAACCAGCTCAAAAGATGAAAGGAACACTGATGACGCCTAAGTTTCTTTATTCAAAAGAAATTAGTAAAAAAAGTAACTTTTAAAAATATAAAATAAAAATGCAACCACTTGTAATGAAATCTGATAAAAGTGTATTTTTGGTCATAAGACTTGGTGTATATGCGATTAGTACCTACATCAATTTCATTAATTCCTGGACAGTTGTGGAAGATAATTCAATTGTGGACTGTATTCATTTCTATATGAAAGGTATGTTTGTGTTGATTATCTATTGATAAACTTCCTTCAGAATTCGGTTGAATTTGTTGCGTGTACTTTCGTACATTCTCCCCCCACAGTGAAATAATGCATGTAATTTCTGCTCAATCAAATGTCTTGTGTAAACTATGTAAATGAAGCATCTTGGCATCACCGTTCTTGTTCTCATCCTTTCGCACTGTGTTACTGGCATGATCGGCTAATGGCTCGTTTTTATCCTCTTCACCCTCTTATCTCATTTTCAATAATAATTGTCAATTATTTGTTTACATGAAAAGAGATAAGGCATATTAGTAAAAGTAATTTGATAAGATAATAGGTGTGTTCCTTGCCGACTTTCAAACAGTTTGAAACCGCCAGATTTAGTCCGAAGTCGTTCCACACTTGAAAAAATGTACTGGTCCGCACCAAATCTGGCGGTCTGAAACTGTTTGAAACTGTTTGGGACTAAACCAAGGAACAGGGTTAATAATAAAACAGAAAAGGTCAATACGATATGATAAGACAAGAGAACAGAACATAGACATGGCAAAGGGCTGAATTTCTGGGTTTTGTTTCTCGTTTCTGCTCGTGTCCATCAATGAAGTGCAAGCGCGTAATTGAAAGTACGGCAGATAAAGTTCACACTAGAGTTGCAGTTATCCGTGTTGTCTTCATTGTTTTTCATTGTATCCCATTAAGTTTTTATTATTGTGGGTGCATCTTGGCTTTAAACGTGTTCGGTGTCGGTGGCAATTTTTTGTTTTATAAAATTTTAATTAATTATATAATTAAATTAAACACCTGTGACGTTCGTAGAAATGATTAAATTCGGTGTTAAATGATGAATGACTTTATGGGCGAAGTGAGCGCGCGCGTATTTGAATATTAATTTGTTCGCGATCGCGATGTGTGCCAGAATTGTATGTGTGTTTTTATTTGTTTTAATTATTACATTAAATTATTATTAATAAAATTAAATAAAATGATCGGCTCTCGTTGCCGTTATTATCTACTATGTATATTTTTATCGCAGTATATTCATCATCATCAAGTCCTGTAACCCCGGTTGGGGCATAGGGCGCCAACAAATCGTTTCCATCCTTCTCGGTCTGCAGATAGATATTTTAACTGTGGCCACGTCTTTCTCTGGGAGTCTGCTTCTGCTAGAACAGTTGATTTCCATGTTGTTCTTGGTCTTCCAACCCGCCGTGCACCCTGAGGATTCCATTCAAAAGACTGCTTTGCAATTTCATCGTTTGGTTTCCTCAGTGTGTGACCAATCCATTGCCATTTACGCTTTCTTATGTCAACGTCCAGCCGCTCCTGGCTTGTCCTGCGCCACAATTCCTCGTTTGATATAATTTGTGGCCAGCGAATTTTTAGAATATGGCGTAGACAACGGTTCACAAAAGCCTGCAATTTCTTTGAGATGGTAGTCGTGACTTTCCAGGTTTCGCAAGCATATAACAGCACGGATTTGACATTGGATTCGAAGAATCTCAACTTTGTGCGCAAGGAGATTTGACATGAGTTCCAAATTTGGGAGAGAGAACCGAAGGCTGCGCGAGCTTTATTTATTCTACTCGCAGTATATTATGTAGACAAAATTCGGCTTCATTTGCTTTATGTATAAATAATTATATAAAGTTTATATTATGTACTTTAGTACATATAACCAAAAGGTTTTTCCAGTTGGAATGGTGTTGTTCGAGTTCAAATAATTAAACTCATCGGTTTTGTTTACTTTTAATTTGAGTAAAGTTGAAAGTGATAAAAATTAAAAGAATTTAAATTTATTAAATTTGTGAAATGTTGTATATTTCATTATTGATTACATGTAGTTATTCTTTTAAACAATCAAACTGTGCGGTGTTTTAAAATATGTTATTTGATAAGATTAGTGAATAGAATATTGTCTCCGACAACATTTTTCAAATAATAAAGTCAGTGTGGCGCGTGCGGTGCGGTGCAGCGGCATCGGTGCGATGCATTATGTATTTGAATAGCTTGTTTTTGAAGGCAAATAATTTATATTCATATCTTTATAAAATTTGTGTGCAAGGTATGTATATTCATATATTTCATTTTGTTTAGCGTGATTAAATATAATTATTTTATATGAAACCAGTGCGGTGTATTTATATAACTATTTTTAATTTTTTTTTTATTAATCTTATGCAGTGTTGTAATTGTTATTGCTTTAATTCTTGAATTATTATCTTCGGAGAATTTTTGTAGTCAAATTCGTGATTTGTCTTCGTCGAATTTCAATGACGTTTGATAGGTTGCTTTCATATTGTGCTTTAATTTAATAAAAATTCGGTTTTGATATTGTATACCTACACGTAGCTTATCTTATTCGATGTTTTGCGGACGGGTTTTGACATTTTGTATGTGCTTTGTTGTGAATACATTTTTTGTGTTATTGTTGATTTCAATCCTACTTGAATTTCATCTCCACGATGCGTTTTGACATTGGATGAGCTGAGTGTCGTATTTGTTGATATTATTTTTTTTTGTGGATTGTAATTTACTTTCAATTTGATGTTAAAGTGCTAATTGATTGCATGTTGTGTTCCAGTACAATCTTATAACAATTCAAATTTTGTATTGCATGTGGTGTAGCAGTGCAAGCTTTGAGTTAAAATATTTATTCATAATTTTCTGCAAGTATTGTCACTGTGCAGTTTTTTTTTCATATTTTAATAAAATTATTAAAAATACTATGTGGTGCAATTTGAACTATATTATGAAAAAAATATAATTAAAATTTAGTTTTATTTCGAAAATGATTTGCATGTATTGTTGCAGTGCAATTTCATTTGAAATTCGAAAGTTTACTACATGCGTCGTAGCAGTAGGTACAGAATACAATTCAATTGAATACGGTGTAATTAAAATTAAAATTTACTAATTAGTTCCTAATTATTTATAATTTTGAAAGTGTTATTGCTATTCAAATAAATTATAGTGAAATAAATTATTATAAATTGATGATTTGATGCGTTTTTTAATCGTAGAATTATCTGAATTGATTGAGTGCTTGATTTTGTGATGGAATCTTTTCAATTATTGATGGATATTGTTTCCGACTTTTTTGTGGCTGATAGTTTTGTCTTTTATATTTTGGAGATTTAATGGCAGAGATGGTTTGTGGAAGTATGTATGTAGCTCATCCTTCATGAATATAATTCTCTATTCCATTGGTTGAATTTCATTCGTGACCATTCCGTTCGGTACTGCTTTGACGACAGTGGGATGGCTTAGTGGCTTTATAAAATTTTGCCGTGATTGTATTATATAGCTACAAAAGATAGCGATGACTTGAACAACTTTGGGAAGTCTCGAAAAGTTGTTGGTACGCTGCCAGATACTGTCACTATCACTCAATTTCATGGTAAGTACATTAACTGTGCGATTCTCCTCTTCGGTGTCGCTTTTGATGGGTTGATGTGGAACATGGAATTCCCATTGAGGCCATACAAGCTTTGAACCAATCGATTGTGCTTCTAGTGATGCCTGTTCCGATGGATAGATACCACTGACCACCAGATCGGCTGGGTTATGAAGCGGTGCCACAACTCCCCAGCAATCGATCTCTACTAACAACCATGAAAACTCTAGTCCACTCGGCCATGCTTCCAATAACTCCTCTTCCGATAAGTAGACACAACTGGACAACAGATCGGCTGGGTTATGACGCGTTGCGACAACTCCCCAGCAATCGATCCCCTCTAACCGCTGGAATTCTGACTTGCGTTTGGAAACGAATGGGGTCCATTTTGCAGAAGTGGTTTGTATCCAGGATAATGCTGTCATTGAAGTGATGTTGCCATCGCTTTTCTTCTTACACGTCTGGGGCCACCATGTAATGCCAAGCCGTTCGATCATTGAAGGTTCTCGATGAGAAGCAGCAAAATCTCGCTTGAGTGCTGGTGCAATCGGTTCATACCAATGTTTTGCCATGATCATCGAAGGTTTTGCGATTAAGATCGGTGGTTTTGTGTTTTCTTCTGTAGAAGTTGAGCCTTTGATCAGGTCATCAACGTTCATGTCCGTACGGACAATCTTCGCCTCCTCCGAAAAATGTTCGCTTTCCATGTCAGCCACTTGAAAGATGGAAGTGGAATAACTGTCACTTCCCAATAATTCGACTGCAGATTGGGGTGGAGCACCCGTGGTTTTCGTATCTGCTATGATAAGCGAGGATTTTTGAATTGTTTCAAACAACTCGGCATAGTATTCAATGTTTACTTCGGATATTTCCTCATATACAATGAACAGTTCCTCCTTACTCAAATATGGTTCCAATTTTCCGCCACCAACAATTGCCTCGTGGTACTTTTTCGAAGTTACCATGTCTTCCTCTAGTTTGCTCAAAAGGGTTGAAGCATACGTTAGTATTCTTCGATCTTTCGGAACATTTTTGAACCTATCGAGATCCTCAATCAGCTTTTTTAAAATGCGTTTTTGAAGCTCACCGAATTCGCTTTCAGCCATCATTAGAATTTATATTTCAATACAACAAATAAGACAAGTTTACAACACTGAATAAGGTAAACTTACTGCTTTGTCTGCAACTGCTGCCGTCTTGATGGTGAAACGCTGAATGAAAGAGTCTCCTCTGAACTTAAGGGTGTATTTAGATTTTAGGTAAATTAAGTTTATTTTGTAAGGAATATTTCCGTAAATCACTGATTTAACCTGATTTCGTTCATACAAAGTTTAAGCTCCGTGAATCTTTTTGATGAATCGTAGATTCGATCTTTTTTTTTAATGAAATGTTTTGCACACACACGGCACACACTTTCTTAATATTGTCTATTGTTCGTATAATGTTTATATAGTTTGTAAAAACTAGTTCGAAAAAAAAGGCTTGAAAGACCAAATGTTCTCGACAAGAATTTTATTTAAAAATTAGAAAAAAAAGAGATATAAAACTTTCATTGAAAAGTTATATGACCAATTTGATATATGTTGTAGGTTAGTATTCTTCGATATATAAAACTTTCAGTGAAATAAAACACAACCATTTGTTTGAAAATCTGATAGAATTGTATTTTTGGTCATAAGACTTGGTGTATATGCGATTAGTACATCAATTTCATTAATTCCTGGACAGTTGTGGAAGATAATTCAATTGTGGACTGTATTCATTTCTATATGAAAGGTATGTTTGTGTTGATTATCGTATTGATAAACTTCCTTCAGAATTCGGTTGAATTTGTTGCGTGTACTTTCGTACAAACACTTTTCTGCGGCTTTAAATCGCGTTTTCACCAGCGAAGTCAATCCAACACACAATGACCCGTCCGTAGTAACAAATTCCCGAATACACACTGTATCCCTCAGAAGAGAATAAAGATTAGCCGCAATCAGAGCACTGAAGAACAACAGAGCGGTTGGACTTGACAGTATTCCCGCAGAGCTCTAACGAGCAGCGCCAACAACATCAAGTGAGTATTTGCACCCACCCAATAAGAGAGCTTGGGAAACAGAAAGCTTCCCTGAGGAGTGGAAAAAGGGAATAATTAACAAGCTACCCAAAAAAAAAGAAACCTTATGCAGTGCAAAAACTGGAGAGGAATTTGTGTACTGCCTGCTGTAACCAAAGAGATAGCAAAAATCGTCCTCGAGCGTATCTCAAATTGAGGATCAGAAAAACCATTGAATTTATAATACGCTAACGTAAGTGGCCGTGGATTGGACATACGCTTCGAAAAAGTCAAGAGTGCATTGCGAGTCAAATGATGCAATGGAACCCTCTCACGCAGCTAGGAAGAGGAGTGGGCCGTCCTAGGAGTACTTAGTCTCGAAGAATGGTCGTATAGGAATCAGCACAACTGGGGAAGAGTTGGAGAGAGCTGAGGTACATCTTAAGAAACCATGCACGATGGCGCGTAGGAGTAGTGGAGGCCCTATACCCCGCAAGGGGAACCTCACGGAAGTAAAAGGTCCGATATAAAGTGTTACCACTCATCGATATAAAGTGACCTATTTTTTTGATCAGTCGGGTGATCTGACCAGGTTATGGAGTGGACGACCAAGTTTTTTCAATTTCACCTCGGAAGACCTAATGCCACGTAACACAATTTTGCTGAATGTCGATGGGTGGTAGTTTTGTACTGCCGCCTCCCAGTCTAGTACGTTGATGACATAATTAGCTCTCAAAAAAATATACAAAAGTAAAATTAAATATTAGAGTTTTAAAATTAAAAAACTATTAATTCCCAATTAGGAAGAGAATAGATTGAAAAAACGAAATGTTTACCACGACACTATTCAAAATTGAATAAATAGCAATGAGCTGTCTCGCGAAATGTCAGGCCAATTGAATAAACATAAAAACCCTGTTTTCACGTGAGTATATAGGCAGCTCCATAAATTTTTAAAACAAACAATAACAAAGACTAATTTTATTCAATTTTTGTTTTTTTGTACAAACAATATAAATGTATTTATAATCCCTTCGATCGCTTTGCATAAAAATATTGAACAAATAACATGATTGGTAGCCGTGTTTTTGTGAGAGTGTATAGGCGCCGGCTTAGCAATTTTATAAACAAACAATACAAACAAACGAGTACAAATTAGTTGATATTGTTCATCATAATTTTTCACTGTTGCCCAGTGTTATTGACTATTTGTGATGAATTATTATTTTTAGTGAAAACCTATTCGCATAAGACATTTTTTCCTGTTAAATTTCAATCCCGTACAAAATGTTCTCCAAAATTTATCAAAACTTAAATTTAGTCATGCATTTTACCTGAAAGGTACGCAATTTTAGCTATCAAATTTTCTTTTTTACTGTACAGGACCTATTTCCCTCTATCTGTCAAAATTAAGGTCATGAAATATTAATTGCTGGACACATTTTTTTTGAGCTAAAATTAATGTGAACTTAACTTAACTTAACTTAACTTAACTTAACTTAACTTAACTTAACTTAACTTAACTTAACTTAACTTAACTTAACTTAACTTAACTTAACTTAACTTAACTTAACTTAACTTAACTTAACTTAACTTAACTTAACTTAACTTAACTTAACTTAACTTAACTTAACTTAACTTAACTTAACTTAACTTAACTTAACTTAACTTAACTTAACTTAACTTAACTTAACTTAACTTAACTTAACTTAACTTAACTTAACTTAACTTAACTTAACTTAACTTAACTTAACTTAACTTAACTTAACTTAACTTAACTTAACTTAACTTAACTTAACTTAACTTAACTTAACTTAACTTAACTTAACTTAACTTAACTTAACTTAACTTAACTTAACTTAACTTAACTTAACTTAACTTAACTTAACTTAACTTAACTTAACTTAACTTAACTTAACTTAACTTAACTTAACTTAACTTAACTTAACTTAACTTAACTTAACTTAACTTAACTTAACTTAACTTAACTTAACTTAACTTAACTTAACTTAACTTAACTTAACTTAACTTAACTTAACTTAACTTAACTTAACTTAACTTAACTTAACTTAACTTAACTTAACTTAACTTAACTTAACTTAATGTGAAGGACTTTTTGCATTAAGAGGCCATCCACAAGAAAATTCAAAGCTTGAGTTCTAGAGTGGCTTATCTGATCACTTATAACAGTATTTTGAAGAATCATTAATACAAAATCAAAAACCTTTTATTTTGTTTTATCATATTGCAAATAAAAATCAAAATTATGTTCATTTATTTGTGTTTAAAAATAATCTTCTCCTTATTTTTGCTATACTGCTAAATAATGAGAAATGCAGTAAGGTCACCATAGCTCTCATTGCCTCATTTTAGATCTCATTACTTTTTATGGCTGACTTTTTACAAAGGCTATAAATAAGGCTTTTTCCCTCCTTATATGTTCTTCAAGCTCTATCGTTCTACCAGTTTTCACAGTTCTACAAAAATAATTTGAAGTGCACTATGCAATTGATATAATTTTTTATTATTCTGAATCGCTCGTGCAGGGAAAGTGTTATAGCCCAATAAAGGTGTTAAGGCGCAGTGCAACAGTACAGACATCTCAAGACCACTTTGAGATCTCAAGACCGTTAGTGGACTTCAAGACCGTTCAGGGATTTCAAGACCATTCAGAATCCCAAGACCGCTCAGAAATCTCGAGGCCGCTCAGAAATCTCAAGGCCGTTCAGAATCTCAAGGCCATTCCATAAATCGCAAGACTGCTCAGAACCTTTCTAAGGGCCTTACAGAATCCCGTCTGAATGTTCCGCATACGCCACGCGTGCCACCGCACCGCAATACACCCAACTTTTTTATTATTTCAAAATAAAATATTCCACATACGCCATAGTGACTATATTCTATTGTTTCATTGTGTTTATTAACTTTACCTGAATTTTATATATATTTGAGCCTGTGAGTGCAAAAGTGGTGTAGCCCACTTTTTTTATCATATTTTTCATCTTTAATCGATCTTAAATACTATTTCATTTGAAAGCTTAGATATTTTAGAATTTAAAATTTTGGCTTTGATAATTTTTGTTGCACAAATGACAAAATATTAAAAATGCCATAAAAAGGGTTACACCACTTTTGCGCTCAATGCCTCATATATGTACTATACGGCCATTCCAAAGTAACGGAGAAGACAATCGGAAGCTTGTGGTAAGGTTTTTCTTGTTAGGTTAGGTTAGGTAAGAAGGGGTGGTGATATAGTGGCCCCCATCACTTCACTCGGATCTCAATGGATCAATTGCGCTCTCCGGGATATGTGAGATGAAGGTAAAGGAAGGGTAAGGGGAGGAAGTTAGTGGAAGTTTACGAAGGGGGTTTTTCCCTGAACCATCCTGAATTCTGAATGAATTTAAGGATGCTTTTTAGTCGGTCAAGGATCCTTAGGTATCAGTCCCCAAAAAAATTGAACTCTTTATTTGATGTTTGGAGATCACGCATCACAATTTTCTGTTTTTCAAACCATGAAACATTAACATTTCGATTATTTGGCACAGTTCAATATTTACAATAGTTCTTTTTATTTTTTATATTTGGATGTGCCTAAATGATCTTCAAATGAAGGAAATAAAATTTCCTAATTTTTTCAGATATTAATTTTTACTCTCTACCTATAGTTAATTTGATTGCCTACTTTTTTTTTTGATTACCCGGTGATTCACTTAAAATCTTCCAAATTTTCATGCCATAGGTTGAGAGTAGACAAGAAAATAATCCTACGGGAGAGGATAGTTACGTATATTTAACCCGGCTTTGACAGAAAGGACTATTTTATAAAATCAATACTTAAAATAGACAAAAAAATATTAAAAAAACGGTACACTTACAGAATTGTTTGATAGTTTTTTGGATGAAGAGTTTTAGCAACATTTTCTGTTGACCGTTTTTTAACGACCACCCTTAAATACAAATGTATACAAATGAACTGTTTGTAAATAGAATTTATTTAATTTGTATATATTATATGTTAACTATTAGGCATATAGGTTTACTTTTTTACTTTAATAATTATTTTTTTTATGTATATAAAGTTAGCAGGACACATTTGGAAATTCAGGTTAAAGAGTATCCTATTATTAGTTGCTACTTAATTGCGAATTAGATACGCAAACAAAAATTTATTGCATTTTTGGTTTGCGAAAAAATGGATGTCCTGCTAACTTCATATGAACTTACAAGGACAACTTTCTCAAAAAAGGAGATAATCGAGCTGAAAAAAGTTGGTTATTGAGAACTAATTAATTGCGAATTAGTTACGCAAAAAAAAATGTATTGCATTTTTGGTTTGTGAAAAAATGGGTGTCATATGAATTTAGCAGGACACCCATTTTTTCGCAAACCAAAAATGTTCTTTTTTGTGTAACTAATTCGCAATTAATTAGTTCTCAATAAACAACTTTTTCAGATGGATTACCTTCTTTTTTGAGAAAGTTGTTCTGCTGAGTTCATATGAAGTTAGCAGGACACTCATTTTTTCGCAAACTAATAATGCAATATTTTTTTTTTTTTTTTTAATAGACTAATTCGCAATTAATTAGTACTCAATAACCAACTTTTTTCAGCTTGATTATTTCGCAATTAAGTAGCAACTAATGATAGGATAGTTTTTAACCTGCATTTCTAAAAGTGACCTGCTAACTTTATATACATATTTTCTTTAATAATAATAACAGTCCGGGGTGGAATAGGACATCAACCAATTAAAGCGAAGCAACTTTTATGGTGACGAATACCATCAATTACAACAATAATTTTACTTTCTAAGAACGTAAGATGTTTTGCTATTTGTTTTTTTTTTTATTCACTTTTTGTTTTGGGAGCAAATAATGAAAAAGTATTCATAATCACTTGTGTTTATTATTTTCTGGCGTTTATAATTGTTTGCTTAGCTGTTTATTCATTTTATCACCGAAACACTGCTACATACATATGAGCACATGATTTAAGCAACTATTTATTCATATATATATTTCGGGTGGTGGGTTTTTTGAATTTTTATATTTGGATGAGCCTAACACAGTTCGAAATGAAAAAAAAAAATCCTAATTTTTTCAAATTTTTATTTTAATCTCTTATAGTCGCTCTAGGGGTTAATTAAAGTGCCTATTTTTGTTTTCATACAAAGTGAGGGTGGAAATATTTCCTCCCGCTTAGAGGGGAGGGGCAATTTTATTACAAAATTACATAAATAGAAAAAATATTAAAAAAAACACCGGCAACACTTAGAGTATTTTTTATAGATTTTTGGAAAGCAAAAAATCCATTCTTATGGTAAATAAAGTTCAGTAGGTTCAACAAAAAACTATTTTCAAACTTAAAATTTTGAGATAAAAAATTATTTTTCCAGCAAAATATTGAATTTGAACCAATTTTTTGTCAAAAGTCTTCATTAGAAAAACTTCAATTTAAAATAGACCATAAGAATGGGCTTCTGGGTTCCCAAAAAGCTACAAAACCATATTTTAAGTGTTACCGTTGTTTTTAGCTATTATTTGTTTTATATAATGGCCCCTCCTGTCCAAGTGAGAGGGGATTTAACCCCCCTCCTGTGGAATTTTTTTCTTGTCTACTTCTAACCTACATGCTAGATACGAATCACCTATTCCTATACCCCTACAGCGACTATAGGGGATGAAAAGAAAAATCTGCAAAAATTAGGGATTTTTGTCTTCATTTCGAGCTGATTCAGGCCCATCCAAGATGACCTAATCTAATTTTATTACATGCATATATTTGCTCGAAAGCAAATACAGCGATTACCTGCACTGAATGTACCGGATACACCAAGTACAACGATCCAACAGAGAACTGGCCCAAGTGGTGATCATATCTGGAAATCCAGCTCCACAGCTACGTAATAGCTTATTGCTCCCCACAACATTTACACCACCTCTTTTGCTGTACCGCCTTTTTTACGGAGAACTTTGAGTTTGAAGCAGCAAGCAGTATCGCTCGCCTTTCCTGACATTTTGTTGCTTTGCTGACTCTTCCTTTGCGGTTTTTTCCATACTACTCCGGGTCCTTGAGATATCAGTATACAACAGTGGCACCTCCTCCACTCTTGCTGGCTATGGAACGGATGGATTTTCATTGTTCCCGGTAAGCTCGAATTACGGCTTATTTCTTCCTTGGTTAATGTCTTTCCTTTACCCATAGTTGCATGAACTTATTTCTTGAACTAAGCTTCTTAACTCAAAGTACCCTTTTATTTGATTTGAAAAATGGTAACAGGTGAATTTAACTGAGCTGTACATGTGTTTTTAAGAGTTCAGTACTCTATTATTTTCTACCCAATTTCTTCTATGTTTTTGAACTTGAAACTAAAGGAGGTTATTCAAATTTTTTATTTTGATACTTTGGTAGAATTTTTCAAAAAAACCGATGAACGGAGATATTTTCCATTTGTGAGAGAAAAAAACCATTGCGTGTACTTTTTAAAGTTTTCTTTTGTGGTCAATAAAAATATTTAAAATCCTTTAAACAATTTAAAAATCAAAGCTCTGAGGAATGGTTTCTATTTTTGTTGTCTTGTTTAGTGCTTAGTTAAAATTAAAAACATTCACATCGAATGAAATGTGCATTTTGGATAAAATTCGCCCTTAAAAAGCCTTAGAAAATTTCCGCTCGAAAAAGTAAACAATCTCGAAACAGTGAAAAAGCCTGGTTTTTATTATTTCACTATATCGAACGTCTACTGTAAATGCGATTTTTTTTAAGTTGATTTTTCTTGAAAATTAAAATTTAATTTCTCAAAAAAATTTCACAACAAAAACTTGATTTAAAAATCAGATAAGAGATTGGAATATTAGCTCTCAAAAAAATTTACTATTTTGTTTGTTCACGAGATATTTGATATTACGCGTTTTCCAAAATGTCGGCTGACAATCGCATCCCTCCGTCCAGCCAACTTGGATTTACATTCGGAGGACACCCCTGATATTCTATCAAGAAAATCAGTTCAGTTATTATTTGCAAAAAAAAAGTACCCGGCTATTGGCCTATATATAAAAAATTAATCTCAATCCGCTCAGCCAGAACCTACTGAAAAAAAATCAAAATAAAAAGAACTATTCTATGGAAGGTACTATAATAAAAGCTGTTTAGTGCAAATTTTTATAATTTTTTCTAGCAGACCGCACTAATTTGAGCATTAATGTTTAAATGTTTGATCAAAATTGTAATAGCTGTTTTTGAAAAAAAATATTTTCCTTAACGTTTTAGAGTTATAAAAACCCTTATGTACCAAGTTTCCAAGAAAGTCTATCATGCCATTTTCGAGATTCAGAAAAATTGAGATTTTTTTTTTTTTTAATTCTAGAATACAATAGCTATAGGTTCTATTTATATTTATTAAGCTTCTGTATAAGAAAATTAAAAAAAAAAACAGTCATACAGTTTTGAAGAAAATCGAAAATAAGAAAATGATTTTTAACCTAATAACCATTTTTTGAACAATGGTTTCTTCTTGATTTTTTTTTAGGGAAAAATTGTGGAGCTATTTTTGAGAAAAATACATATTATGTAAATACGCAAAAAAAATATGTGGCATGTAACTTTATTTTTGTCAAGGAAAATGCAGAAAACATGGGGTAAGAAAACAGTTTGTGCCAAGCTTGAAGAAAATCAATCTAAAATCATCCGCTAGCAGCTTATATTTTTGTATTTGCAATATGGTAGGTACGTCTGAATAGCTGTCACAACACGAAAGTGAATTTAATGAAAGTTTAAAGTAGAAATAAACCATAATTATTAGCAAAAACTAAGTAATGCTCAAGTAAAATGGACAATTTAACTCTATATTTATATTTTTTCTTTATTTGCCATTTTTAGATACGAAAATTGATTTTCCAGCTTTAAAACAAAAAGAAGGTGAAGGGGTTTATTGTGTTGGTAGACTACGGTAAAAGTAAAAAGTTGTCGTTTAGTCTGCTACCACACTAAGAATTTTTAGCCGACACTTTTAAATGTGAAAGAAGTTGAAATCAGATGTATGTTTTTTTTTTTTTTTATTATGCACTCATTTAATTAAAAAAAAGTCATAACTTAAAAGTCGTCGAATAATAGCAGACTTATGAGGTGCCCTGACAGACATAAGGCCAAGTGACTAAAGGCTTAATTTAAAATTTTGGCCTTATGTGACTTTGTAAAAGCGACATAATGTCTTTAAACCCAGATTCTTTAAATCCAAAAGATACTTTGCATACACCCACCCCAAATCCTAAAGTGAGCCCAAGCAGGGGGATTGCATACATAGCTCACTGTTTATTGTTTGTGAAATATAAAAATTTGCGAATAAAATAAAAGGTATGTATGGGAGCATGCTGCCCTCTGCAACCCCATGCTTGGGCTCGCCATAGGATTTGGGGGGTGCAAGGTTAGGTGTATGCAAAGTTTCTGGATCTGGATTTAAAGACACTTTGAATTTATCCTATTTATGTATTGTATATACCTTTCAATAATTATTGTAACTTAATCATTTTGAAATCTTTAAATTGAAGAGTAAGCATACATGAAGAGGGGCTTCTCTGTCTCTCGCACATACTTAATTGAAAACTTTTTTTGTCTTTGAAACGAAGTTTTTCTGCACTCATCTTTTATTTCATTGTTTTCATATTTCTTATAATGAAAATAAAAACAGATATGCTAGTTTTAAAAGTGACACAATGGTACAGGTAAGGTAGTATACAAACAAAAATTAGTAACATCATGAAACTTGGCGAAAACATGTTTCATGTGCCATGAGAATGAAATATCAAAAGAGTCTATAAGAATATTTCACATGAAAGGGTGTTTTTTTAGGGGGAGAGGGGGGAAGTTGTGGTGTATCAAACAGAATAACTAACCTTGCTGCAACCTAAGCATATGACACATGTTTGTAAGGTAGTTTTGAATCCTGAAATAAATAACACCCAAGCCAAGTCGATACGGCCTCCGTGAAAAAAGTTATTGTAATTTGTATGTAAAGATGACTATATTTTCAGCATAAAAGTAAAATATTACCGAAAACGAGTTGCAAATAATGGCCCGTCGATGAAACTTGGTATAAATGGTTCATTTGCCATGAAAAGCAATAATAAGGTTTTGGTGTTATTTGATTCAGCATTCAAAACTACCTTAAAAACATGTGTTATATGCTTAGGTTGCAGCAAGGCTAATTTTCTGTTTGATACACCACAGCTTCCCCCTCAAAAGAACACCCTTCCATGTGAAATATTTTTATAGACTCTTTTGATTTTCATTCTCATGGCACATGAAAGTTTCGAGGTGGTACCAACTTTTTTGTTTTATTTATCCTATTTTACCTGCGTACTACAAGGATAAATTTGCCTTATGTCACTTTGCAAAATTGACACTAGGCCAACTTTTCGAATTTGGCCTTATGTCACTTTTTTTAAGTGACATTTGGCCAAATACACTACTCAACCAAATTAAAGGAACAAATTTGTTTTCAATTTTTTTTTTTGTGTGTTTTTTGAAGAGCTGTATCTTTGTGGCTTTTTACAGCTTTACGTTTTTTGTTTTGAGATTTGCTTGCAAAATTTTTTTTTTTAAGTACCGTTATTGCGTTATTGCCAATAATGAGACGAGACAAGAAAATTATTTTTTAATTTTTTTTTGAAGGTCCTCATTTCTATGGATATTTTTTTTTTTTTTTGAGTCAATCAAATGTAGTGATCAGATACTTTGTTTATTCAGCTTCAATTTACTTTTTGCTTGCGATTATAGGTACTATAAGGCAAGTTTTGGACTCGTGCAAAAAAAAAAATTTGAGATAACAATCAATCATGATATTACGATGAAGTGGGTGGCACAATTCTGTCTGTCTGTCTGTTCGTCTAAACTCTAAAGCCTAAACGGCTCGATCGATTTTCTTCAAAATCGGTACATAGTGGTTTTTCGTGATTATGCTCACACGTTTTTTTCATTTTTTTCTTAGAACCAAAAATAACGGTTCCTGCCATACGATTCTTTTTGGCAATTTAACATAATCGTATTTTTCTCAAAAACGGTTCGACAGCTGTTCTTAAAAAAAAATCAATAAAATTTATTTTAGTAAAGAATTTCTTTGGGTGGAAAACCATTTTTCAAAAATGGTTATTAATGGTACCTCCAAAAGAACCATTTTTGTAATTTTTGATTTTCTTCAAAACGGTTTCCGGTAACCAGTAACCGATTTCAATTATTTTTTTTATACAGAAGCTACCAAAAAATGTAAATAGTTTTGTGTACCAAAATTTTTGAAAAAATATTTTTTGGATTATTAAATACTCTTCAAAAATTTTTTTGGCGAATCAAATATTTCGAAAACGACATGATCGATTTTTTTGAAACTCGATATTTTTGACTTTTTTAGTAGGTACTTTCTAAAATATTTTTATAAAAAATTTTACATTTATGAAAAAATAATGGTACCTTCCATACAAAAGTTAAAAAACCGCAAAGGAAAATATTTGTTTGCCTAAAAACGACTCCTACGATTTTGATTAAGCTTTTTCCATAAACTAAAATTAGTACGATCTACTATCAAAAATTATAAAATTTTGCACTTAGCAACTATTAATAGTACCTGTCATAGAACGTATTTTTTTATTTTGAGTTTTCTCGTTGTCGGCTCAACGGATTAAGATGATTTTTTTTATAAACAGACTTCAGATAAGATTAAATAATATTAAATCGAAGTTTTTTAAGAAAATAAATAGAAAAATTATTCATAGCCGAAGACTACAAATAATTAATCCAATTATTACTTAATTTTTGTGGAGTTTATGAATAAATTTCAATTTTAAAAGGTAATTGCGGCCTTTACTCCAAAATGCGTTTCGCCCAGGTATGGTGGTGGGCTCATCAGTTAGATGCTACCATACCCAATCTAAGACGCATTGTTTAGTTGAATAATATTGCATATAAAAATTTTCAAAAAAAAATATTTTTATATTTTTGAAAAAGTTTCAAATCTTTTTTTTTTGAAAATTCGATATCTCAAAAACGGGTTGACAATTTGTTTTTCAAATTTTGTGTTACTCAATAAATATATTCTTTAGATTTGCATACCAAAATTTGTTTTTAAAAATGTTTTAAGAATTTTATATATAAAAATTATTTTTTTAAGAAACCGCGCCAACGATTTTAAATTTTTTTCCATACTATCATATTCAACCAAGAATTAAAATGGCATTCATTTTGTTCACCTCAAACTGTCAAAAGAGTTGTTTAAGCCAATTTAAATGTCGTATTTCATGCTTCTCTTCATTTTGTTTTCTCTCATAATTTCCATGTTTTTATTTACAATTTTCTTAAACCCGCAGTGTCTAGAACATAAGAGCAAGTACGTGCGACCTAGTCGTGCAATTTATTTTTGCTGTCGTACAATTTTTTTTTTCATGGTAATCTGACTTTGAATGAAAAAAGATACTTTCAGCTTTGATTACCAATATCTCATTAAATAATGACGTTATAAAAAATTCAAAGACAGTTGTGAAAATTTGAGAAAGCGTTTTACAAGATATTTCTTTAGATTTTGTAGAAATTATTTTTTTACCGTTCACCGTTAGTTTAAAAAAAGTACTTAAAACTGAATTTTTGTGGTCTTGTCGTAAATCTTTTTTTCTTTGCAAATATTGATTGCATGGCTTGCGCTGGTATGCAAATTTATAGACTTTTAAAACATCAATATTCTTGTACATTTTTAAATTGATCCATCGAACCGTTTTTTCTCACCAAAACTTCAAAGTCTAACAAACCAGGTAAAGGAAAAGATTGTGTTGTTCCTAAACAATGCGTAGCCGTCATCAAAATGAAAAGAAAACCGCAATTCCAGCTGATTTTTTTTTCACAGTTTTGCATAAGTTAGACACTTTTAAAGTACAAAAGTAAAAAGTACATTTTTCAAAAAAAAAAAAAAATTCAAACAAAAACACTTGAATTTTTTTTAATTTTTGTTAGTAGCGATAATTTTATGATAATTATAAAAAGGACATTATTGTATTGCTAATTTTTATGTATGTACCTAGTTTTCAATCGGTAGTTTTAACTCACCAATTTTAAGGAATTAGTTGAGATTCTACAATTAGTTAGTATGGATGTGATAGTAGCCTAATTTGCTTAAACTATCCTTGAACTTCAGTAAGCTTCAATTGTTAAAACGTGGTTCAAAATTTGATTGATTCAGCATATCTGACTCATCGATTTCGGTAGATGATTGTATTAAGGTTCAAAGATTGTTCAAAATTCAAGAATGTTGTAATAATAATTTCAAGCTTGAACCATCGTTGAACCTCAGTAAAATCACTGAAATCGGTGGGTCAAAATTATTGGCCGTATTTTCTTAGGTAGAATATGATAGTTTTTTTCACTTTGTCGAAAAGTTAAAATAAAACCACCATGCACTTACAACAGTCCCTGTTTAGACTGTAATTGCTCACTATGCCATGACGTAATATAACTTAACTCTACGAACGTAGCCATCGAGAATTTGAGACACATAAAATTATCAATCGTACCAATGACGACACACCAAAGTCCTATTCAATCTAATTCGATACTCGAACAAATGTCAAAAGTCTATCCGCAGGAGGATTATTCTTTAACTTTCAGCGACAGCGATCCTGCTGCAGATGTTGATTTATAATTCGTATAAAATTCCACTGTAGGTACTTGGGATAGCTTTCCCAATAAAACACACATTTTTAGTTAATTTCACCCCTGCGTTTCCAACTGCCTGAAAGCCCAAATGGCTTGGCCAAAACTTATCAGATGAATCAAATAGGTCCTTCAAGCCATTGGGTTTGCTTGTATATGCCCAGTTACAGCGATCAGGAAATTCACCAGGAACCGTTAAAATTGTATGAAATTGAATATTTCTTCCTTCCCACGGGAAATTTTCATGATTGAAACAAACAAATGAAAAGCCTTTTGATACAGGAGAAAATTGGAACTCAGTGCAGTGCAGTAGCTATTTGAGCTCTAAATCGAAAAGAAAAATTGTTAATTATGTAAAGTCCATTTGAAAATGTTACATCATGTTTCTTTTTCCTGATCCTAACCGCTACAACTGGCCCCTTAACAATAATGTTTTAATATGGATAGGCATTGGACATTGAGTTTGCCAATCATTAGGACTCTTTTCCCTGTAAGTGTTTGGAAAATGGAAGTTTGTAGTCAGGCTGCCTTTAAAGTGTAAAGAAATTAATTTTTAGTGGCGTTTAAAGTTATAAATTCAACAACAAGATATGATAAGAATATTTACAGAAATCATAAACATCAAATGAATTTTTTGAACTAAACCAAAACAATATTATTCCTTTAATTCTCTTAATTTTCTGTTATCACTCACGTGGTATCCATTACCTTATCCAGCATCCATACGAATATACATGTATAAACAAATTAGGTATATAATGCAAATTGCAAGACCATATAGTGTCAGGTGTTTTTATGTTGAGAAGTTAATCTATAATACAGTGGCAACTGCTTATATAGTCATAAAAATGGCTAAAAAAAAAAAAAAATGGGGCTATAAGCAGGCTGTATTTGGATATTTAAAGTTTGTTTGTTCAAAAACAAAAATGTGATCAAATGTCAACAACCAGCGAAAAACTTAAAAGAGTAAGACTTCCTTCCAGTGTCGCTTTACAGTCTAGGTTTACTTTTATTCACTCATAGCTTGTATCCAAACAAATTGACAAAATATGAAAAGAAACTAATTTACTTCATATTTACTACCAAAATAATTACCTGTTATTGATCAAAAAATGTATGGATGATACATTGTAAGATCGCATTAGAATTATGTGATTATAATTTGGCATGTGATCTTAAGTGATGTGATTCTAATAAGATGGTAGATTTGTTTTGATTGCAAATTAGAAAACATCTGGGCACGAGTAAAAAAGATGTAATGTAGGATGTGCTCTTAGGCGTTGTATAAGCAGGTTATACTGTATTATATCAAATGTGTACCTACCTAGTCACGAGTAACGATAAACTACCTACACCGTGCCGCACGGTGCTGCCAGAATAAAATACAAAAAGAGGCTGCGGGTGCCACCTTCACTGATCACTTCCCATTGATATTCTTACAAACTAGAAAATCCATGTTATTTTTTGTACGAGAATTTGCTTTTCAAGATCGGTAAAAACCTTATGAGGTGTTCAATACGCAATGAAATGAACACGAAGTTGGACCATTTCCATTTGCTCTTGAGATATTCAAGACGAAAATAATATTTTCCAATAATATTGAAGTGGCTGTCTGTAATCGAAATCCAAAGATCTATCAAACTTTTTTGAACTGACAAATGTTTTCAAAAATGAAAGAAGAAGCGATTTTTGAATAAAAAATGTCATGTCAGTTGATCTTTGCGAGCAATTAATTGCTTCTTAAATTCGAAATTGAAAAAAAAAATGTATCAATAACGGATCTTGTAAGTCTATTGGTGATTAAATTCAATTGTCTTTCTTCCAGTTTTCTGAAAGTTGTCACTGAATACTTCCTGTTTTTGACACTTAGGGGAATGGCTGTGCTCGCAGCCTATTGTTTACCGAAAATATTGAGAAGTATCAGATGTTTAATAGTCCAGTCATATTAGCCTTAAAATCAGCCAAAATACGGATTAAATGGCGGAAGTCTTGATTTTGGTAAATAGCATCGCCATGGTATTATTGTAAGGAAACTGTAAAAAGTCCCCATTGATATGAGTGCCGCTAGCAATTTGTAGGTGGGTCAAAGCCCTCCCTCCCAAACGTTTTTTAAGGAATATCTCCCGAACGGTAACTCTAACAGAAAAGATGTCAAAGACTAGGATGAAGCCTAAACAATTTCCTACAAAAAATGTTAAGAATCATTTTTTCGTTTAGAGTAACCGTTTTTGAGATAATTAAGTCGGTAGAGTTACGGATTTTATGTTTCTGTATAAAATGCACTCTTTTACACAACCTTTGCTTTTGAATACAAGGTGAGTTTTTCTTCCGTGGTATCCTCCAGGAAAATTAGAAAACAGTCCTAAAAAAAAATATACAGGGATTAATTTAAAGGTTTTGGGAAAGTTCACCATCGATTCGGACTCCACTATACATTAATCGTACGGGGTCGAAGGTAAAAACAAACAAACAACAAAAACAGAACGTCACTATATAGACAGCTTTTTTTTGAAGTGGTCAGAGCCTTGTCTACCTGGGATCCGCTATAAATTCAACGAACGATACCAGTGCTGAGATAAAACGAAGAATTAGGCTAGGACCGCACTTGCGATTTCAATCGCGCGACTGTTTAGTCGCCAGAAATAGAACACATGAATTTGAACAAGAATGAACGCACATGCGACCTAGAAATCGCGACGATTAAAAGTCGAAAATTTGTTCCATTTTTCTGGCGATGCGATTGTCGAAAGTTAAAATGAAACAAGCGGACTTAGATGGTTGTGCTCACACTTGCGATTTAAAATAGCGCGACTAAAAAATCGTAGTCGCAACTAGAAAAAATTATACACGCACTTGCGATTTTCAAAACGTACGATTATTTAGCCGCAAGAAATGAGACACATGGTTTTAAATGTGAATGCACACAAACGCGACTTTAAAATCGCAGCGATTAAAAAAATGGAACCAGATCTATTTTTTGAGCGTTTTTTCTGTCGCAAAATTAAATAGACGCATGTGCGTGCATTCACATTAAAAGCTTTATGTTCTATTTTTTGCGACTAAAAAATCGCGCGATAGATAGCCGCAAGTGAGTGCATGGCAATTATTTGTTGCGACACCGATTTTTTAATCGCACCGACTGAAAATCGCAAGTGCGGTCCTAGCCTTACTCTTGCCATTCTATGATTTCTTTGGGCTCAGAAGGCAATTGAGAAGCAAAACCCTCTCTCGGGCAACTAAACTGTCCCAGAATACGACGCTTATAATCCCGTTCTTTATTTTTTGTGCAGAGGCATGGGCACTGTTAACGGTGAGAACACATTAGGCTGTTTTAAGAAAAAAAAATTCTCCGGGTGATTTTTGGTCCTGTCTGTATAGATGGGAAATGGAGAAGAAGATACAACAACGAACTGTACGGGCTGGACAGCCACACCGACCTAGCCACAAAAGTGAAAAGCCAACGACTGAGGTGGCTGGGTCATCTAGAGTGAATGAACATCAATCCTTCCGCCTGTAAGGTCTTTGAATACCCCGTGGACAGCGTAAAAGGTGGCACACGCAAGTGGAAGAGGACCTCAATCCTCAACCAGCTTGGTGTTCGAAACTGGAGACAGCTAGCTAGAAACCGAGCTGGCTGGAAGAAGCTTGTTGGTTGAGGCCCTGGTCCACCCCGGACTGTAGCACTACCTTAAGTTAGTTTGTAAGACGGTGCTTACATTTTCTTCTTACTGAAAGGCATATTTACGATTTTAAATGCGTTTAAAAGAGACGGGTAGACTCCCTACATCTTTTTTATTAAAAAGACAATGTAGACACCGTCTAATAATGTAATGAATGTTTGTACCTAGTTCCAGTGACGTAAGAATTAATTAGAACTTTAACCAGTTTTTACTTGCGATTATAGGTACTATAAGGCAAATTTTGGATTCGTGCAAAAACAATTTTTTGAGATAACAATCAAACATGAAATTACGATGATAGAGAACACCAAAAAAGTGGGTGGCACAATTCTGTCTGTCTGTCTGTCTGTCTGTCTGTCTGTCTGTTCGTCTACAGCCTAAACGGCTCGATCGATTTTCTTCAAACTTGGTACATAGTGGTTTTTGGTGATTCTGCCGACACATTTTATTCTTTTTTTTTTAGAACCAAAACTAACGGTACCTGCCGTACAATTTTTTTTAGCAATTTTACAAAATCGTATTTTTCTTAAAAACGGCTCAACAACTTGTCTTAAAAAATCAATAAATTTATTTTAGTAAAAGCTTTCTTTGGATGGAAAACCATTTTTCAAAAATGGTTATTAATGGTACCATTTTTTTAATTTTTGATTTTCTTCAAAACGGTAAGACCTTTTTAAATTTATTTTTTTATACAGAAGCTTCCAAAAAATATAAATAGTTTTGTGTACCAAAGTTTTTGAAAAAGTATTTTTTGGATTTTTAAAAAAATGTTTAATTTTTTTTTTTTTTTTTGAAAATCAAATATTTCGAAAACGACATTAGCGATTTTTTTGAAACTCGATATTTGAGAGTTTTTTAGTACTTTCTAAAATAGTTTTAGAAAAAATTTTACATTTATGAAAAAATATCGGTACCTTCCATACAAAAGTTAAAAAACCGCAAAGGAAAATATTTTTTGTCTCAAAAACGACTCCTACGATTTTGGTTAAACTTTTTCTATATATTAAAATTAGTACGATCTACTACCAAAAATTATAAAATTTTACACTTAGCAACTATTAATAGTACCTGTCATAGAACGTATTTTTTTATTTTGAATTTTCTCGTTATCGGCTGGACGGATTTAGATGAATTTTTTTATATAAAAATTTCAGATAAAATTAAATAATATTGCATATCAAAATTTTCAAAAAAAAAGTTTTTGGATTTTTAAAAAAAGTTTCAAATTTTTTTTTGAAAATTCGATATCTTAAAAACGGGTTGACAATTTTTGTTCAAATTTTGTTTTTATATACACATAAATATATACTTAAGATTTGCATTCCAAAATTTGTTCTTAAAAATATTTTAAGAATTTTATATGTACAAAATTAATTATTTAAAAAACCGCTCCAACGATTTTACATTTTTTTCCCATACAATCATATTCAATCACGAATTAAGATGGCATTCTTTTTGCTTAGCTCAAACTGTCAAAGGAGTTGTTTTAGCCAATTTAAATGCCGTTTTTCATGCTTCTCTACATATTTCAATCCTAATTTGCATGTTTTTATATACACAATTTTCTTGAGCCAGTCGTTCATTAAATTTTTTTTATTCTGACTAGATAAACGAATTCTTGATTAGTAAGGGTATTCCTGCAACGTCGTAAGTTTACAAATTGTGTAAAATGATAAGTTTACGCAATTTTTTGCATGGACGACCTTATTATTTATGTGATTAAATGCTGTATAGTTGAATCAGCTGTTCGTTAAACTTCAAATATTAAACTTCAAAAACGTGATAGATTAGACGTGTTCAGACTACGAAGTTATTTTTTTAAAGGAGAACCTCTCTCGAGCCATCGGAGTCTCGGAACGATAGATAAATGTGAAGGTAGAACTATAATAGTAGCAAGATGTTGGAAGCTAAAGTCAAAAACCAACAAAAAGTAGCTTTTCAAACAGTCAAAAGGAGAAGAGAGCTATGTTCTACTGTAAGTAAAATGAATCATCCCTCTTTTTTTCGCTCCCATTTCACCGAATGTCAGATTCAGTTCCATGAGGTGCGCTCTGGAACCTGACGAAAAGTAACAAAACACAATATGGGAGTGCCATGTGATTTTCAGTGAGCTATCAACTATTATTGTTCAACCATGATTATATAAACGACCAGATTCCGTCTATAAATTATTTCCCCAGCCAATGTGAATCATTCAGTTGGTCTTGGTGTGGTTTTGTCGCCAACGAATGATTCGCTTTGGTTTCTGACAGCCGAAATGTATCTTTTCTAATCGTTGAGTACCTAAATGTAGATGTCCAAATTATTTTTGTTTGTATAAACTACGTTTTAGTTCACAACTTTTATAGCCAACCAATCGCGATACGATAGTTACAGAACATGGTCATAGTTTGGTTTACTTCTCTGAGATATCATTTTATATTTCCGAATACGCCTGGTTCCAAAAGTCACAATGAAATTTAGATACGTTTATCCAAATAAATTTGGTTAATTTTCTGCAACAAAATTCTTAAATAATTTTAACCAAAGTGTGTAAACCATTTCCCATAAAGTTCATTAACCATACGATAAACTCAACCAAATCATAAACTTATCTAGTGTTTTGACGAAGTTCCATGAATGTCTTTAGTATTGAGAAACAAAAATGTCAAGTTTAAATCTAACTATTGCGATAGAAAATATTATAAATTTGAATAAAATATTTCAATCTGGCAGTTCTGCTTCCAATCCTAAACATTTTTGATAGATCATGTGATGCAATCTGCTATCCATTCCTTCCGAGTTATTATACTATATAAGAAGGTATTATTCTTTACTTCATTGCATAGTTAATAGTTGATCGTTAATCGCTATGAAAGTTTCTTGGGTTGTGTTGATAATACTAGTTCCTCTGGTAAAGGGTGCCCTCGCCCTGCTAACTTCTCAAACTAACGATTCAGTTACAACGGTAAGAATATTTTTATTTTATTATTTGCTAATTGTGTTAACCTATTTTGTCCTGATAATGTGAAGTTTATATACCTCAGTGTGAAGCAGGGAAGGAAAATCATCTCTCAGTAGTGTAATCAAAAGTTACAAAAATAATTATAACGAATTGTTTTTGAAAAATATATAAACTAGTAAGAAAAAATCAATTTTTTGTAGGTGTTCTTTAAAAAAGTGTTTTTCGGGAATGAGTGATCGTATTGATGAGTGGTCGTATGAAGTGACACGAGACAAAAAATATTTTTTTTTTAATTTTTTGATGGGTGCGATTTTGTTAGATAATAGGTCCGCTCTTTGACTGTGAAAATCTGAGATTTTCTGTGCATTTTGGTGCTTTTTAGTCCAAAGTTCTATCAAAGTTCATATACAAAATGTTGACAGAAGTAAGCTGACCAAAGTTCTGTCAAAATTCATATTAAAAAAAATGTTAACAGTAGTTTGGACTAAAAATCACAGAACTTCAAAGTAAAGGATCAGACCTAATATAGTATCTAATAAAATATATTGGTCATATGACTTGTTTATTCAGCTTCAATTATTTTTTTCGTTTTGAGATTTCTGACTTTTAATAAAAAAAACTTTGCCTTTGATTACCAATATCTCACCAAAAAATGACGTATGAAAAACTGAACAAGATGGTTGAAGTTTTCTTTTACAAAAACTATTAATAAGTTCTTAGCAACTGGTTTGTATAGTTCATTTGAAAAAATTCAGATAGTTTTGAAAATTTAAATACATAAGTCTTCTACAAGATTCTCTTGGAAGCTTTATCGGGAATATTTTTAAAAATATTAAAGGTATTCATTCAACAGCGTAAACTCGTCGTAAACATCGTAAAGTTTTAAACTTCGTAAATCTGTCAAATTTTCCATACAAATTGTGACAGAATTACGAAGTTTAAAAGTTTACAACGTTTACGACGACTTTACGCTGTTCTATGAATACCCTTAATAAAAATAAAAAATAAAAAGTAAAATTTTAAAAATAATAAAAAATTGACAGATGACAAAAAAAAAATAAAATATAAAACTTTTAAACTGTCATAAGATTTCCTCCTCCAAATTTTATTGGAGGCCCCACAGAGAAGGTACTATACTAGCTATAAAACAGTTCCACAAAGTCAATAAATTGATCATGTGCTTTAAGCCTTTTGTTGAATTAAATTAAGTAAGCAGTTGAACTCTGATCTGTTTACACACTTTTTAGTGAATAAGAATCTTATTTGCTTATTTAGATAAAAACTTTGTTGAATTATAAGTATGTTTGTACATAATGTATCTTTATAAATGAGAAAGTTATAGTGAAAAGTCTTATGTTTTACTAATCATGTGATCAAGACTTTGAGTGACTTTTTAAAACATTATAAAATAATTAGGTATGCCCTATAATTCTGGTAAAACAACCATTGAATAATCATGAAGCTTTTACTGACATAAATTTGACATATGTAATATCAACTAATAAATTTATTATTTTATAACATAGGACCTACATAGATATTTATGTATGTAGATGTTATAATTAATTTGTTACAAAATCACTAGACATAAAGTAATCTATTATGGTATTGCAGTTGTTTATACCTTAACTTTCCTAACTGATAACCCTAATTTATTAATTTTTCCATTTCAAGTGATTGTAATTGCTTGTGGCATTTGCGGAATGGAAAACCTCGACGTTTCGATCTTCTTATGTTCCGTTACATCTTTTTTTCTCACCATTATCTCGAGAACGAAATAAATATACTCGACTCGTATAGACCTCATCATCATCGTGTCCTGTAACCCCGGCTGGGGCATATAGGGGGTCAACAAAACGTCTCCATCCTTCACGGTCTGCCGCAAGTTATTTTAGCTGTGGCCACGTCTTTCTCTGGGATTCAGCTTCCGCTAAAACAGTTGATTTTCATGTTGTTCTTGGTCTTCCAATACGTGTCGTGCACCTTGAGGATTTCATTCAAAGGACTGCTTTGCAATTCCATCGTTTGGCTTCCTCAGAGTGTGACCAATTCAACGCCATTTACGCTTTCTTATGTCGACGTCCAGCCGCTCTTGACTTGTCCTGCGCCACAATTCCTCATTTGATATTATTTGTGGCAAGCGAATCTTTAGGATGTGGCGAAGACAGCGATTCACAAAAGCCTGCAATTTCTTCGAAATGGTAGACATGACTTTCCAGGTTTCACAAGAATATAACAGCACGGATTTGACATTGGATTCGAAGAATCTCACAACTTAGTGCGTAAGGAGAGTTGACTGGATTTCCAAATTGGGGACAGAGTACCGAAGGCAGCACGAGCTTTATTTATTCTACTTTTAACGTTCAGATCCGTACCACCGTTGGCAGAAACAATACTGCCAAGGTAGTTAAACTGTTCCACTTCTTCAACTGGGGTCTCCTGTAGAATAGTATGCTGATGCTGTGTAGAGCGGCCTGAGAGCATTACTTTTGTCTTTTTGCTATTTATTCTTAGACCACTCGACTCTGCCCTCACTTGCAGTGTTTGGCACATCCTGTTCAGCCCATTGATGTTATTTGCCAGTAGACATATGTCATCGGCATAGTCTAAATGACTGAGCCTTTCGAACGGTCTCCACTAATTGCCCTGTCGCTCGTCCATCGCCAGCAGGAAGAGAATTGGCGATAGAACGATGGAACATCCCCTTGTCTCACACCCTGTTGCACTACGAAGGAGTCGGATATTTGCCCATTGTGCAAAACAAAACACCTTGCGTTGTTGTAGGACTCTTTAGTAATGGCAACAATTTTTGGTGGAATTCCTCTACCAAGCAACGATCTCCATATACATTCTCGGTTAACTCGTTTAAAGGCCTTCTCAAAATCCACGAACATGAGGTAAAGCGGTGATTGAAGTTCCATCGAATGCTCGAGGATGATACACAGGGTATTTGACATGGTCGACACACGATCGACCACTGCGGAAGCCAGCTTGAGTGTAGACTCGATTATATCCTTTATTCGCCCGAAAAGGATGGCTGCCAATCTGCCAATAGTTTTGGGAAAACGGACAAAACGGTGGTACCACGCCAATTATTGCAATTCTTAATGTAACCTTTCTTTGGCAACTTAGCAATCATACCATCCTTCCAGTCCTTGGGATAGCTTTCGTTTTCCCAAATGATTTGTTTCAACGGATGTAAAATACATACCGCTGTTACGGGATCAGCTGTCAGGAATTCAGCTGTGTATTCCGTCAAGTCCAGCTGCCTTGTTGTTTTTGAGAAGATTTATTGATGTGTTGATTTTCGATTCTGACAGGGGTTCGATGTCAATACCCCTATAGGACCTGCGCATCTCGTTCGCATGGTTCTTCCATCTGCATAGCTGATCGTCAATTGTTACCAAAAGTGTGCCATCCACATCCATTAAAGGATGATTGGTGTTGCTTTTTTCCCAATAACATCCTTGGATATTTGGTATAATTCCCGGATATCTCCTCTTCTGGCAGCGTTTTCTGCATTATCTGTGAGTCCATCTAACCTCACCCTCTTTTGTCATGTCTCACACAGCGATAGACCATCTTATGAGCAATGCGTTACTCGCTTTGCAATTCAGCCTTTCGTTGAACATCTGCTTCGGCACTTATTTGCATTTTCAACTATTTGCTAAGCTCGATTTTATCCCAGGTGTCTTGGGATATCCAAGAATCTCTATGCGTCTAGCCACTTGGGTACAGTTTTTGATCCAGCCTCCATACAAACACTTTTTATTTCACCCCACATCTCATCAATCGTTGAATGTTGGATTCCGTTTAATGACGAGGCTCTGTCGTTAAGGGTGTTGACATAGTTTCGACATAATGTCGGGGTCATGTTGCGTATTCGTAATGAATTTTGAGCTCCTTGCTGCATCCTTCGCTGGTTTTTGTACGGCATCAGCGGTTCGTAGTTTGAGACTCATCACAACCAAATGGAGGTCGCTTCCCACATCAGCATTTCGCATACTCCGGACATCACACATTGACTTGCTCCATCGCTGCTGAATCATGATATGATCAATTTGGTTTTCGGTTTGACCATCCGGATGCACTCAGGTATTTTTCTTGCACGTTTTATGCTTAAATACAGTCCCACCTATCTCAAGACGATTCGCGTTACAAAAACCGACAAGCAAGTCGCCATTTTCGTTCCGTGACTCCAAGCCATTTTTTCTCATCATGCGTTCCAGCCCGTAATTGTCTGAACTGACTTGGGCATTGAGGTCTCTCATAACGACTATGATGTTGGCTCTCAGAACACTCCTGTAAACCGAGTTAAAATGAGTGTAGAACGCGGTTTTGTCTTCCTCGGTAGCTTCATTTGTGGGAGTGTTGAATTATTGTGACTGAATTATTGGGATGTAACGAATTTTTAAACGGAACCTTGCTGTCATCGCTTCTTCGTTCAACATAATTCCGACACCATGCAGTCTTTGGCCACCCTCTCTTTCATCCTCCCCGGAGTACAGCATTCTCGTTCACCCAGAGTCAGATCTGTATTCGGCTCTTCCTCCCTACCTTGTTTCGCTGATGCCCAGGATACTAATCTTAAGGTGAAGCATTTCACGCTCAATTTGCTCGATACCTGTATAATAAACAGAAAACTTTGGCCTAGTTTTAGCAAACAAAATAAGTCGGTCTTTTTTTATCCAACTGAGTAAAAAGTCTCTTCTCGTGAGCACCACCACCGCACTGGTCAGAGCCACCTGGATTGCCACAAGAAAAAGATGAAACTCAATATGGATGACTTATGCAGGGAATGCAGTGACGAAGGATGCACTGTCTGTGTTACTGCACTGCACCATATCATTTGAAAAACAGACTTGCCTAGGGAGCCTTCAACGCCTTGGAGAAACTGTCTAACATTCCAAGCAAAAATCTGTTGAAATTTACTAACGCCGCCAAATTACTTGACATTTCCTGAGACGTATCAATCACCCGACCACGAGATTTTAAACCTTTCCAACCACAGTCAAAAGACATAAAAATTGTCCAGAATGACGATGAAAGAACGAACGAAACGACTGTATGACACTCGTGCTTCTTTTAAGAGCGGCAATAAACGGAGAATGGGCACCTCGCCTATACACCAGCTATTGCCGCTTCTACGGTGAACACGAACATCAGTGAGATGATGGAGTTGAGGAAAGGAACAGCCCCTAATACTCAATCCGCAATTTTGACCAAACGAACGGTCATATACACCAACCACTGATCAATCAAACTCATCTACCAGACATTGCAAGGAACCACATGCTCCTACGGGCCTGGTGGAGGGATGATTTCTCAATTGGGGGTAAAGGAAAGACCGTTAAAAGGCTTCCACTTTTCCTCAACCTGGTGATTATGCGAGGATAGAAATTTCTTTTCAATGACTAAGAAGTACCCTCCGACATTGCAGGCTTTAGCTTTCTGAAACTCATCAACCCACTTAACAGGCTTGAGCGACATGAGATTTATCATAGGTTTCATTACATGGGGGTCACAATCCCTAAGGTATCATAATGAATCTACATTATCTAAGTGGGACGGTAACAAGATCAACTGTCAGCCCATTAACCTAACCTAACCTCCAACTTCTCGAGACAAAACGACCCAAAACTTTGGTCTTAACATATTAATTGTTTTCTTAGGGCCAGCTTTTCAGTTCAGGCTTTACTCTGAGTTAAATCAAAGTTAGCTAATCCTGAAAATAAATTAACCCTGAGTTAACTCAAGAACAGTTTTTCAGTTGAGGATTAACTTTATCTTTCAGCTGTCAAAATTCTGAGGCCAACGATGTGCGACACTATGGATATCAGCCACATAGGAGATGGCGCCACAACGAATTGCTCTGGCAAAAACTTTCAATATCGAAATCGAGATGGCGCCACAATTAAAAAGACCCTCAATTTGGTGCACTCACCAAATTAGAAGAGTTAACTCAGAGTTAACTTTCTATTTCAATTGACTGAAAAACACGTTTTTGGAGTTAACTCCGGTTTAACCCCGAGACTAGGATGATCTCGCACTGAAAAACTGGCCCTTTGAGTGATAGTCCCAGAATCCACCCCCCAAAAAACCGAGCATGAATTAAGGGATACCCTGTATAATAATATTACATTCCCAACTAACATTAATCTGAAATTTGATAAGCATAACCTGAAATCTTAGCAAATTTACTTTGTAGATCTTGAAGATTATAAAAATTAATCTTATTTAATCTTCCTAGGACATATACAAATCAAACTATTCCTATATGGTGCTGCGCTAAAGGATTTAACCGGGATTGAATTCAGTTCCATAAATAAAACATTGTCGCTCACTTCCAATTCATATGAAAAAAAAAAATGAAACACCATTTATGTACATTTTGAAAGGTGCTGTCAAAGTTAATCTTCTTCAAATATTTTGTGCGGTGGAAATACCAAATGAAGTAGAGTAATAACATTTGGTGGAAACTGGTAACATAGTATAAGATCTTGATTTAATTTTATCATTAATTTTATTTACTTAAAAGCTAAAAGCAAATATTTGTTGTTTCCTAAAAAATCTTTTAGTTTAAATCAGTTCTTAAATTTTGATTTCACATATAATAACTTTCGAAAAAACAAAAACAATTTCCATGGGAGCATTTGAATCTGGTAGACACAAGCTAGGCTCGACAATTTCTAAAAAAATTACGAAGGAAATGCCATCTATTGCCCTTCAAATGGTTTTTAACATCAAGCTAAACCCTTTTTTCCTCAAAAACGTCTCCTACATACTTACTTACTTAAGATGGTGCTCACAGTCCAGGGTGAACTACGGCCTCAACCAACAAGCCAGCTCGGTCCCTAGCTAGCTGCCTGTAATTACGCACTCCAAGTTGGTTGAGGTCGTTCTCCACTTGTGTGCGTCACCTATGTCTTCCTCTGCTGCGCAGACCATCAGGGGTAGATTCGAAGACTCGTCGGGATGGTATGTCGCTTGCGTGCATCGGTGTCCTTACGTCCTTATGTCCACGTGTCCCAGCCATCTCAACCGCTGTATTTTCAGCTTTTTGACCAGGTCGACATCGCTGTAGTGTAAAGCTCATAAAGTTCATTGTTAAATATTCTCCTCCATACTCCATTGATACAGACTGGACCGAAGATCACCCCAAGAATTTTTCTTTCAAAACATCCAAGCAGATTCTCATCCGTTTGTGACAGGGTCCATGCTTCTACACAGCAGGACCGGAATGATTAGGGTCTTATATAATGTCTCCTTGGTTCTTTGAGAGAGGGCTTTGTTACTCAAATGCCTTCTTAGCCCAAAGAAACAGCGGTTGGCAAGAGTAATTGTGCGTTTGATCTCTGCACTGATATCATTGCGATGTTAAAGTGGAGCCCAAGTACCGATTTGAAACTCTTGGGCTTTTTCCTATTCCTAAATCTGTCATAGTGCGAAAATTTGATCGACAGTCGACTTGGCGGGCCTAAAACCACACTGATAGGGGCCGATCAGATCGTTGACAACGGGTTTTAAGCGATCACAGAGTACAGATGACAGGATTTTGTATGCGACGTTGAGGAGACTTATACCTCTGTAGTTGGCACATGTCAGAGCGTTTCCTTTCTTGTGGACGGGGCACACTATACCGATGTTCTCATCGGGCATACTTTCATCCGATCAAATTTTGGAGATAAGTTGGTGTATACTCCATAGCAAGTCATCTCCCCATGCTTTAAATAACTCGGCTGGCAGGGCATCCGCACCAGTAGCTTTTGTACGCTTTAAGCTTGGTTATCATTAATCGCACTTCATTTAGGTCGGGCTTACGGAAATGTTGACCATCATCGTTCAGGTTGAATGGAGTGTTCTGTCTTACGGCAGAATTTTGGCCATCTTCGCCGTTTAGCAGTCTTACTTACTTACTTACTTACTTAAGGTGGCGCTACAGTCCGGGGTGGACCAGGGCCTCAACCAACAAGCTTCTTCCAGCCGGCTCGGTTTCTAGCTAGCTGTCTCCAGTTTCGCACGCCAAGTTGGTTGAGGTCCTCTTCCACTTGCGTGAGCCACCTTTTACGCTGTCCACCTCTACTGCGTTGCCCCACGGGGTTGGATTCAAAGACTTTCCGGGCCGGAGCATTGGTGTCCATTCGCTCTAGATGACCCAGCCATCTCAGTCGTTGGCTTTTCACTTTTGTGGCTAGGTCGGTGTCGCTGTACAGCCCATACAGTTCGTTGTTGTATCTTCTTCTCCATTCCCCATCTATGCAGACGGGACCAAAAATCACCCGGAGAATTTTCCTCTCAAAACAGCCTAACGCGTTCTCATCCACTGTTAGCAGTGTCCATGCCTCTGCACCATACATCAGGACCGGGATGATAAGCGTCTTATACAGGGACAGTTTAGTTGCTCGAGAGAGGGCTTTGCTTCTCAATTGCCTTCTTAGCCCAAAGAAACAGCGATTGGCAAGAGTAATTCTTCGTTTGATCTCAGCGCTGGTGTCGTTCGCTGAGTTTATAGCGGATCCTAGGTAGACAAAGTCGCTGACTACCTCAAAATTATAGCTGTCTATAGTGACGTTCTGTCCGAGACGTCGGTGTTGGGTGTCCTTTCTTGTGGACAGCATATATTTTGTTTTGCTTTCATTCACCGTTAAACCCATCTTCTTGGCTTCCTTCTCAATGCTCACAAAAGCACCACTGACATCACGCTTTGTTCGTCCGATTATGTCAATGTCGTCAGCGTAAGCGAGTAATTGGACGGACTTTTGAAAGATTGTGCCTCTGGTGTTGACGTGAGAGTTTTGCACTATTCTTTCAAGAACGATGTTGAAGAAGTCGAATGACAGCGCGTCGCCTTGCCTAAAACCTTTTTTGACATCAAAGGTGTCGGTGAGGTCTTTGCCGACCTTGATGGAGCAGCGTGCATTCTCCATCGTCATCCTGCACAAACGGACGAGTTTGGCAGGGATGCCAAAACTAGACATTGCTCTATATAGCTCGTCTCTATAGATGCTGTCATACGCGGCCTTGAAATCGATAAAAAGGTGGTGGGTATCGATTTGGAACTCCTGGGTTTTCTCCAAGATCTGCCGTAGTGCGAATATTTGGTCGATGGTGGACTTCCCTGGCCTAAAGCCACACTGATATGGACCTATCAGGTTGTTGACGAATGGCTTCAGGCGTTCACAAAGTACGGCAGAGAAGATCTTGTAGGCGATATTAAGAAGACTGATGCCTCTGTAGTTGGTGCAGTCCAGAGGATCGCCTTTCTTGAGGATCGGGCAAACAATACTGAGGTTCCATTCATCGGGCATGCTTTCTTCCGACCATATTTTACAGATGAGCTGGTGCATACTCCTAACCAATTCATCGCCAGCCGCTTTGAATAGCTCAGCCGCAAGGCCATCAGCTCCAGCAGCTTTATTGGACTTAAGTTTAGATATGGCTATCCTCACTTCGTCAAGATCGGGTGGACGGAATTGTTGGCCTACGTCGTCCAGGTTGAATGGTGCAATTTGCATGGTAGCGGAATTCGGTTCGTCATCGCCGTTATACAATTTGCAGAAATGATTTTTCCATATCCTCAGCACCGACTGCGTTTCCACCACCATGTTCCCTTGATCGTCCTTGCAGGCTTCGGTTCGGGGTTTGTAACCTTGGGAGGTTCTTTTTAATTTTTGGTAAAACTTCCGAACTTCATTCCTGCAGTGGCATCCCTCTAATTCCTCGATCGCGCGCTTCTCATGCTCTTTCTTTTTCTTTCTGAGAAGCTTGTGTTCCTCTTTCCTCTTCTGCTCGTAGAGCTCGCGAGCAGCTCTGGTCCTTCTATGCAGCGCCGCTTTGTATGCCTGTTGTTTGGCTGCATGTACTTGCCGGCATTCCTCGTCGAACCAGGGGTTTCGCTGTGGTGGTCGTGCGAAGCCCAGCACGTCAGAGGCGGCATCTCTGATGGCTTCCTGGCAGTTTTTCCACTGGTTCTCGATGTTTGCAGTTGGCGGCAAAGGACTAGTTAAGAGGGCGCGAGAGACTCGATCGGAAAAGAACCTGGTGATTTCTTGCGACTGTAGCCGTCCGACGTTGAACTTCCTGACAGTATTTCCCTGTTTTGGCTTTGGTCTGGATATCCGTAGCATTACCTTTGCTACAACGAGATAGTGGTCCGAGTCAACGTTGGCTCCTCGGAACGTTCGGACATCCTTGAGGAGTGCCTTGCGTCGGCCGCAATGTGGTCAATTTGGTTGGCGGTTGATTGACCAGGAATTCGCCATGTCCCCTTATGAATATCGAGATGCGGGAACTGCGTACTAGCTACCACAACGTTTCTCCCCGCAGCAAAGTCGATTAGCCTGAGTCCGTTATCGGAGGTGGTGTCGTGCAGGCTGTATCTTCCGATTGTGCCACCAAAGACGTCTTCTCTTCCTAGTTTGGCATTAAAATCACCCAAGACAATTTTAATGTCATAGCTAGGGCATTGCTCATATGTCTTGTCCAGGAGCTCGTAGAACTCGTCCTTGGTGTCGTCATCTTTCTCCTCTGTGGGGGCATGCGCGCATATCAGGCTGATGTTGGCGAATTTAGCCTTGATGCGAATTGTCGTGAGGCGCTCGTTCACATAATTGAAACTCAAGACCTCTTGCCTCAGTCTGCCTCTAACAACAAATCCACATCCAAAAAGACGCTGCCCTTGTGGTCGGTAACAGTCACCGTAGTATACATCGCAGTCTTTCAGTTTTCTTTTGCCCGGCCCATCCCATCGCACTTCTTGGATGGCGGTGATGTCTGCTTTGTAGCAGTCTAGGGCCTCCGCTAAATGTTCGGCTGCACGCGGTCTATAGAGAGACAGAACATTCCACGTGCAGATCCGAAGTTCGTTGTCCTTATTTCGTTTGCTAGGTTCGTCAACAGTAAATCCGTCCGTATCCGAGGCTTGTTGATGCTTCGCAACTAAAAATAGCTTTACGTGGCCGGGAAGTCACCCCGACGGCACGACCCCCAACCTGGAGGACCAGACCCTATATATATAACTCCAAGGGCGGGGAGCCGGATTAACCGCTCCTTATAGGCCTGAGCTCCGAATATGTCGTAGTAGCCCGTATAAGGTGTTCACTAAGTAGTTCAGCCTAACTGGAACTGTAGACGCCACCGTTGATTCCATCTTGAGAATTCTTCCGCTGCCGCCTGGATGAAGGAGAAGTGCCTTAGTGGGAACACTCCTCCCCCCCTCTCTCGTTTGCTGCCCCCTAAAACCGTCCACAGGGATTGGAACCCCATCTTCAGTTAAAGGTACTAGGCACCCGATGTTCACCGCGGGGAGGTGAGAGTAGGAGTTGATAGACAGAGGTTCGCTTTGAAACAAAGCTTGTGGACGCTTGTGTCCTCTTGAATGCACATGTCTACCCGTTGAACATCCGTTTAGCAGTCTAGGGAAGTGCTGTTTCCAGATACTCAGCACGGACTGTGTGTCCACCACCGTGTTCCCACTCTCGTCTTGACAGGCTTCCGTTCTGGCCTTGTAACCCTGGGTAGATTGCCTCACCCTTCGGTAGAACTTTTGAACATCTCCCCTGCCACTACAGTCCTCAATAGACTCAACTGCCCGCTTCGCATGCTCTCTTTTTTTCCTCCTGAGAAGTCAGCGTTCTTCCCTTCGTTTTTGCCCGTAGAGCTCCCGGGCTGCACTCTCAGCAGCGCTGGTTCTTGTTTGCAACATTGATTGGTAGGCCTCATTCTTTGCTGCATGCGCCAGCCTGCATTCTTCATCGAACCAGGGGTTTCGATGTGGTGGCCTAGTGAAACCAAGCACATCAACCGCGTCCTTCTTGATGGCATTTTGGCAGTGTTTCCACCGGTCCTCTGCAGATATAATGCTGATGGCGGGTTTGCGGAGAGATTAAGAGAGACGTGGTCTGCAAAAGCCCTGGTGATCTCTTGCGATTTTTAACCTCTCCAACGGTGTTGATAAAATTTTGCCAAAATTAATAGGATGTACTGCTTAGTACTGAAAAAATGTAGATACACTTGGAAACTATTAATTATAGTACCTCGCATTGTAGCGTGTTCCAGGCGGAACTTATAGCGATCAAAGAAGCCTTATCTTTGCTGAAAGAAAATGTGATATAAAACCACAGATATCGGCATCTTATCGGATAGTCAAGCAGCTATCAGATCTCTGGAATCGAACTCTACTTAATCTATAACAGCCCATTGACATTCCAAGTAATTATGGTTAAGGCAGATGAACTCGCTAAAAGTGGAACAACTCTACTTCTTCCATCTAGCAAGGCTGATATATAGGTATTCGCATCGCAAAAACAAATCTGGCTGATAATGGATTTAAAGCGATCTTAGTGTTTGATATCGTAGTACCTCGTGGCATAATGATTTTAGGTTCTATTCCCAGCAGCTACCACCTAAAAGCAAATAATGTATTTTACGAGGTACCTAGGTATTGTCTCTTACAAGGAACTGACAAATCCTCCAAGAGTATAATGTTTTCAATTTTTCATGAGTAATTGCTTCTCATCAAGTCGTTACTCGGCAAAACATTGTAGGTTTCTCCATTCCTGCCAAAAAAAAGCACAGAGGAATTGTTAATAGTTGAAAGGAACTAGGCCTTGGTTCTCCACAAGCTTTTGATATCTCTAAGTATAGATTGCACCGGACACTGTCTTAAAGGCAAGCGTATTCTCTAAAAATGTTTGCAAAAGCTATATATGCACGAGGAAGAGAAAGCACACACCCTGCTTATTTCCATAGACGAAAACTTTACCTTGGCAATTTCGACTTCAATGATACTAGTGATCCAAGAAACATAGACATAGGAACTCTGTTACGCTTCATAAGAAGCTCCAAATGGTTCACCGCACTACACACCGCACCACTGAAGCCACACGTTCTGCTCAATCCCAATGCATGCAGGTTTCGTTGTTTATCAATTGCAACAGCGACTAGAATAATTATTAACACATTCAAGCTTGCGGTGTGTAGTGCATCGGCCTCTGAATTGCAAGGTTCATGGTTCACTCCCAGATGACGGCAAGGAGTTTTTCAATTAATACGAGCATAACCAGACTAAGCACCACTAAAGGAGTCTGATGATCGAGGTGGCTCTCATGAAATAGCTGTAACTCCAGCCTATATACTTGGTGGTAACACACGCGAGTTGTTGTTGTTCATTCAAAATTATTCAATACAAATACATAAGTTGAAAAATATTCCATATCAAACTTTTCAAAAGAAAACAAAAATAATTTTAAATTCCAAAATTTCTCCAGGATTAACCTTTAAGGTGGCCATACACGACAGAGCCAATGGGCGAAATAGCCCCGTGCCCATCTAAAATCGGTCAGGGGTGGATCGGTCACCGATCAATTTGGATTCTCAGCCAATCTGAAATCCAACCGAGCCAAATGGATCGGATTGCTTGGTCGTGTATGGCCAACTTTAAAAACAAATAATGAAATTTCATCAAGATATTCAGTTCTAGATATTTTTATTGTAATTTCCTTTATTTTCTCATTTTATTTAGGAAGTGTTGGTAAGACGGCTGGGATATCCATTTGAGATTCACACTGTTGTTACCGAGGATGGCTACATTTTAGAGTTACATAGAATTCCATACTCTCCCCGTGTCAACTCGTCCTGCCCTCCTAATGTTGCCTTTATAATGCACGGTCTTGCAGGTTCTTCAAGTGATTTTGCTATACCCGAACCAGAGAACTCCCTGATTTGCCTTCTTTCTGATGCTGGCTTTGATGTTTGGTTGGGTAATGCTCGTGGGAACACGTACTCCAAAAAAAACATTAATTTCAGCCCTAATTCTTCCCAATTCTGGAATTTTTCTTGGCATGAAATATCTGTAATTGATTTACCAGCCATGATCAATTACATATCGGAACTCACAGGACTTCAAAAAATACGATATTTTGCACATTCACAGGGAACCACTAATTATTTAGTTTTGAATTCAGTGATGCCTGAATGGAATGATCGATTTATATCAGCTCACTTGATGGCACCTGTTGGTTTTTTAAATCATGCGACTAATAAATTTTTGAGACTAGGTAGAATTGCGGGAATACCTAATCCAATTAGAGAGCTGCTGGGAAGTTCTGAGTTTAAGCCCAGCAAGGAAACAGCACTTGCTATAAGTGCGCTGGCATGCAATAGAACATTACCACAACAATTCCAGATACTATGTACAAATACGTATTTCAGCTTGACTGAATTCAATGAAGACACTGTCAAAGTTGTGAGTTCTGATTTCAATTTTGTTACATTATATGAAAATCTAATAATTAATATTTACCATTTAAGGACTATATCCCGGATCTTATGGACACAACTCCATCATCATTATCAACAAATCAGTACCTTCACTACTTGCAAGAGTTTGATTCTGGTTTTTTTCGACAATACGATTATGGACTGGCACGAAACTTGTTAAAATACGGATCTGTAAGCCCTCCTAACTATGAATTCAGCAATGTCAAGGGGCCCCTTTTTTTGTATACTGGCAAAGCTGATAAGTATGTTACAAGTCCTGATTTGGATAGATTAACCGCAGGACTTTCAAACCCAACACTAGCTGGATTGTATATTGTTCCAATAGACAATTTTGATCATTTATCTTTTCTATTTACTAAAAATATTGGAACAAAGGTTTATAGTAAAATTATGATAGATGTTGCATCGACTAATTAGAGATTAATTTAAACGCAACAATAACATAACTTATACTAGAAAATCTTCAAATAACAACTAAATTTCAAAAAATCATTAATAAATTTAATCAAATAAAATAAAAAAATGAGTTTACTAAGAATTATTTATAGTCGCATAAAGCTTTTATTATCCAATTAGCTGACCAAAAAACGCATGTTATGAAGTCAAAAGAAAGTCGACCCGACCGTTTTCATCAATAATCTGTATAACCGAACTCAAGGCTGGCAGACTGAATTACTTGTTAGTTTAAGGCCTGTTCAACCAAAACGTGATCCAAAGAACACCAGACCGGGCTCTGGTTGACCAGGCCATCCATCAGTGCAAGAGAAAATCGATAGTCTTAAGATCATTACAATGACAGGTACCGTTGCAGTAGGTTTTGGCTAATTTTTTTTACCGTAAGTTCAAAAAACATACAAAATGTGCTGATTTTTTTTTTCAAAACATCTGTTTTTGGGATAAATAAGCTTTTCCTTTAAGGTTGAAAGGCAAAAAACCGTTTTTTTTTTTTTCAATTTTTACGAGACATAAATTTTCAGTTTTTTTCTATAGGGAATTTTACAAAAGACCTGAAGTTCAAAACTTGAAGTTTAAAGGCAGGAGTTATAGCATTTTCATGAGCACCACCTCGATCTTCAGACTCCTTTAGTGTTTAGTGGTGCTTATAGACTGGTTTACTGCATTTGTGTGGAATGTGGATTTCCATTTACACAAAATTAAATTGAATTAAATTAAATTAAATCCTTATTAAATAAATTCATCTAATTCAAAATAACAAAAAATAAACATTTTATGAGAGGTACCTACTTAATATTTCCCCTTACGGTTTTTTAACATTTGTATGGAAGGTACCGTTATTTTTTCATAAAAGAAATTTGTTCTCAAAAAATTCTAAAAAGTGTTGAAAACCCCTTAAACACCGAGTTTAGAAAAAATGCAATATTTAAAAAATCCAAAAAATAATTATTTATTTGAAAATTTTGGTAAAAAACAATGTTTATATCTTTAAGAAGCTGTTATTGTATAAAATAAATAACTGAAATTAGAAAAACAGGTTTGAAGAAAATTAAAAAAAATGGTTCTTTGCAGGTACCTACCATTAATAACCATTTTTTGAAAAATTATTTCCTATCCAAAGGTAAATAAATAAATATGGCTTAATAATTTACCAGTAACTAGCCGTTAATTATTTGTGATAATTTTGAATATGTCGTTCTATGTTTTTTTTCGAAAAGTTGTAAAATCTTCCAAAACTTAATATGTTATACCTTGATAATTTGCCATTAATGAGTCGTTAATTAGTTATAAAAATTCAATTTTGTCATGCGATGTTTTCCATGTAATTTTGGGTTATTTATTTAATATAAGAACGAACGAAAACATCTTATTAACGTCAAATCATCCATCTACCCATTTTTCAATTAAAGAAAATGATTTGATTTGGTAGCCGGACGCTCATAGAAAACAAATCACCCTAAATAACATAGAAAACATCGCATGGCAAAATTGAATTTTTCACAACTAATTAACGACTCATCAACGGCAAATTATCAGGGAATAACATATTAAGTTTTGGAAGTTTTTACCACTTTTCGAAAAAAACATAGAATGACAAATTCAAAATTATCTCAAATAATTAACGGCTAATGACTGGTAAATTACTAAGCCATAAGCCATAAGCCATCTGGTATAAACAGTTTCTACCCCATTTTCAGGTAGTACTTTGCTAACTTGATGTCAAGCTACCAAAGAACCCAAAGAACATAGAAAACATTGCACGGCGAACTCAAAATTGTCACAACTTATTGAAGATTAATTAGTGGAAAACTAGTAGGCCATAAACAGTTCGGTATTAGCAGTTTTAATCCCTTTTTAAAATGATGCTTTGCTAACTTGATATAAAGGTAATGAAGAATCAAGATTTAATTTAATTTTTCACAACTAATTTATGACTAATTAACGACAAATTATAAAGCTATAAAACATTAAGTATAAGAAGTTTTCATGCTTTTCGAATAGTGTCAAGTTAGCAAAGCACCCAAAAAACATAGAAAACATTGAACAACAAATTTGAAATTGTCGCAACTAATTAACGATTAATTAACGGCAAATTATTAAGCCATAAGCCATCAGGTATAAGAAGTTCTTACTGATTTTCGATAGGGTACTTTGCTAACTTGATATCAAGTTAGCAAAGCACCCAAGAAAAACATAGAAAACATTGAATGACAAATTCGAAATTGTCACAACTAATTAACGACTAATTAACGGCAAATTATCCAATTAACCATTTTTCGATTCGTCAAAGTTGCTTTACTAACTTGACACTCATCAAATTATCTGTAAGATTGCTTAAAAGGTTGCAAAGCTGTACCAATTTGAAAAAAATAGTGTCACACTGTTCGCACTCTTCCCCTACATACATTGTGCATGTAGTACCTTTTAAATCGGAAGTAAAAATTGTTACATATAAAAACCAATGTTTGATAGGAAAACACATTTTCCCAAAAAACCGCAACAAGTTATACAGGTGAAAACGAAAGTAAATGTGCAAAGTCAAGTAATGAAAAACTTGAAAAGATATGCAAGAAAAATTGTTTGAATATTTAGCCAAAAAGTATGCAATATAATAATAGAGAATAGCAATTCCCAATAATAAAAAATATAACTGAATTAATCAAATTCAAATTATTACAAACATTCACAAAAATGAATTTGAAATGTTGCAAAGGGGCACAAAACAGTAAACAGTAGAATGAGCAGGCAGAGGAACGGTAGGAGTCTGATTCCAGCCCAGGGCCTTGTATATAAACTTTAAAGTAATATCATGGAGCGTTTTTAAGTACGCGGTGTTTCACGGGTGACAATGATATCACTCATGTTGTTTATATACAAAGTAGGAGGTTAGTTGTTTCACCACCAGACGGTGGCTTTACATCGATGTTGATGATACTACTTGAAAGTTTATATGCAAAGCCAGCGCTCATCCGAGGGAGGACAACTTTATTAACGGCGGCGCAGCCTAAAAAGGAAAGAAAAGTAACCTTAGCTGAGCTTAGAAAAGTTGCTACAAACAATGAACCGCTGGAACCTTACAACGCTTAAAATTCGAAATTATTAAATTAAATATGTAATAAGCTCCGGCTTTTCTCCAATTTCAAACTTCGTCTTGTTAGTTTTGCTGCTCATACTGGGTGCGAATCGAAAAAAGAACGAATGAAATTTATTTCGGCAGATAACGTCGACTTCGTTGAATTGTATTGCATTTATGAAATTGGTGACGGAGTGTGGTGCGTTGTTGTTATATCATGACCATGAATTTCTCAGAATCATTATGACGGAAAAGTGTAGTCTGCGGTTTTTAATTTTCATGTGCACATCAAGCTGCCAGACTTATCGATTTTTCGATTTCTTTCAGTTAGCGTAGTTGTGACGCAAATAATAATAGTCCTCAATACTATCATTTCGTTTACCTAAAATTGCCTTAAATACTCTTATACATTAAGAAGGACGAAATTTCAATCTAATTGTTTCGTTACACAAAAGTCTATTAGAGAAATAGCAATTAGTCGGATTTATATGCCTTAACAACCCAGAATTGACGAAAATTCAAATTCAATCGGTATCTACACAGTCAGAATCTTCTAGCAATTTGAATAAATAAGGTCACTAATGGAAACACTACGGTTTAGAGCTTATATTAATTTCAAAAGAATTAGACGTGCTCTCGTTAATACATTCACCAATTTGAGTCAAAATAGTGCCCTTCATGGCTTAAAATACATTGGCGACCAAAGGATTCCCCTCTATGAAAGGTAAGACAATGGAATTTGAAAAATTTCAAAACTACTTACATAACTTCATCAAAGATTATTTTTCTTGTCGTCTTTTATTGGTATTTTTATCTACGTTTTCATTCTACTAACCGATATCTATGCAACATGGGAGAGTACACCGTTTATAGTGGGAATGAAATCAAGTCCTATTTTGATACATAAGTATCCATTTCCAGCTTTGACAATTTGTAATGTGAATCAAGCTCGGGCTAGCAAAGTAGCAAATATATCAAGGTAGGTTCCTAAAGAATTCAATTAGGATTTTTTTTTTTTTGAAAGTGTTGTTATTCATAACTTAATGGTGTAATGCGATGTAGAAATTCCATCGAATATTCAATGCTTCAGACACTGTGCTCAAGATCAATTGACGAACTGGATCCTAGTGAATTTGAAGAAATCCAAAATAGATCGTTATTTCAGAAGTTTATTGAAGAAGTGAGAATATTATATTATTATCATAGAAACTTGTAGAGCGATTTTAACTAAATCTCTTTTCTTTCAAGACTGCTCAGCCGTGTGAAAAACTCTTGCTTTCTTGTAAATTTGGTACAGTTGTGAAAAGTTGTGCCGACATATTTAGACCAGTTCTAACTGATGAAGGACAATGCTGCGTCTTCAACTCTATGCATCCTTCTTTTATATTCAAAAAGTGAGCTCAGTTCTCTAAACGATATCGATCAGCTTATACCAACTAGACCTGCTTATACAAATTAGACGATTTTATACCAATAAGTTGATAAAAAATCAAACATGTGTAGTGTTTTTGCAATGAGATAAGTGAAAAAAGTTTTGTATTGTATTTAATATTCACCTGACTGTGACTGGTATAAACCAAAAAATTACTATTTATACCATATGCATAACTAAAAAGAATATATTTGCACTTTTTTAATTATGATTTTCCTTCGCGTTGTCGGTCTTTTCAAACGGTTCTACCCTTGCAATAGTTGATGAAAGCATTAGACGTACTTTGGCTTATTGGTATAAACTTTTCTTACGATTATAATTAGTATAATATAAGAAGTCTTCCAACAACTAAAATATTTTTCAGACTCAAAGAATTCGAGGGATTTATTCAACTTGATGGAGCTGCTGGTGTGGATTGGGATCCAGAAGATGGATATCAGGCGAATCTGCCAAAACTCTTCTACCCTCGTGCTGCATTCGGTAAAGTAAAAAGATATCACTTTATCACAAAATTGATTTTAAACAAAGTTTTTAAAAGGAATCGGTATAAGCATGGGCTTGTCAATTATTGTCAACGCTGAGGTTGATGATTATTACTGTACTTCAAGAAATGGACCTGGATTCAAGGTGATTTTTAGCACAAGTTTGACACATAGATTTCTATAAGACATTCTTCTCTGTTCAGCTACTTCTTCACAATCCTATGGAAATCCATTCACTTCGTGAGAATGGTCTTTATGTCGAAGCTGGATCAGAAATAAATTTCCGAATTTCTGTTGATCGTTCTGAAGCTAGTCGGGACTTGCGTGATCTAAGCATTGACAAACGTCAGTGTATCTTCAAAAGGGAACGAAAACTCAAATACTTCCGAACCTATTCGAGACGTAATTGTGAAATTGAATGCTTAGTTGAGATGACAGCAAAATATTGTGGCTGCATAAGTTATTTTTTACCCAAAACTTGGACACATTTGCCAGCATGCAGCTTAAAAGATTTACTCTGTCAACAATTTAGACAGCAACAATGCAAGGACCAATGTATGCAAGGATGTTTTGACATATTTTTCAATCCATCAAAGTTTAAAATACCATTAACTTCGGGTGGATATATGATAGAAAATCGAATGTTGGAGAAAATGAATAGCTCTTTTTTGAAGGAAAATATTGCCGTGTTACATTTTTATTATAAATTTTCCGATTTTGCTGGATTGATGAGAACAAGCTATAGTGGTGTTACTGAGTTTCTATGTAAGTCTATGGATCATAATATTTGTTGAACTTATTTTTAACAAAAGGTTTTTTTTTTTATATTAAGCCAAAATTGGAGGACTTATTGGACTGATTGGTTTAAGTTTTATATCAGTGGCAGAAATATTGTATTTTTTGGTTTTAAAACCTTTGGGATATTTATTTAGCTGGATTAAACAAAGGTTGAGGAATATCAATGTAAAGTTCTGGTTTTAAGAATCTATTTTTATTTTTATTTTTCAAATCTTGATATTTCAGGTTCTTCAAATAAATCAAAAATCTCGAGAAACAATGAACACATTAACGTTTACAGACGCAGAAAAAAAATTACAAACTAGATTATATGAATTAGATTAGATAAATTGTTATTGATTCTTTATATAAATATATAATTCACATACAAACTATAAAGCATTAAGGATAACAATATAAAAACTAAAAATAAGTCAAATTATTTCAAAAAATTGTGGATGAAAAAAATACAAAATATTAATACAAAACAAATGGTAGACATTAATATTTTATTTAAACGAACAAAAATCACGAAAATCATAAAAGTCTTAAATTTTAAAAATCATTATAATAATTTACATAATAGAACCACATAAATATTTTCATTCATCTGCAATATTTTGTTTTAGAAAAAGATTTTATTTTAAGAAATTTGAAAAATTTGTAACAGAGCATTCAAAATTTATTTTTACTGTACAAAGTAAAAAAAATTATAATCTTGGGGTGTCATTGCGAGAGTCTATTCGAATTTTTTCTATCTACGTTTTTTGGGTCCCTTGCTAACTTGACATCGAGTTTGCATAGCACCACCTTAACGGAGTAGAAGCTGCTTAAACCAAATGGCTTATGGCTTAATAATGCATGGTTTATTAATCGTTAATAATTGTTTACTTTAAAAAATTTTCTTTATGTTTTTTTTTTTTTTCAAAAACTTAACATTTTACTGCTTAAATAATTTGCCGTTACTTACTCATCAATTAGTTGTAACAAATTAAATTTTGTTCGTACGATGTTTTCTATGTTTCTTGTTTTATTGTCCTAAATTCATATGAAATCAGCAAAGAACTCCGGAAAAGTTCTTAGAACGTATGTATTATATTGAAATTTTAATTGATTAATAATTTGTCTTTAAGTCACCATCATCATCGTGTCCTTTAACCCCGGCTGGTGCATAGGGTGTCTTTAAGTAGCCAATGATTATATGTTACAATTGTAAGATTGTCGTGAAATGTTTTCTATTTTTTTTTAATACATTAATTCCTGTGCAGTAACATTCAAAAAGAGTTTAAAATTGATTTATTAACTTTTGATTGCTTTATTACGGTTTCACTGGTTCGGTTCACTACATAGAAAACATCGCACAGGAAAATTGAATTTGTCACAACTAATACATGACAAAAGAACTGTGAATTACAAAGCAATAAAATATAAAGCTTTAGAAGTTTTCACCACTTTTTGAAAAAAAACATAGAAAACATAGAACAAAAATTATAAATTGTCAAAAAAACTTATTAATGAAATATTAAGCCATAATAATAAAATATGCAAACTCGATGTCAAGCTAGCAAGGAACATAAAAAAAACGTAGAAAAAATTGCACGACAAATTCGAAATTATCGGGAGCTTATTAAAAACTAGTTAACCACAAATTATTAAGCCATAAACCACTCAATACTAGCAGTTTTTACCCCCTTTTTAAATGATGCTTCGCTCACTTGATATCAAAGCCAGTAAAGGACCCAAAAAACATAGAAAACTTTGCACGGTAAAATTTATCTATTCACAGCAAATAAAAGACCTACCAGCAGCAAATTATTAAGTCATAAGACATTAAGTATAGTGTGTATTTACCGCTTTTCGAGTTATGTCTAGTTAGCAAAGCACTCTAAGAAAACATAGAAAACATTGAACGACAAATTTGAGATAGTCACAACTAATAAATGACTAATTACATATCTGCAAATAATCCAGCTACCCATTTTCTGATTCGTCAAAATTGCTTCGGTAACTTGACACTGATTGAAAACAATAAACCCAAAATCAGATAGAAAGTATCACAGGACAAAATTGATTATATCACAACTAATTAAAGGCTAATTATAAAGCACTAAAATATTAAATTTTAGTAGTTTTAACCACTTTGAAAAAAAAACATAGAAGACATAGAACGATAAATTCGAAACTGTCACAACTAATTAACGACGTATTAACAACATACTTTGCACTTATCCATTTTTTAACGACTAATTAACGGCAAATTATTATGCCAAAAACCATCTGGCATAAGAATTTTTTACTGATTTTCGACAGGGTGCTTTGCTAACTTGAAATCAAGTCAATGTTTTGATCATTTTATAAATAACTTCAAAAATTTGTTAAGAAATAAAAAAATCTATCAAATCTGTGGGGCAACATGCATAGAAAATAAAATGCACGACTGGATCGCACGTACTTGCTCTTATGTTCAAGTTGTGTGGGGCTTAAGAACTTTAAAAAATATTCAAGTAATTATAGAAAAAGTATAAAAAGCATTTAAATCGTTCTTTTAATTTTATAAACAGCCTGATAAATAACTTAGAGCTCAAAAAAAAGTATGCCATTTGATTACTTGAAAAAATATCAATATATGCAAAAAAAAATTAAAAATCGTTGGAGCCGTTTTCTTAAAAATTAATTTTTTATATATAAAATTTTTGTAACATTTTTCAAAAAAAAATTTGGTATGCCAATTTTGAGTATATATTAATATACATTAAAAACTGAAATTTCAAAATAATTCATCAACCCGTTTTTGAAATATTGAATTTTGAAAAAAAAATTTTGAAACTTTTTTAAAAATCAAAAATTTATTTTTTCAAAAATTTTGGTATGCAGTATTATTTATATTTTAACAAAGCTTTTGTGTAAAAAAAATTCATTGAAATCGGATGAGTGGTTAGTGAGAAAATCAAAAATCAAAAAAACCGTTATATGGCAGGTACCGTTAATAAATGTTTTTGGTGATTTTGTTTCTTACCAGAAAGTACACCATATCTACAATAATACACTGATTTTTTTTTATCTAAATCGTTGGAGCCGTTCTTGAGATAAAAAAGGTTTACCTTAACGGTTGTATGGCAAGTACCGTTATTTTTTGAGCTAAAAAAAATTTCAATTTCCCCTCTGGAGAGTTACAAAAAAACCTTAAGTTCAAAATTTGAAGAAAATCGCTTCAGTGGCTTAGGCTGTAGGTTGAGGTACGGACAGACAGACAGACAGACAGACAGACAGACAGACAGAATTTTGCCACCCACTTTTTTCGTGTTCTCTATCATCGTAATGTCATGTTTGATTGTTATCTCGAAATTTTTTTTTTGCACGAATCCAAAACTTGCCCTATAGTACCTATATCGCAAGTAAGAAATAACATAAGACCTTCAGACGCCATACTTCGACACAAATCCCTACTGATAATCAAAAAATTGTACGTACATTTGGTTTTCTTGAATAAAAAAGCGTTTTCGTAAGCTAGTTGGCATAATTTGGTAAACCTTTTGCAACTTATCTGTAGTTTAATTAAAAGTTTTATTAGAAACAAGGCAAAATTAAATATTTCAAAGCATTTTTAAAGAAAAAAAAAATTAAGAGAAACGAAAAGAATACATCAAATAATTGCACGTACAGTGGCCTTAAAGTCAAATTTCTTACAGATGAGTAATGAGTGCTATTCGTTGGCTCTTATTATAAATATGAAACGGTTGTTTATTAAAAACACAAGCTTTGAGGTAACTTCTATGGGTATTGTGTTGCGTTTCTCTAAAATCTCAGCTCTGAGAGGATTTGTGCTATTTCGAACTTTTCTTAAAAAAAAAAATCCCACAGATGCTTAAGGGGGTTGAGGTCTGCATAGACTTGTGTGGGCTTGCGTTACTTAATGTAGACTTTCGTAGACCTGCGTAAACCTGCCCAGGCTTACTTAGACCTGCGGTTCTCAATCACATTCTCAAAATTCTAAAAATGAGCAGCGTAGCATGTGCAGCGCACTCTCCTTGTCTGTACGACTAAACACTAAACATTGGGATAAACACCAGCATTTACTTGTAAGTTACTGATGAAAATAGGACTGATTTGTTCCCAACGAACACAGGTGTCAAACAAGTCTATATACTAAGTGCCTTACTTTTCTTTGTTTTCTTGAACTATCAACATACTGAACAACGAACTGGTATAGCTATAGAGGGGCTAAGGATCAACTTTCTTTTATATGCTGATGATATTGAGCTTTTTACTTGCGATATAGGTACTATAGGGCAAGTTTTGGATTCGTGCAAAAAAAAAATTTCGAGATAACAATCAAACATGACATTACGATAATAGAGAACACGAAAAAAGTTGGTGGCACAATTCTGTCTGTCTGTCTGTCTGTATGTACCTCAACCTACAGCCTAAACCACTGAAGCGATTTTCTTCAAATTTCGAACTTAAGGTTTTTTTGTAACTCTCCATCTCCAGAGGGGAAATTGAAATTTTTTTTTAGCTCAAAAAATAACGGTACTTGCCATACAACCGTTAAGGAAAAGCTTATTTATCTCAAAAACGGCTCCAACGATTTTGATTAAAAAAAATCAGTGTATTATTGTAGATATGATATACCTTTAAGTAAGAAAAAAAATCACCAAAAACATTTATTAACGGTACCTGTCATATAACGGTTTTTTTGATTTTTGGTTTTCTCATTAACCGCTCGTCCGATTTCAATGAAATTTTTTGTACAAGAGCTTTGTTAGAATATAAATAATACTGCATACCAAAATTTTTGAAAAAATACATTTTGGATTTTTAAAAAAAGATTCAAATTTTTTTTTAGAAAATTCAATATTTCAAAAACGGGTTGATGAATTGTTTTGAAATTTCAGTTTTAAATGTATATTAATATATACTCAAAATTGGCATACCAAATTTTTTTTTTTTAAATGTTACAAAAATTTTATATATAAAAAATTTATTTTTAAGAAAACGGTTCCAACGATTTTAAATTTTTTGTTTGCATATATTCATATTTTTTTTAGTAATCAAATGGCATACTTTTTTTGGCGCTCTAAGTTATTTATCAGGCTGTTTAAACAATTAAAAGAACGATTTAAATGCTTTTTTATACTTTTTCTATAATTACTTGAATATTTTTTAAAGTTCTTAAGTTCCACACAACCTAAACATAAGAGCAAGTACGTGCGATCCAGTCGTGCATTTTATTTTGATAGTACTGCCAAATTGCAACTTCTTACAGACTATTTCCACTTCCATTGCCTTAAATAGGACCCAGACAGTCAATTTGAATACATTTGAAATTGTTATTTTTCGCAACGGAAGAAGACGTGCAGTCATGTAAAAGTGGTTTTTAGTGATACTCAGATAACAGTTTCAAACCGTTTCAAATATCTTGCAGCAATTTTTAATTACAATATGTCTTGGACGAAGTCGTCTCAACAACAGACTCAATTTTTCCGAAAATTCCATCAATTCAACATGGTCCAAGATGATAATAAACAATTTGGTTTGTTATTCAGAAAAATTAAAGGTATATGATGCCGCTTCCAGAGCAATAATACTTTACTTTGCCCAATTTTGGGGATTTAAAGAACACGTCTAAGTAAAAAAGCTTCAATATTTCTTCCTGAAAAGGTGTTTTCTGCTTCCGGATAATTGGCTGAACAGAATAGAGACGGAGCTGCAACTGGAGCTGCAACTGGAATAGCTGTCAAAATTTTGAATACACACAAATTCAATGATGCGAACAGAACACGACGCAACTGCAGACGCAGCTGGACAAGTTGGCCAACTTTTAACTTTTGCTTGCAGCTTTTATATGTGGGTTAAAGTGATTTTTAAACACTTTTCAATCACTCCTAAAGACGTAAAGCAATTTTAACTTCTTTTTCATCATTATTCATTTTTATTTTTGTTTTCATTATTATTTTCGATACTAAAATGTCAGAAAGCAGTACAGCTGAATTGTGGGCGCGTAAAAAAAAAAAAGCACGTACGACACTTTTTGACAGCTATTCCAGTTGCAGCTGCAGCTCCAGTTACAGCACTCTATTCTGTTCAGCCAGTAATACTTCAAATTATGAACTACATATGCAAACAAACTTACCAACAATATGCCTGACTACCCTCAAACTGCATTCCAAACTTATAGTCAGAGCTATGAAGCTTCCTAGTAACAGGCTACTAGAAAGAACATTTACTGGGCTTACGAAAGGATGGCTTTCGGGGGCTTCAACTTTTATGTCATATAAATTGTTTGATATAATAAATTGATGTGTTTGATTGAATTAAAAGCTTATTATTTTCTTTTTAGATCATTTAAATAAAAGTTTGTTCTTAAAAAAGGTTTTTTTTTTTACTATTACTTAATCAATTTTTTTCTTTTTAGATCATGTTCTAAGAAAATATTTGTACTTTAAATTTTCCTATTCCTCTCAGCAAACCTATTATATATCAAGCAAGGGAGCGCTACGATATCCCGCAAACCAAAATCTCGAATAACGAAATCTCGCATTTTTTTAAAAATCTCGAATAACGAAATCTCGCAAATTAAAAATCTTGTTTTTCATAATCTCGCAATTACAAAATCTCGCTTTTCACAATCTCGCATTTGGGTAATTCCATGAAAAAGTGGACATGAAGATAGAGAAATGGAAAATTTATCTTGCCCCCTGTCTATTGTTCGCTAGTTTTAAAATTAGAAATAAAAAATATCCTACAAGTAACAAGCATACGGCTGAAAATAAAATAAAATTATAAAAGGCTTAGCCCTAAATTTTTAAATTAAAAACATGAAATAACGTGAGTTACCGACTTTTTGTAACGTGAGTTACCATGTACTTTATTAAATTTGTATAAAATATTTTCAATAATTTAAAACTTGTGTACAGATATATTTAGGCTGATAAATTCTTTTATCTAATTCACCAAATCAGTTAAGCTTTCTTGGTTTGTTTAATTTTTAGAAAATATCCACAGTACTGCTACAAAACCTGTGTCCGAATAGGGTAACGTGAGTTACCAACATGTTTTAGTATTTTTTTCTAAGAAAGAATATATTTTTCGCAAACATTTTATTTTTTCCTAACAGTCGAAATCATTACCATGTATAGAGTTTATATTTTGTTTTATTTATATTTATATAAGTATGGAAATTTTAATGAAAGAGAACGTGAAACTCTCCCAAATGTAACGTGAGTTACCATGGAATTGCCCATTTACAGTTTGAACCTAAAAATCTCGCAAATTTCAACCGAAATCTCGCAATTTAAAATCTCGCAAATCAAAATCTCGCAACTTCAAATTTCACAGCAACGAATCACACACGACATTTAGAATTTTTTTTTTTTGAGAATATACCTACCCAAGAGCACTTTGGATAATTTTCCTTCCAACTAATAACTGTACCTGTCAATAAAAAAAATGTGTACATCCTTTATTACTGTTAATAACCTCTATAGTCCTTTACGCGTTCATAATGGAACTAAAAGTATTTTCTTGTTCAAGGCCAAATACGAGTTATGCGATTTGCACATGACACTTTACAACTGGATGTACCATCTCTATGTTCTCTCTCCTTCTTGTTCTTTTGAAAGCAATAATATTGAGAATCAAAAGTTCAAATTAATAAATAACAGTGTGGTCTTAAAGTACCCAGACACTGGATTATATATTTTGCAGTAGGTAGGATATCTCGCAAAATTGAATTGCATTGCAACAAATACATTTTTTTTATCAAAATCTCGCAAATTTAAATCTCGCGCGAGATTTTAATTTGCGAGATTTTGATTAAAAAAATTTATTTGTTGCAATGCAATTTAATTTTGCGAGATTTTGATATGCGAGATTTTAGTTTGCGGGATTTCGTTATTGCGAGATTATGAAAAGCGGGATTTTGTAATTGCGGGATTATGAAAAGCGAGATTTTGTAATTGCGAGATTTCGTTATGCGAGATTTCGAATGCGAGATTTTGATTTGCGAGATTTCGTAGCCAACCCATCAAGCAAAGTAGCAACATGGTTAAATTGTGTTATAAATTGGCGAGGTGCACTTGGACTATTTGGTCTATTCAATTGACAATTATTACAAACTCTAACTGCCTGTTCAACGTGTTGATTTAATTGCGGCCACCAAACGTAGCTTCGCGCCAAGGACTTCATAAGGCTCATTCCCTGGTGATTGGCATGTAGTAAGTTCAAAATATTTGATTGTAGGGTGGATGGTATAACAACTCGCGTACCCCACAAAATGCATCTTCTATGTGTGGATAATTCTGTTCTTCTTTGGAAAAAAGGTTTGAATTCCTTTTCTATTTTAACTGGCCACCCATGAAGTATCCATCGCATCACTTTACTATATTCCGGATCTCGAGAAATTTCGTGGGCCACGTCTTCCGCTCGAATGGGTGTATCCTTCAATTTTCGAGTAATAATATATCCGACAGATCGCCGGGACCATATTTAGAACATTGCAGCGGAAATCTACTAAGGCAATCCGCATTGGCGTTCAATTTACCTGGTCGATGTTCTAGCTCATAATCATATGCGGACAAAAGAAGACACCATCTCAACATACGTGGTGATACCATAACAGGAATAGGTTTGTGATTATCGGCCATTCCAAAGTAACGGAGAAGACAATCGGACGCTTGAAACTCAGTGGTTTTTAAGAATTCATCACAAAGTACACGACACAGAAGTTTCACCAAAAAATTATGAAATTTAGTAAGTTTATTCAAAAAAATAGACTGTAACGGAGAAGACACGTACGATTTAGAGATTTCCGACCATTGCCTTGAAGTTTAAAATTCTGCGCCGTCCGTTAAGATATAAAGTTGATTTTTTTTGTACACTTTTATAAAACCAACATTTATCAAAAACCATCCTTGGTTTAATGCCAAGTTTCATTTTACTAACAGAAAAAAAATATGAAAGATGGTAACGGAGAAGACATCTAATGGTAACGGAGAAGACACGTACGATTAAAGATTTCTTTTTTGTTCAGTTATATTGAAATTCGTATTTTTAAATTATTCTCATCAATGATAAAAGTGATTCATGCAATTGAAAAAATGTGTGTAAAATTTCATTGAAATCGGTTAACGTTAACACGTGCTAGCGAGTACTTGAAATTTTTCATTTAAAACACATGGGGTTTTCACAGTTTTTACTCAAAAAATCAGCAAAATTGTAAAAGTTGATGGAAAATCTTTAAACTAGGCATATAAATTAACTACTGTTAGGAGTATCAAAAAAAAATATTTTCAATAGTTTTGCATAATATTAACCCCATCAAAAAATTTAATTAAAAATCGTTGTTTTTGTGCATTTGTTGCTATTTTAAATGGAGTAACTGTTGTTCACAAAAATAAAAAAAAATATATTTGTATACCTCTTATGATATTGAGCATATTTGCCAAGTTTAAAGTTTTTCCATCAACGTTTACAATTTTACGGGCCCTTTGAGTAAAAGACTGTGAAAACACCATGTTTTTTATATGAAAAACTTCAAGTGCTCGCTAGCACGTGTAAACGTCAACCGATTTCAATGAAATTTAACACATATTTTTTTTTAGTTACCTTGATCCATTTTAAGCAAGGGGATCAAAGAAATTCAGACTTAAAAAAAAAGTGCATTTGAGTCGTTGAAATTTGGATGAGAAAGTGCAATTTTGTCTTCTCCGTTACCCTTGTTTTAGACAGTAAGACATGATTTAAAAATCTATAAAAAATCCACCATAATCCTTTTTTAAGTCTTGCTTTGTATGCGGAATAATTTTACAAACACTAATATAGTTCACCATTTATACCAACTTTAGTCATTTTTCGGTAACGGAGAAGACATGAAATGTTCAGTCATTTTGAGGCGTAATACTATTTTTACAGCACTCCTATCAGAAAAATAGTTCCGAATTTAAGTAGTGTATTGAAAACACTTATAAAAACCTAACTGCACATCGCCATTTGCATCACAATTTATAGAGAACTGATAGCTGCAAAAATGCCGAAAAATGCCCAGATACGAAAGATAAAGTATGAGCTTTTTTGATCACTTGCCTATTTTACAACAACAAGTAAAATTTTATATTTACAATTTTTTCGTTAACTCTAATATATATTGTAAATATTGGCATATTTAAATATATTGTTTTCCTTAATTTGAAATTGAGTTGCTTGGTTTCGAAATTTTTGGAATGGCCGTTATTAAAAATACCCAATTATGGTTTGTGATCCGTTATAATCAGAACTTGTCTACCAGCAATATACTGATGAAATTGTTTTATACCGAATATAATTGCCAAGCCTTCTTTATCAATCTGGGCCTAGTTTCGTTCACTTGAAGCCAAAGTACGCGAAGCAAATGCAATAGGGCGTTCATTATTATGGCGAGGTATTACAAGAGAGAACTAAAAGTTTATTTTCATTATAGTGTGTAAGTACTGTATCGGACTTCAAAAGGTATTTCAATTCATTAAATACAAACGTGTGCTCTTTGGTCCAGAACCATTTAACATTTTTGTCCAACATGAAGTTTTTCGGCCAAAGAAGCCTTGTTAGGTAAAAATTTATTGTAAAAATTAAGCATTCCCAGAAATGACTGAAGCATTTCTTTATTCTGAGGGAGAGGTGCTTTCTGGATTGCATCTACCTTAAACTTATTCGGTCGTATGCCATCACCCGATATGTGATACCCAAGAAAATCCACCTCTGATTTACCGAAAATGCATTATAGATTTTCGTACAGTTATATTTGCTTAAGCTAATTTATTTAATATGCGTTCTAAATTTGTGTTATGTGAATCTTCATTTTCACCCGAAATTACTATATCATCTATAAAAGCTTTTACACCATTGATTCCCTGGAGTAAATTATCCATAAACTTTTTGAAAATACCCACCCTCGTCACCAGTATTATACAGGGTGTCCTGCACGGCCGTAGCCAGGCCTACGCTAGGGTGAGCTCAGCTCACCCAAAAATATTTTGAGCTCACCCAAAAAATTCAGAGATATGTTAAGATTTCCAAAGCTTTCATTTTGAGCCAAAATATTTGTTTTCTTTGAAATAAAAATTTAAAATGTGCAAAAATTCCAACCTTCCCGTTTAACAATTTTTTCGTCAGTAAACCGGGGACTCCCCGGTTCATTGCTCTATTTGTGTTATTGTGTGCTCATTTTTTTTTTTTTTTTTTTTCCGTGGGTAGGTGCAAAACCTGCATCAGGCTCTATGAGGACCGGAAAACGCGTGCTCATAGAAGTGTGAGATTCTTACTACACTAAAACCACCTCCACTTCCCGATTGCAACTAAGTTGAAACTTATCTAGCAATTTATTTTTAACGAAGTTAAGTAACGTGTTGCAGGTAACTTTCCGGTGAAAGTTTCTGCTTATTCCGCGATTTTAAAGCGGTTTTGTGTACACCGCACCAAGTCGGAAGGTTTTGTTCTTTGCAGACGGCGTACTAAATTCGACTCGTCAAGAATGTCAATAATCGTTGGATTAGCGTGATCTAATAGCCGATTTCTATGTTTTCGCGCGAAACTCTTAATTTCGTCTCGAACCGTAGGAGTCCCGAGATCCCTGTGAAGATCTTCGTTTCTTATATACCATGGTGCATGTACAAATGACCTAAGCAATTTATTTTCAAACGTTTGTAATTTATTTAAATTTGTATCGCAGGTACAACCCCAGAGTTGTATACCGTAAGTCCAGACAGGTTTAAGTACCTGCCTGTATAAAATCAACTTATTATCAATACTAAGCTTGGAATATTTACCGAGTAGCCAGTTCATATCTCTTAATTTACTTTTTAATTCTTCGCATTTCTTTTTTACGTGCGGCTTCCATTTTAATTTCGCGTCTAGAGTCATTCCCAGATATTTTGCTTCATTCGAAAATGGTACACGACCGGTATTAAGAAAGACGGGCAATCTATTTATTTTTTTATACGTAAAGTCCACGTGGACTGACTTTTGTTCATTGAGCGCTATTCGCCATGTTTTTGTCCACTCATTAACATTATTAAGAGCATTTTGTAATTTAATCGTAGCTTCGTTAATCGTTTTGCCTACTGCTAGTATTGCAGTATCATCAGCAAACGTTGCTACGAAAGTGTCTTCTGTTTGAGGTATATCACGTGTAAATAGAAGGTACAGAACTGGACCTAAAACACTACCTTGTGGTACCCCAGCCACTATTTCTTTGAAATTAGAATATTCATTTCCGTGTCTTACACGAAAAAGTCTGTTTTCTAGATATTCGTTAAGAATTTTATAAAGTCCTTCAGGCAGAACTTGTCGTAATTTGAATTTGAGGCCTTCGTGCCACACCTTGTCAAACGCTTGCGACACATCCAAAAAGACCGTCGAACAGATTTTCTTTTCTTCAAGAGCTCTCTCAATTACGTCAGTTATTCTATGCACTTGATCAATTGTTGAATGCTTGCTTCTAAATCCGAACTGATGTTCAGGTATTAATCGTTTCTCTTCTATTATAGGCTGCAGGCGCAGGAGTAGTATTCTTTCAAAAACTTTCGATATTATTGGAAGAAGCGAAATCGGTCTGTAAGAATTCTTTTCGTGAGATGGTTTGCCAGGTTTCAAAACCATTATGACTTCCGCAACTTTCCATTGGCTTGGAACATATTCTAGCCTTAGAGCGGCATTTATTATATAAAGGAGGTTAATTAATCCTTTATTAGGAAGCATTTTTAATATTTCCGCTGTTATTAAGTCATACCCCGGAGCTTTATTAGACTTTAGCTTCTTTATTTCTCTGTTCAATTCAGCAAGCGTAGCATTTCTGGTTCTGTAATTTTCACTTGAGCTAAAACTCATATTAATATTTTCATTGAGTGCTTGCCCATCGGAAGGTTAAAATGTTTCTTCCAGGTAATCGGCGAATACCGCCGCTTTATCTTTGTCACTTTTAGCCCATTCGTTTTGGCTTTTCTTAATCGGGGGTACTGGAAGCTTTGGTTTTTTCGTTGTTTTTATAGCTTTCCAAAGTGAGTAGTTGGTTGTGTGCTCATGTTGTCAGTCACTTGATCTGTTATTTTTCAATCAAAAGTGTGCTGCGATTATAGAAAATTATGGAATACACGAAACACATAAAAGAAATCAGATCCAAAAGCATTTTTTCTTCTTTTCAGGGCAAGAACTGTCATTGTGGCATCAATCGGAAACGCCGTTCAATGAAGTTTAAGTTAAATGTTGATATTAAATTTTTAATTTAGGGCCCTATTACCGTTCGCGAATCGAACCAAAAAGCTGGCGAAGGAATCAATTTGGTATTACGATCGGCGAACATTCGCCATATGACTCGCCCCAAACATCAAAATTAAGCGAATGGAAAATGTTAGTGACTGATCGGCGAACAATAAATAAAACACGAATTTCTTATTATTTTGTCACAAAAATCAGTTTATTAGATATTTTCAAACGAAACAAATTTATAAAAATGATATTCACCACACAAAACCATTAAATAATTAAGTTTTACGAATAACACGCTACGCAAAACCTACACAAAATTGAACAAATTTAAAAAGCCGTTGTAGTGTAGTCCAGACTGGTTGGATATCTTTTGTTTTCTTCAAAAAAAGGGATATTAATCACTATAAAATCGCGTAATGACCATTTAAATAATTTAATTGAGAATAAAAATTAAAGAAATTGCAAAAATTCTGCGCTTTAAGATGTATTATTTGATTTAATTTTGTTTATTTGACATTTGGGGCAAAAAAAACTGATTGTAATGAATTTTTCCTGTGACAGCGATGAATTTTTAGCGAATGAGTTCATTCGCCAAATGGTTCGACTTCAAGCGAACGTTCTATTCGCGAACCGTAATAAGGCCCTTAGTTTTCAAAAAATTTCGCTGATTCCAAAAACTGAGGATTTTGATGTTTGTGAATGAAAAAAGGACAATATATTGCTATTTGTCAAATAATTCTATTGAGTATTTTCAGAAATGCTTTAACGCTCTTTTCAGTGGCAGCACCAGTGGTACGTTCCTTTTCTGTAAAATGTTAACAATTGTTGATGTGTCAAAAAAAAATGTTGAAATGTCATTGTTAAGAATGTTACACTTTGTAACATTTCATTTAGGAACGATTAATGTTGAGAATATTGTTGATCTGTCAAACGGCAAAGTCAGAAAAAAATCAAAATTCGTTTAGAATGAATAATCAAGAAAAAACTATGTATTGTATTTAATTCATTGAAAATAAATACATATAATTTGAAAATTAAGTTTCTATAAACTTGAACTAACTATGAGCACAAATTACACGATGTTACAATTTGAGAATTTAGGAACGATCAGTGCTAACAATTGTTTACATTTTAGAGAAAAGGAATGGACCACAGGCAATCACTTAATGAAAATTTCTACCTTTTACCGGGAAATACACATACTTGTTATAGGTACCTTATTCCTACCTATTGTTTTAGTAAAAGAGTTATTTTTTTGTAGACATCATTATGATTTTCCCTAAAAAAATGTGAGCTCACCCAAAACAACCGTCAGCTCACCCATAGGTTTGATCCTGGCTACGGCCGTGGTGTCCTGTGAATAATGGATAACCTTGCAACTGGTTGTAGCAGACCCTATGACCTTCCCAGAAAAAAATATAAAAATACTATGTTATGATGTTTTTTCCAAAAGTTGTCAACAAGTACTACTTTCCTCAAATACGTGAACGCTACGACCATGAATGAACAATTTTTACTATTTTTTTATTTTTATAATATTCTAGAATAGGTAACTGTTGTAACAGATGGGTGGTCAAATTTAATATTAGTTGTGGCATTTGTTTTATTATAATTTTTTAAAATATTTTTTTCATTATAAAAATTTATTTGAAAAAAAGTTTGACCACCTCTAATTAATAAAAATTGTATGAGAACATGAATGGCCAGTTAATTAAAAAAGTTGTCTATTTAATGCACTTTCCAAAATGGTATAACACATGCTTGTGTATAAACAAAATAACCAAGAAAATTTGTCAATCATCTAATAAGGCAGCTTTTAACATTTTCGCAAAATGTCTATTAAAACAATAACCACCCAATCTGGGTTCGACAAAGATTTTCACTTTTGATGTGAAAGGGGGTTCAGTGCAAGTATAAAACTCGAGTTTAGAAGTTGAAAGCCTCACCATTTGGCCACCATTTATTGAACAACGAGTTCTAAAAAGTTTTCCGTGGCGACTTAAATTTTATTGGTTTTAGAAAAAAAACGTTGGTACAAATTTGTAGCAAATTCAATTCTCTTCAATTTATGTTAACACACTTTTTACCCAAAAGCTATAAATAATAAAGTTATAATCAAAATTTAAGCATTGAAAAAATTCATATGTTTTTGATTATAACTTTTTTTTTCCGCCGCGCAGCGCCGTTCCGTGAAAGGTGCCGCCGTGCTATGTAAGTCGCCGCACCGGCTGCTGGTGGGTCGAGCTTAAGTAGGTAAAATAACTACAAATTTGAATTGTAAAATTACTATTCCTGCCTATCATTACTGAGCAACTCAAATCGATTGGGTAAGATATATCGAAAATTTATATCGAATCGATATATGTACATTAGGGTGGTCGTTAAAAAAAACGTCGTCCCGGATGGGCCTAAATCGTCTCTAAATGAAGAAAAAAAAGATTCTCTTATTTTTTCATATTTTTATTTTCATCCCCTATAGGCGCTGTAGGGGTATATTATATTTCCCCCTTTTTTTTTTGCATACTAGAAAATTCAAGTATGATCTGCCAAAAAAAATCAGAGCATGTAGGTGGAAACTAGACAAGAAAAAAATCCTACCGTAGGGGGGCAATATCTCCCCCCGCTTGGACAGGAGGGGCAATTTAATAAAATATTTGCATAAATAGAAAAAAATAATTAAAAAACAACGGCAATACTAACAGTAATGTTTGTGGTAGCTTTTTGGAAAGTCAGAAGTCCATTCTTACTGCTTGTTTTTAAATTAAGGTTTTTTGATGAACAGTTTGGCAAACAATTGTTTTAAACTCAATATTTTGAAGAAAAATTTTTATTTCATTTTTTTAATTATAGGTTTGAAAACAGATTTTGCTGAAATTGTTTATTCAAAGAACTATATTTAATAATCAACTATTAAAATGGATTTCTGGCTTTCCAAAAAGCTACAAAACATTACTGCAAGTGTTGCAGTTGTTTTTTAATTATTTTTTTTTCTATTTTATGTAACTATTTTATTAAATTGCCCCTCCCTTCCAAGCGGTGGGAGATATTACCCCCCTCTCTTAGGATTTTTTTCTTGCGTCTGCTTCTCACCTACATGCCCCGAATTTTTCGGCGGATTTTATGCGAATTTCCAAAAAAAGGGGAAATTTAATTAACCCTACAGCGAATATTGGGGATGAAAATAAAAATCTGAAAAAATTAGGGAATTTTTTTTTTCATTTAGAGCTGATTAAGGCCCATCCTAATAATAAAACTCAAAAAAACCTATTATAACGACCACCCTTATGTACATATATCAATTCCATAAGATCGATTTTTATAATCTTGACACCAATTTGTGACTGGTTTAAGGACCGACTGATCCAAAAGTACAAACAAAATTTTACCGATTTTTTTAAATGATGACTTCTCAGAATGTCGACAGTCATGTACATTTTGATCAGATCATACTTTACGGAATGACGTTTACGAGTTCATGCTTCTGATATGATTAAAATACACTTGTTTTGGACTATCATCAATCACCGTTCATCCAAGCGATTGCTCAAAGCTGAATAAATACATGTGTTTAAAACGAAAATCCAATGACTAAAAAGTTCATGTTAAAAATTCAGTCCTGCCCCATCTATCTGCAGATGTTTACTGCTCAATAAATATGATTTATGACTCGAGTTTTTTCTCATTCCATACAATCGTTTCATGCAGAGTGTTGTTCTTTAAGGCACGCAAGAATAGCCGACCGAAAAAACGATGACATGTTAAAATATCGATTTGTATCGACTTTTTTGTATGTACCTGTATATTGGGAAAAAATATCGACAAGTCAAAAAAAGTCGATATTTTCTCCAATTTTGTCCATATTTATATTTATATTTATATTTTGTAATGTCGGGTTTTCAAAATTCTGCAAGAAAGTAGACATAAATCGACATTTTAACCAGTCCCTAACTTTTTTTCGGTGTGATTGGAGTCAGTATTAATACGGTGAAAATGATGGGTTCATAATTTACTATTTTTAGATTTTTTTTATTTTGAATATTTGTATGGGAAAAGGCGGGTTCTCTGAGCTTGCCCCAGGTGCTCTAGGGGCTAGGAACGGCACTGACCCGAACAAACATACAAACGGACAACAAACGAACATAGCAAGTAAAGCTTATAAAACAAATAGCTTAGAGTGTCTGTATATATTACTTAATTACTATAATATTTTTATTTAACATTAGCTTTGTTAAAACATTGACCAAAACTGCGAATTGGCTATTTGTCACCAATTTTTGTTAATTTCATATTCCACACGTCAAAATTAAGATAGTTTCGGGCAGAAGAGAACACTCACGAGAGAGTAAACATTACCCCTACCTTGAAAAATTCTGCCAAGAAAATTGCTTAAACTGTCAAATTCTAGGATGGAGTATTAGGTCAGATCTCAGATGTCAGATACATACAAAATTGTTAAAAAAAGTTGCCACCAAACCATTCCTCACTTCTTCGACAATTTGTTTCTCTCTGACATAATTTCTTCAAAATTTGACAAACTGCCAATTTTTGCAAACAAAAAAATTATAATTTTACGAAGGAATATCAATTGGGCACAGTGTTGCCAGATTTTTCAAGACGAGTGGAGCCGAATTTGAAAAATCTTGGAGCCGTAAATAGCCCCACTCAAAAATATTACACAATATGAGTAAATTAAAATTATTCATTTAAAATGTATATTTTTCTATCAATTATTACTAAAAGTTTTAAAAATTCAAAATTTGAAAAAAAAATTTACTTGTGTTTACCCATATCCTTACAATTTTTTCGTCTTGAGGGCCTCGCTAACATTAAGATAATGAGCTGAAGTTTGTTAGGACTTCTTTTGGATTTATCTGGATCAATTAGGAGGGTTTTGTCTGTTAAAATAAAACAATTACCTTTTTTAGGACCTTCCTAATGTCCATAGTTTTCAAAATTCAATTAAGTCTCGCAAACTGCTCACAAAATGTCTTCCATACTAGCAGATGAAACTCCTGTTGTTTTTGAAGTCCAATTTGAATAAAATGTTTTTTATTAAAGAAGTCAAGCATTTTTATTATTTTGGTGCTTTGGCAGAGAAAAATGTTTTCACCCCATTCCTTGTGCATAGAGATTCCTTTTGATAATTTAAGTCGCCAAATGGTAGTTCCCTCTCTGACATTTAACTTTATCTTGAATGTTTATTTTCTTGTTTTAATTTTAATTACTTTTCACTTATGTTTAAGTCCTAGATTTTTTAAATTGATGTAGCTTTTACATACAACTATTTAGCTGGGACAAAAAAGCACTTCAACTACCTCCGTTTTCTTCTAAAGTACTCCTCTAAGTTCCCACAACATAAACCTATATAACTTCTAATTACACGTTAGAAAGGATCACCGACCCTATATCATGCAAATAATGACTGTAACATGCAGTTCCATCACGTACTGGCGGCTCGGAGGCCGTACTGGGCCATTGTTATTAGTTCGTAAGAAAAACAGTTTACTCATATTGCACCCTATATTCATTGATTTTTTTTTTTTTTCATTTTCATTTTTCAAAAGAGCAATAAACTGAAAGTTACAACTTTGTTTGGATTTTATACACAATGTATAATATAGGTTAGGTATAGTGTTGTAGACTGTAGACCTTTTACGGGGTTAAGAAAAGTAGGTCAGGAATATAAGCGAGCCGGATATCCGTTCCTGAGTGCTTCTGTATATAGTATTCAGGTTAAAAGGTATATAATCCAGGATGGATATCTGATTTTTCATGGACATTGATTGCTTTTTTGCAGTGCTTGCGTTTTATGGATACTTGTAGTGAGTTTTTTTGTTATCTTAATGAATTGTGTCACGCTCTTAAACATACATATTTGGTTTAGTTTAATAAATAAAAAGTTAGGAAAATGCGGTCAGCAATTAACCTATTTTAGAATGACCTGTTGTTATTTTGTTCTAATGGATTCGATTTCCAAGAAGCAATTATTATAAAAGAAATTTGTGTGTTAAACAGTTAAAATATATATAGTCCAGTGGGAATGTACATTTTAAACACGTAAGCAATTAAAATGTGGATTTTTCTTTGTCCAATCGTAAGAGGAAGTCATAAAGCAGTTTTCAGAAGTCCCGGTAGTGAACATTGTCTCCATTTCTTGCATATAAAGGAAATTGTTTTTTCTCTTCTATAGCTCGCACATTTTCAACATAAAACACATTTGCCAATAATTTCTTAAGTTAAAAATCAATTAATTAATTAATAAAAAATAATATGCCTGAATTGAAGATGGCACCCACACTGCATAATGAAAATAATATGTTCCAATTGAAAAATAACATAGTTTTTTAATCAAATTACCGAAATTCAAAACATATGGTGGCTGCCTAGGTAAAACAAATCCCTAGCTACGCCAATGGTGATGACTAAATTTAAGGCCAAAAGAACAACTAACATAATGAGTTGAGGAAGTCAGACATTCCAATTAAAAATAAAACACAAAAATATTGTAAGTTTTAGCATATTTATTTATTTTCAAAATAGACTAGACATTTTTTAAAAAATACTAAGCAACCAAAATTAAATAAAATCAACAGAAAACTATTTAAAAAAAAAACTAAAAGAGTGAAATAACCCGAAAACATCAATTCTTTGAAGTGGCGGGAAACATGTACCAAATAGATACACATTTATGTATATGCTATAGAACAAATGAGTAAATCAATGTCAAAACAATAAAAATAATTTCCTATGTTAGGAAGGGTGGATTTAATAAAAAAAAAATTTACAAAAATCGTGAAATGTAAAATGTGAATGCGCGGCGGGTATGAAAAATATGATACGTATTGAAATTTAAAGGTTTTATTACAGCCCTTCCAGGGTACCTATCCATAACTCATAAAGAAAAGAGGGCGAATTTCCATTTTAATTGTTTTGAGATAAATGCTTTTAATTGATTTTGCTTTTCTCACCTTCAAATGAAATAATTTTGAATATTTTAAAGAACAATTTCTTATTAAGAAAAAAAGATGTTATTTAAGTATGCACATAAGCTAGAGAACCGATCGAGTCTCTCGCACCCTCTTAAATAGTCCTATGCCACCAACTGCAAGCATCGAGAACCAGTGGAAGAATTGCCAGGAAGCCATCAGACCACCACAGCGAAACCCCTGGTTCGACGAAGAATGCCGACAAGTACATGCAGCCAAACAACAGGCATACAAAGCGGCGCTGCATAGAAGGACCAGAGCTGCTCGCGAGCTCTACGAGCAGAAGAGGAGAGAGGAACACAAGCTTCTAAGAAGGGAAAAGAAAGAGTATGAGAAGCGCGCGATCGAGGAAATAGAGGGATGCCATTGCAGGAATGAAGTTCGGAAGTTTTACCAAAAGGTAATGAGAACCTCCCAGGATTGCAAGGCCCGGACTGAAGCCTGCAAAGACGATCAGGGGAACATCGTAGTAGAATCGCAATCGGTGCTGAGGATATGGAAAAATCATTTCTGCAAATTGTATAACGGCGATGACGAACGGAATTCCACTACCATGCAGATTGCACCATTCAACCTGGACGAGGTAGCTCATCTCATAAAGCTGCTGGAGCTGATGGCCTTGCGGCTGAGCTATTTAAAGCGGCTGGTGATGAATTGGTAAGGAGTATGCACCAGCTCATCTGTAAAATATGGTCGGAGGAAAGCATGCCCGATGAATAAAAGGCGATCCTGATGGACTGCACCAACTACAGAGGCATCAGTCTTCTTAATATCGCGTACAAGATCTTCTCTGCCTTACTTTGTGAACGCCTGAAGCCATTCGTCAACAACCTGATAGGTCCATATCAGTGTGGCTTTAAGCCAGGGAAGTCCACCATCGACCAAATATTCGCACTACGGCAGCTCTTGGAGAAAACCCAGGAGTTTCAAATCGATACCCACCCCCTATCGATAAATCGATACCCCGGACTGTAGTGCCACCTTAAGTAAGTAAGTAAGTATAAGCTAGAGAGTTTTTGGTGATTATTTAGAAAAATTATCTTGAAACTTTGAATCTACATAAGTATAGACACATTGGTAACTTACTTGAAACTTGTAATGATATTTGCGATCGTGATTTTTAGCCGCAGTTGAAAATATGAGTTTTAAGCTGTCTGTATACAAAAAAAAAAGAAACTACGAGGGCGGTTCTATAAGTCAGTGACTTTTCATAAGGGAAGCACTCGGATGTCGGATCCCATGAATAATTTTTTAGCCGAAATATTCGTTATTTTTTCGCCATAGGCAAAAAAAATTCAAATATTTACATCTAACTTCCTTAACCCTTCAAAAAAAAAAAAATAATTTTTCAAACTCTGAAGAATTCACAATTTTTACTTTTTTTGTGTTTCGATGTTTTTTAATTTCTGGCGTGTAAACGATTGTCTAGAGTAACGAGGAGTAACCCAACGCTGTAAAAATGTCCTTATTAAGGTTGAAGGGACCTAAACTCTGTTGATTTTTCTCACTATCGGCTGAACGGATTTAGATATTTTTTTGTATATACAAATTTTAGATAACATAAAATAATATTTCATATCAAAGTTTTCAAAAAAAATGTTTTTTAGTTTTTAAAAAAAGTTACAAACTTTTTTTTTTGGAAAATTTGATATCTCAAAAACGGGTTGACAATTTTTTTAAAGTTTTCATTTATATATACATACTTTACATTTGCATTCCAAAATTTGTCCTTGAAAATATTTTAAGAATTTTATATATAAAGAAAAATATTTTTTTAAAAAGCCGGTCCAACGATGTTAAACCTTTTTTTCCATACAATCATATTCAATCAAGAATTAAGATGGCTATCTTTTGTTTAACCTCAAACTCTCAAAGGCGTTGTTTTAGCTAATTTAAATATCGTATTTCATGCTTCTCTACATTTTTCTCTCATATGAGATAAGTCATATAACAACAAAAACATAAATGTTAAAAAAAGAGCCAAGTTCTTATATGTAGGTACAAGAAACCTGTGCGTAAAAAGTCAGCCAACAAAATTATAGTGAGATCTAAAATATATGCCAAGTTTTAAGTTCATGAAGTTTAATAGCAAATATCTGAATTAGAATAATATCGAAACAACTCCAAATTATAACAGAATTTGGTATTAAATTACACAGGGGAACAATATTTAATTTTTTTTCTGTTGCCTGGAATTCTATAGTAGTGCAGGCTTATTAACATATTTTTACTCGAAAAAAAGAAAAATTGTTAACAGCAGTTTAACGATTGAAAATGGTGAAGGGGGTTATAAGGAATGTAAAAATAATCTATTTCCCAGGAGCGTAGTTGGTAGGGGGATTTGGGGGGTGAAAAAGAGGGGGAAAATTGGATTATTGCGTTTTCCGACTAAAGTTGACCCCAAAATGAAAAGTGTTCAATGAAAATGTTGTAGATCACGCAAAAATCTACAACTTTTATAAATATAATTTTTTAACGTTACCTAAAAAATTCCGAGATATTGGCGAAAAACCGTATTTTTTGCTTGTTTTTGTATTTTATTTTTCATTTTCCCAAAAATAGTTCAATTTAAATGAAAATTTGTGAAAATATATCCTGTTGTGTCCTTAATAACCACAATTTTTTTCAAGCAAGACCATTGGACAGTTTTTGAGATATTCAATTTTGTTTGCAAAAAAATACTTTTTTTCAAATGAAAAATGTACTTCAGAAAATCATCGTACAAAGTTTATTTAAAAATCATTGGTTTTGTTTTAACATTTACTTTTATATGAAATAACGAAAACATATAGTAACCATAAACAAAAATGCAAAAAAAATCATTTTGCATCATTTTTTTTTTAATAATGGTTGATAAATTGTTTAATTTTTTGGAAAATCCAAAAACTAATTACACCATTGAATTCTACGGAAAAAAAAATATAGAAAACAGTGTTTTATTATTTGACCCGAGACAAAAGTTTTTCCGATGCCACAACGATATTGCTAGAAATATTAATTTCAGTACATACATTTTTAAATGAAAAACAAAAATAATAGAACAAGAGCCGACAAAAATTTTGGTAGTGGATGTATAACCAGAATTTGAGTATGAAGGTTTATAGGTACATGTATTCTGATACCAAACACCAAAGTTTCTCAGCCTTTGGTGGGGATGGGTGTTCAAAACCAGCTTGGTTTCCTATTTAAATGTTATGGTCAATAACTCTTCAATGCACTTTAAAAAATAGGAAATGATGCTCTGTCATTTTCCCTTAGTCTGAAGACTTTTATCTTGATGATCCAATCAATATAGGACCCATGATATAAGCTTTTCCAGCAAACCTTATCGGTTTTTTTTTGGAGACTTTATTTTGTTGATTTTTGTTTTGTTTGAAATATTTGAAAAAAGGTGTGATAAGGTGCGCATAAAATGGTTATATCTTGAGTTTTGTATATCAGATGGTCATGATTGACTATTGTATATGAAATTTAATCTAAAAACAAAACTAATGATTTTTGAATGAACCCTATACGATGATTTTCTGAAGTACATTTTTCATTTGAAAAAAAGTATTTTTTTGCAAACAAAATTGAATATCTCAAAAACTGTACAATGGTTTTGCTTGAAAAAAATTGTGGTTATTAAGGACACAACAGGATATATTTAAACAAAGTTTTATTAAAATTGAACTATTTTTGGGAAAATGAAAAATAAAAAACAAAAACAAGCAAAAAATACGGTTTTTCGCCAATATCTCGGAATTTTTGAGGTAACGTTAAAAAATTATATTTATAAAAGTTGTAGACTTTTGCGTGATCTACAACATTTTCATTGAACACTTTTCATTTTGGGGTCAACTTTAGTCGGAAAACGCAATAATCCAATTTCCCCCCTCTTTGTCACCCCCCAAATCCCCCCTCCAACTCCGCTCCTGGGAAATAGATTATTTTTACATTCCTTATAACCCCCTTCACCATTTTCAATCGTTAAACTGCTGTTAACAATTTTTTTTATAAATGTGTAAAAAGCCTGCACTATAGCTGTTGTTTATTAATTCGAGGTCGCTGATTTCAAATCTACTCTCCATTTTTTTCCAACAGCTCTAGTTTTTGAGATACAGCTAGTATCTTGTGTGTACCTTGAGTACTTTAGATTTCCTATGGATATCCGTGACTGTTCGAAAAGACTGGCCTCAAAGGGAAGTCATGGTTGCAGGGAATCTGAATGTTATAAATAAACCTCTTGTGTCTAGGGATCGCATAATCCTGCCACCTCTTCATACTAAACTAGGGCTCATGAAACAATTTGTGAAAGCTCTAAGCAACGAGGTGAATGTTTTCAATACATCTCTAAAAAGTTTCATAACCTTAGCACTGAGAAATTGAAAGCAGGAATTTTTGATGGTCCCCAAATAAGAAGGCTTATAAGAGACGACAAATTTAACGGATTCATGACTGAAATTGAAAGAAATGCCTGGAATGAATTCGTTTGGATTACACAAAATTTTCTAGGAAACAAAAAGGGTGAAAACTATGCAGATCACATTGAAAGTTTGTTATTGCACTTTCAGCAGCTAGATTATAACATGAGCATCAAGGTGCACTACCTTCATAGTCATTTGGACTGATTCCCTGAAAATCTTGGTGATCTAAGTGAAGAACAGGGGCAGCAGTTCCATCAAGGCATCCGAACAATAGAGGAGCGGTACCAGGCGGGTCACTGTGATGCCCACATGATGGCGGACTATTGTTGGAGTATTAAAAACAGCCCTTGCGATCAAAGTTAAGCTAAAAAATCCTATTAAAAAAAAATTTTAGTGAATAGTGCTTGTTTTCTAGTTTTATTTTTTAATAAAAACTTATTTTTCTTGAAAATCCCTTTTTTTGTATATCTAAAAAACTTAAGCTGCTACAAAAAATCTGACTTCATATTTGAAATCAGCACTCCAGAAATATATAAAATTAGTCATAAATTGTTATGCAACAAAAACTTTGTTCCCTTGTGTTATTAATGATTAAAATGGAAAGTATCTAGCCACTGTTAAAATTTATTTAGTGAAATTTGTTCTTACTTGCGATATTTATAGGGTGATCGATTTTCTTAAAACTTTGTACATAGTGGTTTTTGCGGAATCTGGCCACACTTTTTCTTAATTTCTTTTAACCAAAACTAATGGTAACTTCCATGTAATTGTTTAGTCAATTTTACAATATTTTATTTTTCTCAAAAACACCTCCACAACTTTTCTTTAAAAAAATTTAATAAATTTCTTTTAAAAGGTATCTTACCTTTAGATAGGAAAACATTATTCCCAAAAAATGGTTGTTAGGGCGGTACCTCCCAAAAAACCATTTTTTTTTTTGTTTTAGATTTTCTTCAAAGCTGTATTTCTGATTTCAATAATTTTTTTGTACAGAAACTTCGAAAAATATAAAAAGTTTTTTTTTACCAAAATTTTCAAAAAAATATTTTTGGATTTTGAAAAACATTTAGTTTTTTTTTCAAAATCAATTTTTTTTGAAAACAACGCAATACAACAATATTTAGAAAGTAAATTGAAATGTTAAGAAACCGTTAGTGAATTTTTTGTATACCGCTCCTAAGAAATTAATAAAACTTTTCTTGTATGCTAAAATTAGTGCTATCTACAACCAAATATTATAAAAATTTGCGCCTAGCATCTATCATTAAAGAATTTGTTTTTATTTTGAGTTTTCTCATTACTGGCTGAAATAAGATTAAATAATTTTGCATATTAAAATTTTCAAACATTTTTTTTTTTTATTTTTAAAAAAGGTTCAATTTTTTTTTTTATTCGATATCTCAAACACAAATTTTTTGAAATATTTTTTTATTTGCACATACAAAAAATACTTAAGATTTGCATGCCAAAATTTGTCCATAAAAGTATTTTTAGAACTTGATTTATAAAAAAAATTAATTTTTAAAAACCACTCCAACGATTTTAAACTTATTTTTTCTCTTTTCCACCTTAGACTATCAGAGGAGTTGTTTTATCTAATTTAAATATCGTTTTTCAAGCTTTGAGACATTTTTCTCTCATGACTTTCATGTCTTAATAATCAATTTTTTAAACGCTCAGCCTTTTGAACATAAGAGCGAGTACTTGTGACCCAGTCATGCATTTTATTTATTTTATAGAAGTACGTTCACATCTTTGCACACAAAAAACCAACCGACTGGCGGTCGTTGTCGTAATATTAAGTTCTCAAACAAATAATTTTAAATTTTTCCAAAAAATACAATTTGAACTTCTTGGGAAATATAATAAGATTCAGTCACGCCTTTTTCAAGAAGTTCTTTGGTAGGTACCATTAATAACCATCTTTTGAATAATGGTTTTCCACACCAAAGTAGCTTTCAATAAACGTAATTTATTGAATTTTGTTTTCATAAGTTGTGTAGCCAATTTTGAGACAGATAAGATTTTGTAAAATTATTAATAAAAAGTTATAGACCGAGAGCCCACAGCAGATTTTGGGTGTGAACGATAGCAAAAAAAGAAGTATAGGCGTGAAAAGCTCCATTAAAGACAATTAAAAAAATCAAAGTCTTGCAGTCCACAACTGGGGCCTTTGCGAGAAACAGTGCATCGAAAAAAAAATATGAATGCAACTTCGAGGAAAATCGTGTTAGCCGAAATTGGTTTTCACCCCTCCCTAGATAAGCTCCGCGGATCCCATATCCCGGAATTTGAGTTCATTTGAGTGTTTAATTCGCCATGCCAGACTGTTTAAAAAAACCGTTTTTCACTTAGAATTTTGATTTTTTTAAACGGTCCGGTAGAGCGAACTATACACTCAAATGGTCTCAGATTCCATGATATGTGATCCGAGGAGCTTCTCAAGGGATGAGTGAAAACCAATTTCGGCTAACACGATTATCTTCGAAGTTGCATTCATATTTTTTTTTCGATGCACGGTTTCTCGCAAAGGCCCCAGTTGTGGACTGCAAGACTTTGATTTTTTTCATAGTCTTTAATGGAGCTTTCGACGCCTATACTTCTTTTTTTGCTATCGTTCACACCCAAAATCTGCTGTGAGCTCTTAGTCTATTATATTTGGTTGTAATAAAGGGTCCGCCAAATTACTTTTTTTTTTGAAAATGCTACTACTACATGGAGTGTAGCTTCGGCTGTATGGCACGTAGCGCCATCCTGTTGAAACCGAATGTTGCCAATATCCTCTTCTTCAATTTTTGTGAACAAAAATTCGTTCAACATGGCCCGATAACGATCGCCATTGACTGTAACGGCAACTCGAAGAAAAATGGCCCAATTATGCCTCTGGACCAAAATCCGCACCAAACAGTGACTCGTTTTTGGTTTATCGGCTTTTCAATGGCGTGCGGGTTTTCTGTGCCCCAAGTGCAACAATTTTGCTTGTTTACATACCCACCAAGATCAAAATGAGCTTCATCTGAAAAGAAGATTTTTTTGACAAAATCGGCATCTTCTCTAAGTCGATCGCAGGCCCACTTAGCGAAGCAGCCATTTGAATGAAATTATTTTTTTATTATTAACCGGAAGGATTGTACTTTCAAATAAAGAAAGAAATTTGAGAAAATATTCAGTAGTTTTTTTTTTATAGCATTTTCAAAAAAAAGGTTATTTGGCGGACCCTTTATAAAAATAAAAAAATGTGTAAATCAAGTTTAAAGCAAATCTTTACAGCCTTCAACTGTATCCGAAGAGAGAATTTTGGTGTCAGATTATGGGGACTTTATTAAACTTCATCACTTGACCTCTCTTATTAAGTGTACCAAGTTTGAAAACATTTGAATTTATTTTAAGGTGAAAGCATTTTTTGCTTTCGTTGAATTGAAAGATACTTAAATAAAAGAAAAAAAAACCGTTCCCAATCAGTAGAATTATTTGTTCCACTTTAAGCTAAATATTGTTTATTCTTAGAATCATAAAGTTGTAAATTTGTTTTAAATTTTGAAAAATAGCCAAATTGATAGAAACCTTGAAAATTATGCAAGTCTGTCAGATACTAATTTTCTAACTTAACTATAGTCACGAAGTTTTTGCCGTTGAAAAAGTTTTGTAAATAAGTTGCTGTCATTTCTTATACTTTAGGATTGTTAAACAAGTTAATTACAATCGTTTGGAATAATGTGATGCATGAGACTGTAACGCCGATATTTTGTTACTTAATTAAGTTTAATGTTTGCATCTAAAATATGTTACCTGGTCAATGTTTCTAATACTACTCCAGTACGCCCTCGGTAAAAGCAACCCTCGATAAACGCAATACCTCGGTTAAAGCAACACCCAAATTTTTACTATAAGTGACTCAGTAATTGCAACTTTTCTAAAAAGTGTGACTCAAGAAACGCAACTTTCCATGCAATTATCACTTAATCGTTTGACAAAAATTTTCATTTTTTGTCAATGTTAACTTTTATTGTAACTGGGCTGTTATTTTATAGCTACTTCTCAAAATATTGTACACAATTCAATTCAATTCAATTTGTTTTATTGAACATAATATATACAATTTGGCTTACAACTAATAAGATACATTGAAAAATTTACATTTGTTGGCACATAGGGGGCCTAACTTTATACTATGTCTTAGGTTTAAAATTTTATAATTATATAAAATACATGTCAAAATTAATTTAAGCGTCGGATGACTTTTCATTCTCGGGGTGTTCCATCCCGGTTGTCTAGTGGTGATTTTGGTGTGGATTGTTAGGAGGTTTGGCATTTAGCCGCGGTAGTAGGCTGACCCTGTGTCAGCGTAGAAGGAAACTGTTTCCTCGTTGTCTATGGGGATAATGTTGTCGTCCAGGGTTTCCATCACACTGAGGTACCTCGGATCGGGTTGTCGTTGCTCGGTGGACATACTTCTTATCAGCTGATTTGGATGACTGTGGATGTTTTCTATTAGCTTCTTTGTAGAGACAAAAAATATTGTACACTCATAAATCTTAAGTGTATTGTAACGGGTGATTTTTTAAGAGGTTTAGAACTTTAAAAAAAAAAACACAAAAAGTTCGAAAAAATGAATGAAATATTTATTTGAATCGATAGTTTGAACCTTGCAATTTAATGTTTAAAGATAATTTCATGCAAACGTTGACCGCGGCTGCGTCTCAGGTAGCCCATCCGCTGAGTCCAATTTTGGCATACTCTTTCACACATATCGGCCGGTATCTCACGAATGAATGCATGGATGTTGGCTTCCAGTGCGTCAATCGAAGCGGGCTTGTCCCTATAGACATTAGCCTTGACATACCCCCACAAAAAATAATCTAATGGTGTCAAATCGCACGATCTAGGCGGCCAATTGACCGGCCCGAAACGTGAAATTAACTGTTCACCAAACTCGCCTCGCAATTGCGCCATTGTTTCGCGTGCTGTGTGGCATGTGGCACCGTCTTGTTGAAACCACATATCATGCAAGTCAAGAACTTCCATTTCGGGCAAAAAAAAGTTTGTTATCATCGCTCGGTAGCGTTCACCATTGACAGTAACGCTGCGATTCGCATCATCTTTGAAGAAATATGGCCCAATAATGCCGCCGGCCCATAAACCGCACCAAACAGTGGCTTTTTCGGGATGCATTGGTAGCTGTTGCAATGCTTCTGGCTGATCTTCACTCCAAATGCGGCAATTATGCTTATTTACGTACCCATTCAACCAAAAATGAGCCTCATCGCTGAACACAATTTTTCGATAAAAAAACATTTCGAACCGAGCACGAATTTTGATAGTAAAATTCAATAATTTGCAAGCGTTGTTCATTTGTAAGACGATCCATGGTTAAATTGCAAACCAAACTGAAGCTGTTTGACAGTGACACAAGGTACTAAACACACGTCAGCTGTCAAAACCAGTGTTGCCAAAACCAAACCAGCTAAAAAATCACCCGTTATTTACATTTTGATTAACCAATGTTAAGCTCATTTCTTAAGCCAATAAGGCTATACGTTCTTGTGACTCGATCATAGCAACAAACTCAATTAACGCAACTGCTCAAATTGTTATTGGTTGCTTTTACCGAGGGCTATTCTGCCGTGTTAAGAAGAAAAAACGTAAGTGTATTTTTGACATATGAGATAAACACGTTTTTCTGTTTTTATCTCTTTCTTTTTTGTTTTGTTGTTGAGTGTTTTTCTGTCGTATTTACAAGTAAATAATTTTTTTTTGCCTTGATTATTTATCGGATGTACAAATGCTTGTATGGTAGTCACTTTTTTTTATTAAATTGAGTGCTAAAACGTCAATTGTTCCTAAAAAAAAGCATGGTTCTTTGAACGAACGTCATTTTTCTTAAGCGTTTTAAGCCATTACAAAAGCAAGTTAGGGCTTTTATTTTTAAAGAATAAAATAGCAAACATATCAAAGATGTCAAAACTGGCCCTAACTTAAAACAGCCAAAATGTCAGTTACGTTTTTTTTTCTTAACACGGCAGTATTGTACTACAAATTATTATAAACTAAATGGAGGAATTCTTATGATGCGCCTATAACTCCGAATTGCTTATTCTCCTTTTCTAGGTGAAGCATATACCTCCATTAAGTTTATTATAATCGTTATCAGGAAAAAAGATTTATGATACACTTCCATTCACTTTTTAGTACATTAGCTATTTACATTAAGCTTCCAACCATTTAAGTTTCACATTTTGTTTGAACAGACTTCAAGTAATTTAACTGAACTGATAAATTAGAGTTTTTAACAAATCTGTAGAAATTGCGGATAGTCCAAATGCTTGAAAAAAAAATCTTTGCATACAAAGTTGCCAGAAGTGTCATTTTTTTTCCCGTACAATTTGCGGGTTTTGTTGGCTTTAGTTATAACAGCTGAAGATATGTCGATTATCTGTACCAACTCATTGAAAAATTCATTTCATAAAACGAAAACAAAAAATAATTCACCATCTTAATTCAATATTTTATTTGAATTGTTTAGGTTCTATAGGAAAATCCATCCGGAAAGGTGTTTTATCTCTTGATCAATTTTGATCTAGAAATATTAACAAACAAAAAATCATAAATCAGACAACTTCATAAAAAAATAGAGCTTTTCTTTGCAATACAAAAAAAAACAAATAAAATATCATTGAAAACTATAACCTTCCTTCAAGTAGATAAAAATATTTCAAGTGTTAATTGCTAATTGAATTAAATTTTATTTCTCACCCCATTATTTCGATTGAAATTGAAATCGAATTTTAAGTTCAAACACCAAATGGTTCATACTAAAATCAATCCCATCAACAATGATTTTCTTTTCTTCTATCTAATTAACTACAGATAGAGAGGAATCCATGATTCATATGGAAAATGGAATACTTCAAATCAAATTCTATTTAAAGTGCTTCGTCAATAAATTGAAAAGGAAAAGGCCTAGGTAATACTAATAATAATACTATACTGTGCGAAAACAATTTTTCGTAAATTCTTTCACATTTTTCGAAAAAAGTAATATGAGTATTGCAAGTATTTATATCGTTGATCAAAAACTATAAGGCGTGATTATAAGTTAAAGTGAGTTTTTTAAGCATGAACATTTCATTTCACTTGGAAGTTTAAACTATTTTTATATTTAAGAAAAAATAATTTGGAGATAAAAGCTACCTGATGAAAGAAATGAAGCTGAAAATCGCTGCAAGAAAATAATATTTGTAGGAGAGGTTTTTAAGATATTTTGAAATGCTTTTTTCAGAATTCTGTTTTTATTTTTTTTTTCAGCAAAAATTGTGTTCAAACCTAAAATTTTGAAAAAAAAAATAGAGTTTCTTTTTTCAAAATGTTGAATTTGAAACAATGTTTTACCAAAACTCTGCATCATTTGAAAACATGCCTCAAGAATTGTATTCTGTCTTTCCAAAAAGCTACAAAACAAGTAAGTGTTGCCGTTGTTATTTAATTATTTGTTTTTATTTTATGCAATTATTTTACTAAATTGTCCCTCCCGTCCAAGCGGGGGGAGATTTTACTCCCTCCCTATGGGTTATTTTTTTCTTGTCTACTTCCCACCTATATGCTCTGAATTTTTTGGCAGATTTTACGCGAGCTTCCTAGTACGCATAAAAAAGGTAAATTTATTAATGTATTTCTCTGTACCTATAGGGGGTGAAAATAAAAATCTGTAAAAATTAGGGAATTTTTTTCTTCATTTGGAGCCGATTTAGGCCAGTTATAAAAACTCAAAAAACAACATAAAACGACCACCTTAATGTACATACATTACCCAACTAACAAAATTGCTTCACATTTCAGACATTATAGTGTTATTTCTTTGACGTTAGGCAAAAAGGTCTTAAGTCAGAAACTGCAGTTTTTCGTAAAATCAAATTGAAAATAGTTTAATTATTTGCAAATCGGGTTTAAATTTGTTTGGAAAAAAAATTATGGGAAATAAGCTCTCAAATAAACCACTGTATAATAGAAAAAAAAAGTTTCCAAAATCTTTAGTATTAACCGTTTTTTTGATGACTTAAGTCCCTAGGATTGTCTCATTTTGTATTATTTTTAAAAGTTTTGTTTCATTGTAGGACTTAAGTCAGAAAATAAAACATTGTCATTAAGTTATAAAATATGAATTTGTTGAATTAATCAGAAACTTACAAAATATAAAGTTTGTGACAAAAAATATATATAAAAAGGAATTGTTTAATTAATAAAAAGCTTAAAAAGCATGAAGTCAATGATAAAAAAATGAATCTTTGAGATATCTATTTTTTCCTCTTCTAAGGAAGCTTGAAATTTTGAACTCTTCAGAGTAGCATAAATTGTTTTTATAACCCACTAAGCCATTTTGCTGGTATTGGAGACATTGCACACTATGCCAAGAAAACTGCTCATTAATAGTATTTTTTTTTTGCACACAAAAACTGTATTTAATAAAGCGGGCAAAATCAAAGAATTCTTCTCGCTGCATTTGTGCACCTGGAACTTCTTTCTTAGGCCTGTTGTTCGCACTAGCTGGTACCAATTATGGGAGTGGAAAACAGGTGTTTTTGTTTTCTTTTTTTTTCTATCATGGAATGATCCACGTCAAATTGCATATCGTCGGCTTAGAGTGAAAAGCGGCTAACTCCACATTTTTTATCATTATAGACCACTTTAAGAATTGCTAAAAAATACAAAAGTCTATCAAATCTTTTCAATTTCACTGAATTTAGAAATAAAGAGTGCTGACAAATAGGTATTTAATTTTATTTTGTTTTTATTCAAATAATGCAAACATGTTTTTTAAATAATTGTATGTAAAAAATGCAAAATAGGAGTTAGCTGCTTTTCACTCTAAGCAAACGATATGTGTATGACCCGGAACAAGGAACTTGTGGATTATGGTTAAATTGGGGTCACATGACTGTTTTTATGCTGTCTCCCATGTCCGAATAAAATGTCACCTCAAAAACACAATCAGGCAACTTCTGCATATGAGCACATAGGCAGGAAGCTATTTCATTTCCCCCTCTAGCAGCTAGAGCTTCATATGATGCAATAACCGTTTATTTTTCTTCTCATTCCTGTTTCGTGTTTTTAATGTTTTTCAAAATACATTTGTTGAAACCAAAAAAAAATCAAAATATACCTACATAAGTATATCTACTCTATTCCCCTATTTGAGTATTCGGTTCGGTATAAGAGAAAGTTGACTTAAGGCCTTAGAAGAAATTTAAATAAGTCAGAGACGTCGGTCACAAAGACTTAAGTGAACTTTAGACCTTAATACCAAACCAAATGTGCATTTTTCTGACTTAATGCCTTTAGACTAAATAATTATGATTGGAAGCAGTTGTGCTAGACTTAAGACGTTAATACCAAACGAAAGAGAAAAAAAATATTTGTTAACCCAATTAAAAACCAAAAATGCAATTTTTTGACTTAAGACCTTTTTGCCTAACGTCAAAGATTTGTTTCTATAGCGCTCCTATTACCCCTCTGACGGGAAGTATATACCTTATTGGAGCATTACTGATTCCTTAAATATTTTCTGGTGCAAATTATATCAGCTTAATAGAAGCAATATACCAATGTTTCTTTAATCTCTCTATATTGCTCTTATGAAAAATGACGACGGAGCTTTCGCTTCTATAGTCATCCTGTAAAATTATTATACAATTTCTTTGTTAGTTTTTGTTACTTGCTAAGTGCAGCCACAAACCATTTCTGCTATACTAGTTAAACAAAAACCACTTCTGGTATACTAAAGAGTACATACACAAACCAGCAGTGTGGGGAAAGTGCATAAGATTTTTACAATCGTAAATTTATTCTTCCATGGCCGAGTGGTTAGCGTGGTGGACCGACATGTACCGGAATGCGACCATTGACGCATTACACAGACAAAAAAGTGGAATGCTGACAAGACTCAAACTCTTGTACAGACGATTTACTGACCCACACAATCTGGAGATTAGGACGCTGAAGTCGTCGATCAAGAACATCAACCAACTAATAAAGGAAAACTATCGGTTGTCGATTAATTTGTACTGGGATAACAAAATCCGGGCCGTTAATTCTAGCGACCCGAGTATGTTTCCCCAAATTAACAAGATATTTAGAAGGAACGATCAGAACGACCTTCCGTGTCTTAGGCTCCAGAGAACGACAGATAACAGAGACGAACATCTGACAGCAGGAATTGATCCAGAGGACGCCGTCTTGGACGATGACCTCTTTATTGTCGAAGATCCGCAGGAGAAAGTGGAGGCTGTGGGGGCTGCTTTCCAGCAAGTGTACAAGGTGAATGCATGCATTCGCCCGAACCATGACCTGGAAAACAGAGCCTTGCTCCACCACTTCTACCTTCGGAATGACATAACGCAATGGCGATCAGAGAACCTCGGTTTCACCGGGTTTAATGAAGATCATTTGGCAAACACCATAATCGCCGAGCGAAATGGGCCCAGTTCCCTGTTGATTACGAAGGTGGAGCTTCAGCTCATTTACCGCAAGAAGCAGTAGACATTTATACCACACTGTTTAACAACGCTCTGAATAATGCATATTATCCAGTGCGGTGGAAGACGGCTGTGGTGCATCCTCTCCCGAAAAAGGGAAAGGACAACTCCAATCCGGCGAATCTCCGGTCGATAAGTCTTCTTCCGAGTATCAGCAAAGTATTCGAAAAAGTTATCAATAGAGCTCTGTCAAAGTGGGCAGAGGACAATAATATCATACCGGATAATCAGTTCGGTTTTAAGGCGGGACATGACACCATTCATGCCGCGTATAAACTCGTTTCTGATTTCCAATGGAAAAAATCTAAAAAGCAGTGTACGGGTGCCTGTCTGGTTGATTTGAAGAAGGCCTTCGACACCGTATGGCTAGAGGGTCTTTATCTAAAGCTGACCAGACTTGGCATTAGTAAACCACTATTATATATGCTTTATGATATGCTCAATGGTAGAAAGTTTGTTGTCAAGAGTGGCAATGTGACTTCTACCACAACCTTTAATATTAAAAAATGGTCTTCAGCAAGGAGCGGTCAACTCGTCGATTCTATTCAGCATTTACACCAGCGATCTGATAAGTAGTCTAACTCAGGCAATTGCGTATGCCGACGATCTAATTGCGTACAGAAAAGCTCCAAAAGTTGAGGTCATCAGAATTCTTTTGCAACGTGACTTCGAGAAGATTCAGCGATATTGCTATGACTGGAAGTTGAAAATCAGCTTCCAGAAATCAGAAACTATCTTGTTTAGGACTCAGTTGCATGGAGCCACAAGGGATACGAGAAAGAACTGGCGTAAGCTGGTGATCGTAGGGCCAGATGGACAGCCACTGGCGAGTAAAAGTGTAGTAAAGTACCTTGGCATCTGGATGGATCAGTATTTGTATTTCGACAGACATATAAATGCTGCTCTGTCCAGGGCTAGGGGAGCTTTTGCTCTGACGAAATGGTTGTTTTATAGCAGCCGGCTTAACGGCAGGGTGAAGGTGATTTGCTACATGGCCCTCATACGGCCAATGATTGCCTATGGGTGCCCGGTTTGGTTCAACGTTGCCCCATCTCAAATGGAAAAGATTGGGGTGTTTGAGAGGCAGTGTCTTAGGCACTGCCTTGGATTACACAGAACACCAGAGTCGGAGTAAAAACATTATTATTCCCACCTGGTTCTATACAACGGTGCCAACATAAACAGGATAGATAATTCTTGCTGAAGCTTATTCGAGGTCACATTGCAAGAGCAATGTCCTCGACCAACAGCTTAATTTTTGGGGCTTATTACCCTAAAAACGACTATTACGAGAGTGTGCGTCTAAACAGTCGAGGGCTGATCCAGGATAGAGCGGCGGTTCCGCTAAACTATCACGTCGGCCGTAGAACTGTAGATCGGCGGCTCCTTTATGATCGAGACGTCCTCGCACAATACGGAGCGGAGCACCTTCGGTTCAGTAGGACTGTGTCCGATCGGGACCGAAGAGATAGGGTAAGGCAGGAGAACCAGTTCTGGTGGTTGAAACCTGAACAAGAAGTTAATTCGGATATATAAAAGTTAACTATGCATTTTTCTATGCCATGGCCGACTTACATAGGCTTAGGTAGTTAGTTTTAAGCAGGGACAGTCAGGGTGGCACCAAAAAAAAAAAAAAAATTTTAACCAATAAAAACACAAAAAATATAAAACCAATAAAAACACAAAAACATTACAAAAACCCGAAAATGCTAGCTGTGGTTGTTCTAGTTTGTAAGTAGTTTGTAAGTAGCTTTAAATAGTTTTATAGTAGTTTTAATTAGTTTTAATTTGTTTTAATTAGTTTTAATTAGTTTTTATTAGTTTTAATTAGTTTTAATTAGTTTTAATTTAGTTTTATTTAGTTTGTAAGTTTTATATAAAACACAAAAATAAAGTCATAGATAGTTTTTTTAAATTCTTCTCGGTGAAAAATAAAACCGAAATGAATTCTAGTTTTAAGATAGTTCATAGGCCGAAAGGCATTAGCATTAAGTTATTAGTTAAACTTAGAGCGCCCGAAAGGGGCCAGTAAGTTAGTTGTAAGATATTGATAAGTAGGCTAGTTTTTATGAATTTTTGTCTAGCTTTAAGATAGTTTTAAGATGAATGAAAAATAAAAATGAATTTATAAAAAAAAAAAAGCGTGGTGGACTTTCAATTCGATGGTTCGAATCTCACAGAAACTTTGTAATTTTTATAACTTAAACAATATCTAATACATTCTAAGATTGCATTTCAGATAAAAAATTTCAAATAAAATATCAGCAAATAAATAAAATAAAATAAAAATATGAATAAATAAAAATTAATATAAATAAATAAATATACCTACATATGTATATCAATTGTGAAATATTTTTTTTTTGTTTTTCCACCTTCTTCTATAAGGCCTCTAAATTTAGTCCATAAAAGTCCAATAGGAGCTTAAAAAGGGCGCCCATTTAATTCTTTGGAATATTATAAAATGCATATAATGATTGCAAGAAATGATTATGAGAAGCTTCTTTGGATGTTTATAGGGGCAAAATTATTAGTTGGATAGGATGGTCGTTAAAAAGAAGCCCATACAGGGCTAAACTGGCTCTAAATGAAGAAGCACAAATTTAAACTTAAAATTTTGAAAAAAAATTTAATGAAATAACCAAAACCGTTCATCAAAAAAACTTAATTTAGAAATAAACCATAAGAATGGGATTTGGCTTTTTTTTATAGATTTGCCCCTCCTGTCCAAGTAAGGCATAATGCCCAATTAAAAAGCACCCAAATCGATTTGAAAAAAAAAATGGTGCAGTGCAATAAGACCCGCGCTAATAAAGCGCGTTTGTCTCATTTCCCAAAATAGAAGGGTAAAAATAAGCACGGGTGTTTATCCTTTTTGAAAGGGCAATAAGATTCACGAAAAAGGAAATTGGAACCACGGGTGCTATTGCCTTTTAGATTTGGCATTAAAGCCCCACTTAAGGGAAGATTCAAATTTTCAGCTCCGAGAAATCAGGATAACAGGAAATAACGCATTAAAAGAAAAAAAAATAAATAAAATCGCACGATATTTCTCAGCTTTTCTGTTGCTCAAAGATGCTTTTCAACAAGATCCTTAAATTGATCTGTGAACAATCTTGATATCAAGTTAGCAAAACAACTCTCATGGATTGAAAAATCGGAAGGTGGATAATTTGCCGTTGATTAGTTGCGACAATTTCGAATTTGTCGTTCTATATTTTTTATGTTCTTTTTTTTTGAATAGTGGTAAAAACTTCCAAATCTTAATATTTTACTGCTTAATAATTTGTCGTTAATTAGTCGTTAAGTAGTTGTGACAAATTCAATTTTGTTGTACGATGTTTTCTATGTGTTTTTGGGTGATTTGTTTTCTTCGAGTGTCAAGTAAGCAAAGCAACTTTTACAAATGGAAAAATGGGTAGGTGGATAATTTGCCGTTAATTACTCGTTAATTAGTTGTGATAACTTCAAATTTGTCGTTCTTTGTTTCTATGTATTTTTTTTTTCAAAAAGTGGTAAAAACTTTCAAAAACTTAATATTTTATTCCTTAATTAGTTGTGAAAAATTCATTTTTTTCATTCGATATTTTCTATGTATTTTTCTGTGATTTGTTTTCTATGACCGTCATGTAACCAACTCAATTTTCACTAATCGATAAATGGGTAGGTGGATAATTTGCCGTTAATTAGTCGTTAATTAGTTGTGACAATTTCGAATTTATCATTCAATGTTTTCTATGTTTTTTCGGTGCTTTGCTAACTTGACACAACTTAAAAAGCGTCAAGAACTTCTTATACTCAATGTTTTATGGCTTTATAATTTGCTGTTAAGTAGTCCTTAATTAGATGTGAAAAATTGAATTTAATCGTGGAATGTCTTCTGTTTTTTCTTAAATTCTTCGTTAGCTTCATATCAAGTAAGAAAAGCATACAAAAAAACATAGAAAACATTGAACGACAAATTCAAAACTGTCACAACTAATAAACGACAAATGAACGGCAAATTATCCACCTACCCATTTTTTGATAAGTGAAAGCTGATTTCGTAACTTGGCGCTCATAGAAAACAAATCACCCAAAAATACATAGAAAATATCGAATGAAAAATATGAATTTTTCACATGTAATTAACGACTAATTAACGGCAAATTATTTAGGAATAAAATATTAAGTTTTGAGTTTTTGCCACTTTTTGAAAAGAAAACATAGAAAACATAGAACGACAAATTCGAAGTTATCACAACTAATTACCGGCTAAATAATGATAATCTATTTAGCCATAATCCATCCAGAATAAAAGATTTTTCCCCTTTTTTTAAGTGATAATCTGCCAACTTGATGTCAAGATAGCAAAAAACATAGAAAACATTACAAGACAAATTCAAAACTGTCACAGCTAATTGAAAACTAGTTAATGGAAAGCTATTAAGCCTATACTATTCGGTATTAGAGGTTTTAAGCCCTTTTTAAGGTGGTGCTTTGCTAACTTGATATGAAACTAATGAAGAATTAAAAAAAAATATAGAAAACATTGCATGATTGAATTCAATTTTGTCACAACTAATAAGGGCTACTTAACGGCAAATTATTAAGCAATAAAACATTAAGTATTAGAAGTTAGCTCCCAAAAAAAAATATAGAAAACATTGAACGACGAATTCGAAATTGTCACAACCAATTAACGACTAGTTAACGGCGAGATGTTCCCCTACTCATTTTTCGATTCGTCAAAATTGGTTTTGCTAACTTGACACTCATATCGCCCTTCATATTTCAAGTAAATGACTCTTTTGCGATTTCTACACATTACTGTATATTATTGTTCATCTATTTTTATAAACTATAAGTTTTTTAATTGTTTTTTTTTAACATCTTCCCATATCGACACCGAGAAACAATCATAAATCCACCGCATTAATATATCTACTTTTCTCGATTATATGTGTTGAATATGGAATCACACACCAGAAAAACTAATAAACAAGTTAGCGCACAGGAGAATGAAAATTAGGTCTTTCATGAGAAAACAGTAAATGCAAAGAAAAATATTCCAGAAGTTCTTGAGTTGTGATTTTTCCCAGAACACTGTCAATTATAGGAAGGGGGGAAATTCCAGAGAATCCCTTCGCATATTAAGTAGGCACTTGAAGAGGTAAACACTTGAATAAAAAGACAACTCTTTCATCGTGACGAAGTGTTCCTAAAGGGAGGGTGTCGAAATGTTTATTAACATTACTGCGGCATTTGAATTTATGCATCTGATGGCGTTCTGGTATTCTGGTGGTACTCCGCCAATTGGCCATATGCAACACAAGTTTAACAACGGAACGTGCCATATGTTTATATTCCACTTGACTGCTGCAGCTATAACTACCACACCCACGACAAACGGACGAACGCGTCAACGCATATGAATGTTTTGTAGGCCGGGCAGAGACAAGTTGATCGTAGGAGAGAGGGGGGGGGGGTGGGCTTGCAAGGGGCTGCTAGAAGAACAAGGAATCGCAGTGTATCAGCGAGAGTAGGTATACTACAAACTTAATGTAAACAAACACATTTTATTTACAATTTCTCAATATCGGGAGCAAAGAGTTCGAAAAAAATTAAAAAAAAAATTGAAAAGAACTCACCCAGAAGATATGTAGCTCCTACTCACAAAACTAAGAAAAAATTATAGAAAAGACTTTTTTGCGTTGGAGGTCTTGTCTGATCTGTTTGCTAGCAAAGCAATCAGTCATGATTTGGAAGCGCGTTCGTAATTCACGTGTTTCCCATGCTGAGCACTAAAACAAAAAAAAAAAAACAAACAATAAATTACTAAACGGTTCTTGATCTTTAATTTGTTACAATGACAACGATCAGTGATTCGGCTCAATAATTTATTTTTTATTATTTTTGTCGGGTTTAATATGACATTAATCGAGTGATGTTAAGATTTCTATGAGGATTTTTAATTTGAGAAAAAAAATCAAAACCCAAAAGTGTTCCTTCGATTACATTTTCAATCTTGTATTAATTATTTTGTCTTGGATGATGATTTCATAATAAAAAAAGTGGTTTCTGATTGCTATGGTGCATTGCATGGAATAAATTAAATTTGCAGTTTTTTGTGGGCGGCTTAAAAGAAGGTCGCTGGTTTAAATTGTTATTGTATATGGAATCGATTATTGTGCGGGTGTCAAACAAAAAGTAATGAACTTTTTACTTGCTGGAATAAAGAGAGTTGATTTATTGGATTTATGGAAATATAATATTGTGGGTATGCTTACAGAAGTTGATTCTTAAAGTATTTTGGATTTCCACTATAATTTATTGACAAAACTTCAGTAAAACGGTAGCAGTATAGTACAGGTGGATTTACCGAAGCTAAGGAGTATATAAAAATTCAAGGAGTAAGTACATACCCAAGTTAAAAATAAACAATATACAGTAGAATCTCTGAAAGATGAACGCATTAAAAAAAAATAGAGCACGCTCATATTTTCGATTTTTTATCCTCTCGAGCGTAGCAATTTGGTTGAGGAAGCTTATTCGAAAAAAGAGAAAATAGACATTAAAAAGATAACAAATGAAATTGTCCTGATATTTTTTTAAATAAAAAAAAATGGCTTAAAGAATTTTAAAAAAATTTTCAATGAAGTACCTACTATATCGTAATTCGTCACCCTAGTATTGAAGTGCCGCATTCGCCATTCTTACATTTTTGGGAAATCGCGTTTAAATGTTTGGAAGTCTAATTTCAGAAAACTAACCGCTTGCATTTTTTGATTTTTTAGTATGATATATAGTTAAGAATTATTTTATTACTATACGGCAAGTTTTGGATTCTTGCAAAAAAAAATGTTGAGATAACAATCAAACATTATATTACGATGACAGAGAACACCAAAAAAGTGGGTGGCACAATTCTGTCTGTCTGTCTGTCTATCTGTCTGTTCGTCTACAGCCTAAACGGCTCGATCGATTTCCTTCAAACTTGGTACATAGTGGTTTTTGGTGATTCTGCTGACACGTTTTTTTCATTTTTTTTTGTAGAACCAAAAACAACGGTACCTGCCATGTAGTTTTTTTTTTCAATTTTACATAATCGCTTTTTTCTAAAAAAAAGGGCTCGACAACTTTTCTTAAAAAAAATTAAATAAATTTATTTTAGTAAAGGCATTTTTCAAAAATGGTTATTAATGGTACCTCTCAAAGAATCATTTTATTAATTTTTGATTTTCTTCAAAACGGTACGACCGATTTCGATTATTTTTTTTATAAAGAGGCTTCCAAAAAATATAAATAGCTTGGTGTACCAAAATTTTTGAAGAAATATTTTTTGGATTTTTAAAAAATGTTACAAATTTTTTTTTTGAAAATCAAATATTTCGAAAACGATATGATCGATGTTTTTCAAACTCGATGCTTCAGAGTTTTTTAGTACTCTCTAAAATATTTTTCGAAAAAATTTTACATTTATGAAAAAATAACGGTACCTTCCATACAAAAGTTAAAAAACCGCCAAGGAAAATATTTTTTCTCCAAAACACGATTTTGATTAAACTTTTTCTATATACTAAAATTAGTACAAATAAATTTTTACACTTTGCAACTACACTAGTCAGCAAAATTAAAGGAACAAATATTTTTTCAATTTTTGTAAGCGTTTTTTGAAGAGCTGTATCTTTGTGACGAGTGATCGTATTGAGTTGAAATAAAAAGCATTTTACAGCTTTATGTTTTTGTTTCGAGATTTGTTTGCAAACTAATTTTTTTGAAGTACCGTTATTGCGTAATGGCGAAAAATGAGTCGAGACAACAAAAATTTTTTTTTTTATTTTTCTTGAAGGTCCTCATTTCTATGGATACATTTTTTTGAGTCAATCAAATGTCATGATCAGATACCTTGCTTATTCAGCTTCAATTCAATTTTTTTGTTCTTGTCGTACGATTTTTTTTGACATGGTTTATCTGACTTTGAATGAAAAAAGATACTTTTAGCCTTGATGACCAATATCTCAGCAAATAATGATGTTATAAAAAATTCAAAGACAGTTTTGGAAATTTGAGAAAGCGTTTTACAAGATTTTTTTAAGATTTTGTAGAAATTATTTTTTTTTACCGTTCACCGTTAGTTTAAAAAAAGTACTAAAAACCGACGTTTTGTGGTCTTTTCGTAAATCTTTTTTTTTATTTGCAAATATTGATTGCATGGCTTGCGTTGGTATGCTTATTTATAGACTTTTAAATCATCAATATTCTTGTAAATTTTCAAATTGATTCATCGAACCATTTCAAAAAAAAAGTTTTTGGATTTTGAAAAAGGTTTCAATTTTTATTTTTGAAAATTCGGTATCTCAAAACGATTTGACAATTTTTTTTCAAAATTTGTTTTTATATACACATAAATATATACTTTAGATTTGCATACCAAAATTTGTTCTTAAAAATGTTTTAAGGATTTTATATACAGGGTGTCCCGGACCTGAGTGAAAGTATTTAAGGAGGTGTTTCTTGGGGTTATTCTAAGAAAAAAATTGTATGGGGGGAAAGTTGTATCTCCCCTCTTTGATGCAGGGGGGGGGCCGTTTGAGAAATTAAGAAAAAACAAAAGGTTCTTTTACCAAAAAAGCCCGAAAAAAGGTTTAAATTATGGATCATTCCCCGAGTAGCACAGAAGGGTTTTCATTTGGTAGATATAACTCCAGTAAAACATTCAAGTTGTTGTCCATTTATTTCAGAAACATATTCTGGTACAATTGTGTAACCCAAATAGCCACATTTCCCCATCTCATTTGCAACAAACTTGTATTTATTGGGTTTATAGAAGTTATATTTTGTCGTTTCTCAGTTTTGAAGGTGTTATTTGAGCTAAGAAATGTTACATGTAACCTTATCTTGTTGTATGGCTTAAACAAGAAACAAAAGTTTAAAACAAATTACAAAAACTTTAATAATGTTTCTTCGAAGTTGCTTTTATAGTTACTCTAACTTTTTCTGTTCTATTATGTTATAATATAATGCGAAATAATGTTTCCGAAAACATTGTAAAAGTTTCTGAAAAGTTATTAATCAAATGCTTTTAAAATGTATAATACCTTTGAGATGTTATAAAAAAAAGATAATCTTCAAAGCATTATAAAATCAATACGTCTAATATTGTGACTGAAAATGCGATTTTTAGTTGTTTTTGAACGAAAAATCGAATACAATCATAAAAATTGATGTTTTACTTCCAGAAAATTCACGCGCTACCTAAAAAAATAAAATTGGGCGAAAATTTGAAAAATAGAAAAATATTCAAGGTTCAATTTAGGCATTCAAGTTGAAAAAAAAAATTATGATTTACATTAGGAAACACAACTTTCAGTCATTTCCATTGAAATTTACTATGGAAAAAGTAATATCAACTGGAAAAATCAGTTTATAAATTTCAATTTCTAACAAAAACTAATTATATTGTGAACAATATGGCGCTTGTTGCAGGAAATATCAATAAAACATTGTCTCTTTAAATTAAAACTTATATGTTATTACACCAAAGATACAACAGAGTATAAACTTAAGGCAATAACATCCTCATTTTAACCAATTTACACTGTTAATAAAACAGAGCAATATTGTTTCTTTTATAATATTTTCTAATCTTCGTTACTGAAACTAGAATTCTTATGTTAAAAAAAAAACATTTTTTTTTCTGTCGGGAGAAAAAGTAAGCAAAAACTTGCATTTAACTTTGGTCTATATCCGCTAGAGTTGCCGCAGTTCAGTTTTTGTTTATATTTTTAAAACTGAAATTTTAAAACAAAATTCATGTTAAATCTCAAAATATCAATTTTCTTTTTTTCTTAAAGGCCTATTAAATATCAAATTCTAGAAAATAATTTTTTACTATTACGATGGATTAAAAAAAAAGTCCAAAAACATAAATTTTTTGCCATTTTCTTAATGCTTCACAAAAAAGTGAGTTCTAGGCAGCCTGTTGACATTTGGAACAAAATATTCATGAAACGTCAAAATATAGTTTGTTTTCTATATTTCAAGATGCCAAAGTCAAATTCAATCCAAGGATGGCTATGATTTAAATGGATTAAAAATCCTACAAAACATAAATTTTGTTGACTTTTTTTTAATGCTTCATAAAAAATCGATTTCTAGGCAGTCTGCTGACATTTAGAACGAAATATACATAAAACATCGAAATGTGTTCTATATAACAAGACATGCAATACCTACAAATTTTGTGTTTTAATTTTTAGTTATGTGTGTTATGGTCATCTTAAAATCTTCGAATTGTTTAATCTACCTTGTGAACATTTTTCCATCCAGCGGCAACTCTGCCATGTATAGTAACTTTTTTCATGTTCAAGGAATAATACATCGTTGATTTAAATAGACTAAATTAAAATATACCATTAACATTTTTAGAACAATGACTGCCTGTCAAAATTTCAATCATCAGCTTTAATTATCGAAAGTTATAGAAACTCAACAACAACATCACTTGAATCTTAAGAAATGTTGCTGTTTTGTTTCAAATACAAACCAAATGTTTTTTTTTCAATTCTAGTACTTTGGTTATTTATTTGTTTTAATGTCGTTGCAATCTTTGTTTCATGTTTATAAATAAGAAACCAGAATATAACTAGTTCTCCACCCATTAAAAATACAAGCATAGTTATGTTTCAACTTAGTTTCAACGATGTTTACTCAAACATTTTGCTTGTTGCATTTGTGTTATGCCAACTTTAACGAAAGGACAACATAACAAGACACATTAAGAGTTTCATCTTTGTTTTGAGTTGTTAATAGTAACAAGAAGTTTGAAATGTAATACAAATAACGATGGTGGAGATTTATGCATACTTCTTTGAAAAAAAAACATGTGCTATTCAAGGAATGATGTATTTCATTAAAATATAAATAATTATGTTTCGTATTTTGAATAGACAGCACCGATTATATAGTGTTATATATATATTGTATAAACTCGTTCATTGAAATTCTGTTAAAATAAATATTTGAAGAGGAAAAACGTTACAAAAATGTTTTTGTTATTTGTTTCCTCTTCTTAATTGTAAATTATATTAAAGTTACCCAAATGTTCTAATAGTTACAACTGCTTTTCGATGAACAATAGAAAAAAAAGTTACAACAAATAATGTTGCAGATTACTTCAACAAAACACAGATACAACCAAATTCTTGTTATAAATCGAATTCTGTGCTACTAGGGTCATGAATAAATTCATTTTTGGGGCTTATTTGGGAAAAATACCTTTTGTTTTTTATTAATTTCTCAAAAGCTAAGAAAGATTTTTACATATGGTTTTTGGTAATGGACTAAAAAATAATGAGGGCATAGAATATTGAACACAAAAAAAGCACTTAATTACGTATCGTAAAATATCGACTTAAGAAATAAAAATCACATTTTTTTTTTCTTCTAATTTTGATTTTGAAATTAAATTTCTCAAAAACAATTCGCTTAAGCAATTTGATTTAAGAACCAAATGCAAGAATAGAGTAATAGCTTTCAAAAAAACTATAGCACATTATTAGATGTGTTTTCGTTGATTTTTAATGTATATTTTTTTGCATTTAAAGCCAATGTTTCAGAAACTGCCCCTCTGCCTAAGGGAGGGGAGATACAACTTTCCCCTTATACAATTTTGTTCTTAGAATAACCCCAATAACCAACCCCTTAAATACTTTCACTCAGGTCCGGGACACCCTGTATACAAAATTTTTTTTTTTTAAACCGCTTAAACGATTTTAAATTTTTTTTCCCATACAATCATATTCAATCAAGAATCAAGATGGCATTCCTTTTTTCCACCTCAAACTGTCAAAAGAGTTGTTTTAGCCAATTTAAATGTCGTATTTATTGGTTTCTACATTATTTTCTCATAATGTCCATGTTTTTAAATACAATTTTCTTGAACATAAAAGCAAGTACGTGCGACCCAGTCATGCATTTTATTTATATACATATTATTGCACATCTGATACTCTTTTAGTTATCAAAATATCTAAATTTTTGTCAAAATGAGTTTGCTGTATATGCCATAATCAGAAGTTTCTTTTCTTCATAACGTACGTCAAAAAATAAAGTAAAATCCTATGTACAAAGAAATATTTTTCTTGCTAATGGTATACGTGCTTTTCTATGCACATAAGTCAAAACAATACTGAATATACATTTGAAGTTTTATGACGTACGTATAGCAGGATAATAGGTCATATACATATACAACAAAACAATTCTTAAACAAAAATTTGCGTAAAATGTATGGCAAATTTGACGTACCTAAATGCCAATTTTTGGCGCTTACGTCAAAACAATACCTGAACTTGATAATTTTGATGGATATATGTACGTCAAAACCATTCTGAATATCTTAGCAACGAAAAGAGATAGGAAAAAACGGATAACAGATTTGAAAAGAGCACCCCCGAAAACATAAGTCTGCATACCCAGTTCAAAAAATGCAATTTGGTGACACTTCAATACTAGGGCGACGAACTGAAAGCCAAAAATCTGTTCTTTAAAATTTTAATTAAATTATTTATGTCAAAAGTTTTTGAAAAATCGGATGCAAACTCAAAATTTTAATAAAAAAATGAAAAAAAACTTTGAACAATTTTTTTCAAAATTGTGAAACCAAGTGCATAATTGGCTTTTTGTTATCGAAACCAAAAAATTCTTGTTTTGTACAAGAAACTGTTATCAATGTTTGGCGCCAAATTAATCGTACTCGTGCCCGTCGTACTCGTATCGGTCATTCCGTACAAAAAAATGTTATCAATGTTTGGCGCCAAATTTATCGTACTCGTGCCCTTCGTACTCGTATCGGTCATTCCGTCAAACATTTTGGTGTGACCGATTTTGGTAATTATTTTATGCATAAGTTTCTAAACATAATTATTTTGGATTTTAAGAAAATACACCTTTTTTAAACTAAATATTTTGAGAACGACATGGTTGATTTTCTTGAATATTTTTTAATAATATTTTACTTTAAGAAAATCATACAAAAAGGTTAATGAAAATAAAATGAAAATCTGATTTGAATAAATAACGGTTCCAACAATTTTGATCAATTTTTTATAATGTGCTAAAGTTAGAGCAGTCTAATACCAAAATACGTATGTATTAAAAATGTACACTTAAAAGCTATTCATAGTACCTCCCTTATTATGCTTTTTTCATTTTCTTATTTTCTGAGCAGATTCAATTTATTTTGTGTACAAATTTCAATAAAAATCAAATTATAAAAAAAGTTTAAATTTATTAATTATGAAAATTTGATATGTCAAAAATCACGTTTTTTTTTATTTTACATTTATGTGCAAATTCGCGAATACAGCATTGACATTATTTGAATTAACACAGATCTGCATAAATTTTTTGATTCGTATAAGAATTATTTCATTATCTCAACTCTAGGCCTAGTTTCCAACAATAATCTTAAATAACATTCCCGTTGAGTTAATTGATAAGGTCAACAGCAGCGTTCTTATTGAAGAAGATAATTTAATGGGAATTTTATGTGGAATATTGTGAAATTGTGATCAATGTGCAATGGTATCTTCTATTAAATCTTTCCAACTATTCCTAAACACAAGCTCTGTGCTGAATCGTAACATCATAAAGGGTTATCATTATTTCTTGAATGTGTGCAAATTAAAAAAAAGAGTATTTGCTGTAATAGGAAAATATTTGCACAATTGTATCATACAATCTTGCTCCTCTCATGCAAGTGGTATAACGTGGGTATAACATTAGATAGATCAATACAATTTATTACATGCAAAAATCTTAATGCAAGACTTAAATTTTTTGCATGAGAAAATGACAATCCCAACTCAAAATATCTGGCAATTAAAAAAAATTCGCAAATCAAACATTTTTTGGATTAAAAAAAATGTGTATGCGACGATGACTAGGGTTAATGGGGTCGACTCACTGTCTCTTCTTAGTGTCATGTCGCTGAAGACTCGCCGCTGTCGTCCAAACGTGATTTTCAATGCTGTGGTCATTGTGTTCTAAGGGCAGCTGTGTCATGGCTTTCTCGCAGTGGTATCGCCTTTGGTCGCGACGAGACATTTATACTTGGTTTGGGACATTGAGAATTGTTTGCCGTCATTTCACTTTGGTCTCGCTATTGTCTCGCCAAAGTTCTATTTGTTCAAAACAAGATTTTGAAACAAAAAGAATAAAAAACTTAAAAAAAAAAACATATATGGTTTTAACATGTTTTTTTTAATTCATACAATTATTTTTGAGTTGAATTGACATTTTTTCTAATGCAATTTTCGAGTCGGACTGACATTACTATTTTTTATGCTGAAAATTTTAGATTTGTATTAATATTTTTTTTCTTCATGCAACAAATTTACAAGTTTGTATTAGCATTGTTTTTGTTTTTTTTAATGCAAAAATTTTTTATTTTGCATTACCATACATTTATGTTTTAATGCAACATATTTTCGAGTCCATTAACAATTTATTTTTAATGCAAAATGTATTTTTTTTTGCATTTGACCCCTTAGTTTAATAGAATTTAATTTAAGTAGAACCATTTTCCTGAAATTAAATAATATTGTAGTAGATGCCTATTTGTTTTTAGTCAATTTCAATTAGAAAACAGCTGAACTTTTGAAAATATTTCAACCAACATAAAAATCCATCCAAATTAAATAAAATGCACGACTGGGTCCACGTACTTGCTCTTATGTTCAAGACACAGCGGATTTAAGAAAATTGTATATAAAAACATGGAAATTATGAGAGAAAAATGTAGAGATTCCTGCTTCTCTACATCTACGACATTTAAATTGGCTAAAACAACTCTTTTGACAGATTGAGGTGAAAAAATAGAATGCCATCTTAATTCTTGATTGAATATGATTGTATAAAAAAAAAATTTTAAATCGTTGGAGCGGTTTTTTAAAAAATTATTTTTTTATAAATAAAATTCTTAAAACATTTTTTAGAACAAATGTTGGTATGCAAATCTAAAGTATATATGTATGTGTATATAAGAACGAAATTTGAAAAAAAAATTGTCAACCCGTTTTTGAGATACCGAATTTAAAAAAAAAAAATAAAACTTTTTTTAAAAATCCAAAAACTTTTTTTTTTATACGCAATATTATTTAAATTGATCTGATATTTGTATATAAGAAAAAAATATCTAAATCCGTTTAGCCGCTAGCGAGAAAATTCAAAATAAAAAAATACGTTCTATGACAGGTACTATTAATAGTTTCTAAGTGTTAAAATTTTATAATTTTTGGTAGTAAATCGTACTAATTTTAGTATATGGGTCAATATTTCAAAACATTAAGATTTTTCACTCCAAAGTGGACCCTCGCTCAAAAGAACCTATTTTGGTAGACGAACAATTATGCCTCTAAATAACTCTATAATAACCACTTTAAAACAAGGACAAGGAGTCATAACATTTGATCAAATCTAACGGTTTTTTAAGTCAGGGAAATGATACTTGTATCAAGGGAATGACAAATATTTATATTTACTCCGTTGATTAGATGGATATTTAATTTTGCGAATGGTTTCAGGAGTGTAAAGAAAAAAGAGAACAAATACTAACATGAAAAATAGCATGCACGACTATGTTGCACGAACTTGCTCTCATGATTCAAGGATCTGGCGAGACTAAACATTAGTAATAATCGTATTTTTGGATGATATTTTGACCGAGAAAATGTGAAAAAACTCAAAACTACTAAAAATACTTCAAATATGTTTAAATGTAATATTATTGATTCTTCTAGAGTTACCAAAACGCAATCAATCATTATAATGAAAACTTGAAAGTCAGGGGAATGACACAAAAAATGATGTTAGGGGAATGACTCCGAAGGGTGTTTTATGAGAATTAAATGGAGGTTATTAGAAAATTAGATGTTTTATATAATTTTTCACGTAGGCCCTAGTAAAAGACACAGACGCATAAAACTTTTTAATTTTTAGACCACACGGTTTAGTAAAAACACGCGTTAGAGGAATGACAATTTCGATTGACGAAAAACGAAATCATTGCCTTAACTTGAAATAAAAAAAGACAACAATTTTTTTTTTTTTGAAACCCTTACTTCAATTTTCATAAAGAGCAATTATTCTGTACCGTTAAACAACAAAAAAATCAGTTTTCTATTTTGAGCCTATATATACTTTTTTTAATTTCCATTGGTGGGATAAAAATGATCAATTTATGGGGGACACTTACTTAATAGCTCCGATTTAAAAAAATAAAGCAACTAAAAATCATTTAACTATTTTTTGGTTAGGATGCATATATTATTAAAAAGACTGCATCATTAGATTTTTTGTATCGTTTTTAGTTTCGTTGCTAAAATTCAGACAGTGTGGTAAGTAGGCCTGGGGACACGTCAGGGGAATGACATTATGGGTGTTTAAATGGAGATAGCGGGCATGATATTTTTTTTAACTTTATTTTTTCTAGAGCGAATATTAGAACCCGTTTGTTTCAAGCCATCCAATTAACAAACTTATAATAAAATTTTGTACTTCGGTTCAAAAATGAAGGAGACTGAAATATTAATATTTTGAAATATTGACCCATATAGAAAAAGTTTAATCAAAGTCGTAGGAGTCATTTTTCCTTTGTGGTTTTTAACTTTTGTATGGAAGGTACCGTTATTTTTTCATAAATGTTAATTTTTTTTCTAAAAATATTTTAGAGAGTACTAAAAAACTCTTTAATATTGAGTTTAAAAAAATCGATCATGTTGTTTTCGAAATATTTGATTTTCCAAAAAAAATTTGAATCATTTTTTATAAATCCAAAAAATATTTTTTCAAACATTTTGGCATACAAAACTATTTATATTTTTTGGAAGCTTCTGTATAAAAAAAAAGTTGTCGAGCCGTTTTTGAGAAAAATACGATTATGTAAAATTGCTAAAAAACAATTGTATGGCAGGTACCGTTATTTTTGGTTCTAAAAAAAACATGAAAAAAAACGTGTGGGCATAATCACCAAAAACCCCCATGTACCAAGTTTGAAGAAAATCGATCGAGCTGTTTAGGCTGCAGACGAACAGACAGACAGACAGACAGATTTGTGCCACCCACTTTTTTCGTGTTCTCTATCATCGTTATATCATGTTTGATTGTTATCTCAAAATTTTTTTCTTGCACGAATCCAAAACTTGCCTTATAGTACCTATGTATATCGCAAGTAAAAATGAGCTCAAAGCCAAAATATTCATTTTAACTGATGACCCCATACACAACTTTCGTTTCGTAATGTGCGAAGTTACCACCGCCATTTTCGACCTAAAAAAAATTGTGCTATATTGTGCACAACTTGTACCTACTGCCTCGTGCCGTAAATATTTTTAAAAATTTCGTAAATTTTATCTCTGCGGAATATGGCAGCACAAACTGAGCACAAAACAGCACAACTTTAATTTTTAAGAACACACAGCACAGAGCGGCACAACCTGAGCACATATACAGCACAACTTTTTTTTTTGAAAATCGAAAATGACGTTAAAATAATAGCGCTATAATAAGCACGATTTTTTTAATTACGGCATATGGCAGCTTAAATTGGGCGCATTACAGAACAACCTGTTTTTTGGAACATCGAAAATGGTGGTGCTAACTTCTCGCACATACTATAGTATCTGGCCGAAACGCATGTTGAAGCAGAGCACATTTGAATTTTTAATTGAATTCAAAACTAAATTAGCCATTAACGAAATATATGGAAACAAAACGGTTATATGCATTTCCATTATGTTCATTTTTCGGGAAACATTTAAAATGCAGCTTTGCTACAATTTTTAAGGAATCACAAATACGTAACGTTTTATTCAAACCGTTAGTCCTTAAAAAAAAATATGCACGACTGATGGGTCGCGTGTACTTGCTCGTATGTTCAAAAGGGACAGGGTTTACGAGAATTGTGCCTCTATAAAGACATGGAAATTATGAGAGAAAATGCTTAACAAGAGCATAAAATACGATATTTAAACTAGCTAAAGCATTTCCTTTGATGATTTGAGGTGAAAAAAGAAGAAGTAATTGTTTATTAAATTTGATTATATGGAAAACAAAATTTTAATCGTTAAAGTTTTTAAGGACAAATAATACATATAAGAAGGTTTTATAATACAATTTCTACATACTACTGAAATAAATCAGCCAAGTAGAGACTTAGCATCAAGGATTGGACTTGTTGAATTATTGATTCAAAATAGCTTTTTATGGCCTTTAGTTCTACAAATTGGCGTTTCGTCCGGCATACTCACTTGGGCTCATCAGTGACATAGTGAGTCAACAAGTCCAATCCTTAATGCTAAGTCTTCTACTACTATATAGAATTTGTATTATAAAACCTTCTTATATAGAAACTATGCCTGGCCCCGGGCAAAAAAAACTTCCAGCTTAATGATTAGGAATTCTAATCTTGTTGGATATAGTTTACAGTGGATTTTCGTTGAAAAATTCATGTAAGTTGAACTGAACTTAAAACAAATTGCGTATGACAAAGCCCTCACTACGTCACTGATGAGCTCAATTGAGTAAGCCGAACGAAACGCCAGTTTGTAGGACTAAAGGCCATAAAAAGCTATTTTGAATTAAAATTTTTATTTATTTTATTTTTGCTTATGTTGGATCTTATTAACTTTTCCTGCTCATTTTTTTTATGAAATTTTCTTAACAGTCTATTTCGATAGAAAATTTAATTCTAAAAAAATTTCAAGTGTAAAATCGTCAAATTCAGTTTCCGAAAAATATTGAAAAGTGGCCAGTTTGACCATTCTCTAAGAAACGTGCATGGTTGAATTAAGTAGCATTTTCAGCATTAAGCATGCTTACGGGCCAAACAAACATCTTCAATTATAAAACCTTTGCACTTCATTATTTGCATATTTTTGAAACGTGCAATGTATATTTAATAGAAATATGGGAAAGAACTAAACAGATTTTTCTTAAAGAAGGACAATCATCAGAAATGTATGGAAACCATCAGTAATAATGAGGTATGGGTCAATATTTCAAAATATTAATATTTCAGTCTCCTTCATTTTTGAACCGAAGTACAAAATTTTACTATGAGTTTGTTTATTGGATGGCTTGAAACAAACGGGTTCTAATATTCACTCTATAAAAAATAAAGTTAAAAAAATATCATAACCGCTATCTCCATTTAAACACCCAAAATGTCATTCCCCTGACGTGTCCCCAGGCCTACTTACCACACTGTCTGAATTTTAGCAACGAAACTAAAAACGATACAAAAAATCTAATGATGCAGTCTTTTTAGTAATATATGCATCCTAACTAAACACTAGTTAAATGATTTTAAGCTGCTTTATTTTTTTTAAATAGGAGCTATTAAGTAAGTGTCCCCCATTAATTGATCATTTCTATCCCACCAATGGAAATTTAAAAAAAATATACAGGGTGTCCCGCACCTGAGTGGAAGTATCTTAGGGTGTGGTTCCTGGGTATATTCTAAGAAAAAAATTGTATGGGGGGAAAGTTGTATCTCCCCTCCCTGAGGCAGCGGGGGGCAGTTTCTGAAAAATTGACTTAAAATGCCAAAAAAACATTAAAAATCAACAAAAACACATCTAATAATGTGTAAAAATCTTTATTAGTTTTTGAGAAATTAAGAAAAAACAAAAGGTACTTTTCCCAAAAAAGCCCGAAAAAAATTAATTTATTCATGAATTATCCATAATTTAACCCTTTTTTCAGGCTTCATTGCTAAAAGTACCTTTCGTTTTTTCTTAATTTCTCAAAAACTAAGAAAGATTTTTACATTTAGTTTTCGGTATTGGATTACAAAATAATGAGGGCAATGAATATTGAACATAAAAATAGCACTTAATTACGTAAAATTTTGAAAAATATCGAAGAAAAAAAAATCACAATTTTCTTAAACAAATTTGACTTTGAAATTTAATTTCTCAAAAACTATTCGCTTAAACAACTTGATTTAAAAACCAAGTGCAAGAATGGAGTATTAACTTTCAAAAAAAATATAGCACATTATTAGATGTGTTTTTGTTGATTTTTAATGTTTTTTTTTGCATTTTAAGTACATTTTTCAGAAACTGCCCCCCCTGCATCAGGGAGGGGAGATACAACTCTCCCCCGATACAATTTTTTTCTAAGAATATACCCAGGAGCCACACCCTACGATACTTCCACTCAGGTGCGGGACACCCTGTATATAGGCTCAAAATAGAAAACTGATTTTTTTGTTGTTTAACGGTACAGATTTGCTCTTTATGAAAATTGAAGTAAGGGTTTCAAAAAAACTTTGTTGTCTTTTTTATTTCAAGTTAAGGCAATGATATTGTTTTTCGTCAAGCGAAATTGTCATTCCTCTAACGCGTGTTTTTTACTAATACGTGTGGTATAAAAATTAATAGGTTTTACTCGTCTGTGTCTTTTACAAGGGCCTACGTGAAAAATTATATAAAACATCTAATTTTCTAATAACTTCCATTATATTCTCATAAAACACCCTTCGGAGTCATTCCCCTAACATCATTTTTTGTGTCACTCCCCTGACTTTCAAGTTTTCATTATAATGATTGATTGCGTTTTGCTAACTCTACAAGAATCAAAAATATTACATTTAAACATGTTTACAGTATTTTTAGTAATTTTGAATTTTGTCACATTTTCTCGGTCAAAATATCATTAAAAAAATTCGATTATTACTATAAAATGTTTAGTGTCGCAAAGTCCTTGAATCATGAGAGCAAGTTCGTGCAACATAGTCGTGGATGCCATTTTTCATGTTAGTATTTGTTCTCTTTTTTCTTTACACTCCTGAAACCATTCGCAAAATTAAACATCCATCTAATCAACGGAGTAAATATAAATTTTTGTCATTCCCCTGATACAAGTATCATTTCCCTGACTTAAAAATCCGTTAGATTTGATCAAATGTTATGACTCCTTTTTTTAAAGTGGTTATTATAGAGTTATTAAGAGACATAATTGTTCTTCTAGCAAAATAGGTTCTTTTGAGCGAGGGTCCACTTTAGAGTGAAAAATATTAATGTTTTGAAATATTGACCCATATAAAAATTTTAGTGACCAGTGAAAGCTTTCGCTGCAACTCATTATTAAATTTGTATATGTATATGCATAATTTTTTTTTGAGATGCCGAAAGCGAAATCAATGATTTTTTGATGGAGAAATATAGCTTATTGCGTATGGCCTTTGAATTTTTTCCAGCAAAAAAATATTTGTTCAGTCTAACTTTGAACTTCAAATGAGTTTAATTATTTCAGTGAATGACTCTACCAATGATTATTGAAATATTATTTCTGTAAAAAATTCAAAATTTCTACGAATTTTATTCCAAAGTTCTGACAAAAGAAACATAAAAATGTACTTCAATTTTTAGAAATTCGTACTTTTGATGTCATTGGTCATTGATAACATAACACATTATTTTTCATTCAGGTTCATTTCCAAAAACATAACAGAAGAATCATTCATAATTATTATAAGCCCATACAGATAACGAATTACTGTTTGATAATATTTTTTTTTTTTGTATTTTTCAATGAAACAAACAAATATGTTCTGCAAAACAGATGCACTTCTCTTATCTTATAATTTTTGGGCAGCGTTGACGTCGCTTGATACAGTTGAGCATGAGCAGCATATGTAGGCATAAGAACAAATTGAAAAAAAAAAAAATTTTCTTATAAATTTATACACAAGAGTTGTTAATAATATAATTAAATTCATAAGAAATTGAGACACTGAAGGATATAGATAAACAGGAATAACCATATAGTTTGAATTCATTGCTTATGTTTGAACTGAAATACTAATACTATGTTCATTTATGTCACTGTTATTTAACTAAGAATAACGACGTTTTGGAAGAAAGTCGAGCTGTATGTCCCAAGGTCAAAAATATGATAGGTACATGATACACTGTATGATTTATTTCATTTAACATTTATTAAAATTTGACCGTTGCCCACCACACCTTCCAACCCCTCTTTTCAGAATCAAAATCCATTCAGAAACTTTTTTGAGATTCTCTATACGTTTTGAACTCAAATCAATCAATTAAGCAGGATTAATAATAATAATTTTACTATCTGCCTGTAAGACCTAATGACTTTTAAATGCAACCTTAATTGCACGGCACTAGTTAGAAAGAGGATAGGAAATATTTGGCTCAATGGATTGAGATTAAGGTGTTTATTATCTCATTAAATCTCACGGGTGGCGTCCACTTAAGCTGGGAGAATATAGAAAAGAATGCTGCCTAGAATAGGGCTCGAACCCACACCTCTAAGTAAGCAGTCAAGCACTACATCCACTGCACCATTGCCACCCGATTAGTGTCCAATATTTAAAGAATGTACATACATACCTGTATTTTACCAATCTTGTTATACGTTTAATAGTTTGTCAAGTGAAATTAAATCACCCTTTATAATCTCTAAAAATGATTCTTACAAGTGGGTGATGTCATTGTTGACCGTCATGCATAAACCTAAAACTTTCTTTGGCTAAGTTCCTAATTAATTTAATTCATGTGCTTTGTCCGTTCTGCCCCACTGTCTATGATTATATTTCAACTCAGACATAATGGCACTAAAATAAATTCAACACTGAAATCCGGAGTGATGTAGTAATTGGATTTGGTTTTATGATAAAATCAAAAGAATATTAGAATAATTAAAACGAAAATAGATACAAGCATTAATGGCTATAATATTTTCGTGATAATTCTCTTAAAATGTTTAACTCATAGTTTTCAGTTATCTATCTATACATGAATTTAAGTTGAATATTTTATTTAAGGATATCTGTGCGGTTATCAGGAGTTCAAACCGGAATAGAAAACGAAGCCAATTGATAAGTCAACGACTTTAAAAAAGTCTGTGGTATCTTTTGTGATGGGTTATAACAAGGCATAGGCGGCTTTCAGTCGTTACTATTCAAAAATTCTGATACCAGCATCTTATCATTGACATGAATTTAACTGTCATGCGATTATTCAACAACAAAGTAAGGCCTTCGCAAACATTGTAAACGTCGGAAAATAAAGATTTTCCGTACAAATTTTGAAACTTTCGGACGTAAAGGACATTTACGATTCGATGGTTTTATTGAAATACAAATTGACAACGAATTTTCTGTCAGTTTTGTTAGCGTGGTCAGTCAGTTTGTTAACTCTATCGTTAATCTAGTATAGGCTATTAGAAAACAAAGAAAACAAAATTCCGTACGTACCAAATGTATACCTAGTTGAGATATGGATGATTTCAAATGATTCTGACATTGCATAGGAAATTGTGTAATTTCAAGGGTGATTTCGAAAAATTTCCCAAAATTACGAATCTCCGTTCACCGGAAACGTTTATATTATTCTGAACTCAACTTAACTGTGCGTGAATTTATCAATGCCTTCATACCTTTAATTTGAAAAGGTTAAATATTCACTCACTTTCTGTTTTAAATTTTGTTTAGAAAAACTAGCCGGTACCCGAGACTTTGCCCGCGATTAAATTTTGAAACCATAAATTTCCACTCAATGAAACTTAGGGCGGTATAAATTTTTTTTTATTTTTATTTTTTGTTGCATTTTAATCGCATTTTGGTGGTCAGAGAGACGCGGTATTGAAGCCAGGTTGGTCGCATAGGATTTGCTCATATACAATTTGTATGTTCACAAAATTTGGAGCCGTATAAAACACTTTCACTTTGCTCCTTTTGTTTGCATTTTGGTGGTCTAAGAGCCGCGATATCATTGGCAGATTGGTAGCGTATACAGTTCGTCAACAAAACTAACATTTTAGTCTCAGACTATAATGTATGTACATACATATGTAGGTATGTACATATTTTTGAAATATAAAAATTTATACAAACACTATTAGTCGATTGAAAAGTTACATTTGGGGTTGCATTTGTCAGAGGATGCAATTTTCTTTTTTAGATATCAACAGGGGGTCAGTTTATAGTTAAATCCAAGTTTGTGGGTTTGCAACCCTTGTCCTGCGGCCGCCATCTTTGAAAAAGGGGTTCAAATGGTTTTTATGGCTTATCTGGCGAACTATAGGCCACATAAAAAATTTGTTAACAATTTTTGTTGGAAATAAGATTATCTACAACTTTTGTTAAGTAACTTTTTGTCGTAGAACCAAAAATGAAAAATTTATAAGCGAAACTCCATGAAAATTTGAGAACAAAAATTTCTATTGGTCGATATATCTTTTTTCTGATCATTTTACAAAAAAATGACTTCAGATCATTTTTATAGATGGCATTTTAAGGAACAATTTTCACTATTATTTTTTTAAATTATATTCATTAGTTAAGGTTTTACAGCGCTGCGAACCGAATACTCTTCAGTATTCGTAACTATTCATTAATGATTTGTTATAATTTTTAATCATCTTTTCATTTTTTCTGTATGATAATCTTTTTTATTACACAGGCTTACAAGGTTTTCGACATGAAAAGTTTTTCATGCTTAACTCAAATCCGGTATCCGTTTTTCGCTAACAGCTCAAGTATACGAGATATTACCGTTAGAAAGTGCAACAGAAACGTTTTTTTGTCATTTTTTGGGTTATTTAACTATGCTAATTGATTTTTTTTTTTTATTGTATAGATTTCTGAAAGTACTAATCTTTATCTTCAAAATTCAGCTTCAAGTATCCCAATATCTCTTTTACATTTTGAGAAATCCTCAGTTGCAAGGAGAGCGACTTCACCAAGATTTAGAAAGAATAGGAAAAAGTTACTAAGGTTTTTGGGATGATGGCATGTTAAGTGACTATTATTGGTCTCTTGTACGTGAAATGGACTAAAATTTATATTAACCGTGCAGTTCCATTATACTTTATTTTAATTAGTAAGAGATATTTCAAATAAAAAAAAAAAACTATGGTAAAAACGGGTGATTTTTAAATTTATTTCCAAAAGTTGAGCTAAGAGAAAAAATGGATTTCAGATTTGAAATCTACACTAAAAAACTCTTTTTAAACATATTTTACCTGCTCCTATCAAAAACAAGGTAAGCCGTCGCAGGAACAAAGTCTTGGGATCGTTTGCGCCGCACGTAAAAACACCAGTCGACAGAAGTAAAATTCGATAAGAACACCGTACCAACCGAACAAAGCTAATTTCATTGTAGATACTTCTCAAAGCTTCATTCTCGGAGGTGATTTTCAGTGTCGACCAATTAGAATCAGATGCAAACACCCTCATCGTTCGCTCTGCTCTTGCTGCGTCTCAGTTGTTTGATTCAGTTACTGTTGTAGCTGAAGATATTGATATACTTATCTTGCTCACAGCACTTGGAAGAAAACAATTAAATGTATTTTTTTGAAACCATCAAAAGGACGAACAGCAGAACAATTATATTGTTCGTCCAGTTTTATGTACAAAAACGTCATCGCGGATAACTTGCAGTTTTTCCATGCTTTTTCAGGATGTGACACAACTTCAGCTGCTTACAATATGGGTAAACTTAGATTTCTAAAAACCCTGGAGAACCCAGAGTTAGCAAGTGGAATGGCGTTGTTCCTCGACAAAAGAGTTGACCCGCTGCTTTGCTCACTGTAATTGGTGAACGATTTTTCATCTCCGAATCCGAATCTTCCATCAAGTCCAGTCGTCGCTTGGTAATTATAAAGATCCTGAAGACTGGGGCTGGAGAAAATGTGGACAAATATTGATGCCAGTACAGAGCTCAAAACCCCCAGCACCTCTTGAGCTTCTAAAATTAATTTTCTGCAGATTCAAAGGAAGCTGTGGAGCGATGTGTGAATGTCGAAAAGCAGGCCTAAAATTTTCTCCAGTGCGCTTCCATTGTTCTGGGGAGACTTGCAGCAACATAAATAATAATAAAATAATAAGAAAATAATTTTGAAGATGAACCACCGACAATGACGCCACTTTCTTACCCGGGTCTCCCTCAAATATTTAATATAAAAAGACAACCAGATGCTGAGCCGCAGCCTGGTCCACCAAAACGACCGAGGAGTGAGTAGTTGTGATTTAGAAAATCACCGTGGATTATGCCTACTGGGAATACCATGTAAAAAACGGTCCTCTAGACTCTACCTCGTAGGTGGTGGGGAAAAGAGTCAATAATTAATTAATAACAATACTGCACCATCAATAATTAAAAAGATGATCGTTCAGAAAAAATGAAAAAATGATTAAAAATTATAACAAATTATTAATATTTATGTATAGTAATGAATACTGTAGAGTATTCGTTTCGCAGTGCTGTAAGACCTTAACTAATGAATATAATTTAAAAAGTTAATGGTGAAAATTATTCCTTAAAACACCATCTATATAAATGGTCTGAAGTCATTTTTTTTGTAAAATGATCAGAAAAAAAGTTATATTGACCAATAGAAATTTTTTTCTAAAGTTTTCATGGATTTTCGCTTACAACTTTTTCATTTTTGATTCTACGACAAAAAGTTACTTAACAAAAGTTGTAGATAATCTTATTTTAAACAAAAATTGTTAACAAATTGTTTTGTGTGACCTATAGTTCGCCAGATAAACCATAAAAACCATTTGAATTCCTTTTTCCAAGATGTCGGCCACGGGACAAGTGTTGCAAACCCACAAACTTGGATTTTACTTTAAACTGACCCCCTGTTGATATCTAAAAAAGAAAATTGCACCCTCTGACAAATGCACGCTAAGCCCAACATATTTCCTAATGAAAACACAGCCAACAAAAATATTTGCTACTTATAATATTTAAGGCATATGGTATAGGTAAAACTTACTTCAATGAATAGCTCGGAGCACATCCATCCTTTTGGAGAAACGAGGCTTATCGTGCCATTGAGGTATAACTCGGTTTTAAAGGTTTTCTCGGCAAAACAAAGACGGGTGGAATAAATGATCCACAAGCGTTTATTATTCCAACCATCTATTGTCACGTTGGATCCTCTTTCTGCAGAGGAAACTTGAGATACGATAATGCGTTTACCCTTTTCAGCGCAATCACCTTCAAATAACAATGTATAAATTAACTCAAATGAACTACTATTAGTTACATACTTTTGGTGGATTTAAAACAGTGGAAATACCCGTTTCATCCAAATTTAAAATATCTCTTGCTAAAAATGTATGTCTTTCATACACTGCTGCCAGATTGTTCTGGAAGTCCTCAACTGTTTTCTTGTTGAATCCATTCATCCACATGAGTGTCGTGTTTTCTGGGGTTCTTTAACTTACTGTTGGGTTCCTATTCATGAACCCTAGCATCCAATCTTTTCCAGCATGTTTTCTTTTGACCGAAGACTCTGGCATGTTGGCCTTTAAAAAAGTTCCAAGTTCAAATGCAAAGCGCCTTGCCATGTGATTAGTAATTCCAAAGTGGAGATTGCAACAGTTTTTAAAACAATTTACTAGATTCTGCTCTTATTTTGCTGTAAGCACTTGGCAAGACGTATAGTTACATTGATACGAAAAGATTTCGGTTTCACTTTGTTCTTGGCCGGAATCATCTGCTGGAGGGAGCCATCCCTTTCCCTTCCTAAGACGAGTTATAAGGGTAGTCCTTTTAACGCCATATTTTGCCGCTGCTGAAGTGTGTTATTTCACCTTGTTAATGACATCTGCAAGTGTCTTTCTCATAGCTTCTTGGTCCACAGGAGGTCCTTGTGTTATTTTTTTTAAATAATAGCGAACCATTACCATTATAAAGAAAGGGGTAGCTCTGACAGTCTGTTGGAAGTGCCCCGGCTTAAACTGTCGGAGGTATCCCACTAGATGTTTTTTTACTTTTTTTTTTCAATAATTTAACAAAGCAAGATGTTTCAAATTCACAGTTAAAATATGAACAAATACTAAGTATTTTATTTCAAAAACAACTTGCTTAAAAGAAAACACTAAAAAATAAACAAAAAAAATTGCATCCTAATTTGGCGGGATTTGCAGCCAGATTGCTGTAATTTTTGGCACATGCTTTGCATGACTAAGGGTACGTTCACTATATTTTACAGAATTTTTAAAGGGGTACACAGACACAGATAATAATGACTGTCGGATGTGGCCCCCTGTCGAATGGTGCCGACTCTACCCTTCACAATTTGCAGTTTCATACCCTCTACAAAAAAATTATTATATTTTTTGTAGAAGTGATCATTTAAAATATATTGTACTACTTGGTAATTGGGCAAAAGCCAAAAATACCAGTTTTTTTCGTATTTTTTCTTGAATGGCGAAGCTGTCGAAAAATAAATAAAATAAATAAATAAATTGGTCACAAAAGCTCGTGGAGAACCAGGGCCTAGTGACTTACAACTCACAACCATTCCTGTGTGCGTGTTGTTCGCAGGAATGGGGGGACCTACTAGTTGTTTGCCGTGTCCGAACGGCTTAATGAGAAGCACTTTTTCATGACAAGTATCCTCTTCGAGGATTTTTCAGTTCCTCACAAGAGGCAGTCGCAGTACCTCAGATAAAACATTTCTGTTTTTAGGAGGCACGGCTGGGAATGGAACCCACACCTCGGGCATGACAGTCCTACGCACTAACCATCATGCCACGAGGTACTACGAAAAATAATTTATGCTCATTGCATAGATAATCATATTTCCAATAAAAAGTTTTATCGTACCAGTTGTCAGTTACGAGGTATAATTATTGTTTCAAACATTTTTGAATTTCGAAATTACGGGTACTTATATGCATACACCGAAAAATTGGTCATCATAAAAGGTAAAGTTAGTTTCAATAATTGGTCAGCAATAAATTTTATTTAAGGAATTTTTATACATCGTTTCAAGGTCGTTCGTGACCTGAATAAAATTTAAAAATCCTTAAAAAATCATCTTTAGCAGACCAATCACTAAAACTTGCTGACCTTTTATAAAGCTTAGATCTTTCAAATGGTGTTTATTTTTTGGAAATTTCCCATAAATGAGGTAGGTACTAAAAATCTCTATGACCTTGAAAAATTTAAAAATTCACTAAAAAAATTCTAAGGCTGACCAATTACTGATAATGGCTGACCAGTTAGGACCGTGAAGTGGCCTTTCAAATGGCATAATTTTGTTTTTTAAATGACCCAAATGTGGTGCAACCTTGAAACGAACTTTAAAAACTCATAGAAAAAACCTATGGCTGATCAATTACTGAAAATAGTTAACCATTTATCACAATCTAGATATGTTTCGGATGGTATATATTTATTGCAAATTTCATACAAATGAGGTATCAAAAATCGGATATGACCTTCCGTGACCATGAGAAACTTTAAGTTTTGATCTCAAATTGTGTAGGGCTGACCAATTTCTAGGACTTGTTGACCTTTTCCGACCAATTACTGAACAACAAGATGGCATTTATTTTTTTGTCAAATTTCCCAAAGGTCCAGAGCTAAATTTTGGATGTGAAATGATAAATATGATCACGCATTCATGCCAAATGAGATTCTTAAAGTGTTAAAAAATAGAATAAAATGTTTTTCGTATGATGATTCTTTTATAACAATCTGTTCATTCTGTGAAAACCTGTGAAAAGATAAATCGATAAACAGAAACAAGGTTTGCTTATTAGAAAAAAACAAGTCACCATCTAGGTCTTTTGGGTGGTGTCAGAGAATTGTCTTTTGCTATGAGAGAATGACTGCAGTTTTTATTTTAGTACATTTAAGTACTCACTTTGACAACTGTTTTTCATAACGAGTTTAATACAGGTAAAATAGTACGAAAAGTCTTTCGAATAAAAACAAATTTATTTTTACAAAATGTCATTTGGGTACCATTTTTGTCACAGGTTTTATGGTAATAATCCTACCTCTACCCCAACTGTTCAAAAACGGAACATTATTTTCAACTGGTTTTTGGCAATATTTAACTTTTATACTGAAAATATAGTCACCTTTACATAAAAATGACAATTACTTTTTTCATGGAGGCCGTATTGACTTGGTTGTGGTGTCATTTGATTCAGCATTTAAAACTACCTTAAAAACATGTGTCATATACTTACCTGGCACCAAAGCTAATTTTTCTATTTGATACACCACAATTTCCCCCCCTCTCCCCCTCAAAAAAAAACCCTTCCATGTAAAATATTGGTGATGGTACTATTTTTTTGTTTTATTTATCCATTATCTACTTTCATACACTTTCTATTTTGATAATACCTGCGCAATTCTTACTTTGGATTTGTATACTGTGGCGAATACTTACTTTTTTATAACGAGCACCGATTTGAATTTTAAAGATTTTTGATTGCCAGAGTGCAAAGAAGCTGTAGGTAACTGTTAATGTTTTAATAATTACCTGCACTTCGTTATTAGAAATATTACAATTATCATAGCCAATCTCGAAGATAACTTATTTAGAAAGAAATTTTATATTTATTATTTTCAATTGATGCCCTTTCAATCCGCATGTGTTTCATTTCAAAACTGTGGAATTTTCTTCCATGTATTTTTGGGCATTCTCCTTGGAATAAAAATAAGACCCAAGAAATAAAAACAAGATGGTTTTAATTATGACACTTTGCTTAGATGTAGGTACACTCCCTTCTTTAGCCCTGTTTCCCTTAAAATAACGATGCACTTTTATAACAAAGTTCTCTTAAGAAATACACAAATAACAAAAAAAAAATATTTAGGAGGTAGATAAATATTTCTAAGAAAAAAAATGATAGTATTTTGTCACTTTATTGACTTTATCAATCATGCAAAATTGACTTTGCAAGCTGATTGATTCTGTTATCATAATCATAACCATTGCTTTTTGTTTACCTTTTATCAATAATGTAAAGTTGAGACGAGATAAGTTTTTTTTTTATGAATAAAAACCACACAGAATCATTTCTTAAACATAGTTCCAACTGCAATGTAAAAGACAAAGGGAATATGAAAAATTAATTTCTGGCTTTGGGACAATCATCTTGTCTAGATTTTCAAACGCTTGTTTTGAATCCTACGTTTATTCTATTTATGTATTATGATTTGTATATAAAAAATTAGGTCATCATTCATCAATTACCAGTCATCACCATCATATAATTGAGAAGGAAAATATAAAAATTAACCGATAAATCCGCCTTCAGTCAATATTGAAATCAAATGAAATAAAGAAATTCATGCAAACCACAACACAAATTTCTATTCGATACAAATAATTATGAATCGTAAACCAATAAATCAAATAATTATTAATGGATCGAATTTTTGGCGAAAACACACCCCAATCCCATTAAATTTTGCAACCAGCTGTTGCTTATTTCATTCACAATCATCTCATTTTCAATATTCCTATAGATTTTATCACCTTTTGCTTTGTCATAGAAAATCCTTCATTATTATATTTTATTTATATAAAAATTCATTCCCCATAGAAGCATCCGTCATTCGTCAGATATGCACATATAGTTAGCTGTCACTCTTAACTCCCATATGAATGATAGATACACATAAAGCACTCGACTTCAACCGCCCGACAGCATATGATGTCGTCATTGTTTTCATTCGCAATAATTTTCACCTCCTCGCACGCTCTACTGCAAAAGTTTAACTAAACAATACACGTTGTCTAATTCATATAAAAATAACCGCCCCAATAATATCTATGTCACCCCTTAATCTAACCCAATTTTCATTCCATGCTACAAAAAAAAAACATACAAAGAATACTTTAATAAGGCGATAGATAGTTTGCCGCTATTGTTTCTAAACTAAGTTTCGCGACATAAAAATTCGCATTTCCTTAGGTAAGTGTCAGTGTGTAATGCAAGTTAAGTGAGCTACCGCTCCGAAATCTGTCATATGTAAACGCTAAAAGCGTGCATGACAAGCCAAAATAATTAACTTGACGGTTGTGGATCAAGCCGCAGCATGCGTTTAATTGATTTTTTATTGTAGTTAATGAGACACGAAACTGAATTTGAAGTTAACAAAAAAAAAAAAAAAACAAGAAGACAGCTTTCCTTGGTTGTGTTCCTTATAAGGATCCCTCGGTCTTTATCTATCCCACTTTAATACAAAATATGTTGGCCAGCCTTAGAGATTTTTTTGTTCTTATGTTTGTATATTCTGATTCTTCGATTCTGCCTGCGCGAACTTCCCGTTAACGCGCGTGTACGTGTACTTGTATTCCTACGGAATAGCATACACTTTCTATATGAGTGTAAGGGAGACTGGGGGAAGGTTGGTACCAACATTTATTTTTACTTGAAACTACTTAAGCTAATAAATAAGTTTAAGTCGGTAAACATCGACCAAAATTTGCGTCTAAGAAGAGTACAACAGCATTCAACTGATGAGCCCAACTGTTGTACCTGGGCGAAACACAATATATGGAGTAGAGCCCACTTAAACGTATTTATTTGAACTTAATTCATTTGCTCCACTAAAACAGAATAATATTATTTTTAATTTTTTTTCAAAATCATAACTACTTAAGCTACAAATGAGCCACACAATTATATCGTGTTGTGTCACTTTTTCTACGACTTGTCCTAAATACTAAGCAACTAAAGCAATTTCCTTCAAAACGTCGACCTTCAGAAATAATTTGTAAATAAAATGCAAAACTATTAAAACATCAAACATTTTACGCTGAAATTGTTACGTTTGTGACAACTAAATTTATTATGGGGGAGATTTTTGTTGAAACATTTCCTTGCACTTCAAAATCCATGCCCAGAAATAAAAATGCTATAATTTAGTTAAAAACCAATAAAATTTTTGTTTTGCAACACCAATCTGTAACGGATGTGACATAAAAATGAATTAATTTACTGCATGAAGAGTATTTAGTAAAAATATTTGCGTGCACTGTTGAATCATATAAAGGAACAACAAAACAAAAAAATCTATTACATAATAGGACAAAAAGAATATGTTACGGATGTGACACAAATGTGGATTAGATTTTTAAATGGAAAACATTTCCACAGAAATACCTACTTCCTTGCACCATATTAGAAATATTAAAACATTAAATGAAAAAGAAACATTTTATTTTGCAATGCCAAAATCCAGTTACGAATGTGACACCAAATTGGATTACATACCTACATGGCAAAATTTAGTTTGGTAACACTGTAAAATCCATGATTAGAGACAAGATAACTCAAAATGAATTAAGAAATATAAATATTTTTTTGTACAATATAAAATTGTTACGGGTGTGACACAAAATTTGACTAAATTTTTGTATTAAATCCATGTGTAGTAAAAAATAAACTAAAAATCTATTAATAAAACAATAAAAACGTGTTACGGGTGTGATACAAATGCAGATTGGATTTTAAAATGGAAACAGATTTCCGCGGAAATTTTTCCTTGCACCACAAAACCCCCATCTATAAATACCAAAACTTTAAATGAGCCAAAAATAAAAAAAACAGTCAACATTTTATTTTACAATGCCAACCTGTTACGCGTGTAACACAAAATGGGATTAAATTTCCATATGAACAGGATTTACTTTGGTAATATATTTCCTTGGATTGTAAGATCCATGTTTAGAAACAATAAAATACAAAATTTGTTAATAAAATGGACAAAAACATGTTACGGGTCTAACAAATGTAGAATGGAAAATATTTCTAAAGAATATTTCTTTGCACTACAAAATCCACTTTTAGAAATACCAAATCTTTAAATGAGCTAAAAAAACAGAAATAAAAAATAAAAAAAATATAAATCAGTAGAGAAACAGAAAGATTTAGTCTTACTGCGACAACCAATTACGGATGTGACACAAAACTTTTATAAGATTCCCTTATGGAGTATATTTTAATGGAATTATTTCCATGCACTGAAAGATCCATGTAAAGAAATAACAAAACTCGAGAAAAAAACAGAATGATTTCTTTTTTATTGCCAACCTGTTACGGGTTTGTTACAACCTTGAAAATATAAATTCGTGATAAGTATAATTTTCATATACCATATGGAACTTTAGTCACAATATTATTTTTCTTAATTCGCCAAATTTTCAGTTTGAAAAAAACTACTTTTACTGTAGCATGACATGTTACTTAGTAGATTTATTACGCGTGTGACACTTACCACTTTATAAATCAATATCAGGTACTTAAAAAGCCAAAAAACACAAACAGTGTTCTGCAGTAAGTTAGTCTGGATAATGGAAAATATTAAACTTGACTTCTAGGTAAGTTGAGATACAATAAATTGGATGGAAGAAAGATCCAACTTCTACTAAATATAGCACAAGGCACTCAATCCAAACTTATCAAAACATTGAAAAACTTTTTTTGTTTTACGTAGAACTTAAGTTCGAAAAAAAAACTTTAAATGCCAAACAAAAATTGCACAAAATTTTAAACAACCTTTTTCATGGTCTTAAAGCTGGCCATACACAACCAAGCCATCCAATCCATTTGGCTCAGTCGGATTTCAGATTGACTGAAAATTCAAATGGATCGGTGGCTGATCTACCCCTCACATGACCGATTTTGGATTGACACGGGGCCATTAGGCTCGTTGGCTCTGTCTGTCGTTTATGGCCAGCTTAAGCGTGATATCTATTAAAAATTGTTTAAGGTAATGCAGTTTTCTAACTTTTCTTAAAATTATGATCGCGATATCCACATTGAACTGTGGAGAGTTTTTTGACGTTTCACATCTCGTTCCCACTCCTTCAATGAAGTGAGTCGATACTGAAACGTCAAACAAAATCTAATTTTTCAGTTCAATATGAATACCGTCTTTCACTCGTCATCCTGTGGAAATTCACGTTAAACTTGACTTACTAAATGACAAATATGACAGCTGTCATACGAATTAGTTTGACACCAGAAATTAAAATCAAACTTTGATGGCTTTAATTGTAATTCAAGTGCTTACATCTAAGGATGGTTTGACTATGCTATTATAAATTTACAAAAACGTCAAATTTCTCCTATTGTCAAATTTTGCCTATTGTCGAATTGTACCTTTTGTCAAATTTTTCTTTCTGTCAAATTTAAATTGTTTAAATATCGAGTTAACTTCACGAGTAAATGTCATGTTAATTCGAATTAACGTATAACGTCACACAATACCCCAGTTTGCCCTATCTAATACATTCCCACGAATGTATCTACAAGCTATGACTACGACACTGTATGGTTACTCTTCCAGCTAAACATACAGTCCGAGCAATTTTCCACAATTAGTTAGCCTCTAGCTACGATTGAGTGTTGCGCCGTCATCATCATCATCATCATAAATTCAATCCAGTATAGTGCAGTCTATGGGACTTGAAGTATCTTATTAGATAAATAACACAAGAAAAAAATTATAAAAATAATCTCAGTAGTCCTTCTTAAAAAAAAATATATATATCAACAGTCTGGATACGTTGTGATAAAGATACAGCCATCCCATTGCGGTCGAAATAGATTCGATTCGGATTCAAAAGAATATCCAATCCATTATATCAATCCATCTAGTGTGTGTTGCTCGCAAATTATAAACTATCTAACTACAAGTACGCACTCGTTTGTTATAAACCGGTGCTGCTGGAGGTGCTTTCTGGATCCGGACAGACAGACAGACACTGGTGGGTTGATTGGGGTCGTATCTACCGTGAAGTGAAAAAGATTTCGATACACTTAACGTCCGTCGCGTAGTCGTGTCGGTGTCGGGGAAATCGGAACTTGATTGTGTAATTTAAGTATCTACTCTGCCTACTCCTGGAATCTTGCATCAATCTTATTGTTTAGATACTTTTTTGTGATTTATCGAGGAAAATACAATTTTGTACGCATCTCCAAAGGGTGAGTACCTGTTTTGTTTATATTATGTTAAATTGTGCCTAAGGCGAAAGTGGAACAGTGAATATTCTTGTGCATAATTTTTTGTTTTTCTTTCAAAAAGCCTTTCCGGCTGTTATAGGGAGAGTATCTTTCATCGTAACTGTTTTCGGTTTTTTCTGCTGTTTTTTTTTTTTTTTTTGCTTTAAAATTAAGTGATTTCCATTTAAAAGTTTAAGCGCAAACTTGATATGGCACATCACAGTAAGTCAGTCAGTCTTTTGAAATTATAATAAATCTTTGTCCGGCTGAGGATTATTTTTTTTTTTTTGTAACGGAAATTCAAAAATCAAATGCACGCACAGGCATTTTTATGCATTTTTTTGACGACGACATCCGTTTGCTCTGTAAGTTGCTGCAAGATTGTATACTTTGTGAGTATTCTCAAAAGAAATAATAATGACTTGCTTGGATTATGCGTTAGTTTTTTTTTTTTAAGTGAATAAAAGTTCGTAGTTTAAATTTAATGGAAAAATTATTGCAGTTGGAAGATGAGAGTGTTATGGTATTTTTTTTTTTGAGTCTGCAAAACAAAAAAAGTAAAAATTCGTGTAAATTATCATCAAAATGATGCAAATATAATTTTTAAAGTAAGAAAATAAAAAAGAACAAGGTACCGACTCTATCACAAAAAAGTATAAATGCGCCCCTCTATATTGTATATCTGCAAACCTTTGTGTTGTTGTTGTTTTTTCTTCTAATTTTTTTTAAGTGAATGATTTATTACTTATCCTGCACAAGTGACAGTGCTAAAATCTGTGATTGTAAAATTTCATTTTTATTTTGACCTTGGTATTTAATTTAAAGCAATAGAACTAACAAAGATTATATATTCCGAACGAAAGCGTTGTTTTTGTAGGTATGTATTAATTTACGGAAAATTTTGAAAGAGCAATGGCCATCATCTTGGATAGCTTAACATATTCAATTAGGCAAAGGCATAAGATTATCATAAGAATATTTTGTATACAAAATTGTTTTTGAACGTGTTAAAAAATATAATAGGTTTAAGTCAAATGTAGGTAGGTATACCATCCATTGGTCTGAGTTATGTACCTTGATCTAGGAGCTTAGTTCCTTAACTGTTAGAACGACTAACTTTAAATTTGGAACAGAGTATTTGCAGTTGATATCCCAGAAGAGAAATTTGAATTTTTGTTTTAACTCTTCTAGAGCGTTTCGCTGCCCTTCAACAATTTTGATTTTTTTTTTATTCAAATTTGCTTAAAGTATCACAACGGATCAAGCCATTTTGATTTAACTTTGTCCAAAATAATTTTAATGAAATTATTCCTATCCTAACGGCAAATTTACACAACGGAAATAAAGAGGTTTTGAAATTTTGTGAGGTTATTGTGTAATTTGTATGTTATTCTCGTAAATCTCATTAAGAACTCAATTAATTTTACTCTTAGTTTGCCACACAGAGGTATGTATTTTTAAGTTGTGCAAATGATATTACATTCCAAAAGTATACAAACAATTTGTTTTTATAAACAAAAAAAAAATCAAACAAAAAATTAATTTCTTAGCACTTTTGAATTTCTTCACACTTTTCCATTGAGAATGTAATTTGTAGTAATAAACAAAAATATGTAGGTACTTTATATCTTCAATGCTGGGCCACAATATAGTCTTACACTACAATTAGCATAAGTTCGTGGAATTCAGTTGTTCATTTTATTTTTGTTTAAATTGTAATTGGAGAGGCATTTCCACAGTTGTGTAAATTTTCTTTTCTAAGAAATTATCAATTGACGGACAGTTTAAAATCCTTCAAAGACACAAAAAGTGCAGATAAATAGCAAGATTTTTTAATAGAATCACAACAAACACAGTCACAGTCATTTTGATGAGATATGGCGGAAACCTGTGGTAGTTAAACAAATTATTTTTAGAATCTATGTATGTACATCTTTTTCATTTTTACTATTTTTAAAGGTCAAAACTCTAAAAATGACTGATGGTTTTTGAGAACTCAATTTAAGATGGTTTTATTGTTGACTACAAATATTCAGAAATTCTAGTGAACATTTCTATCTTGAATTCAGATTACATTTATTTAAAGAAATTATTATAAATTACTTTTAGTAAAGGCTGCTTTAGGGTGGGACTGATTTCAATAGAAAAATTTATCCGAATTTTCTTGAAAATTTAGTTTCGAAAACTTAAGAAAACTTAAGAGTTTTTAACACTCCCAAAAATATTAAAAAAAAAAAATTAGTTTGTGCATAAATAACGGTACCAGCCTTACAAATATTAACAAAACCGTTAAGGAAAATATTTATTTTTCTTTAAGCTATTTTTATAAAACTTTTTATACCTATACACTAGTACTAGGAAACGAAATTAAATGAACATTTATTTTTTTTTTCAATTTTTGTTAGTGTTTTTTGAAGATCTGTATCTTTGTGATGAAGATACAGCTCTTCGAAAAACACAAAAATTGAAAACAAAATTGTTCCTTTAATTTCATTGATTTGTGTATGTTAAGCCCGTATGACACTACATTTTTCTCTCATTTTTAGTTAACTGAAATTAATGCGGAACGCACAATTTCTTATTCAAACTTTGATAGGTGTGAGTGCGCACGCACTATATCCATACATGTAAAAATGTCAAAAAAATCTATAGAAAATATGATTTTCAAAATATATTTGTTAGGTTCATTAGAGTTTTGATTTTTGTTCAATTCTGCGCATAAATCAAAATGTTAGTCAAATGTCAATATTTGTTGTTGTTTTTACTTGTATTAAAGTCATCACGTTCCCAGCCATTTTTATTTCTGACAACTTCAATTTTTATTTGTTGTTTTTACGTGTATTTTCTTCCTCACGTTCACAGCCATTTTCTATTTCCGACTGACAACCTGCGCAGTATAATACTTTAGATTTGTGTACTGTGGGCTCTGGCAGTTTTTCTTGATATTTCAGAATTAAAAATGAAAAATGATTTCAAAGTACAACTCAGTTACAAAATTAGATATACACTGGACCTTAGAGAACACTAGGTTATGATGTATATTTTCTTTGGGTTTTAAAGATTTTTATGACCTTTAGTCCAAATATGCGTTTCGCCCAGGCAAGACAGTTGGGCTCATCATTTTCTTTTGGGACACATTGTAAATGTGAAATTTAATTTAGAGAAATGCTATCCCTTTCTTAAAAACACTTTTTATCCCTTTTTTGCCAGCTGACACTTTTTTCAATTTTTTTCTTAAATTCGATATCTCAAAAACGGCTGACGGTTTTTTTTTTGTCGTTTTATGGTTTGATAAATTGACATTTCTACAAGGTTTTCGCTCATAACTCGAAAAGCAGCTATTCAAAGCTAGACATTTTTCTTATGCGTATGATAGGGCTCCGTATGTCTCATATTATGTTCACACAACATTTTTTTATATCTTAACGTAACATTTCACTTCCGAAATTATGTAACGATATCAGCCATTTTGAAAGGCCGTATTTCGGAAACTATAAAAGATATGAAAAAACTTTGTTTGTACGAAGTGTGAGTCCTACAGGTCCCGATAATAGGCATATGAAAAGAGTTGCCTTTGCATAGTTATTTTTCGAGTTATAGGCAAAAAACAAGTAAAAATGTAACGTTATAGGTCCGTGGCCTTGCATTTGCATACTAAAATGTTTTCTTTAAAATGTTTTGAGAATTTGATATATGTATACAATTATTTTTTTTACCGCTTTTTTTCCCATACAATAATTTTCAATCATGAATTCAGATGGCATTCTTTTTGCACCTCAAACTGTCATTCAAATATCGTATTTTACTGTATATAAAAATGAAGAGATTTGACTGCAGGTTTTAAAACAATTGGTTGCAAAGACAAAATCCGAGAATAAATACTTGCCCCCAGTGCTATGAGATTATTTTTTTATAACAACCGTTACTGGAACGGGCAATATTCTAGCAAAACTTTTGCAGACCTTCACTGCTTTTTAAATGAAAATAATTTTCAAAAATAAAATATTGGATTTCGAAGTTGATTACCAAAACCTCAGTGATTTTCGTCTTCAGAGACGAACAAATTTTTAAAATAAGTGGGTACTAATTATTAATTCAAATGTTAAGGAGATTACCTCAAGACTCCGAAGAATTTAAAAGCCTTGAATTACCTTTTTATATTTTTGTTTACATAACCTAAAATCCTTGCTTATTATAAATCAATATATCTATCCGCCTGAGTACTTAAATGCCCCATAGACCACTTTTTCGGGAAACTGAGTTAATGATGCAGTTATACTAATTCGAATTTTCTCTATATCGTTTGCTGCTATCCACGTTGCTTTATCTCTATTATTAAGGAAGTTACAGAAACCCAGTTTGCTCCATAGACCACTAATTTGTGGGTCCTCTTAGTGCTTATTTGCCGCACATTCAAAATTTGTACTATGTGGGGCAATCTTTGTAGAAGAGTTCTTAAAACATTCATTTAATGCTTAAGTGCCCCATACCAAAGGGCCATGGATATAGAGCGTTTAATTGTATCTGGGTCTGGGCCGGGGTTATCTTCAAGCATGCAAGAAAACATATGGGATCCAGGTTTCTATCGGAGGTTATTTCAATAACGCAAAATTAAGTTTTCACTTTGATGATGGTAAAGAAAAAAGACAACATAAAGGTTGAAAATGCTCAACCATGAGGCAAATAGAGATGGATGCAAAGCACTGTTTTCATATTAGTCTGCGGTTATGAGTAAAAATAAAACATGGGTAATACTTATTTAGACAACTTCATTTACGTATCTTAATGTTCCCAAACTTCAAAACTGCATTTAATGCAAGCCTTGTAGGTTTTTTAACAATTTAATTTAAGCATGTTTTTTTATTTTTACTAGAGTGGATAAAATCAAAAAAGGTAAAAAAAATAATAAATTTGAAGAAAAACTTTAAAAAACAATTAAAACTTTATACAATGTAATGTTGACGAATTTTTATAAATTATTCCCAATTAAAAAAGACGTATTTTTCAGGAAAATTTTAAGGACCAAAGTTAGTTTTAAGTATTTTTCATAATTAAGTATTAAAATACTTAAGCATTTTCTTAATTATTTTGTTGACTTAGAAATAATCCAATAAGAGTTTTAGTAAGGTATAGCCACTAAATTGATAGTGTTTTTTGTTTTATGTTCTTATCAATAAAAATGAAATTATAAAAAATAAATAATACCAGTGCTTTTGAATTTTTTTGTTCTTCTTGCTAACATTGAACTCCCAACTTTCAGTGCACAAAAGTCCTATATCCATAGGAAATTTTCAATTTGGTTTTCATCGATTTCGCATTCGTATGGGAGAGGGTCCTATATCCATTTCTGACTTTTTTCATACTTTTATTTTTTTTTAAATAACCGTTTCTGCTTTTGACGTCATGTCTTCAAATTACAACAAAGATATTTTCGAACAATGTAAATAAAAATTCAAACATCATATTTCTCAAGGAGAAAGTAAGGAAATTATTTTTCAAATCTTAAGATTCGTTTTCTGGGGAATAATTTTTTTGGATATGGGGCATTTAAGTACTCAGGCGGCGATGTTTTTTTTTTATTTGTGGAGGTAGACCAAGGCCAAGGAATTTTTTTAAAAATCTTACATAATAACAAAAAAAAAAAAATAATCAAGGGAAATGGTACTATATCTTTCATATATTAAATAAACCAACATTATGTTATCCTGCAATCACAAGGAAGATCTTTGCAGTCAATAATCAAAACTGACGTATCCAACATAAATGGCAAGCAAAGGAGAATAGGACAAAACGGTCTACAGGAGCAATAACGACGAAACATATGTCATTTAAAAGGTATTTTTATGAACTACAATAGTTACTATCGACGCTTACTTCAAATCGCTGTGTAAAAAAAGTTATTCGCTAAATAGAATCGTGTTCTGGTGCATTCTAGTATGAATAAAATATATTTGGTATGGGCAAAATTTATGAAAACTGGTCTTACAAATAACAACAATCTATATGTCATTAGAAAGGTATTTCCTTTGCCTACAATACCTTTAATAGAAGTTCAGTTCAAATCACTGTGTGAAAAAAGTTATTCGAAAATAACAAATTATTGTGGTTCATTTTAGTGTCAAAAAATGTTTTTTTTTAGTATGGGCAAAAAGTGTAAACGCAAGTTCAACCAATAACAACGGGACGTATGTCGTTGGAAAGGAAATTTTATGTACTACAATAGTTTATGAGGCAGCTTATTTCAAATCACTGTGTGAAAAAAGTTATTCGCTACTTGTAACCCATGCTCCATAAATTTTATCTGTACAAAAATTCCCTAAAACAGCGAATAACTTTTTCCACGTAGTGATTTTAAATAAGTTGTTATAAAAACTATTATTGTTCATAAAAATACCTTTTCAACGACATACATATTATTGGTATTGGTAAGACCAGTTTGTATAAATTTGTTGCACACTGAAATGTACCAAAACAAAACCTTGGTTAGTAAATAACTTTTTTCACACAGTGATTTGAAATGAACTGCGATAGTGACTATTGTAGCGCATAAAAATACCTTTCCGACGACATACGACTCCTTTTTATTGGTTCCTAGACCACCTTCCATACAGTTTTGCGGATTGTCCTTTGTATGAGCTAGGTGTTAAAAAGTGTATCCTAAATATTTTCATATTTTAAGTAAACGAATAAACAAGCAAGACAAACATTTTGCATGATTCTTTTTTTCGAAACATTTTATAAGGGCAATTCATTTTGTTTTCTTAGAAATTGGTCCAAGCACCAATTTTTTGTCAAAAACACACCAAAAGTGTTCGTGGAAAAGAATTAAAATGAAAAAAAATTATTCATTTTTGTCCTTAAATCATAAAATTGTAAAATGCATTTATTTACAGTATTTTTTTTTTATTATTATTTTTTCAATCCAATCATTTATAATTCTGTTACTACACTAGTCAAAAAAATTTAAGGATCAAGATTTTTCAATTTTTTGTTTGTGTTTTTTTGAAGAGGTGTATCCTTGTGACGAGTGATCGTTTCGAGTTATAGCAAAAATAATTCTACATCTTTATGTTTTTGTCTCCAGATTTGTTTGTTTGATGTATGGCGTATGAGTGCCTTTTTTCACTAAAATAAATACTTATTTGAATACAAAATTTCAAAGAGCACAAAGTAACAGCGAGTTCAGAAAAAATGCTAAGATGCAACAAAATAAAGTAAATCTTCCAAAATGTACTATGCTTTAGTGTTTTGTACAGCCAGAGATCCATTTTGATTTTACTTTAAAAGTTGTTTCAATGAATACATTTTAGGAAAAAATAAATCTTTAAGCATAGTACGCTGCTGAAGTGAAAGGAAAATTCTCATACAGAAATTGACACAACGAAATCGTAAACGAAACATTTCGTAGTGATTTTTGTTACGTAGTAGGCAGTTCGACAGTGAAAAGTAAATAAAACATAAAATCCTAGCAGATACTCGAACCAAGTCTCCACTTATTTTTCGTATACAATTAATTGTTCGGAACATTATTTCCGACGAAAATTTGACAGTTTGTTATATTTTGCTGTTGAATTTTATTTAAAAATGAAAACGGAAGAAAATACTGTCGAAACGAACTGCAGAACACAATTATTCGAAACCCTTAGCACCACAACGGATGACACGAAAACAAAAAAAAAGACAAGAATTCACATCAGACGAGAAAAAAAAATTGACTTAAGATTTTAAACTGTTTAGTTTTTGTATTTATTTTGACATCTTTCTGATAAAACTCTCCATATTTTTTTCGCAATCACTTCGTTTCTGATTTCGTTCTCGAGTTGGAGACCCCAGAAAATTTTCGTTTCACTTCAGCTGCGTACTAGACTTTAAAACTCCAAAAAAAAAAAAAAAACTGGAGACAAATGTTTTGTGTTTTTGTTGATAATCTATGTAAAGTGGTTCAGTACTAATATAGTTCCATATATCGATTCCTTTTAAAAATTGTAAGTCGAATGTTTAAAGTCATATGGTTGTTAACATTCGATTTATTTAATTTGTTGATACTTCAACTTCAGCTAATAGCCCTGGAAAATTAGACTTCCTCTTCGACAAAAATTAAAACAAAGCTGAATTTCTGTGGAGTAGGTACTTGGCTTTGATTCCTTAAGCATTTCCATACAAGTATGCCAAATTTGGGCCGGGCAGAATAGAAAACAGAGCAGATTGCAAATTGATTTCAATATTTAAATCAATATTCATCTGCGAAGATAGTTGTTAAAATGCACAAAAAAAACACTCTCTTTTCTACCATACAATCAGAAGTCCTTCCTTAAACAAATGGCTCCACAATGGCGTTATCCAATATTTCCAAGAAAAACCACACACTCGTTAGTGTCATCATAACAAAAGTGTGTTGAGAAGTAGAATTAGTAAGTCCTCAAGTAGGTCTATTAATATATGTAATTCTAAAAGTCATTCATCAAATAAATCAATAAAATTTATTGTTTTCAAGGACATCAAGTTATCGTGTCAGTATTAAATATTTGTTTTTGCTTTTTCAAGGGATGTTTCATTAACTCTTTTGTTAACTATATGACTGGCTACAGCACCATTTTTTCATTATTTAATAATAATTGTGGTGACGTATACATTTGTATTGGTTTCTGTTATCCATTTGAAAGTCAACATAGCCAATTATCTAATTTCGAAAGATACTAATTTTCTTAAAAAAAAATATTTTGGTGTACATAGCTATGTGTTTAAAATTTTAACTCAAAAATAGTGACGTATTTTTAAGATTATGATATTGTCTTCAAACCTTCATGTTCTTTTTATTTATTTTATGTATTGATTATTAAATTACATAGGTAGCTCTCATTCGTTGGTCATTGCTACCTATATGTTATTACAGAATTAAATATTCTATCGATCGATGTCTCCTACAACTACCGCACTTAAAGTTATGATATTTATAGCTCAAAAACTAAAAGCACTCAGTAGTTTTTTATTAACATCTAGTCAATACAAGGAATCAAAAGGGTGCATCTGAAAAAAAAAATTAAGTGCATTATTGTACACATAAGGGGTAAGCCAATATTCTTGCCATTATATATTTGCCATTCATTGCTAAATTGTGTTTTATGACAAAAAATAGGAATATTGAATACATTTTGGTACAAGATCTTATGGAATGTGTAAAACCAATTCATTTTAGAGGGGATGTGATGACAAAATCAATTATCTTTAAATTCTTGATTCTTGAGGGAAAATTTGATTTATTGAAAAAAAATATATTTTACTCACATTTCAGTGGAATTTTAATAAAGAAAAGCCACTTTACTTTTTAAAGGGTTAAAAATCTTGAAAAGGAAGTTTTTGATCCTGTAAAACGCCATTCAAGCGAACACGTATATGGACACTCATCTATTACTGAAAAAGGTTGATAGTAAATATAAACATCCACACGAAAACATAAAGTTCTATTTATCTCAGAAAGTTCTTTTTGTAGTTTTACTTCATTGTTCATTTCTTCAGTTCATACTTGCAATCTTCTGTTACCACAAGACTTTGAAGCACTCAAAAATAATACCTGTTTTTGTTAAATGCTTCCCTTAATTCTAAAGAATACAGACAGACCTATGACATATTCTCTCTTTTATTTCAAAGAATTTCGAAATTAAATAAGTCAGTTTTCTTCATTCCTGTCATCTTCATTTAACCACCTGCTTTCTGCTGTTCAAACTATTGTAGGACCCAAACATTATAGCTGCTCAGCAATTCTTATGGTTGCTGATGATTTACAGCTCAGCTATATGCATTATAAAGGGAACGGTTCTGTTCTGTTCTCTGAACTCAGGCTGTATCCTCGAACGCTCGAACTCAGAACAAACTATAAATTGCTAACAATTTACAATGACGTGATGTGAATGTGAATAATTTTGAAAATTCTTACAATATGGTTGACCAATTATTGAAACCATCAACTGACGTTCTGAGACAATCTTATAATAATCTATCTGAAAATAAACATCTTTTTTTTAATAATTTGACAAATAAGGGACCTCTGGAATCGTTCATCATCATAAGAAATTCTATCAAATTCCCCGAAAATGATGCCCCAAAAACCGTTTGTGACCTTGAAAACCCTAAGAAAGTCCTAAAAAAAAAGGATGGCTGACCTAGCTGATCTTTTATCACGATCTAATGGCCTTTCAGGTGGTACACATTGTTTTGGTTATTCCTCAAATGAGGTGTCAAAAAAAGCGCCTGGTTTATGGCGTCAAAGATTTACCTTTCATAATAAAATCCATTTTTCGGTTTTTTTTTTTTTTTGGAAAAAAGTATCTTGGTACTTCCGATTACTGTTTTTTTTTATTTTAACTATATGACTGTAAGACCTTAGGTCTTTAAAATGCAACCTGAATTGCACGGCACTATAGTTAGAAAGAGTAGAAGGGTAGAAAAGATTTGGCACAGTGGATTGAGATCAAGGTCCTTATTATCTCATTAAATTTCACGGGTGGCATCCAGTTAAGCTGGAGAAATATAGAAAAGAATGCTGCCTGAAATGGGTCTTGAACCCACACCTCTAACTTAGCAGTCAAGCACTACATCCACTGCACCATTGCCACCCGCTTCGGTTTTTTTTTTTTATTTCTTAAAAATTAAGAAAAATATTTGCATTTTGTTTTCAATGATTGACTTCGAATTGAAAAGAACTTTGAAAATTAAAAAAACAGTGGTGCTTAGTAACACTTAATTTGAAAAAAAATGAGCTTAAAAATTCACACCTTTTTTCAAAAATATTGACTTAAAAATTTAATTTTCAAAAAATATTCACTTAATCAACTTGTTTAAGAAAAAATAAAACAATGGAATATTGGCTTGAATAAAACATTAGGGCATTAAGTTAGGTATTTTCGTTAATTTTGAACTATTTTTTTCATTTTTGGTCAATTTTTCAGAAATTGCCCCTCAGGAGATGGAGATAGAATTTTACAACACACAATTTTTAGCTAAGAATGAAACCGCAAATCATCTTCCAAAATACCAAGCACAAATTTGGGGACACCCAGTATACACGAACATTTATACAGGGGATTTCTAGCAAAACTTTAGAAAAGTAAGTCGCTTGAGCAGCGCCTAGGAGGTTGAAATTTTGTGCCGATAACACAATATTGATTTGGGTAGCAAAAGGATGCCATACAATAAAAAAGCAATTCTTAAAAATTAAGAAAAAAAAAAACAAAAGTTGAATATAAAAAAAAATATCATTTTTAGATATCGCATTTTCAAAAAAGAAATTTTTTTTTAAAATTCAAAAAATATTTCTTTGAAAATTTTAATAGCAATATTTTTCAACTTATTTGAAATCTGTTTACAAAAATATTAATTTAAAAACCTGTTCTTAAGCCCGTATAACACTACATTTTTTCTTCATTGTATTTCTCATTTAATCAATCAAAGTGTCAGCAGAGCAAGAAAGGGATAAAAAGTGTTTTTAAGAAAGGGATAGCATTTCTCAAAATTTAATTTCACATTTACAATGTGTCCCAAAAGAAAATATACATCATAACCTAGTGTTTTCTAGGGTCCAGTGTATATCTACTTTTGTAACTGAGTGTACCTTGAAATAATTTTTCATTTTTATTTCTGAAATATCCAGAACCTGACAAATTTAATTTGAAAATCACATTTTGTATAGATTTTTTGTGACATTTTTACATTTATGGATGTAGTGCGTACCCACTCACACCTATCAAAGTTTGAATAAGAAATTGCACGTTCCACTTTAATTTCATTTTCAGTTTATGAAAAATGAGAGAAAAATGTAGTGTCATACGGGCTTTAGGTATGTAATTTAATTTTAATTTAATTTAAGTAAAATTTTTTTAAATCTCACTTAACTTAGCATAATGAACAAAATCCATCAAAATCTGGTTTCTGTTTTCGAAAATATATATGTACATTTATAGAAGCTACCTACAAGTATTTTTTTCATAAAAATAAAATATTTTTTTTAATTTTCTAACAAGTGTTGGAAACCGTTAGACCGCTATTAAACTTTAAAAATAAAAAAAATTGGAATATTTTTAAAAAATAAAAAAAAATAAATATTTTTGGTTTTAATTTTGGTTAGGGCTGGCCACGATACCGAACCAAACGATACTTTTATAAGTATCGTCTCGGTATCGTTAAAAATCAAAAAATTTCAGTATTGTCTCGGTATCAGTCTCGTATAACTAGGTCTCGTCTCGGTATCGGTATCTGTCTCGTCTGGTTTCGGTCTGGTGTCAGTCGAAAAAAAAATGCACGACTTGGTTACATGTTCTAAGTCTTGTAGTTTAAGATACTTGGTACCTATTTTTAAGATTTAATACTGTAACGAAGTGTTACACTTGTCACCCCCCCCCCCCCCCCACTCCAAGCGTGCAATAGGTAATCACCTATCCGTCACCGTCCATTTATAAATACACCCACCGCCAGCAACATCAGCTATCACCACCCGTCATCACCATTAAACTGCCATAGACCAGTTTATCAGCCATCAAAATCAACTACCAGCACCCTATATCAGCCACCATCCATCGAATGATAAACAGCCACAGAACACAGAATACCATTGTATACACTCTGATAAGCAACAACAGCTGCACATAGCATTCGGTGCTGCCGACGCCATACGATTTACATTTGACCTTCTTACAATTCACACTGTCTTGTCGCACGAAATTCATGATGAGGAGGTGCAAATTTCCGAAAAAGTTGAAGCTTGCTACCTCGAATTAATTCCTAATTATTAATAAATAATTTCGAATTTAAGGAGAGTTAAGTTTCCAGCGGTTCATCGTTTCTATTCTAGCAACTTTGATAAGCTTAGGTCCTTTATTTGGTGCACCCGTGTATCATTTAAAGAAAACCTTTTTGGCATCTGCCGTTAAAGACCCGTTGTTCTTCCTTGGGCTAGCCTTGGGCTGGAATCAGATTCCTACCCTGCTTGCTCTTTGGAGTTGCTTCAGGGCTATACCCGCTGTTCTCCCTTGGACTATCCTTGGGCTGGAATCAGATTCCTACCGTTGTTCTCCCCGCCTGCTCCTTGGAGTTGGTTCAGGGCTATACCCGCTGTTCTCCCTTGGACTATCCTTAGGCTGGAATCAGATTCCTACCGTTGTTCTCCCTGCTTGCCCTTTGGAGTTGGTTCAGGGCTATACCCACTGTTCTCCCTTGGGCTGGAATCAGATTCCTACCGTTGTTCTCCCTGACTGCTCTTTGGAGTTGGTTCAGGGCTGTACCCGCTGTTTTCCCTTGCACTAGCCTTGTGCTGGAATCAGATTCCTACCGTTTAATCCCCGGTTCACTTCTTCTAAGTGGATTTTGTGGGCAGAGTCTACTCCTGCAGCTCTAAAAAACCGAGCCTAGATTTATTTGAAATACCTTGTTAGTTATCATAAGATGAACCAAATTTGTAAGATTTATATGAAGTACCGTGTGCGTTATCTTAAGACAAAAAGAACCAAAATTGTAATATTATAAACCTCTTCTTATTAATAAAGAGAAGATATTATAAAGCTACTGTTTAACCCGAGTTCTTTCCTTCTTAACCCAAGTTTTATCTGCTTTTCATCGGGAAAACCCTGGATTACGATGAGCCTACCTCAGCCTCAAATAAAGAGCATCATAATACAAAATATCAGTTAAGCATTTAATGAACAAATTTGAAAAAAAAAACGTTCTATTGGTGGTACTGGTTACTAAAAAATGGCTCGTGGGTGGCTCTTACTAAAGTTACGTCACCCAGGTAAAAGTCTTGAAATTTTATCCGAAAATTAAAGCATGATAAAAGTGGGCGTGCAACTAGGTGGTTTCCACTAATATCATTTTCTAGACCTATTTGCTTAAAAAAAAACTCTGAAAATTTCATCCAAATCGTAAGAGCCGTTTCCAGGATTGTTTACTACTAATAATAATATTCAAAAATCAATTTTTTTTTTTGCCGATACCAAACAATTCGGTTTATTTCGGTCCTAAAAGTACGGTATCGGCTCGGTATCATCTCAGTATCATTTCGGGTGTTATCGTTTGGGCTTCCGATACCGATGCCAAACGATACCGAAACTTATTTCTGGTATAGTCTCGGTATCGTTTGGTTTTCCGATACCGATACCAAACGATACCGAGACTTTTCTGGTATCGTGGCCAGCCCTAATTTTGGTACAAAACACTTTTTATATATTTTTTACCTTCTGCATACAAAATAATTAAAATCATTCATACCGTTTGCAAGAAAAATGAAAACCAAGAAAATAGTTCCTTAGGAGGTATTATTAGTAACCATTTTTTGAAAATGGTGCTCCGACCAAAAGTAGCCTTTACTAAAAATAATCTATTAAATTTTTTTAAGAAAAGTTTTGCAGCCGATTTTGATAAAAACAAAATTTTGTTTCTACTTGCGATATAGGTACTACATATAAGGCAAGTTTTGGATTCGTGCAAAAAAAAATTGAGATAACAATCAAAACGATATTACGATGATAGAGAACACCAAAAAAGTGGGTGGCACAATTCTGTCTGTCTGTTCGTCTACAGCCTATACGGCTCAATCTTATTTCTTCAAACTTGGTACATAGTGGTTTTTGGTGATTCTGCCCACACGTTTTTTTCATTTTTTTTTTTAGAGCCATAAATAACGGTACGGTACCTGCCATACAATTTTTCTTAGCAATTTTACATAATCGAATTTTTCTCAAAAACAGCTCGACAACTTTTCTTAAAAAAAATTCAATAAATTTATTTTAGTAAGGGCTTCTTTTGGGTGGAGAACCATTTTTCAAAAATGGTTATTAATGGTACCTCTCAAATAACCATTTTGTTAATTTTTGATTTTCTTCAAAAAGGTAAGACTGATTTCAATAATTTTTTTATACAGAAGCTTTCAAAAAATATAAATAGTTTTGTGTACCACCATTTTTGAAAAAAAATATTTTTTGGATTTTTAAAAAATGTTTCAAATCTTTTTTTGGAAAATCAAATATTTCGAAAACGACAACATCGATTTTCTTGAAACTGTATACTTAAGAGTTTTCTAGTACTCTCTCAAATATTTTTAGAAGAAATTTTACATTTATGGAAAAATAACGGTACCTTCCATACAAAAGTTAAAAAGCCGCCAAGGAAAATATTTTTTTTCTTAAAAACGACTCCTACGATTTTGATTAAACTTTTTCTATATACTTAAATTAGTACGATCTACTACCAAAAATTATAAAATCTTACACTTAGCAACTATTAATATATGTAGTATATGAAGGTATTTTTTTATTTTGAATTTTCTCGTTATCGGCTAAACGGATTTAGATGAATTTTTTTATATACAAATTTCAAATAAAATTAAATAATATTGCATATCAAAATTTAAAAAAAAAACTGTTTGGGTTTTTTTTTGAAAATTCGGTATCTCAAAAACGCGGACAATTTTTTTTCAAACTTTGTTCTCATATACACATAAATATATACTTTAGATTTGCATACCAAAATTTTTTCTTAAAAATGTTTTAAGAATTTTATATAATAATTATATATAAAAAACTTATTTCTTAAAAAACCGCTTCAACAGTTTTTAATTTTACTTTCCATACAATCATATTCAAACAAGAATTAAGATGGCATTTGTTTTTCACCTCAAACTGTCAAAAGAGTTGTTTTAGCCAATTTAAATGTCGTATTTCATACTTCTCTACATTTTTCTCTCATAATTTCCATGTTTTCATATACAATTTTTATATACAATTTTCTTGAACATAAGAGCAAGAACGTGCGATCCAGTCGCGCATTTTATTTTTTGCTGTTTTTGGTTCTAAAGATGAAACGAAAAAAAGGTGTGGGGAAAAGACCAATAAACGCTGTGTACCAATAGGGAAATCTATAGCCGAGCAAACAGTATTGCTAAGCCCACATTTTTCGTCGTGCCTGTCATCGTAATGTCAGTTTTGATCCAACGTATTTCTTTTCAGCAATTGGGAAATCCCCATAAGTTATCATTTTAAATGCAGAAAATTTGCAATGTAGCTACCTTTAATTTATTTTTTTAATAGATAGATTTTTTAATTTTCCATTTAAAACTTATTCTTTATAGGTGTTATCGTTAAAAGCTTAATTCGGTTAATACAATTTCTATGAACTTTTACCGGGACTTCAAGTTTTGTTCGCAATAATCAATATTTCGTTATAACCGATTTCGCTATAGCCGATTTTGACTTTGAATAGATGAAAAAACAAAATTTCAAAAATCAACGATATTATAATATTTTGAGCTCGTATATTATTTTACTCTACGCGTCAACAACTTTAAATAGCTCTTCCAACCAAATTAATAACTTAATATTAAATTGACAAAATAATCACGATGACTACGCGTTTTTTTTTAAGTAGAATACCTTTTATTGCAATGACTTGCATTTTTTAACCATCACTCTACAAATATATGCGAACTCTATGAATGATAAATTAATTATATTAAATGTTATTATTGAAAGACAATAGGTATGAACTTACTATACTTTCAATTTCTAGCACAGTAATTATAATAACAGTAATTTATGTTTTACTTTGTCGATTAATTCCAGCAATGAAAACAAATTAATATAATAATCTGATTTAGAAGACATTTGAGCTAAGGTTTTAAATTTTTGTTTGTATATTTTCAGTATATAAACCAACAAAATGGCTTTGGGAGAAGACGATGATAATAAAATGCCCTTGAAGGATCGAACATGTAATGATGAGGACACCGACTTGAATATGACAGCTGAAACTAGATTAGAACAAAGGTATATAATCATTTTAATAAACCCCTCGAGTTTTCATCTTAAAATAGCGCTGTGAACTAAAATGAGTAACACAATATATAATTATACCAAATTTATTGTCTTTATTGCTTGCTTGACATAGTAAAATACATACACACAAGCATAATGATTGTGGCGAAAGAAAAGTTTAATTGTTGTCTAGTAGATCAAGTTGATATAAAAACATTAAGAGGTTAACAAAAGTGCGTATGGCTGTGTCGCAATAATACGTTAGGACAGGCAATTTTTAATAAGAGTGATAACAAGCCCTGAAAATACTAAAAACGGTATTTATAAATTAATTTTAAATATAAAGATATACGAACAACGGAACAAATCAAAAATAAAAGCCTAATAATAATTTCGTTTTAAACTTTTTTAAAACTTTTTATTTTGAATAAAACCGCAAATAGTGCGCTTTGTCATATTTTACATCTGGGGATACAAATTAGTTAGAACTAGTTTTAGCGATAACATTCTTTTGCAATCTTTGCATTTCTTTGCACTCTTTTTCATTAATTTGTATTATCAAATTCACCCTTGACGTAAAGACGAAATTAACGAACTATGTAGGAAAAGGAAAAATGTATTTTAATGAAACGATGTCTAGGGAATTTAAAATAATTTTAAACAAAATCAAAATAATGATATATGATATAATCAAAAGAAAACAAAGAATTTTAATGAATGCAAAGAATGTAAATGAAATAAAAGAATGCAAGGAATTAAAAATAATGAGAACAAAATTCAAAGAAGTCATGAATTCCCAAAAATTGCACTCAATTGATTGCTGTAAAATAAATCACAACAAAAACATAAATGTTAAAAAAGGAGCCAAGTTCTTATGTGTACAAGAAACCTATGCGTAAAAAGTCAGCCAAAAAAAGTAATGAGATCTAAAATATATGCCAAGTTTTAAGTTCATGAAGTTTAATATCAAATATCTTAAGTAGAGTAATATCGAAACAATTCCAAATCATGACAGAAATTTGGTATTTAATGATTACTGATTAAAATTTGGTGGGTCCACTGGTCAAGTTTTCATACATTTTAAATTTGTGATTAAATAAGTATTTAAGAGAAAACTTGCCAAGTAAATCCACCAAATTTATATCAGTAATCATTAATTACCAAATTTCTGTCATGATTTGGAATTGTTTCGATATTACTCTACTTAAGATATTTGATATTAAACTTCATGAACTTAAAACTTGGCATATATTTAAGATCTCATTACTTTTTTGGGCTGACTTTTTATGCACAGGTTTCTTGTACACATAAGAACTTGGCTCCTTTTTTCACATTTATGTTTTTGTTGTGATTTCACTCCTTTTTGCAAAGATTTATTTTGCCAGGTGAAAGTCAAGCCCTTCCGCTCTACAAAGTTTCATAATTCTACGACAGCCGAAAGTGCTCCATACAAATAATAGCAATTCTGATAAAATGGGTGGATGCCCCCCCCCCCCCCCTCTGAATGGACAGTTCCAAATTTTCGATTTTTTTCCTTTCTAAGTACTTCAAGTCCTACCGACCTACCAATTTTCATCGTTCTACAACAATCGGAAGTGCTCCATATAATTTATAAGAATTTTTAAGAATGTGGGTGGATGCCACGCCCCCTGAATGCAAAATTCCAATTTCTCAATTTTTTCTTTCTAAGTACTTTAAGTCCTACCAACCTTCCAATTTTCATCGTTCTACAACAATCGGAAGTGCTTCATATAGTTTATAAGAATTTTTAAGAATGTGGGTCGATGCCACGCCCCCTGAACTGAAACTTCCAATTTTTTGATTTTTTCTTCTAAGTACTTCAAGGCATACCGACCTACCAATTTTCATCGTTCTACAACCATCGGAAGTGCTTCATATAATTTGTAAGAATCTTTGAGAATGTGGGTGAATGCCACGCCCCCTGAACTGAAACTTCCAATTTTCCGATTTTTTTTCTTCTTAGTACTTCAAGGCCTACCGACCTACCAATTTTCATCGTTCTACAACAATCGGAAGTGCTCCATATAATTTATAGGAATTTTTAAGAATGTGGGTGGATACCACGCCCCCTGAATGCAAAATTCCAACTTTTCAATTTTTTTCCTTCTAAGTACTTTAAGCCCTACCGACTTACCAACTTTCATCGTTCTACAACAATCGGAAGTGCTCCATATAATTTATAAGAATTTTTAAGAATGTGGGTGGATGCCACGCCCCCTGTATGGAAAATTCCAATTTTTCAATTTTTTTCTTTCTAAGTACCTGAAACCCTATCAACTTACCAATTTTCATTGCTCTACAACAATCGGAAAGGCTCCATATAATTTATAGAATATTTAAGAAAGTGGGTGGATGCCACGCCCCCTGAATAGAAAATTGCAGATTTTCGATTTTTTCCTTTGTATGTACCACAAGGCCTACCGTTGTGCAAAATTTCAAGTCTCTACGATGTCGGGAAGTGCTCCATAATTTTGATGATCTGTCAGTGAGTCAGTGAGTCAGTGAGTCAGTGAGTCAGTCAGTTACGGTTTTTGCAATTTTTGAAGTCCTATATCTTGGGAACTACTAATGCTAAAGAGTTGAAATTTGGTGAGCCACCTGTGTTTGATCAGTTCAGCAAATACTCCGAATTTGAAGATTCTGACTTTATTGGTACTGAAGTTAGAGGGGGGTTGAAAATCGCCTGAGTTTGTTCCTGTAAAAAGGGTGTAGTGCCGCGAACTTGGCTGGGCACTACCGTGCCCTTTGATCGAGGAAAAAAGATTGCAATCATTTCAATGTCAAAGTGAAGTCAATCAATGCAGTCTTTTGATTGAATTCATTAAATGATTTAAAGGGACGGCATTACCAAAAGACTGATTTTTCTTACAACCCTGCATTCCAGGTATTCGTAATAAATTAAACAAATTAACGAGAGAGCTTTTCAGAGTTTAAATAATTATCCAAAGAATGATGAGAATAAACTTTTTTTTAACGGAACAAGGGATTAGAGATTCTGGTTCATTAGAAAATATAAATCAGATTTCACCCTTTAATGAGAATCTGTACAAATCATATCACAGATTTAACAAAGTTAGTCCCTATAAGAAATACTAAATCCTCCACTGGAAAACTTGTTCATGGGTTTTATTTATTTTTAAGAATTATCTAATTCTGATCTTATTCAAAGTTTATTCAGCATTGAAAAACCAGCCCTTAGGTTTTCAAAATTAAATAAAATAATTTTCTCTTTTTTTCTAAACAAAAGGTTTTTATTTTATTTAATAAATCTAACTATTCCTATTCAACTAATTAGATACACTTAGGTACACAATGGCAATAATAATAATTAACACCAACTGTGAGCTCGTGATCTTCTATTCCATACTCATGTATAATAGGTCTGCTACATAATGTTATCAAATTAAATAATATAAAATATATTTCAAAATTTCTGTATATTAAAACAAAGTAAACATTACAGATAATGTACAGAATCTGTTAAATTCTTTTGTTTTTTGTTTTACTTGAAAATAGTTCAATTTAATATTGTAAAAAATTATATATATAGAAAAATAAAAGGAAGGAATTAAAAAAGTTTCCATGACTTTTTCATTTATATTTTATAAATATTTTATTTTACTTGAAAAAATCAGTTTTTTTTTTATTATTGTTATCTAAGATTTTGTTTTTGACTATTATTTGCATAATTAAACAATATTAAATCTTCGAAATGTATAAATGGGTCAATATTTCAAAATATTAATATTTCAGTCTCCCTCATTTTTGAACCGAAGTACAAAATTTTATTATAAGTTTATTAATTGGATGGCTTGAAACAAACGGGTTCTACTATTCACTCTAAGAAAAATAAAGTAAAAAAAAATATCATACCCGCTATCACCATTCTAACACCCAAAATGTCATTCCCCTGACGTGTCCCCAGGCCTACTTACCACACTGTCTGAATTTTAGCAACGAAACTAAAAACGATACAAAAAATCTAATGATGCAGTCTTTTTAATAATATATGCATCCTAACTAAAAAATAGTTAAATGATTTTTAGTTGCTTTATTTTTTTAAATAGGAGCTATTAAGTAAGTGTCCCCCATAAATTGATCATTTCTATCCCACCAATGGAAATTGAAAAATAATATATATAGTCTCAAAAAAAAAAAACTGATTTTTTGTTGTTTAACGGAACAGAATTGCTCTTTATGAAAATTAAAGTAAGGGTTTCAAAAAAACTTTGTTGTCTTTTATATTTCAAGTTAAGGCAATGATTTTGTTTTTCGTCAAGCGAAATTGTCATTCCCCTAACGCGTGTTTTTTACTAAACCGTGTGGTATAAAAATTAAAAAGTTTTACTCGTCTGTGTCTTTTACAAGGGCTTACGTGAAAAATAATATAAAACATCAAATTTTCTAATAACCTCCATTTAATTCTCATAAAACACCCTTCGGAGTCATTCCCCTAACATCATTTTTTGTGTCATTCCCCTGACTTTCAAGTTTTCATTATAATGATTGATTGCGTTTTGGTAACTCTAGAAGAATCAATTATATAACATTTAAACATTTTTACAGTATTTTTAGTAGTTTTGAATTTTTTCACATTTTCTCGGTCAAAATATCATAAAAAATACGATTATTACTATAAAATGTTTAGCCTCGCAAAATTCTTGAATCATGAGAGCAAGTTCGTGCAACATAGTCGTGGATGCTATTTTTGATGTTAGTATTTGTTCTTCTTTTTCTTTACACTCCTGAAACCATTCGCAAAATTAAATATCCATCTAATCAACGGAGTAAATATAAATTTTTGTCATTCCCCTGATACAAGTATCATTTCCCAGGAATTTGCAATTTTTTTTGCATTTCTTATGCATTTCTATTCCGGATTTTGCAGTTCACCAAATAGTGGGTGTAACCGACTGTACTGCTTACTTCACTGTAAGCAACCGGGCTAGCTAGGAATCTGAAATAAGGCTCTGAATTTGTAGTAAAACCAAATTTTTAAATCCTTACAAAAAAAAAATTCATAGTGTACTGCTAACTTCACTGTGATACTTAGAAATTTGCAGTTAGACTCCAAATTTGCAGTTTAATTTGCAGTTCAAGAAAAATTAATGTCCAAATTTTGAAGTCCAAATTTGAAGAAAAAAAAATCGAATAAATTCATTTCTCACTGTTAATGTCACTGCGAAGTAAGCAGTACATACCTTTTTCTCAGCAACTGAGCCAGCTATAAAATTGCAATTGGAGTCCAAATTTGCAGTTTTTCATGCACTTCAAGAAAAAATGCAGTTTAAATATTTAAGTCCAATTTTGGCAGAAAAATCGATAAATTCACTTTGCACTGTTAACATCAGTGTGAAGTTAGCAGAACATTATCCTTTTCTCAGCAACTGAGCAAGCTTGAAAATTATAATTAGGGTCCAAATTTGAAATTTTTCATGTATTTCAAGAAAAAATTTGTACTTCAAAATTTGACCACAGTTTTGCTTGAAGTACATGAAAAACTGTAAATTCGGGAGAAGTTGAAATTAGAGACAGAAAAGTTCACTTTTGTCTTCTCCGTTACCCTGTTTTAGTCAGTTAGGCATGATATTAAAATCTATTAAAATTCCACAATAACTTTTGTTCAAGTCTAGCTTTGTATGCAGAACAATATTACTAAAACTAATATACACTAATCAACAAAATTAATGGAACAAATATTTTTTTCAATTTTTGTTAGCGTTTTTTGAAGAGCTGTATCTTTGTGACGAGTGGTCGTATTGAGTTGAAATAAAAAGCATTTTACAGCTTTATGTTTTTTGTTTCGAGATTTGTTTGCAAACAAAATTTTTTGAAGTACCGTTATTGCGTAATGGCAAAAAATGAGACGAGACAACAAAAATTTTTTTTTTTATTTCTCTTGAAGGTCCTCATTTCTATGGATACATTTTTTTGAGTCAATTTAATGTCATGATCTGATACCTTGCTTATTCAGCTTCAAGTCAATTTTTTTGTTGTTGTCGTACGATTTTTTTTGACATGGTTTATCTGACTTTGAATGAAAAAAGATACTTTTAGCCTTGATTACCAATATCTCAGTAAATAATGATGTTATAAAAAATTCAAAGACAGTTTTGGAAATTTGAGAAAGCGTTTTACAAGATTTTTTTAAGATTTTGTAGAAATTATTTTTTTTACCGTTCACCGTTAGTTTAAAAAAAGTACTAAAAACCGACGTTTTGTGGTCTTTTCGTAAATCTTTTTTTTTCTTTGCAAATATTGATTGCATGGCCTGCGTTGGTATGCAAATTTATAGACTTTTAAATCATCAATATTCTTGTTTATTTTCAAATTGATTCATCGAACCGTTTTTCCTCACCAAAACTTCAAAGTCTTACAAACCAAGTAAAGGAACAAATTGTGTTGTTCCTAAACAATGCGAAGTCGTCATCAAAATGACAAGAAAACCGTAATTCCAGTGGATTTGAATTTTTTATAACATCATTATTTGCTGAGATATTGGTAATCAAGGCTAAAAGTATCTTTTTTCATTCAAAGTCAGATAAACCATGTCAAAAAAAAATCGTACGACAACAACAAAAAAATTGAATTGAAGCTGAATAAGCAGGTATCAGATCATGACATTAAACTGACTCAACAAAATTTATCCATAGAAATGAGGACCTTCAAGAAAAATAAAAAAAAAAATTTTGTTGTCTCGTCTCATTTTTTGCCATTACGCAATAACGGTTCTTCAAAACATTTTGTTTGCAAACAAATCTCGAAACAAAAAACATAAAGCTGTAAAATGCTTTTTATTTCAACTCAATACGACCACTCGTCACAAAGATACAGCTCTTCAAAAAACGCTAACAAAAATTGAAAAATATTTGTTCCTTTAATTTTGTTGACTAGTGTAGTTCACCACTTATGCCATCTTTTGTAATTTTTCGGTAACGGACACAGCATTCCTACCAAGAAAAAAAAACCATAATTAAATAGTGAGTTGAAAGTACTTGTAAAAATTTAACTTCACACCGTGATATGCATCAAAATTTCAAGAGAAATGATACACGCAAAAATACCGAAAAATGCTCATATGCGAAGACAACGCCGCGCCGTATATGTTTCTTAAATTTTTTAGAAAATATTAAAATACATTTAAAAATTTAGTTTCAAAAAAATTTCATCAACCCGTTTTTGAATTACAGGAATTTCAAAACATCAAAACAAAAAAATATTTAATATTTAATATTTTTTTTTAAATCCAAAACCTATTTTTTTCAAAATTTTGATAAGCAATATATTTTAAATAAGCTTTTTCATAAAAAATTTGATTGAAATCCTTTAAGTCGGTAATGAGAAAATCAAATAAAAAAAAAACGTTCTATGGCAGGTACCGTTAATAACAGTCCTTTTTTTATATCAATATGTATATCATGCCTACAGTACAGCACTGATTCTTGTATCAAAATCGTTGAAGCCGTTTTTGAGATAAATAAGCTTTTCCTTAACGGTTGTAAGGCAAGTTCCGTTATCTTTGGATCTAAAAAATAATTTCAATTTCCCCTCTGGAGAGTTTCAAAAAAACCTTAAGTTCAAAATTTGAAGAAAATTGCATCTTTCGTTTAGGCTGTAGATCCAGATACAAATAGAAAGACAGAATTGTGCCACACACTTTTTTCGTGTTCTCTATCATCGTAATGTTATGTTTGATTGTTATCTAATTTTTTTTTTGCACGAATCCAAAACTTGCCCTATAATACCTACCGCAAGTAAAAATTGAGGCTTGGGAGATACCATTAATAACCTGTTTTTGAAAAATGGTTTCCTATCCAAAGGCAGGTTTTAGAAATTTATTGATTTGTTTTAAGAAATTTTGTTAGCCGTTTTTGAGAAAAAAAAAATATATATTAAATTGATAAAAAAAGTTGTCACGAAATACCACTATGTACCAAAAGTTTTGAGAAAATCGTTGAAGCCATTTAGGCTGTAGCTAAACAGGCAGACAGATAGACAGACAGACTCGACAGAATTGTGAGATCCACTCTCTTCGTCTTTCCTTTTTCCTATCATCGTAATGACAAGTTTCATCAAAATTTCAAGTAATTTTTGTTTAAGAATGCATAACTTTGTTGGGGACAAATCCACTTACTCTATGAATTTACACCATCATAGATATGAATTTAAATTATCACCAAAACATAAGAATGAATGAGTTTATGAACACTATTCATACGGAATTCTGTAGGTATTCGATTTGCATTACAGCTGATATCAAATGTCAAGTCAAACTCAGCGAAACTAAATCCATTTCCTCCTTTGCGGAAAAAATGTGAATCGAAACCCCGTGGACATCTACTGACTGTTCATGCCGAATACTTAATCTTTCTTTCCAATATTAACTCTTGCCGGTGGTAGATCTCTCCAACAAAACTCATCGTGGTCCAATAACCTAGTACTTTGTAACTTATTGATCAAAAATAATAAGAAAAAGAAAAGTAAGAAATAATTATTCTACTGAATTAAAACCAATACCTAATTATTGAATAACAAAATCTATAAAGAGAAAAAAGGGCAGTCTTGAGACTAACTTATAGCCATCTCATACCGATTGAGCTATTAGCACAGGTAAAACACTTCCCTATTTTCCTTGTGAATTTTTTTTTTCCTTATTCATTAAAAAGCAAACCCATCCTCATACAGTGCCATCGAACATTCCTTTAATCAAGTGAAGAAGAGAGAGGACAACGCCAATCCGTCCAGCCATACCAGCTGTATAATCTTTCGATTACAAAGGGTATAGCTTCACCACCGGCAGTTTACAAAAATACGATCACCTGTTGTTTTTTTTTATACAAAAAAAAAAAAAAACGCAGACGCAACTGTACCAAAATCTGTACAGTGGACTTTAGCTCCGAGCTATCGCATGTGCATGGTATTACGTTTGCTTGTTCAAAAAAACGATAACCTCGGACATCGAGCCTCAGTTCAAAGCTCCTTCATCTGAAAAAAAAAAACATTTTTTAACATTCGTCTGGCAATCATAATAAGCTGGAAAGCAATATTCATTAAATATTGCGAAACTGCGATCGCCTTATATGACGCCAGAACTAAACATTTCAACACCTGTAATTTTTTCATACAATTGGTGCAAAGCTATACGAGATTCAAGTGAAGCGCTATCACGTTTCCATCGCCAAAACGACACACATATGTGTACTTGCGCCCAAAATTATTCCTGAAAATCAAACTCTACATCATCTTCATCGTTCAACAATAGAAATGCAATAGCCCTAATCATATCTCCACTATCAGAAACAACCTATCATCCGACCTACATACTTACAGTACATACAAAAAAAAAAGCTATCCAAATCCGAATTAAATTCTGATTTGCATGCTCCAGTCATCAACGATAACAACAAAACATCTCAATATACCTTATTATCATCATCATCACCATCTTCATCAACATCAACATCAGCAATAGCCTCAGCATCTTCCTACAGCCAGCACACGATCGTTATCAAAAACGAAATTTGTGCAATTTTTTTCTTTAATTCCCTCTTTTTTTTCTACTTGCTAATCTTATCAGTACTCCGAATTCTGAATTCCGAAAGTTAAGTATTTTTTTTTTCATTTATTTGTTGCTGTAAAGCTCGTTCATTTGTTTTTAACTCTTTCTTTTCCCCTTTAATACATTTAGCTAGAGCGTCGGCGATCCAATCTGCTGTGCACAACAAATTGAGACACCACCGATGCTGCGCAAATGAAATGGTAACCCCAGCACTTTTTTTTTATGTTGATCATAATTTGGTGAGTCTTTTTGTTCTTAATTATGACTTTTTCTATAGTATATTGACATATGAACGAACTATAATTTAAACCAAATCATAATTGATCATATATTTTTTTGTGAAGAATACATCATATCGAATATTCCTTCGTATAAAACTCTAAGTTTAAAATCAATTTAAGCAAGATTTAGTTTCATTTTATTTTATTTTATTTAATTTTTTTCGTGAATCCAAGAATTAAACTTAAAATGAAAACTCAATGAAATTCTTTTAAAGCTTTTTCGGAATAAATAAAATTTATTTAAATTGGGAATTTTAAAAAATGAAACAAATCCATCCTTTTTATTTGAAATAGTTTTCCTCTCTTAAGATGAGTATCTAGTTTTTCTTTGTTTAAGTGTGGGGCAGTGAATCAATGTGTGAGTGTAGTGATGAGAAAGTGACCCAGTAAAGGTTCGCTTGTTACTTTAGGGGCTTTTGCAAAAGTAGACGAGTGGCGCAAAGGCCAAGGATTATCCATTATCGCTTTGATATATGGATAGTGGGAGGGCTACACTCAAGGGAACCATTACCATCTATGAGTTTCCTTTGGTTTGAAGTTTGGATTTTTTTTATACTATTTTTTTTTTGAAGGATTAGGAGAATTGAATAATTTTTCTCTAGGCATGTAAATTAAGTACGGACGTTCAGCAGCCTGCGCAAGATCCCACCCCACCGACGAGCTGGTTTTTCGTGCATTACGCAAGCATGCCTACCCGCGCATAGCTAGTTGAACAACCTGTCACACTACCCAGAGGCTCCTGCAGGGATTCCTGTGTTCCTGGGTATCTTTGGGATTGCTGAATATCGCTTTTAGTGTGAGAGGGCCAACTTCCGTTACACAGGTGGCGCCCAACGTGGGGCAAGAAAATGACAACCCGATATTTCATATTAGTTCAAATTAAATAAGACACACTACTAAATTTTCGATGTCCGAAAGATATCTGTTCAAGAAACAACTTCTTTGCAGTTGCATTGACTGTTTAGTATGAAAACAAGTTTTTTTTAGCTTCAGCTTTATTATTTAAATTTTTTTTTTGGAAGATCTTGTCAGACGACCGGAAGATTCTATTCCTTGAGACTATATCTTCGAATGCTGCGTCGGAGCTCTCTTCCTTTCAACGCTTCTAAAATTATGTAACTAATAATCGCATTCTTGTCCCATTTACATTTTCATAATTTTCAGTTCTCAAAATCTATAATTTTTTTAATAACATCTTAAAAATGGAATCCTTGTGATCTTTACAAACTTGTCAGACGACCAAAAGATGAGGTCAGTGAAATCATACATTAATTGAAGCGTCGAAGTTTGTGTTGATAACAAGATTTCACACTGATTCAAGAATGATAGTGAGTTTTAACGACCGAGAAAATCTATGTAGTTTATATATGTTTTTTTTTTTTTTTTGCTGCGTTAGGATCGTATTCAAGTCATTCTATTGAGTTAAGTATAACTAAAAAAAAAAAAAAAATATAAGTCAAAATTTTAAATTTTTAACCTAACACTACACTACACATCACATTATTGTATTTCACGTACCCCACACACACATTTATGATTTATTGTTTAAAATAATATATATTTTGGTATATTCTTTTGTTTAGTTGATGAAATTTTCTTTATACATTTTTCCTTTTTTTTCGCATTCGCTTTTTTTTTATAATTTGGTGATTATTTATTAAAGGTTTTTCTTCCTTTTATTGAGAAAACATTTTTGTTTGTTATAATACATACCTACATATACCTAAAAAAAAAAAAAAAAAAAAAAAAAATGGCTTCTAGTAGGCAAAGAGGTGGCCAAGCTGGTCGCACAACTAAGAAAAATAACCCTCCAATAAATAACTCTGAACCACCAACCGATGACACAGAACTAACAGACCCTCAGGAAAATCCTTTGAACCCTACGGGAGCGCTCCAAGTGCCTCCAAACCAAAATCAAAACCAAGCTAGTCCCCCAATCATTGAAAATAGTTCAAACAATTTAAATATATCTAATGCAAATAATATAGACGGGGCGAGTAGTTCGAACGTCAATCGACAATTCCCTGCAAATAGAACTTTAACTGAGCACATTCAACAAGTAGTAACTGCTTCTATAGGTGTGGCTAGAACTACTGATTTGATAAACTTACGACAGGAAATAGAAAGAGAGAGACAAATAACTTTAGATAAAGTTGCCGAGACAATAAGGCAAGCTCTTTCAGCTCCTACTCCTCAGGCAAATTCAGAAGAATATGATGTCAATAGACGTCCACAATCTCAAAGTACAGCAAACAGACTTCTTCCCCAACCACTTGTTCCAAACGCGCAAAACGTCAATAATAACGTACTTGAACCTCCCGCTAATATTAGTGAAAATACTCAGAATTTTATTTCACAACTGAATGCTTTAAATATTAATCAAGATATTTCTAATGAACGTACAACTTCTTCACGAAGTAACCCATTTAAAAAGTTTGAATTCCATAAGTGGGGTTTAAAATTTGATAATAAGAATATGACGGTTGACGACTTCATCTTTCGGCTTAACAGGTTGAAAGAGTGTTATGGAGCTTCGTGGGATGATATCTTCCTCAATTTTCACTTGTTTATCGCAGGTCGAGTCGAAGATTGGTACTGGATGTATCTAAAATCTCATCCATTATTAAATTGGCAAAGTCTCCAGTTTGCAATAATCGAACAATATCGAAGCTTAGAATCTGATTCTGAGCTGTCAAGAAAAATGTTTGACAGGCGACAAGGTCACAACGAGAGCTTCGATGACTTCTACAATGCCATAACTCTAATGAATACTCGCCTTCGAAATCCTAAAACATCTAAGGAAATAATCGATTTAGTTAAGCAAAATGTCAAACGCCGCATCGGTGAACTTATGATTACATACAATACAACTAGCATACCCGATATGATCTATGTATGTAGAAACATAGAAAAGTATGTCCTTCAAAGTGATAGTATACGAAATAAGCAATTCGTTCAGTCAAACTTCAAAAGACAAGTCAACGAACTTGAATTTGAACAAGATGATCCGCAGGAGCTCGAAATAAACGCACTTAGAACTTCACTTCCCAAACGAGATCAGTCCCTTTATGTTTGTTGGAACTGCAGAATTAAAGGTCATTCATTCGTTAACTGTCCCAGCCCACAAAGAAAACTTTTTTGCTTTAAATGTGGACTCGAGAACACAACCACACCCGAGTGTGTGAAGTGTTCGGGAAACCGAGCACAGGGCGAATCAAGGACCGGGGAGTTTTGTCCTGTAGTAAAGAACCCGACGAATTATTAAAGCCTTTATCGGTTATCTATAACCAAACTTCACCTACTTTTGCAGATACACCTGACTTACAGAGAATTCCCAGCGTTACAATTTTACAAGATAGTCCAAATAAGAAACATGAGTTTGAAAATCCATCTGACTTTCAAAATAAAACAGATACTCAAAAGGTTTCAGAACCAAATAATGAGAACGAACCTACAACAAATATTTTAAAGAATCTTGAAAAACCCTTAAAGCCAACTTCAACTAAAACACAACCAAAATCTCTTCACGAGAGATTGTTAAATTATTATGATGTTCGATGCAGGATTTCAATTGCAAACCCCCAAAACATATAATTAAGCTTCGAGAACGTTTTCGAAAGAAGAAAGAAGTTCAAAATCAGATTAAAGTCTCAAGCCTTTGCAATATTGATGATCCAAGACCATACACCAACATTACTGTCTTTGGCAAACAGATACTTGGACTTCTTGACAGCGGTGCAAGTGTCAGTTGCTTAGGTTGTGGATGTCTGGATCTTTTGAAAAATGCCAGTATCGAATATAAACCATTTAAATCGAAAATTAGAACCGCAAGTGGTCAATCACAACCGATTGTGGGAGAGGTTAAAACCGACATAACATATAAGGAGTCTCGAAGGAGATTACTTTGTTTTTAGTTCCGTCATTAGACCAACAGTTATATCTGGGGGTTAATTTTTGGAGATTGTTTGAGATTGCACCTCAAATAATCTCTGAGATTTCGTCCGGATATATTCCGAACTCAGAAGATCCAAGTGTTCACGAGTTATCAAGGGATCAGTCCAAACAATTGGAGAATGTCATCAACTTATTTCCATCATCTGCCAAGCTTGGGTTGGGGCGAACTACACTTGAAGAGCACGTAATTGATACAGGGGATACGAAACCTATCAAACAAAGGCACTACCCGGTTTCTCCAGCGGTGCAAAACCTTATGTATGAGGAACTGGATAGGATGCTCGGTCTTGGTGTCATAGAAGAAAGCAACAGCGCTTGGTGCTCTCCGGTTGTCTTGGTGCGGAAACCGGGAAAAAATCGCCTTTGCCTTGACTCCCCGAAAGTGAATCAAGTATCCAAGAACGACGCCTATCCATTTGCTCATATGGAAGGGTTGCTAAGTCGTCTTCCAGATACGCACTTTATATCAAGTGTGGATATGAAAGACGCCTTTTGGCAAATCCCGTTGGAGAAATCGTCTCGGGAAAAAACCGCGTTTGCTGTGCCTGGTAGACCTCTGTATCAGTATACAGTGATGCCTTTTGGTCTTTGTGGCGCAGCTCAACGTTTGTGCAGATTGATGGATAAGGTGGTTCCGCACAGGTTAAGACAGAATGTATTCGTTTATTTGGACGACCTCTTGATAATTTCGGGAACATTTGAAGAACACCTTAATATTCTCCGTGAGCTAGCATCACTTCTTAGTTCAGCAGGACTTACAATAAATCTCGCCAAGTCCAAATTTTGCTTTAAGCAATTAAAATATTTAGGTTTCATAGTAGGAGGAGGATGCCTCAAAACGGATCCTGACAAAGTTTCGGCCATTAAGGAATTTCCGATTCCAAAAACACCTCGACAAGTACGAAGGTTTTTAGGATTATCGGGATGGTACAGGCGCTTGTGAAAGATTATTCTACCATTGCCACACCCATTACCGATACCTTGAAAAAGGGAAAATCTTTCGTATTTGGTCCAGAGGCAATTACGGCATTCGAGGAACTGAAAACTGCGTTAACTACAGCTCCCATACTAATCAACCCAAATTTCAAAAAGCCTTTTGTTATTTTATGCGATGCATCCACATCAGGAATAGGTTCAGTCTTATGCCAAAAAGATGAAGAGGGCATTGAAAGGCCTATCTATTATTTCTCACATAAGCTAAACGCTGCTCAACGCAACTATAGCGTCACTGAGTTGGAGTGCTTGGCAGCGGTCATGGGAGTTGAAAAGTTTCGGTCTTATGTGGAAGGCCAAGAATTTAAAATAGTGACTGATCATGCGAGCTTGAAGTGGCTCATGAATCAGAAGGACCTTAGTGGACGGTTAGCTCGTTGGAGTCTTCGACTTCAACGATACTCTTTTGAGATAGAGCACCGGAAGGGCACACAAAATGTCGTACCAGACGCTCTATCTAGAGTGTACGCGGTTGATGGAATCGTACCTGGTTTGACAAATAACGTGAACCTTACGGATGTTCTATCGATCGATTTGACAGATCCGGCATTCAAGTCGGATGAATATGTCAATTTGATCAAAACAATCGAGGAAAACAATGAACAGCTACCTGACCTTGTTGTCTCAGAAAATTTTGTGTACAAAAAGGTTAAATGTTGCACAGGGGATCCTAGAGCTGACGACCTCGTCTGGAAGCTCTGGATTCCATCTTCTCTGACCAACCATTTGATTCTTCTGGCGCATGATCCACCAAAAGCCTCGCATGGTGGGATCGCTAAGACACTGTACCGTTTGCGTGAGCGTTTTTACTGGCCTAATATGGCGGCTCAAGTTAAAACGTTCATCGCAAACTGTATAGTCTGTAAGTCCTCGAAAGCCCCGAATTCAACTCTCAGACCGCCAATGGGTAAAGCTTTTGTGGTAGACAGGCCTTTCCAGCATCTCTTCATTGACTTCCTTGGGCCCTACCCACGATCAAAGTCTGGAAACACCTTTATTATTATATGTCTTGACCAATTGACAAAATTTGTCTTTATTTCACCATTGAGGAAAGCTACAGGTGAAATGGCCATAAAGTTTCTCGAAGAACAAGTTTTCGCAACATTTGGAGTACCTGAGTCAGTGTTATCTGACAATGGGAAACAGTTCACGGGAAAAGAGTTTGCAAAATTTCTCACGAGCTATGGAGTTAACACGTCAAAACAGCTGCTTACTCACCACAGGCAAATGCGAGTGAGCGCGTTAATAGGTCCATCCTTTCAGCCATTCGGTCATATATAGGACCACACCATACCTAATTGGGATAATCACTTGATCTCTATCACGTCGGCTCTTCGTTCCGCAGTCCATTCGGCCATCGGCATGTCGCCGCATGAAGCCTTATTCGGACATTCCAAAATTGAACATGGTTCAGACTACGCTTTATTACGAAAATTAAATGATTTGAACAACCCTGAGTATGATATTTTACCCAAATCCTCAAAAATGAATATTCTTCATAAACATCTCAAAGATTCACTAGCAAAGGCACATAATCAATATGAACACACATATAATACCCGATCTAAGAATGTCACCTATAAAGTAGGACAGGTAGTTATGAAACGAAATTTCGTTCTAAGTGACGCTACTAAGAAGTTTAACGCCAAGCTCAGTCCAAAATTTGTGCAAGCTAAAATAAAAGCAATTAATGGAAATAGTCTTTATGAACTTGAGGATATGCAAGGCAAATCACTGGGAATCTTTCACGCAAAGGATATAAGAAAATAGAACCGAAAGCTCTATGAAACATCCAAAGTAAGAATCCTTAGCTCCAATGGTCCTCTTTCATTCAACAGACTTTTCCTTTCGTCAAAGCTATTGAGATGCTTTGTTGGGGACAAATCCACTTACTCTATGAATTTACACCATCATAGATATGAATTTAAATTATCACCAAAACATAAGAATGAATGAGTTTATGAACACTATTCATACGGAATTCTGTAGGTATTCGATTTGCATTACAGCTGATATCAAATGTCAAGTCAAACTCAGCGAAACTAAATCCATTTCCTCCTTTGCGAAAAAATGTGAATCGAAACCCGTGGACATCTACTGACTGTTCATGCCGAATACTTAATCTTTCTTTCCAATATTAACTCTTGCCGGTGGTAGATCTCTCCAACAAAACTCATCGTGGTCCAATAACCTAGTACTTTGTAACTTATTGATCAAAAATAATAAGAAAAAGAAAAGTAAGAAATAATTATTCTACTGAATTAAAACCAATACCTAATTATTGAATAACAAAATCTATAAAGAGAAAAAAGGGCAGTCTTGAGACTAACTTATAGCCATCTCATACCGATTGAGCTATTAGCACAGGTAAAACACTTCCCTATTTTCCTTGTGAATTTTTTTTTTCCTTATTCATTAAAAGCAAACCCATCCTCATACAGTGCCATCGAACATTCCTTTAATCAAGTGAAGAAGAGAGAGGACAACGCCAATCCGTCCAGCCATACCAGCTGTATAATCTTTCGATTACAAAGGGTATAGCTTCACCACCGGCAGTTTACAAAAATACGATCACCTGTTGTTTTTTTTTATACAAAAAAAAAAAAAACGCAGACGCAACTGTACCAAAATCTGTACAGTGGACTTTAGCTCCGAGCTATCGCATGTGCATGGTATTACGTTTGCTTGTTCAAAAAACGATAACCTCGGACATCGAGCCTCAGTTCAAAGCTCCTTCATCTGAAAAAAAAAAACATTTTTTAACATTCGTCTGGCAATCATAATAAGCTGGAAAGCAATATTCATTAAATATTGCGAAACTGCGATCGCCTTATATGACGCCAGAACTAAACATTTCAACACCTGTAATTTTTTCATACAATTGGTGCAAAGCTATACGAGATTCAAGTGAAGCGCTATCACGTTTCCATCGCCAAAACGACACACATATGTGTACTTGCGCCCAAAAATTATTCCTGAAAATCAAACTCTACATCATCTTCATCGTTCAACAATAGAAATGCAATAGCCCTAATCATATCTCCACTATCAGAAACAACCTATCATCCGACCTACATACTTACAGTACATACAAAAAAAAAAGCTATCCAAATCCGAATTAAATTCTGATTTGCATGCTCCAGTCATCAACGATAACAACAAAACATCTCAATATACCTTATTATCATCATCATCACCATCTTCATCAACATCAACATCAGCAATAGCCTCAGCATCTTCCTACAGCCAGCACACGATCGTTATCAAAAACGAAATTTGTGCAATTTTTTTCTTTAATTCCCTCTTTTTTTTCTACTTGCTAATCTTATCAGTACTCCGAATTCTGAATTCCGAAAGTTAAGTATTTTTTTTTTCATTTATTTGTTGCTGTAAAGCTCGTTCATTTGTTTTTAACTCTTTCTTTTCCCCTTTAATACATTTAGCTAGAGCGTCGGCGATCCAATCTGCTGTGCACAACAATTGAGACACCACCGATGCTGCGCAAATGAAATGGTAACCCCAGCACTTTTTTTTTATGTTGATCATAATTTGGTGAGTCTTTTTGTTCTTAATTATGACTTTTTCTATAGTATATTGACATATGAACGAACTATAATTTAAACCAAATCATAATGATCATATATTTTTTTGTGAAGAATACATCATATCGAATATTCCTTCGTATAAAACTCTAAGTTTAAAATCAATTTAAGCAAGATTTAGTTTCATTTTATTTTATTTTATTTAATTTTTTTCGTGAATCCAAGAATTAAACTTAAAATGAAAACTCAATGAAATTCTTTTAAAGCTTTTTCGGAATAAATAAAATTTATTTAAATTGGGAATTTTAAAAAATGAAACAAATCCATCTTTTTATTTGAAATAGTTTTCCTCTCTTAAGATGAGTATCTAGTTTTTCTTTGTTTAAGTGTGGGGCAGTGAATCAATGTGTGAGTGTAGTGATGAGAAAGTGACCCAGTAAAGGTTCGCTTGTTACTTTAGGGGCTTTTGCAAAAGTAGACGAGTGGCGCAAAGGCCAAGGATTATCCATTATCGCTTTGATATATGGATAGTGGGAGGGCTACACTCAAGGGAACCATTACCATCTATGAGTTTCCTTTGGTTTGAAGTTTGGATTTTTTTTATACTATTTTTTTTTGAAGGATTAGGAGAATTGAATAATTTTTCTCTAGGCATGTAAATTAAGTACGGACGTTCAGCAGCCTGCGCAAGATCCCACCCCACCGACGAGCTGGTTTTTCGTGCATTACGCAAGCATGCCTACCCGCGCATAGCTAGTTGAACAACCTGTCACACTACCCAGAGGCTCCTGCAGGGATTCCTGTGTTCCTGGGTATCTTTGGGATTGCTGAATATCGCTTTTAGTGTGAGAGGGCCAACTTCCGTTACAACTTGCCATATATGTATGCATTACCTACCTATAATATCGCAAGTAAAAATTAATTACCTATGCAAAAATACAAACACACGAGGACAACGAACATCGGGATCGCGCAGGCCGATGGTTTGATGCGAGGGGGTGCAAGAAGGTGTTCTTTTCTCTTTTTCAGATTAATTTTAAAATAAAAATAGACATTGTGAGAGAAGAGCAAATTATTCACTGCATACCCTGATTCACTGTTGACATTGTTACCCCTAGGTTTTTTGACAAATCACACGTGACTGAAGTCATGTTCTCATGTTTTTTTATTCAGTATGTTGAACAAATTTTTCATGAAAAGACATGCCCTTCTTTGGCGATTCAGAACGTGGAAGCATTTAACTATTGAAAAAACGCAACTTTAACTTCCAGACTATTACTCACACAAAATTAAATACTAAAGTTAATTGATGTATCTAATAAATGAACTTTCTTAAGTACATTCGTTAATTTGATTTAAACACGTTACACTTCACATGTTGTAGGTATTGCAGTCTTGAACTTCTGTCGAATTTACTTCACTGGCTATTGGTATTCTGTAGAACGTTATTGTAAGACAAACTGACTGCATGTCAAGTATGTATTTGTTAAGCTGATCTAAGCCGGAAAAGCTTTTCAATCCCCACAACCGTAAATACTGGTCTTACTGTGGCAATCATCATTAGAGCACAGGCGCTAATGGTTGGGTTGTGCTTTGTGCACTGATCTTTTTGGATAATTTAATTTTGATTTAATTTTATTCACCTCTATATATTTTTTTTGTTTTTTTTTTTTTTTGTAAATAGATCTTTGAGTATTAAATTTTGTTTTGAATATTTGTAATTCATTGAAAGGTGTTGAAATATGTTGTAAGTCATAATGTTAACAGATGCTATGAGCTCATGCGTCATGCTTTAAAATTACGTGCACATAATAAATAAATCACATCATATTAATCATTTATGAGTAAATACCTACGCATAGATAAGTTTTTAATTTTTTTTTCATTTTTTTTTTAGACGAGAAAGCATCCTAAAATGGATGAAACGACTGACAATAGCTCTAATCATATTGATTGGGGTCTTCCTACTCGGCTATATGTTCTGGAATTTAACTTTCAGTGGTAAGTCGATGGTCTGATAAAAATAGACAGTGTAACTTTGTACTTCCTGTCAAAATTAAATAGAGACACACTTGTTATCCAATTTGGTATGCAATAATAAATCTAAGCTATAACTATTTTTTTTATATTTTAGATACCAACGAGCCGAAACTTGTCGAGGACGTGCATATTGAATCTCTAAATGGTGTCAATGTAGTACCTGTAAAAGATGCTGCTCATCTTCCTGCTACAACAACAACCACAACAACAACAACAACAACTACATTAAAGCCAGTTGCACAAGATAAAGTCAAAGATGTACCAGAAATCACAACAAAAGCTTCTGACATTCTGCCCCCCACCGATGAATTTGATTCTGAATTGGGCGTTTATGAGAAGGCGGCTGTTTGTTCGGATAGTAATATTTGCAGCAAAGTTGGCAGGTAAGACTCATTGAGAAAGTTTTATACACAAATCCGAAAAAAGTGCTAGCACCCTTAAATTTTGATTAATTGAATCAAAATTTCGCAAACTTAAAACTCACAAATAACAATTTCGCAAAATATTATTTGATTTGCAAAAAAAAATTTTTTATTGAAATCTCGAGAGAGATTTAATTTACGTGATTTTCATAAAAAATAAAATGCACGACTAGGTCACACGTACCTGCTCTTATGTTTAAGACACTGCGGGTTTAAGAAAATTGTATGGAAATTATGAGAGAAAAATGTAGAGCAGTATGAAATACCTACTACATTTAAATTGGCTAAAACAACTCCTTTGACAGTTGGAGTTGGAAAAAAAGAATGCCATCTTAGTTCTTGATTGAATAAATGATTGTATGGGGAAAAAAAATTTAAAATCGGTTTTTAAAAAATTAATTTTGTACATATAAAATTCTTAAAACATTTTTAAGAACAAATTTTGGTATGCAAATCTGAAGTATATATTTATGTGTACATAAAAACAAAATTTGAAAAAAATTGTCAACCCGTTTTGAGATATCGAATTTTCAAAAAAAAATTGTACCTTTTTTTAAAAATCCAAAAACTTTTTTTTAAATTTTGATATGCAATATTATTTAATCTTATCTGAAATTTGTATACATATATAAATTCATCTAAATCCTTTTAGATAACGAGAGAATAAAAAATAAAAAATACGTTCTATGAGAGGTACTATTAATAGTTGCTAAGTGTAAAATTTTAAAATTTTTGGTAGTAGATCGTACTAGAAAAAGTTTAATCAAATCGTAGGAGTCGTTTTTGAGAACAAAAGTATTTTCCGGTTTTTTTAACTTTTGTATGAAAGGTACCTACCGTCATTTTTTCATAAATATACATTTTTTTCGGAAACTATTTTATAAGGTACTGAAAAACTATCAAATATCGAGTTTAAAAAAAAATATTTGATTTTCCAAAAAAAATTGTAAACATTTTTTAAAATCCAAAAAATATTTTTTCAAAAATGTTGGTACACAAAACTATTTATGTTTTTCGGAAGCTTCTGTATAAAACTAATTGAAATCGGTCTTACCGTTTTGAAGAAAGTCAAAAATAAAAAAAATGGTTTTTTGGGAGGTACCATTAATAACCATTTTTGAAAAATGGTTTTCCACCCAACGGAAGCCCTTACTATTGAATTTTTTTTAAGAAAAGTTGTCGAGCCGTTTTTGAGAAAAATAGGATTATGTAAAATTGCCAAAAAAAATTGTATGGCAGGTTTTTGCAGACCGTTATTTTTGGCTTTAAAAAAAAATGAAAAAAATGTGTGAGCATAATCACCAAACACCACTATGTACCAAGTTTGAAGAAAATCGATCAAGCTGTTTAGGCTGTAGACAAATAGACAGACAGAATTGTGCCACCCACTTTTCTGGTGTTCTCTATCATCGTAATATCATGTTTGATTGTTATCTCAAAAAAAAAATTGTTCACGAATCCAAAACTTGCCTTATATTATAGTACCTATAATCGCAAGTAAAAATTGGTTTGTTGCAATGCGAGACTTTCTAACTTCGACAAAATAAATCCAGTTCCTAACTAAATAGTTATAGTTATTGGTAATGTAATGATCAATTGTTTTTAAAAATAAGAAAGAGAACATAGAAATTGTATCTGCAGTAGTAATGACAGATAAATATAAATATATATAATTGTAATATAAAATTTGTTTAAACCAAAGGGTTTTCCATAGAAAGATTTTATTTTTCAGTGTGAAACTGTGAGCTTTGTTACTGTCAGGTATGAATGTTTGAAATTTTGGTTTGTGAGATTTTAATATTCGAGATTTTAAATTGCAAGATTTCAATTGATACTTGCGAGATTTTTTTGTGCAAAATGTAAACGCGAAATTATTTGGAGCTCGATTTTGGTATTCCGAGATTATGAAAAGCAAAGCTATAGATATTAGTTTGCGAGGTTTCGTTTTTCGAGATTTTGACTTGCAGGATTTCGTACCACTCCCAATAAAAATCTAACTCTAGATCTTAATTAAATGCAATTGCAAAATCCGCTTTTTCATAACCACATATTTGTAAATCCCCACTTTTCAGAATTACGCAATAACGAAATTCTGCAAACTTAAATCTCGCAAATGAAAATCTCGCAAGCTAAATTGCATAGCAACAAATCATTTTTTAGTCAAAATTTTGCAAAATAAAATCTCACTCAAGACAAAAATCTCGTACGAGATATTAATTTGCGAGATTTTGATTCAAAAAACGTATCTGTTGCAATGGATTTTTATTTTTTCGAGGTATTCTTCCTTCTGCTAAATATATAAATCCAGTGCATAAATACTTTTAGACCACACTGTCTTTTAGTAATTGTTACTGTTGTTTTTTTTTTAGATTGTTTTGTCAAAGAACAAGTAAGAGAGATTAGAGAACATAGAGATTGTACCTATATCCAGTTGTAAAGTGTCATTTGAGTGCAAATTACCTTAACCGTATTGGGCCTTGAACTAGAAAATATTTTTATATTTATATATTATATATTTATTATATATTTTATAATTCTATGATAAACGCGTAAAGGATAGGCACAGTTATCACTAGGAATGACAAATTTGCAAAATACTCTAGTCTAGTTTCTAGTCTAGTCTAGTGTACAAAAAGTATTTTTTTGTAAAAGCAGTGTGCGATTCCTTGCTGTAACATTTGAATTTGCGAGATTTTGGTTGAAATTTGCGAGATTTTTGGGTTCAAGTTTAAATGCGAGATTATTAAAAGCGAGATTTTGTAATTGCGAGATTATGGAAATAAAAATTTTTAATTTGTGAGATTTTGTTGCAGAGATTTAAAAGAAAACGTGAGATTTAGTTATTTGATATTTTGGTTATCGTACCGCTTCCCAATCAAACTTGTAATTACGATGATAGGGAAGACGAAAAAAAGGTCTCACACACATTCTGTCGGGTCTGTCCGTTGAGCTCTAGCTTAAACGGCTAAATCGATTTTCTTTAAACTTCGTATAGCGCCTTTAGCCATTCCTCGCATTTTTACTTGCGATTATAGGTACTATAAGGCAAGTTTTGGATTCGTGCAAAAAAATTTTTGAGATAACAATCAAACATGATATTACGATGATAGAGAACACCAAAAAAGTGGGTGGCACAATTCTGTTTGTCTGTCTGTCTGGCTGTCTGTCTGTCTATCTGTCTGTCTGTCCTGTCTGTCTGTCTGTTCATCTACAGCCTAAACGGCTCGATTGATTTTCTTCAAACTTGGTACATAGTGGTTTTTGGTGATTATGCCCACACGTTTTTTTCATTTTTTTATTAGAATCAAAAATAACGGTACCTGCCATACAATTTTTTTTAGCAATTTTACATAATCGTATTTTTCTCAAAAATGGCTCGACAACTTTTCTTAAAAAAAATTCAATAAATTTATTTTAGTAAATGCTTTCTTTGGTTGGAAAACCATTTTTCAAAAATGGTTATTAATGGTACCTCCCAAAGACCATTTTTTTGATTTTTGATTTTCTTCAAAACGGTACGATCGATTTCAATTATTTTTTTTAAACAGAAGCTTCTAAAAAATATAAATAGTTTTGTGTACCAAAATTTTTGAAAAAATATGCTTTTGATTTTTAAATAATGTTTTCAAAATTTTTTTTGGAAAATCAAATATTTCGAAAACGACAAGATCGATTTGTTTGAAACTCGATACTTAAGAGTCTTTTAGTACTTTCTAAATATTTTTAGAAAAAATTTTACATTTATGAAAAAATAACGGTACCTTCCATTCAAAGTTAAAAAACAGCAAAGGAAAATATTTTTTTTCTTAAAAACGACTTCTACGATTTTGATTAAACCTTTTTCATATACTAAAATTAGTACGATCTACTACCAAAAATTATAAAATTGTACACTTAGCAACTATTAATGGGTCCTGTCATAGAACGTATTTTTTTATTTTGAATTTTCTCGTTATCAGCTTAACGCATTTAGATGAATTTTCTTATATACAAAATTAAAATAAGATCGAATAATATTGCATATCAAAATTTTCAAAAAAAAAGTTTTTGGATTTTTCAAGAAGTTTCAAAATTTTTTTTGGAAAATTCGATATCTCAAAAACGGGTTAACAATTTTTTTTCAAATTTAGTTTTATATGCACATAAATATATACTTTAGATTTGCATACCAAAATTTGTTCTTAAAAATGATTTAAGAATTTTATATATAAAAAATTATTTTTTTAAAAACCACTCCAACGATTAAAATTTTTTGTTCCCATACAATCATATTCAATCAAGAATTAAGATGGCATTCTTTTTTCCACATCAAACTGTCAAAAGAGTTGTTTTATCCAATTTAAATGTCGAATTTCATGCTTCTCTACATTTTTCTCTCATAATTTCCATGTTTTTATATACAATTTTCTTAAGTCCACAGTGTTTTGAACATAAGAGCAAGTACGTGCGACCCAGTTGTGCATTTTATTTTTTTGAGGAAGCCAAAATAACGGTATTTTTGTATAGCAATTTTAAATAATCTTATTTTTTTTTCTCAACAACGGCTCCACACCTTTTCTTCAAAAAATAAAAAAAAAATATCGTTTAGTAAAGGCTACATTTTTGGGTGGTGAACCATTTTTTCAAACAAAATTATTAAATGTATCTTCCACCCAAAGAACCACTTTTCTTGACGTTCGATTTTATTAAGAATGGTAGAGTTGTATTAATTTTTCGATGGAGAAGCTTCTAAAAAATATAATGTCTACTAATTTTTGGATTTTCAAAAATTATTCCAATTATTTTTTTTAAATTAAAAATTATCTCTATTCTTAATTTTCTTTAAAATTTCGAAAACCATTTTAATAATATTTTAAGAAAATATTTTACTTTTATCAAAAGTAATGGTAAAAAAAAGCTATTAAGAAAAATCTTATATTTCTCAAAAATGTATTCAACGCATTTTATTTTAGAAAAATCTGAGGGCCGTTTTTGAAAAAATTAGATTTGGTTAAATTACTAAAACAACCCGTTATTCGTCGCTCCAAGGAAATACTTAAAACCAAAGTCGGAGGAATGAACAAAAACGCCATGAATGAACCAAGTTTAAAGAAAATTGATCTAGCCGCTTTGGCAGACAGGCATTAGACAGAATTGTTTGACCCAATTTTGCGTCCTCCCTTCCTTCGTAAATCGTTATGTCAGGTTTGACCCAAAAAATGCCACGTTCAATTTTGTTTTCGAATGCATAGCTTGCCATTATAAAAACCTTTTATGTCGCAACTATAAACAACCAGTGCTCCAAATTCCAAAAATGTTTTACTTATATTTGAAATCAAAATACGCATGAAGATAAAACAATGTGATGCATCCCCTAAGCTACGGCCTTGAAAATGGATAAAGCTCATTGACAAAATAAGCAAGCAAATCATTTCTTCAAGAAGTCCAAGGCAAACATAAATAAAACTTTGTTACTTAATTGATTTACAAGATTTTTGACCCTGGTTAGCAAATCGAATATTTCTTTTTTGTTAATTTTGTAAACCGGCTTGGGTTAAGAGGAAATCAGTGTTTTTTCGAAAATAAATTGCAATTAAATTTGTTTTTATTTGAAAACGTGTGATTTTAAGATTTTTGTTTAAACACTCACATGGCGAGTTTATATCGAAGTATCGATTAACAATTCCATTAAAGATTTTTTTTGCAAATCGTTGGCAATAAAACTAATCAAGCTGTCACGGATTGTTGTTCAAACTAATAATAATTCAACTAAAATACTTCATGCGATTTGAATGTTTCATCTATTGTGCTTCTGTATCTATACTTTATCCACTACCCTTTAAGCTTTTAAAGCAAACCTATTTAGGTAAGAGCATTCCTAGACTGAATCTTTTATTCCTAAACTATTCAGGAATATTAATTAAAAATTCTTTAATTTGATTTGCAGTGATATTATCAAACGTGGTGGCAATGTCATCGACTCTGCTTTGGCCGTTCTACTCTGCAATGGAATCGTCACAATGCAAAGTATGGGCATCGGGGTGGATTTATTATGAATGTCTTTATCAAAAAAGACAATCAGGCTTATACGATTGATGCTCGTGAAGTTGCTCCATTTGCCGCCTACGAAGACATGTTTGTTGGCAAACCATTAGCTTCATTAAACTCTCCTCAGGCCATAGCAGTTCCTGGCGAAGTAATGGGCTATCATAAGGCTCATTCCCGTTTCGGTTCACTACCATGGAAGGAGATCGTGGAACCATCGATCAAAATTTGTGAAGAAGGCTTCATTTTGTCCGAACATCAATTTGATTCTTTAAGATACAAGCCATCGGTTAAGAATGATTCTCTCTTAAGGTAAACAGTAATTATTTTCCGGTATTATTTGATTTCCTATGACAAACATTTTTTTTAGATCAGCTTTTGTCAACAATGCTACCGGCCAGTTTCATGAGATTGGTTCTAAAATCCAACCACCTCGAGAACTTTGTCAGACTTATATGAATCTCTCTCTAAACGGTCCACTTGACTTTTATAACGGCTCAATAGCTAAAGAGATAGCAGCTGACTTAAAGGACTTGGGAAGTATTGTAACAGCTGACGATCTCGAGACCTATAATGCAGATATTGTTAGTTCGATATCAATGCTTTGGGTAGGGATACTCTGTATGCAGTCCCACCGGTTGGAAGTGGAACCATTGTATCGCACATTATGAGTATCTTAAATGGTTATAACTTTACCAAAGACAGTTTTTCAAATGACACCATGAAGGCCCTGACCATGCATCGAATGGTTTGAAGCATTTAAATTTGGATACGCAAAGCGGTGGGAGCTGAGTGATATGAGATTCCATGACCTTAGAATGGTAGGTTAACAATGACTTAATATGATGAAAGACCTTATTGTTATTTGAATTTTTTCTAACACCTTTCAGCTTGTAAGTCAACTCACCTCAACTGAATACGGAGATGAACTAAGACACAAGATCAATGACTCAGCAACAGCGGATGATAATGCATTTTATGGAGCAATGTTTTCCGGCAAAGATGATTTGGAACTTCACACCTTTCAGTTTTAGCACCAAATGGTGATGCAGTTTCTGTTACTAGCACTGTGAATCATTAGTAAGATTTTTTATAAATTCACCCAGTTCTCTTGTCTTTATCAAGATTTTTGTTCTTTTATAGTTTTGGAGCAGGGTTTACTGGAAAACGCACTGGTATTATTTTCAACAGTGGCATGGATGATTTGTGGCATGGATGATTTTTCCACACCAGGAGCTTCAAATCAATTTGATTTGCCTGCATCACCAGCAAACTTTATTGAACCACAAAAGCGTGCAATGTCATCGATGTCACCCATGATATTAACAAATAGCACAGGGCATGTTAAGCTTGTTGTTGGTTCAGCAGGTGGTTCAAAAATTATAACATCTGTAGCACAGATTATAGCCAGGGTTGTCTGGTTTGGAGAAGATATTAAAACAGCAATTGATGCACCTAGAATTCATCATCAGCTTTTACCAAACGAGCTGACATATGAGAATGACAGTTTAGAGGTAAGGTAAAAACAATTTGTTTATAAAAGATAAAATCTAATAACGTGGTTAATTTACATTTTGTCTGATTCCATTAATTCTTTGAGTTTCTATAGCCTTAGATAGCTCCTCTTTCAATGTTGATTGTTTTAATAATATTGCCATCATGGCAGGATTTTCAAGCATTTTTAAACATTTACAATATTTGTCTTGTAATCTCTATGTCAATGCTAGGATTTTCACCAATCGGTGTGCTAACAGTTACAAAAAATTGCAAAAACACTTAGAAAAATCTGGAATTAAACTAGAAAACCTCAGAACCCAAGGAAATTCACATGAAAGGGACATTAAAATATGTGGGTCTCACAATTCTGTTTGTTTGCAAGTGCAGCCCCGCAAATTATATGAGTAGTGTGGGGTAGCACTATACCCACTCAAGATTTTTCGAGTGGGTAAAATACCCACTTGGGATTTGACGGTATTTATTTAAGAAATACTACCATACTATCTCTGAATATAAAGTTTATATACAAAGATAATGTATTTGTACATAGAAGAAAAAAGTATAAAAAATAAATAATCAACATAAAATCACCAATTTCATAAATTATATAAAATATTTTTTGTTATTCATACAAACGGAAACACTGAACGACGTTGGTGGTTCTAATCTAAGGCCTAGTACTAAGTGCGAAGCACAAAAACACAGCGGATAATAGATATTTTTTTCAATTGCAAATAGAAAAACAAAAGCAAATTCACAAAAATTACAGAAAACTATGTTGTACTGAAAGAAACGAAAAATAAAATTAGAAAAAACTAAAATGAGTTTAATGCGATTCAAAAAATCCTATAGAAAATGGCAACGAAATCATAAACACAAATTTCGCTCTATACTTTTGTCCTTTCCTTTTGAATTTATGACACTGGGTGATTCTAGAAACGATGGAATTTTTGACGGCTTTTCTGGTAGTTTAAAGACCTTTCATGAATTCAATCTGATTTTTTTATTAATAACTACATGGCCAGTCAAAATTACTAAGATCTGATATACTTTCATTTCTATAAAATTCTTCAAAGTGTCTAATTCTCAGTCCGCTGATGTGTCCCCTGTCCGTTTTCGAAAGGAAAAATTCTTACATTTCTATTATTTAAGATGCAAAACCATCTTAATTTTGAAAACTATCGAAGTTTCAGATCTAGCAGCGTGAAGCATTAAGTCTGGTGAAAATAAAATTGTATCCTTATCACGTCCGTTTGCTATTTTTCATTTGTTCAGAAGGCAGTTGTGCGAGAGATCATGGATTTTCCGTTCAGTTTCTCAGTCCCCTAATGAGTATTTACATATCTAAAGTATATTTGTTATTGTGGCCTTTACTCCAATGAGTGCGTTTCGCCCAGGCATGGTGGTGGGCTCATCAGTTAGATGCCACCATACCCAATCTAAGACGCAATGTTTTTGTCGATGGTTACCGACATGTGCATATAACACTCAGTGAAAGAACTCACTGAGAATTATATACGTGTCTAAGGAACTTTGGTTAAAGTTATGCACTTAGACTTGTTGTTGTTATACCCGTGGCCAGGCGAAGTTAATTAAGAATAATTATTTAAAAGAAAACAAAAAGAAAAAATTATTAATAGTTAAAAACTATCAATAATAATTCCAAAATATATTCTTTTTGTGGAGTTTCATGAATAAAATTCAATAATAAAGGTTATTGTGGCCTTTACTCCAATGAGTGCGTTTCGCCTAGGCATGGTGGTGGGCTCATCAGTTAGATGCCACCATACCCAATCTAAGACGCAATGTTTTTGTCGATGGTTACCGACATGTGCATATAACACTCAGTGAAAGAACTCACTGAGAATTATATACGTGTCCTAAGGAACTTTGGTTAAAGTTATGCACTTAGACTTGTTGTTGTTATACCCGTGGCCAGGCGAAGTTAATTAAGAATAATTATTTAAAAGAAAACAAAAAGACAAAATTATTAATAGTTAAAAACTATCAATAATAATTCAACATGGACAACAACAACAACAGCCTATCAAATACAAATCTTTTACGTACATCAAACAAATAGCGGACAGGTTTAAACAAGCGAAACTTTTTGACACAGAAAAATACAAAATGGCGATGAAATCTGCTAACACGGCTTCACAACTGTACACAAAACTAAAAACAAAAACAGACAAAATGGAGCATTCTGACTTAGTCTACAAAATAAGTTGTAAAGGAAAACCCAACGAAGAATGCAACCAAACATACATAGGAACTACGAAGCAAAAATTGAAAAAGAGACTTGCGGGACACAAATCGGACATTAAAAACAACGCACCACAGAAGACAGCACTGGCAGCACATTGCATTTCCAACGGCCACACTCCTAACTTCAATGACATCGAAGTTCTACAAAGAGAAGAGAACCAGAACAAGAGATTTATTATTGAAACTCTTCACATCATGAACACACACAACACCATGAACAGAAGAACCGATATGGAGAATGTTAGTCCACTCTACAAACACTTGCTTGAAAAAAGAAGATACTGATTGTTAGGAACATGTATATAAACTTGCATGTCACTTGTTAGCCTAACTTCAAAGTGTTATAGTCAGCTAGAGAGTTTTGTTGTGTATTTTTTACTATATAAATGTAATCATTGTAAGTTTTTAAATTTTGTAAAAATTTGTATTCATGTAATGTGTTACTAATTTGTTGATTAATTATCAATGCAAATATAGATATCCTTTTTGGTTTTACACCTGATGATGTCCATAGACATGGACGAAACGTCCTGAACAAACAAAAAGATCTTGTTTCATTTATTGACCTAAAGCCCAAAAACAAATATATACTTAAATCATAAAAAGGTCACCTATTCTATCAGGCCACAATAACCTTTATTATTGAATTTTATTCATGAAACTCCACAAAAAGAATATATTTTTGGAATTATTATTGATAGTTTTTAACTATTAATAATTTTTTCTTTTTGTTTTCTTTTAAATAATTATTCTTAAAGTATATTTGTGTCACAAACTACACTCATTTTTATTTTGAAATTTAAGGACGTTAAAATGTTTTTATAGGAATGTGTTAAAGTGATGCTAATGCATTTTGCTATATATAGTGGTTATTTTATCAAAATTCACATGCAGGATGTCTCTAAGATTGAAATTCTGCACGGTCATTTAGAAATAAAAATTACAAACTTCATACTCAGAAAAAAAGGAAAACGTTTCAACTAGGACTTTATGGACTTCGAGAGTAATCATCATAACCAAAGTCAATAAACTGAAACAATGATGGAAAATTATGTTATAAGTTTAATTTTAGAATAGCACATTCAGTGCCATAGCGTGAGTTTCTGCCGCCCGGGACGGCGGACAATTTTGCCGCCCACCCTCACAAATATTATAAAAATATTTGCAAATATTCAACCAGTCGAACCAGCCCCGGATCCTGTGTCCCCGGCGGCAGCTTATAGGGGCGCCAAATCCTTAGGGCTGACAAAATTGAGAAATGCGACGTTTAATGAAATTAAATAAAGTAAATTGAGATGCGGCAATGGAATATCAAATTGTATTTCTCTTTCTTTTCCTCCCTAAACTGTAGGAGTTAGATCCCCTTTCTTAAATAATAAAACACTTGAACTGTGGCCCTCTACAAGCGTTGCACCACGCCGTACAAATCGAAGTCTTGCCTAAAGAATTACTTGCTGGATACCGGCAACTTTATTACACTGTATTTTAGAAATTTTTAGCTCACAGAAATCTTAATATAAACAATAATGTAGGAAATCAGGTGCTCTACAAAAAACTGTTTGGTAACACTTTTTTCGTTCAGATGAACAAAAAGTGAGATAAATGCTAAAAACCATTATTACAGTTTTTGGACAACAATTTTTCATTCTATCCAAAATATTTGTAAAACAAAAACTTAAGAGATATTTTAACCTACAAAATCAAATGAAAAATTTCACTCTTAGTTCTATAGGAGCCGAGAAAATAGCATTTTTCTTTTTTAATACCCTTTTTCGAAATGGTGGATAACACAACATTTCCCACAAGTCAGAGACTGCTCTCACGCGTATCAAAGAACCAGCCAATCTAAAATGACTTGCGATTTGACGTTGCTTAGCTCTCGTTCTATTAAGGATAAATTTCAATATCAATTTCATTGAAATCGTTCCAGGAACAACGAAGTTATAATATGTTGACATTTTTCGAAACATCCTGTTTTGAAAATATTTTTTTGTTCTGTATCACATATCATCTGTGTAAATGTCATTGCAATCGCTCAAGGAAGAACGAAGTTGCAAAATGTTGACATATTTTTGAAACATCCTATTTTGAAAGTATTTCTTCTGCTATAATTCTGCCTCATCTATCACATATGTCAATTTCATTGAAATCGTTCAAGGAAAAACGTAGTCCCGAGGATTTCAAAACTTTTTTCGGAACTTGTATGCTTCGATACTTTATCTTGCGTAACTTTGGCTTTTCGAGATTTTGTCCTTTGGTAAAACTACATTTTTCTTTCTTATTTGAATGGTTCGTAAATGGAAAATCCGGGAACGAACCAAATTTTACAGATCCTTGCAGATTTGATTTGATTCGCGATCAAATAAAAAAAAATCCCTTTTGAATTTGTCACGAGAGAACGAATCATTTTTTATCGTTCTATAGGAACCTTGGCTGTGTATCGTCTTTATTAAGGCATTGCCAATTTTCTTATGTATGATGAAAAGTTGCTGAATAGGTATGGACTGCACATCCATTAAAAAGTTTGACTCTCCCATTGACACACCATCCAAGCAAGTAGATTATGTGTTTTTTTTTTCATTTGTATCAAAAACGGCAGGGGCACCAAAATCAAGTTCTTGCCCCGATTTGGAAAAATCGTAGATCCGGGACTGTGTCGAACCCGAGATTTTTATTGATTAGGAAGACGAAAAAGTGGTTCTCACAATAATTCTGTCTGTCTGTTTGTTCCTTCGGCTACAGCCTAAGCAGCAGGAAGGATTTTCTTTACACTTGGTACATATATTCAATTTTGTTTAGCAATTTTACCAAATCTTATTTTTCTCAAAAAACAGCTCAACAACATTGATTTTTGGTTTTCTTGAAAGCTATCTGACTGATTTTAATCATTTTTTTTGCATACAGAAACTCCTAGAGAGTTAAAAAAAAAGTCCTTAAAATCGAAGCTTTTTTGACTTTAGTTCAAATTTTTAAAATATTTATGAATAATATTGCGAATCAAAACTTGCAAAAAATATTTTCCCATAAAAAAATAAAAATATATTTTTTTTAAGTTAATGAAAACGGATTTATGCAATTTTTATAAGGAAACAAAAAGTATTTTGTATTTGTATAAATTAATAAATAAATTAATACGAAAACAAAAAAGTTAAAAAAAAAAACTAAGCACTTCTTTTCACGAAGTTCAGTCTTGTATACAGAGACTGAACTTCGTGAGAAGAAGTTTTTAGTTTTGTTTAACCTTTTTCTTTTCGTTTATTTACGCTGTACTCAAAATTCTAACAAAAATGGAAAAGAAGATTTTTGAAATTATACCCCTCATCTGTAATATGAATAAGGCCAGTTCGCTAAAACTACTTTTCAAGTTTTTTGACGCAAAATTTACGTAACGGTAGTATGGCTTTTAGGGCTTGGAAGTTTTTTTGAGAAAATTGACTCATCTTTGGAATATTTTCCTTAATACTATATCTCTTAAATGGCTCTAACGATTTAGTTCTTATTTTTTAAACACTCCAGCTACTAATTAGCAGCAAAAACTTAATTTTGACGCCCCTGCCGTTTTTGATAAAAATGAAAAAATACATACATGTTTGGATTTTTTGTCACTGGGAGAATAATACTTTTTAATGGATGTGTAGTCCATTCAGAAAATGTTAATTACAGATAAGAAAATTGACAATGCCGACACAAAGACGATACACGGAAAAAGGGAATTTAATTTTTGATTCAATCGCGAATCTTATTTTTTGGTTCCTAATTAAATTGGATTACAGGATCTGTAAAATATGATTCGTTCCCGAATTTATCATGGGAGAACTATTGAAGATCCATTCACGAACCATTCAAATAAGAAAGAAAAATGTAATTTTACGAAAGGACAAAATTTCGAAAAGCCAAAGTTACGCAAGAAAAAATATCGAAGTACAAAGTTTCGAAAAGAGTTTTGAAATCCTCGGGAGTTCGTTGTTCCTTGAGTGACTTCAATGAAATTGACAGAGGTGATAGCTGAGACAGAGTTATAGCAGAAAAAAATATTTTCAAAATAGGATGTTTCAAAAATATGTCGACATTATGCAACTTCGTTCTTCCTTCAGCGATTGCAAAAAAATTTACACGTAATAGCTGATACAGAGTTTTAGCAGAAAAAAATATGTTTAAAACAGGATGTTTCGAAAATGTCAACATTATTATAAATTCGTTGTTCCTTGAACGATTTTAATGAAATTGACACACTCAATTTCAAACCTTAATAGTACGAGAGCTAAGCAACGTCAAAACACAAGTCATTTTAAATTGGCTGGGTCTTTGATAAGCGTGAGAGCAGCCTTTGGTTGTGGAAAATGTTTTGATATCCACTCTTTTGAATAAAGGCGCAACATCGTGGAGAACTAGGGTCTAGTGACTTACAACTCACAGCCATTCCTGTGTGCGTGTTTGTTGGCTCTTTTGAAAATGGGTGTTGAAAAAGGTAAATGCAAGTCACAGTACACATATCTAAGATATTATCTTGCGCATGTTGTCCGAAATGAGAACTGTCAAAGAAATTCAAGATGGCAGTCTTACGTGACCCCGTCCGCTGTATTACAACAATAAAGAAGAAAACAATCACAAAAGCATAATAACGTAAATAACACTAAAAACCAGGAACGAATGTTGTTTGCATGACAATATAATGTTAATAAACACTAAAAAGCTTGAAATAATTGTATTTGCTAATTAATAAGTAACAAATGAACACATAACACACAACAAATTTTGATGTTAAACTATTAGGGGACACGGGATTCGCCATTTTCCACTGATTTTGATGGATGCGCAGAACTGAACAAAAATGAACACGCTAATGATATTACCTTCAATATGTGTACTGTGAATGCAAGTATCCACTCTTTTGAAAATGGGTGTTGAAAAAGGTCAATGCAATTTTCCCGGCTCCTGTAGAACTAAGAGTAAATTTTTTATTTGATTTTGTTGGTTAAAATATCTTTTAAATTTCGAAATCATGAATAATTGTTGTCGAAAAACTGTAAAAATGGTTTTTAAGCGTTTATCTCGCTTTTTGTTCATCTGAACGCTCCTTGTAGAGCACCTGATTTCATACATTTGTGTGTATTTAGATTTTTTGTGAACTAAAAAATATCTTAAAATAACGGGTGATTTTTTAAGAGGTTTAGAACTTAAAAAAAAAAAAAAACACAAAAAATTCGAAAAAATGAATGAAATATTTATTTGAATCGATAGTTTGAACCTTGCAATTTAATGTTTAAAGATAATTTCATGCAAATGTTGACCGCGGCTGCGTCTCAGGTAGCCCATCCGCTGAGTCCAATTTTGGCATACTCTTTCACACATATCGGCCGGTATCTCACGAATGAATGCATGGATGTTGGCTTCCAGTGCGTCAATCGAAGCGGGCTTGTCCCTATAGACATTAGCCTTGACATACCCCCACAAAAAATAATCTAATGGTGTCAAATCGCACGATCTAGGCGGCCAATTGACCGGCCCGAAACGTGAAATTAACTGTTCACCAAACTCGCCTCGCAATTGCGCCATTGTTTCGCGTGCTGTGTGGCATGTGGCACCGTCTTGTTGAAACCACATATCATGCAAGTCAAGAACTTCCATTTCGGGCAAAAAAAAGTTTGTTATCATCGCCTAACTGCTGGGAACTGCTGGGAACGGCGCCGAATCGACACTTCGCGGTCTTCTGTCACACTAGCTGATACGGCCGCAATATTTTCTTCACTACGCACAGTACGTAAACGTGTTGGTGGTTTAATGTCCAACAAAGTAAATTTTGTGCGAAATTTGGTCACAATCTTCCGAATAGACTGCTCAGAAGGTCGAGAATGCCGACCATAAAATGGAAGCAGCGCGCGATGAACATTTCGAACCGAGCACGAAGCTGTTTGACAGTGACCCAAGGTACTAAACACACGTCAGCTGTCAAAACCAGTGTTGCCAAAACCAAACCAGCTAAAAAATCACCCGTTACAGTAATAAAGATGCCTGTATCCAGCAAATAATTCTTTAGGCAAGACTACGATTTTAACGGCGTAGTGCGAGGCTTGGAGATGGGCACAGTTCAAGTGTTATATTATTCTAGAAGAGGGATCTTAGGGAGGAGGGGAAGTTTTGTAAATATGCACTTACAATGCATAAAACAAAAATTGTTAAAACACAACAGAAAAACTTTCAACAATGTATATTGTAGTTCGTTTCTTTTATTTAATTTTTCAAGCAAGTTATAGTTGTCAGCATTTTTTTTTAAATTATTTTAAATCGGGCAATAATGATAGGAAAACTACTAAAAGTTGACAGAGAAATACAATTTTATGTATATTCCATTGCCGCATCTCAATTTATTTAATTTGATTAAGCGTCGCAATTCTAAATTTTTGTTCAGTCACATGGATTTTGCGCCCCTGTAAGCTGCCGCCCGGGACACAGGCCCCGGTTTGCCCCCCCCCCCCCATAGATCCGGGGCTGCTAATTAGTTCAAAAACAAAGATTCAAATTTTTACAAATCGTTGCGTCGCCGTCGGCTTAGAGTGAAAAGCGGCTAACTCCACATTTTTTTTTTGATCATTATAGACCACTTTAAAAATTGCTAAGAAACACAAATATTTATCAAAACTTTTCAATTTCACTAAATTTAGCAATAACGAGTGTTGAAAAATACTGAATGTAATTTTGGTTTTATTCAAACAATGCTAACCTTTTTTTATTATATTTTCTTATAAACAAATGCAAAAATCTACTTTTTTATATTTGTAATGACATTATTTCTTAAAACTATTTTTTCAGAGTATAATGAAACTCCTAGAGGCTAAGGGTCATAAAACAAAACGCTTTATGGGCAGAGGATCATCAATGTGTGGAATAACACAAAATAGAACGGCCATTTATGCAAATGCAGATTTTCGTAAAAGAGGTGGCATACATGGTTTTTAGGACAAGGATAATTATTCTAATCACCATCACATCATATAGTGTGTACACAAATCTACATTAGCTACACAACAAATTTTTTTGTACAAAGTAAAAAAAGTGAATTAAAAAAGAAAAATATCTCAAAACTCATTCACCATGCCTATCACAGAAACCGTCGTATATGGAATTGTGCTACGATATTAAAATAAAATAAACAAACAACCGAGGATCAAATTTTTATAAGTTTCAAGGGAAAATCCAACAACAAATACTGAATATAAGATTGATATGGTTGAAGAAAAAAGGACACAAATATATTATTATTATTAGTTAATCAACTTAAATATAATTATTTATAAATTAGATGTATACGACGTATGTATATGTATTTTGTTTGGTTGTTAATTTTCTCATTTTTTTTATAACAATCTATGTATATCCCAGTATAATGCTCTATTATGAATGTATTTACCAATTTTTGTAATTTATTATGTTTTTTGTATTAAAATCGTATTGAAAAAAAAAATAACACAAATATACAGTTTGAAAACAAATGGTGAAGTATCATTTTGTGGAACGCATTTTCTTCGCGCATGTCTTGAAAATTTTCCAATTTGACAGAAGTGAAATAAAGAAATAAATAAACAAGTATGTTAGAAGTTTTGAAACAAATATTCTTACAAAATAATTATTTAAAATGGAGTTGGAAATGGTTTAAAAGCAGAATACAGGATGTGGTAAACAATAAAGGGTGATTTGTGTGATTCGCATGATTTCTAACAGTAAAATTAACAGTTATAAAACATTGTTTTCCCTACAAGGAAGATGACTCTTCTGGTAATGGCCTTGGTAGCTATATTTGGAATCTTTTACAATCAAGTTCAACAAATGTCAAAAAAGGAACACAAATGCAAGGGCACAAAACCCAAATCTGCAGAACCTCCTTCGTTACGATTTCCTCCAGATACTGAAATTCCCTTACCACCTTCTCCATCGGTTTTACATGTCTTTCAGAATGCAGCAGTTTGTTCGGATAGTGACATCTGCAGTCGAATTGGAAGGTAGTGATGGTTAACTACCTTGAAGAGAAGTTAAATAATTCTCTATAAATAACTTCGTTTTTTTAGGGATATCCTTCAACAGGGCGGAAATGCTGTAGATTCAGCTTTGGCTACTCTCGCTTGTAATGGCCTCGTTACCATGCAAAGTATGGGAATCGGTGGTGGTTTCATAATGAATGTCTTTCAGCATTCTTTAAATCATTCCTCGACTGTAATTGCTCGTGAGAAAGCACCAGCAGCAATTAAAGTAGAACATTTTTCAACTGGGAATGACCATGATTCGAATAACCTTCAAGGGTCGATATCAATTGCAGTTCCTGGTGAGGTTATGGGTTATGATGTTGCACACAGAAAATTTGGGTCACTTTCTTGGAATAGAATAATTCAACCGACTGTTGAAATTTGTGAAAAAGGATTCCAGCTATCGAAACATCAATGGGATTCTTTGTTTTTCAACCCTCGCATCAAAAATGATGCATATTTGAGGTATATTTACACTAATCATCACTTATGTAAGGTAAATGATTAAGTTGCTATAGTTAACTTTTAGAGAAATGTTCGTGAATAAAACAACAGGTGATTACAATCGAGTGGGATCCGTTGTTCATCCACCTCCACAGCTTTGTGAAACTTACCGAATCCTAGCTAAAAATGGTCCAAAAGATTTTTACACTGGAAACCTAGCTGAATTGGTTGCAAAAGACTTAGAGGATATTGGAAGCAAAATTACTTTAAATGACTTGAATAACTATAAGACGGAAACGTTAGATTCTAAAAAATTGAGCTTAGGATCAAATGTACTGCACTTGGTTCCTCCAATTGGAAGTGGTGTAGTTATTGGTCAAGCTATGAATATTCTCAAAGGATATGATTTTCAAAATAACAAAATTGATGATAGAATATTGATTCATAGAATTGTTGAAGCACTTAAGTTTGGATTTGCTAGTCGATGGGAGCTTGGTGATCCTGATTTTAACAGTCAAGAAGCGGTAGGTTTACAAGAATGTACCTAAGCCGTGGAGTTTAAGAAATTTTTAGTTTTTTTTTTCGTTCTTAGTTTCTAGCAAAAACACTATCATCTGAATGGGCTGAACTTTTGAGGGTAAAAATAAATGACACAATGGCTTATAGTGATCCTTATTATTATGGAGGTGAATCCAGTCCAGTTGATGAGCATGGGACTGGACATTTATCTGTTTTGGCTCCAAATGGGGATGCAGTATCTGTGACAAGTACAATTCATTACTAGTAAGTACAATTAAAAAAACTTCACGAAGGATCATATTAGATATCTATTTATAACTACTTGCTTAGTTTGCTCTTGTGGTTGAAAATTCTATTATTGCGGTTCAGAATTGAAAATGGAATATGAAAATTGAGAGAAATATAGAGGACAAATGAGGCCAAGAGAGCCATAGTGGCCTTATTTCAATTTTATAGAAATTGATATACAGTCAAACTTCTTTATAACGAACCCCCAAGTGGCCAACAAATTGGTTCGTTATAGCGAAGTTTAAGGCAAAATTCGCTATAAGGAAAATTGCTTAAATTATTGAGAATATTATTTTTTCACATCAGATAATCAGGTAATAGCCCTGTTTTTTAGTGCATTTTTATCTTCGCTTAGAAAAAAGTAGCATCTTAAATACAACAACAATACGGAATTATACCAGTTTGTTGTTGTAATTAACATGCTACTTTTTTGTGAGCAAAGATAAAAATGCACTAAAAAACAGGGCTAATGTATGTTTATGTAAATGATGAACACCAAACAATTTTTTTTTATAAATGAACAATTTTTTTTTAGTGCAATTTTTATGAAAGTGAAAGATATAACGCATAACGCAGGAACAGGAACTATTCCCTCTTGTTTCACAGCTATGGAAGCAGAACTTGGGCTGTTATTACGAGTGTCTTGCTTACGATTACGACTAATCTTTCTTAACCAAATTTTTCGTTAACAGTTCACAATGAAAAATTTCGTTCACGATAGGTAATTAAGATTTTCAACATCAAAATAATTTTTTTGATAATCGATTTCGACAAAACTCGTTTATTGAAAGCAAACGACCCTCGTAAAAGGCCCTTGGTGAAAACAACAACCGTTCGTTTTCACCATGTTTTCAAAAAGATTAGCGAAACTGACGTTTGGTGAAAATTCCAAATTCAATTTATGAATTTTTGCCACACATTTCCTATTCTATCTAAGTAGGTAGAGCGGCGCACTTACCAGCAAATTTCTTGTACAAAATCGGGAATTCCTTAATACCGAAATGATTTTATTTGCAGAAAGTTGTAACAAAATTTTGTTTCGTTTCATTTTTTTTAGGAGCGAGAAATTTCATAAAATTTTTTTATAGAAATTTCGTTATAAAAAAACAGACATGATGATGGGTTCCAAGAATAATTATTTCTTTATAAAGAGAATTTCGTTATAGAGAAATTCGTTATATGGAGATACATTTTTATAGAATATTTTTTTAGGGGACGGGGACAGTGTGGCAGTTCGCAATATAAAGATATTCGTTATAGAGAAGTTCGTTATAAGGAAGTTTGACTGTAGTTGCAAAAATTTGTATTTATAAAACAATATTCCTGCATTTAAATTTTTTGAATTGACGGCTCCATGCCATAGTTATAGGACTGTTTTTTCACGGCCGTAACCAGGATCAAACGTATGGTTGAGCTCAAAGTAGTTTTAAAAAAATAAATAAAAAAATAAATTGGGTGGCGCAGCAGCTCATGGAGAACCAGGGGCTAGTGACTTACAACTCACAACCATTCCTGTGTACGTGTTTGTTGGCAGGAATGGAGGGGACCTACAGTTTTTTGCCGAGTCTGAACGGCTAAATGAGAAGCACTTTTTCATGACAAGTATACTCTTGGAGGATTTGTCAGTTCCTCGCAAGAGGCAGTACCTCGAATAAAACATTTCTGTTTTTAGGTGGCACGGCTGGGAATCGAACCCATACCTTCGGCATGACAGTCCTACGCACTAACCATCAGGCCACGAGGTACTACAAAGTAGTTTTGGGTGAGCTTTAATTTTTTAACAAAATCATAAGACATACAATTTTTATTAAAATAATATAACATGTACCTGATTTGATATATAGTCCAGTCAATTTGTGCTCAAAAAGGCTCTTTGCGAGCAAATTTTGGGGTAGTTTTGATTTTTTTCCTTCTTTATGTTTTCGGAGGTGCTGCATCCGAATCTGAGGTTTGCCAACAAAATTTCGTGCCGCAACATGGAAAAAAAAGCAAAAAATTATGCAATAATGCATTTTTTGGGAGTTTTTCACTAAGTGCTCGAAAGATACCAATTATTCGAAAATTACATCAAAGTACCATTGAAAGTATACACAATTTCCAATAAATCTCTATTTAAGGTTTTTTCTGCAACAACCCATTTGGAGTCAAGCTCTAGTTGAAAATTGATGTATTTTTACTGTTTTCGAAAATCCACTCGAAGGCACTAAGAAATTACTTTGTGTGACAAAATTTGAATTTTTGTCTGTAAGATGAACAAAGAAAATTTTTTTCTGATGGTCTTTGATGCGTTGAGTTCGAACCTGGCCTTGAAATTGCTCTATCACGTCACGTTTTTGAGGTATTCGAATCTAAAGATTAAACAAAAATTCATTTTTTATACATATTTGGGGTTATATTTTTTTCTCGGGGTAGTTTTTTTTTCTAAAAAGTGTTTGCAAGCATTCTGAAACGAACATTTAACTTCAAAATTCTTTTTGAATCTTTCAAATTCCTCCATTCGTCTTCGAGAAATCGTTAGTTTTCTTCTTACTAAGATGAGACTCAAATCTGGAGAGTAGGGTGGCACGGAGAAAAGAAAAGAAAAATTAAATTGATTGTGTTATAGAGAGACTGTATAAAATACTATAGCTTGTTCCTCTTAGCTTTGATATGGCGATGTACATAAATTATATATTTCCTTCCTTAACATGAGTGTTTAACCTAACTCTTGCCTCCAAAAATGGAACTTTTGGCCACCTTAAAAATGTTGTTTCTATTTTCAATTCCTGGATTGGATGCTGATACAAGCATAGAGCACTGCACACTGGAAAGTGGATGTTTTTTCGTTAAGTTTTGACCCTGCAGGTGTTCAGCTATTTTAATATCAGCAACTCGTTTAAAGTAATGACTTTCTGCTTGTCTTGTATGAAAACGGATCATTAACTAATTAATAACCAATTTGAATCAGCAGTTTCAAGAATGGAATACGCGCCAAAAATTGAAATCCGTTTTATTTTCTTTTAACATAGATACGACGTTAGTAAAAAGCAATTAATGAAAATCAACATTTTAGACCTTAAACCAGGGAAACGAAAATTCATTATAAGGTGATTTTATCCTGGGAACAAATCCATCGTACTCTTGTGTATAGTTATTTCACATTAATTATGTTATTTGCATTAATTTGTTTGATGAAAACTAAAACTCATTATGACCATAATGAAAACAAGATTGCTAAATATAAATTATGAATAAAAAAAATATGTAAAAAGGTATAAGGCTTTTTTAATTTTCCAAAACTTTCATTTTTGGACTTATTCCCTTCGTCAAACTGCCGATTCATTTTGTGTTTTTAATAAATTTCTGAGCATAAAAAAGTAACTGACCATTTGTAGAGCTCGATTTTTCCTTATTTCGGTACAGTTAGCGAATTTTGTTGGCTCATTTCAAAAATAAAATTTAAAAATCACAAACCATCTTTTACATTACATTTTCGTATGAGTATCAAGTTAGCAAAGCAACTTTGACGAATCGAAAAATGGTTAATTGGATAATTTGCCTATAATTTGTCGTTAATTAGTTGTGACAATTTCGAATTTGGCGTTCAATGTTTTCTATGTTTTTTTGATAAATAAATAAATAAATTGGGTGGCGCAACAGCTCATGGAAAACCAGGGCCTAGTGACTTACAACTCACAACCATTCCTGTGTGCGTGTTTGTTGGCAGGAATGGAGGGGACCTACAGTTTTTTGCCGAGTCCGAACGGCTAAATGAGAAGCACTTTTTCATGACAAGTATACTCTTGGAGGATTTGTCAGTTCCTCGCAAGAGGCAGTACCTCGAATAAAACATTTCTGTTTTTAGGTGGCACGGCTGGGAATCGAACCCACACCTTCGGCATGACAGTCCTACGCACTAACCATCAAGCCACGAGGTATCAAGTTAGCAAAGCATCCTGTCGAAAATCAGTAAAAACTTCTTATACCTGATGGTTTATGGCTTAATAATTTGCCGTTAATTAGTTGTGACAAATTCAATTTGATCGTGCATTGTTTTCTATGTTTTTTTGGGTGCTTTGCTAACTTAATATCAAGTTAGCAAAGCACCCAAAAAAAACATAGAAAACATTGAACGACAAATGCAGAAAAATATTAAGTTTTGAAAGTTTTTACTACTTTTCGAAAAAAAACATAGAAAACATAGAACCACAAATTCAAAATTATCACAAAATAATAAACGCCTATTACTGGTAAATTATTGAGCCATAAATCATCCGGTATACCAGTTTTTACCCCACTTTCAGGTAGTCCTATGCCAATTTGATGTCAAGCCACCAAAGAACCCAACAAAAACATAGAAAACATTGCACGACAAACTCAAAATTGTCACAACTAATTGAAGACTAATTTGTGGTAAGCTATTAAGCCATAAATAGTTCGGTACTAGCAGTTTCAATCCCTTTTTTAGGTGGCGCTTTGCTAACTTGACATGAAGCCGGCAAAGAATAAAAAAAACATAGAAAACATTGCACGATTGAGTTCAATTTTTCACAACTAATTAATGACTAATTAACGGCAAATTATTAAGCCATAAAACATTAAGTATAAGAAGCTTTCACGCTTTTCGAGTAGTGTCAAGTTTGCAAAGCACCCAAAAAAATATAGAAAACATAGAACGACAAATTCAAATTTGTCACAACTAATTCACGATTAATTAACGACAAATTATGCACCCATCCATTTTTCGATCCGTGAGAGTTGCTTCGCTTACTTGATATCAAGTTAGCAATAAAGCACCCAAAAAAACATAGAAAGCATTGCACGATCAAATTGAATTTGTCCCAACTAATTATATCAAGTTAGCAAAGCATCCTGTCGAAAATCAGTAAAAACTTCTTATACCTGATGGTTTATGGCTTAATAATTTGCCGTTAATTAGTTGTGACAAATTCAATTTGATCGTGCATTGTTTTCTATGTTTTTTTTGGGTGCTTTGCTAACTTAATATCAAGTTAGCAAAGCACCCAAAAAAAACATAGAAAACATTGAACGACAAATGCAGAAAAATATTAAGTTTTGAAAGTTTTTACTACTTTTCGAAAAAAAACATAGAAAACATAGAACCACAAATTCAAAATTATCACAAAATAATAAACGCCTATTACTGGTAAATTATTGAGCCATAAATCATCCGGTATACCAGTTTTTACCCCACTTTCAGGTAGTCCTATGCCAATTTGATGTCAAGCCACCAAAGAACCCAACAAAAACATAGAAAACATTGCACGACAAACTCAAATTATTAAGCCATAAACCATCAGGTATAAGAAGTTTTTACTAATTTTCGACAGCGTGCTTTGCGAACTTGATATCAAGTTAGTAAAGCACCCAAAAAAACATAGAAAACATAGAAGGACAAATTCGAAATTGCCACAACTAATTAACGACTAATTAACGGCAAATTATCCAATTAACCATTTTTCGATTTGTCAAAGTTGCTTTGCTAACTTGACACTCATCATTTTCGTTAGTAAAACTGGCTAATTTTCACTTAAACTGGCAAAAAAGCCAAGTGAGGCTATTGTAATGTTACAGAGTAAATTGTTCATTTCAGTGACAGCAAACTATATTAGAATAGAAAACTCCATCTGCTTTTAGAAATCATTTAAAACTTAACTTTATTTCAGGAAGTCTATCTCATCAGTAAAGAGCTGTAAATTTTATCGATAGGTAGCATTTAAAAACTTAAAACGACAAAAAATAAGAAAATCAAAAAATTTACTAAGAACTCAAAAACTGAGCTGAATATTAAACAATTCACATACACTGATCAAAAAATTGCACGTACAGCAACTGAAATCATATAAATTGTAGGTATTTGCGTTTAACTTTGGCTGCTAGAAGTCAATGGATTTGAAATTATCACGTTACGTCTTTTTTTTTTAGAACAGTTAATGCCATCTTTGTTGATGAAAAAACTTCAAAATTTGTCTACATATTTAAAGGTCAAAAATGTTTGTCTTTAATAGTAAGAGAGTGGCTGCTTTTTTTTGTTTCTCTTAATTTTTTGGAATTTTTTTTATTTAAAAAAGATTTGAAATATTTAATTTTGTCTTTTTTCTAATAAAACATTCGATAAACCACAAAGGTAAAAGGTTTCCAAATTATGCCAATTTGCTTATAAAAACCCTCTTTTTATACAAGAAACTCAAATGAACGTACAATTTTTTGATTCACGGTATTTGATTTGAAGTGAGGAATGCACAATAATAAAAATAAATTATTCTATAGATGGTGATGAATATCAAAATCTTAAAATCGGTTTAGACTCAAATACTAATCCAGCGGCTAAATTGGTATTATTTGAGGCAATTAATTGCCTAAATCATTGCTTTTGCCTTCAATAATGCAAAAAGAGACGCTTTGTCAATGGCAATGACAATATTGCGCAATATATGAGAGGCAATTATTGATTTCCATCAAAACGAGGCAATAAATTGGGGCAAAATGGGTTTCCGTGTGATTTTGAATGGCTTCTTGATCAGTTTTTTTTCAATTAAAGGGTTGAATATGAGAACGGATATGACAAAATATAGAGGATAAGAACATTAGGTAGGTTCAAACAGCACAAGAGCATTTTCTGCAATGAAAATGTCCACCCAAGCAATAAAATTCCATTCCAATCAAATATTGTCATTGGACCCACAGAGTTTATGTACCATCCGATTGTCAAAACTTAAAAAATGTAGCAGGAATAAAGTGACACGTAGGTAAATAAATTTTCTAATAGATTGCACTGAGTACACAAATTTTATTTGATACTCGGCTTTGATTGAAATGGTTCCCTGTGGCGTATGCGTACTATTACTCAAAACTATAAAAAGGTTAGTCGTTGTATGTAAGTAAAAGAAATTTCTAAATTGTTGAATGATCCTTTTTTTATTATAAGAACATACGTACAAATGCATATTTAGTATATGCATGTATGTCTACAACACTTTTTATTTAAACAAATATTTGAACGTGAATTGATCTTATATATTCAAGTGGGTTAAGCTATGTTTTTGGAAAGCTTGTATAGTTAAGAAGTTGACAAATTTTGCCTTAATTCTCCCTTAACCTTCTACAGGATAATACTTAGGAACAAAATTTATATTTATAGCCTATTGAATATAACGGAAAATGAGGGGTATAAAGGAACAATTACGTGCAAGGGTTTTTATTATTGAATATGTTTGTTTGGCCCATAAGCATGCTTAAAACCGAAAATGCTACTAAATTCACCTATGCGTTTCTGAGAGAATGGTCACACTGGCTACTTTTCAGTATTTTTGGTATAACTCGAAAACTAAGCCGAATTTGACAATTTTACATATAATACTTTTTGTTCAAAAATTAAATTTTCTATCAAAATGGATGGTTCAAAAAATTTTTCGAAAAAATTTAAGCAGGAAAAGTTAACAAAAACCAACCTAAAAAAAATCAAAAAATCAAGGATATCTAAATTTTTTTATAAATTGTGCATAACTTTTTTTGAAGCAAAGATAGGGTCAATACATGCAGAGAAAATAAAGTAGAGACTTAAGGCCTTAATATGGCATGTTCAAAAATTTATATTTGTTCAAAATTGACAGAGATATTCCCGTTCAAACCTCATCATTTCTTATAATTTTTCGCAGTTTTGGCCCGAAAGTCCCTTTTTCGGTACAATATGGCAAATTTCACTTTCGTAAAAATGTTCGAAATAAAAATTTCGATATAATATGACATTAGAACTATAGAGAATTTATAAAATGGATATAAGTTCGCAATTTCGTTTTTCGGCTGTTTTTTAATGCTTTCAGACCTACAGACCGAACGGCTGGTCCGATTAACATAAGATTTGGTACTAGTTGCTAGGAACGGTAAATTTGTCATAAAGTACCAAAAAATAGGCTTTCGAGCAAAAACTGTGAAAAATTATAAGAAATGGTAAGGTTTGAATGGATACATCTCTGTCAATTTTCCAATAATATAGCTTTTTTAACATGTCATATTAAAGCCCTTAAACTCCAGTTTACTTTGTTTGTGCATGTCTTGAGCGTATCTTTGCTCCGAAAAAAGTTATGCGCAATTTAGAAAAAAAATTAAAAATCTTTGATTTTTCGATTTTTTTTATGTTGGTTTTTGTTTACTTTTGCTGCTTAAATTTTTTAAGAAATTTTCCAAAATATCCATTTCGATAGAAAATTTAATTTTGAACAAAAAGTATTATATGTAAAATTGTCAAATTCGGCTTAGTTTTCGAGTTATACCAAAAATACTGAAAAGAGGCCAGTGTGACCATTCTCTTAGAAACGCATGGGTGAATTTAGTAGCATTTTCGGTTTTAAGCATGCTTATGGGCCAAACAAACAAATTCAGTAATAAAAACCCTTGCACGTAATTGTTCCTTTTTAAAACGTCTATTCAATAGGCTATTAAGCGTATATTGAAATTTAAAAGCAGTTTCATCTGCATTCGATTTTCTAGTTTTGGATCAGCCATCATGGGCAAACGAACAGGAATACTCTTCAACAGTGCCATGGGTGACTTTTCAATTCCCGGTTTAAAAAGCTACTTTTCCCTTCCACCATCCAAGGCAAATCTTGTCCATCCAAATAAACGTCCAATGTCATCAATGGCACCAACAATAGTTACAACAACCCAAGGTGAAGTCAAACTTGTTGTAGGTGGTGCTGGTGGACCGAAAATAATCTCAGCTCTAGTGAATATCTTAGTTCGTAACTTATGGTTGGGAAATGATATAAAAGAAGCAATTGATGCACCAAGATTTCATCATCAATTAATTCCGAATTTTTTGGAGTACGAATTTGGAATGTTAAAGGTAAGAATAAGAGTTATTAATGAATTTAAAAAAAAAATGCAATTATTATTTTCTATAATTTTTATTTATATAGGATGTTGTTACTGAACTTGAAAAAATTGGACATGAAACATTGCGTTACAGAGAACGTGGTTCTGTATTTTGTGGAATTATGAAAAACAAAACAGCTGTGTATGCCAATGTGGACTTTAGGAAGCTTGGAGGTGTTTTTGGATTTTAAATAAAATAAAAAATCTATTTTACTGACAAAGGGCCACATTTTCATTATTAAATTAAACATAAGATTGTAAATATTTCCTTGTATACATAAAGCACAAAAATGTATTCCTATTTATTTCTTTGACAGTTAATTAAGAATTGATAAATTGGTTCAAAATTATGTGGTGGTGAATATTTTGTGAAAATAAAACTTTATTTGCTTTAAATGATTGCAAAGCTTTTAACACGAAAAAACACATATTTTCTTATAATATTCAAATTTTTTGTTTGCTGCTGAAAAATTGTTCTTATTTTCTAGCTTATATATGGAAAAACTTCATCATTTTCTCGCCCGATAAAGAACTGATGTGAATCCCAAGCATTTTTCTTATCAGTTAACCAATTCTTCCCAAGTCTTATTCTTATCGGCTTTCTGGCTTTAACAGGAGTCAACCAGACATTGTTATTCCTCAGCTAGAAGAAGATGAAACAAATACCAAAATAAGCTGAGTACATCATTCTTTTGTAGAAAATAAAATGTAAAAAATTACAATCTTTTCTGATTTCCTTTTCTGACGTTTCTTAGTTCTTTGGTCACAATTCGGACGCAAAACTATAAAATATAGAATTTCAATAACGGAAAAGAAACTAAAGCCCATAAACAGTCCCAAAAGTCCTCCGATATTAGCTGAAATTTAAAAATTGATATAATTTAAAAATTCGTGAACAAAAATTCACCACTATTTACACAAAAATTCGGTAAAACCAAAAATTTCTCCTTTCGTTGTGCTTCGAAAAACATTGGTTAAGTAGTAAAAGTGTATTATTGTTACATCCTGAATATCCGCCCATAATTCAGCAGGATAATCATCATTTGTTTCAAAATCGCCATTAACCATTTTTGTCGATGTCACCGTTGGATTATAGCTTAACTCGAAACAAGCAGGCAAACATGAATCACACGAATAATTCCCACTCGTTGATTGAATTTCACTTTGAATTGATTTTGTGCATTCGTTATCTTTTGGTCCGCAAATTTTCGTATCTGGATCGATTTTCGGAAGATAATACAGAATACAGCCACATAGCTTGAAAATTATTTGAGCTTCGCATTCGAGTTGACAGTTTTTACGTGAATAAGTTCGATAAAAGTTGAGATTACCTTCATCGGAGAATAAGCATTGACGGATTTTTGTACTAATTCCACGAATTTGAGGCACAGCTGTTTGATATTGAGGCTCAATTGAAATACGACTCTCACGGCCGGCGGTTACTAAAAAACCAAAGCTGCTAATTTTTGGTTGTTCAGCGGGATTGTGAACGAGGACCTGGAACGAGAAATTGATTTCAATTCACTCACAAGCAATTCAATTAAAATCGTAGGCATTTTGATGAATATAATATTTGTTCTTGTTGATTCTCACTTGTTTGAATACTTTTAGTTTGAATTCTTACCCTATAACGGATGAGTTGGAATTATTCTTGAAATTGGAGCTTACTATTAATACCTCAATAATAGACTGCTTTAATATTTACCTTAAATCCAATGCTCTTTGAAGAACTGCAATAGTATTCGAAGGACGAAGCATTCAGAACAACAGTAAGACCCATTTGACTTCCAGTGCCTGGAGCTATTCGTGGAAAAAACTTTAGAGGCAAATTATTGCTAAATCCTTTTTCTGGAGTCCAATCAATAGGAACATAATCGTCTGTAAAACTCGCACTGAATCGTTCATTGTCTCTGAAACATTAATTTGAAAAGCAATATTTTAACAACAATTGAATAAAGTCCATAGAATTTATCAAGATATTTCCTAAGTTTTCAGCATACCGTCATTTAGGTTTAACTTAAAATAGCATTTTTGATTTATTCCTGCTAATTGTTTTCAGGGGTGCTGAATCCGAATCTGAGATTGACGACTAAAATTTCGTGACGCAACATGCAAACATTTGCAAAGAGCGATACAAAAATAAATTTTGTTTGCAGTTTTTTGCTTTAGCTCGAAAATCGTTGGTTTTTCACATACCATATCAAATTGCAATTGAAAGTACATAATACAATTTTTCAATAATTTTTAGTTCACGGCTTTTTCTTCTCTCTAAGAAAAAAATAAGAAAAAAAAAAAATTTGCATAGAAAACGCATGACATTTCAAAACTTAAGATTCGAATATCTCAAAAACATGACGTGCTAGGTCAGATTCGAAGTCAGTGCATCAAAAACCATTAGAAAAATATATTTTGATTCACTTTAGAGACAAAAGTTCGAGTTCGAAACACTAAAAATACTTGTTTTTCCAGCTAACGACTGAGTCCAAATAGGTTAATGTAAATTAAACCCCTTGAACGGAGATTTTTTCCAAATTGTGTAAACTTTGAATTCTTCTTTTATGAAATTTACGAATAACTGATACTTTTTAAGCCATAAGTGAAACAATCCAAAAAAAAATGCATTTTTTAGGTGCCGTGACATAAGGCCAAGTGACATAAGGCCAAATTTGAATATTTGGCCTTATGTCACTGAACAAAAGTGACATAAAGCCAAATTTTAAGAGTTGGCATAGTGTCACAAAGTGACATTAGGCCAATTTGGCCTTGTGTCACTTTTAATACTAGCGTACCTGTTATTTTTTCATTTTTCATAGAAAAATTTCATTAAATCCAGTTTCTTTAAATGCATAAGAAACTTTACATATGCCCAAATTTGCTCCCACCCCAAATCCTATCGTGAGCCCAAGCAGGGGGGTTGCAAGGGGGCAGCATGCCCCCCATCCATACCTCACTGTTTATTTGAAAATTTTTATATTTCACAAACCAAATAAGGAAGAGGTTTTATTAGGTTTGTGAAATTTAAAAATTCGCAATAAACAGTGAGGTATGTATGTATGTAACCCCCCCCCCTCCCTTGGGCTCACTATAGGATTTGGGGTGGGTGCGAGGTTGGGTGTATGCAAAGTTTCTTTTTCAAAAATTACTGTTTTTTTTACAAAACATTTTACGTTTGGCCTTAAGTCACAAACAAATTTGGCCTTATGTCACTTTGTAAAAGCGACATAAGGCCAACTCTTAAAACTTGGCATTAAGTCACTTTTGGAAAGTGACTTAAGGCCAAACTTTTAAATTTGGCCTTATATCACTTGGCCTTATGTCACGGCACCCATTTCTTAATCATTTTTTGGTATTTTTACTATTTCACGAGATTTTAGTTGCAACTCGCAAACCTCGTATTCGGATTCAGCACCACCGAAAACATAATGCAGAAATAAGATCAAAACTATACCTCACTTTTGAGCACAAATTGACTGAGTTAATGTTCCAAATATCAAAATTATTCAAGGGAAGGAATGTAACTTGCTTGCTGTTTCACTAGAACAAGTTTTATAAAAATAGCGATTAAATAATTTGAGAGACATAAGCCGCAGTGGTCTATTTATTTAATCTTGGCGACAAAAAACCATTTACCACACAAATTCTTGATAAAAACTAATAAAGCTAGGTGTCCTAGGCGATTTGGGGACGTTAAATTCAATGGGAATGCCTATATTTTGCTACTTCAACTTCAAACATGTGTCTCACAATTAAGGTCAGAACAGTTCCAAAATTTAAAAAAAAGTAAGTCAGGAACTGAATCTAGTTTTTGTTTGAAATGTCCTTAAATATACTCCTGATCATTTGAATAGGTACACAGTTTTCGGGTGCGGTTAACCATTATAACTCCGAACTAGGTGGAATAACTGAATTTTTGTAAATATTATTAGAGGAAGCATCCAATTTAGGAGAGAAAAAGAAAACACGTAATCTTAAACATACCGTCATTATATTTACGTTTTATTATCATTTCTTTAAATTCATATTGAAATCGTAGCCCTTTTTTCATTAATTTGAAAAGATACACCGCCTTTACCATCACTTTTGCCTTGAACTAGTTAAAGTTCCGACCTTTTAATGCTACACAAAAACATTGAGAAAATTAAATGGGCGGAGGAAAAGCTCTCGGTGCCGTTGATTACTCATGAATGTATTGTTTTCATGAACTAATTGACATCAAATTTCGAAAAAAAAAAATATTAAAAGACTCTCTTCTTTGATATAAACAAAAAGATGCTGTGGATATGAAGGTAAGTATGCAAAAAGCCTGCTACCTCCGCAAGTGATAGGCGAAAAATTCTGAGCGTTGCATCTAATTCGTCGGCTTAAATGGCTTAAATAAAGGAACAAGTAGGGATCACTGCTAATATTTCTCCAGTCGAGATTATAACTGAAAGTTATTCGTACCGAAAAAGAAAAGAAATCAAATCAACCATCACTAAATTGAAAGAAGTTCCAATTTGAGAGTTCAAGGTAAAGAAATTTAACCCCACATTTTTAAACGGTTGTTAATAGGACTATGGTTGAATTTCAAAAGCGCTCAGTCATGGAAATACAATTTTAATCCATCTATTCCTTCAAATTTGATCCCTTTTTCATTACAAATAAAATACACAACTGGGTTGCACGTACTTGCTCTTATGTTCAAGGCGCTGCAGTTATAAAAAATATATAAACATGAAAATTATTTTAAAGCATAAAACAGCTGAAATATATCCTTAAATAGCTTGAGCTGAAAAAAATTGCCATCTGAATTCTTGATTAGATATGATTATAAGGAAAATAAAATACACGTCTAGATCGCACGTACTTGACTACTTGCTCTTATGTTCAAGTTGCTTGGACCTTAAGAACTTTTAAAATATGCAAGTCAATATAGAACAAATATATAAATAATATAAAAAAATTTAGAAAAATACATAAAAAGCATTTAAATCGTTCCTTAAATTGTATAAACAACTAGTAAAATAGCTTAGCGCTCAAAATCTAATTTGCCATTTTATTACTTGAAAAAATAGGAATATATGAAAAAAAAATAAAAATTGTTGGACCGGTTTTCTTAAAAACTAATTTTTTATACAGGGTGTCCCGGACCTGAGTGGAAGTATTTTAGGGTGTGGTGCTTGGGGTTATTCTAAGAAAAAAATTGTATGGGGGGAAAGTTATATCTCCCCTCCCTGAGGCAGGGGGTGGCAGTTTCTGAAACATTGACTTAAAGCCAAAAAAAACATTAAAAATCAACGCAGTGTTTTTTTTTTTAAATACTTTTTCATATACCAAACTAAAACATTTAGAAAAATGTTGGTATGCAAATCTTAAATATTTATTCATGTGAAAGTAACACTTCAATTTAGAAAAAAATTGCTGATCCGTTTTTGAGATATCGAATTTTCACAAAAATAATTTGAAACTTTTATAAAAATTCAAAAATAATTTTGAAAATTTTGATATGCTTGCTATTGAAACTTTCTTGGCATTTTTTTATAAAAAATAATAAAAATAAAAAAATAATCTAGATCCGTTCGGTCGATAATGGAAAATCCAAAATAAAAAGATACGTTCTATGGGACGTACTATTAATAGTTACTAAGTTTGACTTTTTATAATTTTTGGTAGTATATCGCACACAAAAAAAGTAATATTAAAATCGTAGGAGAAAAAAGTATTTTCTAATATGTATATTATTTTTTTAAATATTTTTTAACATTTGTATGGAAGGTACCATTATTTTTTCATAAATTTTAATTTTGTTAAGAAAAACGATTTAAATTTTTTAGGAGCTTCTGTATAAAAAAAATATTGATATCATTATTACCGTTTTGAAGAAAATCGGAAATAAAAAAATGGTTCTTTGGGAGGTATACCACTGATAACCAATTTTTGGAAAATGGTTTCTTTACTAAAATAAATTTACTATATTTTGTTTAAGAAAAGTTGTGTGGCTGTTTTTGAGAAAAGCAAGATTTTGTAAAATTGCTAAAAAAAAATTTTATGGCAAGTACCATTATTTTTGATTCTATAAAAAACAAAACTGAAAAAAGTGTGTGAGGAATGACTAAATACCACTATGTACCAAGTTTTGAGAAAATCGATTCAGTCATTTAGGCTGTAGTCGAGCAGACAGACAGACAGACGGAATTGTGAGACCCTCTTTTTTCTTTTTCCGATCATAGAAATGGTAGGTTTGTTCGAAATCTCGAGTTCAATTCTTTTTACGAATGCATAACTTGCCATATAGTTTATATAAAACAGGACCTTATCCCACTTTTTTTTCAAGTCTTATGAACTTAAAAAACTACATTGGGGCATATTCAATTCATAGATGTTGTCTAAGCTTTTGCTAGCAAAAACTGTAGTTTTTCTAATGAAATTCCCATAGGATAAACTCCTGTTTTTCCAAGCTTTGTCTTTTATCTCCTAAATTGTATGCTTTCCCTAATATCATTTACAAAAATAGGCTTGGTGGTAACCACACTGGTATCTGGCCCTCGGAAACTATAAAAGTCCAATGTTATTTTTAACTTAACTTAAAAAAAAATAAGTGGCGCAACAGCTCGTGGAGAATCAGGGCCTAGTGACTTACAAACTCTCAACCATTCATGTGTGCGTGTTGTTAGCAAGAATGGCGGGGGAGGATTTGTCAGTTCCTCGCAAGAGGCAGTACCTCCTCGGATAAAACATTTCTGTCTTTAGGTGGCATGGGCATGGAGGGATGGAGGGGAATCGAACCCACACCTTCGGCATGACAGTCCAACGCACTAACCATTATACCACCAGGGGGTCAATTCTCGATATGTGAAATGAAAACAAAGTTATCATTTCAGTTTTCACAGAGTTTTATCATTTTATCACTTCAAAAACATGTGCAAGGCGATTCCCGAACCCGGTATGAAAAACAGCTGTCAAAGTGAGTACTAAAAAGTACTAACATGAAAAATGCTACCACTTGCTCATAATAGAAAGACCAAGATGGCGACTTGGGTGTATCAAATGAGCACAATTTGTTACTGTTTATCATTTTTCTTTTCACAGGTTTTCACAGAATGAAATGATTTTGATAAACGAATCATCATATGAAAATATTTTGGCATTTCTTTTCATTTTTTAACACTTCGAGAATCGCATTTGGCGTGAAGGCGTTATCATAGATATTTATCACTTCACAGTTTCACAGATCGAGAATTGACCCCCAGGTACTTTTTACTTAAACAATCACAAATTCAAGATCTTCGAAAACGCTTGGGGCTTAAGGACAACAACTGATACTTTCATTTAATATTTTTTATTTTTTTTTTTCAAAAATTGAAAACCGAAATTCAGATATGTTGGTGTATCTGTATGAAAAATGTTATGTATTGCATATATGCCTTTTCAGGTACAATTTTCAGTATAGCTTGCTGTTGTTTTAAGCTGAATGAACGAAAACTAAGGATATCGATAGAATTCATCATTAAGAATCTTATTGAATTTGACGTCAAACGAGCAAATGTTACCTTTTTTTTCCTAAGCTCTTTGATGATATCTTTTGGGTTTAGCTGACCTCCGAAAAATTTTAGAGCTTATTTCTCCAAAAACTGTGCCTCCGATGCAAAAAAATAAAAAAAAATAAAATAATAAAAAAAATAAAAATGTCGAATATTCTTTTTTGGCACCAACCTTCATATCTTTATGAAGCAATTAGTTTTACATCTTCAATCTTCATAGTTCCATTCGGTTGTGGAATTCTTTGCCACGGGAGATTAGAAGGATGGATAGCACAACAAGATTTCGAAACAAACTAAAATCACACTTTTCTTGTAATTCTTAGGCACATTTAACTCACTTTTTCATTTTTAATTCATTATCATTAATTTGTAAAAAAGTTTATTTGATTATACAGTGACGAGCAAAAATGGACATATGTTTAAAAGTTATCGGACAGTTAATAAAGATCAAGTGAATAATGAATAAAGAAAAATATTTTGACTTATTACGTTATAATTTGCCAACATTTTTGGCAAAAAGTGGCTACAGAGAGTCCGAACTCATTTTCCAATTAGACGGCGACCCTGTAAATACCTCCAAAATTGTCAGGGAATGGTTCCAAAATCAGGAATTTCAGACGATGGCATGGCCCTGACGGCAATCCAACTGAGAATCTCTGGTCAATTGTGCAGTCAAGGTTATGACAGTAAGAAATTCATCCATCCCACACTAATGAGCTTAGGGGTCGCATTTAACTGGAGGGGAGCTGAATTTTCAACCAAATACTTTGCAATTTGGTAGAGAGCATGCCTACACGGTGTTTGCAAGTGATAAAGAACAAAGGTTTATGGAAATAATGTGAACAAAACATTTTCCCGAAACGGGCAAAAGTGGCCAATTCCAAAAATTCATTTAAGATTTTTTTCAGTGTATTGTAAGATTTTGTTTTTTAATTTTTTGCAAGAAAATAATAATTGATTTAATACACAAAATTATAAAATTAAAAATTTTCCTCTCGGCTTACAATACTAAGTTCGCACCAACTTTTAAAAATCGGTAAAAATATTTGTCCACTATTGCTCGTCACTGTAGATTTGTAAATTTTTGCTTTTTTTAACATCAAACTTTTAAATTTTATTCCATTTACTGCTTATGTAGCTTTCATTTACCTTTTATTTTTTTTTATGCTTAGCACTATCTTATAAGATACGTATCTTACTGTGTTTAAGCCAATCATTGAAATAAATAAATAAATAAATTAAAATATAAAAATTCATTAATTTATAAGAAATTTTAAGATCATTAAAAAAAAAATGGCAAAATCTTTTGAGCGCGCTAAAATTTGCTCCCATACAAAACTCTCTCCAAATTTTGCCTAGTATTTTAGACGAGCGGTAGGCATCTCCAATAAAATTTTTCGGTTCTTACTGTGCATCACTAAGATATCTGTCAACATTTAGTGCATGAAAAAATTGTTCGCCACATTATTTTCAAGCAGAATTGTGACAGCTTATTTTATTCATAAGATTTAGGTGGACTTTAATTTGTTAAAATGAAAATCGAAAACGAGAAATATACGAGAAAAAACGATTTATCAAGCCCAAAGGGAAAAACCTTTTTTATTTTATCAGATTTTCTTGAAATATTTAAATAAAAACTTCTTTGAAATGGTTGTGTAAAGTTTGTATTCAGAGAACAGCTGTTTGATATGAATGTATTCTCCTCAAAAATGTTATATTTAAATACAGCTATAGCATTTTAGTTGGTGTTTGAATTTCCTTTAAAAATATCTTAACAACTTTCAGCCCTATTCATTATAATGCGCTAAACAGATGAATAGTTATGCACTGCATAAGGATTTATGTAGCTACTATGTAACGTTACATAAATCCTTATTCATAAAAAATTTCCCCATCCATTTTAGTTATGCAACGGTTGTGTCAAATAAAGTACCAAAAAGAGGAAATCTATTACGTTTTACTTCCACATCACATAAATAAACATCAGCTGCTTGTGAAAAATCAATAAAATCAAAATGCTTCCAGTTCGGTCTTTTCATTTTCTGTATTTATAATTATAATTTTGAAGTTCTTGTGTCGCTATTCATTTTTAGCAAAAATAAATAAAAGTTTCGATAAAAACTCATAGCAATAATTTGATATTCCAGTGAAATTTTATAAAAAAAACAACCCCCATTTTTCCTGCTGCGCTGCCGCCACCACCGACCGGTTGGAATGTTTTTAGTTTCTTTATTTTGGTTTTTGTATTATAATTCAGTTTTCGTTGTGTTACTGTTTATTATAGATACGCACTTACGTGCATAAATAAAAGAAAATTAATTTTTTTGAGAAAATAATCTGTTTTGTTGTTTTATTTCATTATTCGCTCACAGTTTTTATTGGGAAGAATAGGTATAGATATGTATGTGGGCATATATCTAAATATTTCACTTTTGTGTGTGTTAGTGACATTTGATACTAAAATATCCTTATGTTGCCACTATTCAACCTCCAAACGAGTTTAGCTTATAATGAGTCTATGTAACGTTGCATAAGTTTTATGAATAAGGTTTTTGCGTTCAGACGCATTATAACGAGTACATAGCACTATGCACAAGCTATGATGCGTTTATGAATAATGCTGTTTATGTATAAAGTGCGTTTTTAAAAATATCCATTCAAGCACACTATTTACAGCTGATCCATTTATGAAAAAACTGCTTGACTCTGCCGACTGGCCTTCATTGTGAGAAAAGAAAATTAGGATTGGATGTGTCTTAAATAGGAGCATCAAGCCCCCCCCCCCACAGCCAAATCCTGGATCCGCTACTGGTGAAGACCAAAAATTGGTTTGCATTTGAGATATAATAGACAAAAGCATTGTTGATTGTTGAATATTTGTTTGTAGAATTTTTCTTTAAAAACTGTTAATTACTTTTGTTTCGCTTTAAACAAAACTGTTGCTTAAATATTTTTACAAATTTTTTTCTATTATTTATTATAAGCTAGTTTATAGAATAAAATTACCCCGAAGCCAATATCATTGTTTGTTCTCAAGATATTCAAGCCGAAAAACTTTCTTTTTAACAATTTTCAATTTTCGTACGAACGTCCAAACGTATGAACGTTCGTACAAACACAGACATCGCTCTTAAAATGATGGATTCTGATTCTAGAGAGCTCGAAGCGTGAAGATATGTCAAAATTTTCGATTCAACCAATTACAATAACTTCTAATGGGAAGTTAAAAATTCACTCAGTCCACTCAGTTCGGAGTTATAACGGTTAATCGCATTCGAAAATTTGGTACCTATTCAAATGAACTGCAGTGTATATATGAAATTTTTAACTTAAAAACTTATTTCCTTAACATCAAAAACTAATATAATACATTTATTTAGAAAATTACTTTTAAACTCACGTATAATTTTTCATAAGAAAATGTGGATCGAGGGCATTAAATGTACAGCAGAGTCCTTCATCGGTTAAAACAGGATTAAAAATATTGATACAGCTTTCAGTTTTTGATCCAAAACGACAGTAAGCAAGCATTTGATCACATGGTTGAGCAACCTGCGAATAAAACAAAAAATACATATTTTTGAATTTTTGGACATATTTTCAAACTCTGCAATCTAGTCCAGTGCATTTATAATCTATTCCAGCAGTTTGTAACACTCCCAAATTTTATTTTAGTATTCGAAGGATAACTGATTGAGGACCAAAACCATAATTGGCGGCCATCTTGAATTTTGTTTCCTGTTAGTTTTATTTAATAACTACATACATACATATCTCGGTTTCTAGAAGATCTTTAAAAAAAAAAATCTAAAAATCTATCATACAAAAAATGTAGAAAATAATATTTCAACATTATTAATAACACTTTTTCGATATTTATTTAATAAGTTGTAGGCCAAACAATTTTTTTTTTATTTGTGTTTTAAAAATTTTAGCATATTCACAATCGGAAATTAAAAAAAAATGTTCTTAAAAGTTAGTTGGTCACTAAATTCTCAACAATTTTGTTATACAACTTTTAAACAACTCTTGTCCGTATTCCAATAAATGAAAAAGATATGAATAATTTTGTGTTGCTAGTTTTATATTTTTGTGCAAACAAAATTGAAGATCACGAATTCATAAGCGGTTCTCTATTCGTAATACCAATAATTTTGATTTCTTCTGTTGGTGTAAACTTATCCCAAAAATCACATAAAAATTTGTTCACACTTCATTTCAGATAATTTTTGTAAACTTTCATTTCAGACAAATAAGAGCAAAATAATTTCAAGATCAAAAAAATATTCAAGTAAATGCAAAACTTACCCTCATAAGAAGAAGTTTAAAATTCTTCCATGATAACTGCCCAAAAAATAGATTTGCCTTAAAGTCCTTGGCGCAAAGACTCATAAGAAGAGTGTAGTTTAATGTTGAACTTTTACATAATTTGTTGTATGAGAATTTTCTAACAAAAAAAGTGGGTATAATTTAAATAATAATTACTTACTTGTTCATCTCCATAACACGACTTTTTAAAGCTTTATTCAAGCTGCAAATTGTTATTGCCGGAAAGGGTATGGTTGTTATAAAAGTTGGTTGGGGACTTGTGGTGATTATTATTGGTGTTTCACTCCATTTAGTGTAAATATTCGATATAAAGAATGCGGAACATAAAATAACAAAACCAAAAGATAATCCAAAGAAAGATCTGAAGATAAAACCAAAAACTTATTAAGGATAGCACAAATTTAAATGAATAGATAGAGAGGCTTTAAGGATGATGACCTTTCAAAGACAGTAATCTTATCGTCAGCAATGTATTTTAACCCATGTAATGTTGAGTTCTGTAGAAAATCTCGAATATTTTTCTTAAGGCCAATATAAAACGTGCTGTTTTCTTCTATGTCCTTCTTCTGAAGGACATTTTTCTGTGTTTCCGAAAGCTTTTCACTCATCTTGACCCTTTTCCCAACTAAAATTGATTCACATACTTCCTCTGTCTTAAATACTCTTCGAAAATTAATTTTAAAGTCACTTCTATGCATCACATCAAATGTAAAAAAAATATGTTAAGGATAATCAGGATATTTTTGTTGACAAACAACAAGCAATCACTTCAAAAAGGATAAACATATGTCCCACTATGCTCATTTTATTGCAACAAATCCATTACTTTATTGCAGAAAAAAAATTCTAACAGTGGGTGGTGTGACAATAATAAAATTTTGTACTTAATGGCTAAATGGATGAGGTGGTAAAACTGTGGTCGGATTTATTAAGCCCTCCTCAAGGACTGTGAAATTGTTCCAATATTTTGTAGCTGTTGCTGTTGGTGTTCTTGCTTGTTGGTGGGAATTATTTTACTTGATGACGATGATAGATGCACTAATCTTGATCTATAATTGTAGTTCCGTTTGTTTGAAGTGTAATCGAGGAGTGGTTGTAGTCTTGTTTGTGATTGTTGTAGGCGTGATTGAGGGTCCTCCTATAAATGAGGGTTAATAAAATGATAATGTAGGTAGGTATATAGCATGTTCGTTATTTACTTTTTTTATAGCTAAAATTGGAATTTTGTTAAATCGACGGTGTAGAAATCGGCGAAGAGGTCGCATGACTCCAAAATAAAACAATTCTGCAAGTGAAATAAAGCTAAAGCCCATGAATAATCCCATTAAGCCACCAGTGTTTGCTGAAAAAAGAAACAAAATGCCATTATTTTAACTGCGAACTTAGAATTTCAGGATCATGGTTCACGCTTTATTTAAAGAAGCTTTAAGCGAACCTACTTCCGAGCCTACCGGAAAGAAAAATTTAAACAATTGAATAATCTGGATTAAAAAAAAAAACAAGGTAAGGTTTTTGGGTGTCGAAAATGTGTGTCATGTGCATTTATGTTTTTATCTTATTGCTATTTTAACTCACATAAAAAATCGGTTATCCCTATGAATTGCGTCTTTACACTGCTCCTAAACGTATTCTCCTTAAAATACATATGGGCTACAGCGATATTCTGCGATGCATATTCATTGCTCATATTTTGTATCAGCCGCCGTTTTATCGAAAATCCCTTATGTGATATTGGAGCTGAGAAGAAATCTGGCAGAAATGTCAAATCAAAACAGCTTGGTAGACAAAGATCATGACATTCCATTTCTTGTACATCTCTGACATGTGATCGTCTCATAACACCTTCAACACATGGTTTATCCCTGATTCCGCATCTGCTAACATTAGGAAACACTTTTGGCATATAAAACATTGCACAATTACAATTCTTGACCATCAGCTTGGCATCGCATTCTATTTCGCAATTGCGTTTCGTATAGAATCTATAGTAAAGCAATTTGGATTCATCATTGAAAATGCACTGGCGGTATTCTCTGCGTATGTAGCGTAGTTCTGTGCCAGCCTCTGACTTAACTGCTCGAATGCGCACTTTAGTTTCATAGCCAGCTTGGAGGAGGAGACCAGTTTCACGAAGTTGAGGGGTTTCTGTGGGACTATGTAGGGAAATCTACAAAAGAGGCGTTATTTCTTCAAGGATTTTGTTTTTTCAGAGAGATTTGTGAAAACTTTACCTTAAAACCAGGTCCACTAGCTGATGAACAGTAATATTCATCCAAATCAACATTGAGAACAACTGTGAATCCAAGAGACTCACCCGTGCCAGCTGCTACACGTGGATAAAATTTTCTAGGCATTAATTTTGGATATCCTTTTTCTGGATCCCAATCAACCGGTACAGAACCATCAGAGAATGAAGAGTCATTAATTTGTTCAGGGCTATCATTAAAATTTTTACTTTTCTATGTTATTCAAAGAGAGACCACAAAAAGCTTTCTTACCTCAAATTATCTCCATGAATATACATAAAAGCCGGATGGACAGTATTAAATGAACAACACAATCCTTCATCAGTTAGAATTTCCTGGAAAATGTCATGGCAGTTATAGTCGATGCCACCAAATCGACATGCGAGCAGCATTTTGTCACAAGGTTGAGAGACCTTTAGTTAGATTAAAGATGAGATTATATATATTGATTTGGTTTAAAAAATTGAGTGACTAAAGACATGCCAATTACCAGGGTTATAAAAGAATGTAATATTTTGTGATTGCAATCAATCATTTTAATGAATTAAATTAAAAGATTGCATTCACTAATTTCAATTTGAGACTTGAAATTCTGTAATTATTACCACTCATTTGGCATTGAAATGATTGCAATCATTTTTCCTCCCATTCATTTAACAGCAATCAAGAATGCATGCAAAAGAATGGAAAATATATAAAGAATGAGAAGAATGCAAAAATAATGCAAAGAATGCAAAGGAATGCAGAAGATTGCTGGGAATGCACGAATTCTCAGATCAATTGATTTCCCGACTGCTATAAAATTAATGGGGGGAAAACGATTTCAATCATTCCAATGTCTCGAAGTAAGAGTTTATGAATGCAATATTTTGATTGAATTTGCAAAAGATTGCATTCTTTTACAACCCCTCCAATTACTTACTTGTTCGATAAAATCCTCAAGAATTGTCCAATCTTTAACTGAATTAGAGTATTTTAAAGATACTTCACGATTGCAAAGCATTTGCAACATAGAATTCTCAAGACTGTCACTAAAACAAAGAAAAAAACATAAAGATTTTAATTTAATAATAATTTCTTTCCTCTATAATGTATTTAAACATTACTCATACTTTTTAAAACTCTGAGCTTTACTCTTCATAGCTTGATTTAAATTACAAATTGTTACCGCTGGAAATGGTGATTTTGTTATAAAATTTGGAACAGCATTTAAACCAACAATTATAGGATTATTTTGCCATTTTGAATAGACATTTGATATAAAATATGCCGCTAACATAAACACAAAAACAATTGAGACGAAGAAAAATATTCTTTCGAATGTGCTTATATCTTTTTCAACAATATATTTAAATCCATGTAGTGTTGTATTTTTGCAGAATTCTTCAGTATTTGTAGAACAAAGTGTCCTGGCTTTGGAGACACGTCTTCCTTTCGAATGGTTTTTCATTGTAATGAAAAGAAGTGCACAGAATAATTCTAAAGAACACGAACATTTATTTACATAAATATAGCTTCATTCCAATAAGTATTAAGTAATTTGGAATTGGTGTTTAATTATGTACATACTCTCGTAGATATACCTACTATTAAAAAGGTTTTGAGGGATTTTAGATCCTACAGTTAATTGAAATGGTATTGGAAATAGGATTTTAGGCTCGTATAAAATAATCAAACTCGATATTTTAATCAAACATAATGATTTTTATAACGAAGTCATTTGCTTCTGCAACTGTTTGTGCTTTAAAATGACACATAATTATTTTTCTTTATAAACAAGTTCATTAAATTGAAAGAAATTAAATATTAAAGGTAATATATTCATATAAAAACTTATAAATTGTCTGCTGCTAATTAGTGGCGTAGCTACCGCGATAATCAGCCATATCAATGATACGAGGCCCCGATATTTATAATGTCCGGTAATTCGTCAATATATTTTATGGCATGGTTATCATTAAATTTAAGAAAAAAATTGCCAACCCGTTTTTTGAGATATCGAATTTTCAAAAAAATAGTTTGAAACTTTTTTAAAAACTAAAAAATTTCTGTTTTGAAAATTTTGGTATGCAATATTATTTGAACTTTCTTGAAATTTATGTATAAAAATTTATCAAAATCCGTTTTGCTGATAATGAGAAAATTAAAAAAAATATTCTATAAGAGGTACTACTAATAGTTGCAAAGTGTAAACTTTAATAATTTTTGGTAGCATATCGCACTATTTTGAGCATACGGATAAAGTTTAAGGTACCGTTATTTTGCATAAGTAAAATGTTTGCTAAAATAATTCAGATAATGCTTAAAAACTCTTAAGTATCAAGTTTCAAGCAATCGCTCATGTCGCTTTCGAAATATGCATTTGATTAAAAAAAAAAATTGAAATTTTTTTAAAAATTCGAAAAATATTTTTTCAAAAGTTTTGGTATACCTACACAATACTATTTGTATTTTTTTGGACACCTCTGTACTAAGGGTAATAATGAAATCAGTCATACCATTTTCAAGAAAATCGAAAATTAAAAAAAAAAATGGTTCTTTTGGGAGGTTCCATTTATAACCATTTTTCGAAAAATAGTTTCGCACTCAAGAGTATCCTTTACTGAAAGTAATTTATTGTTTTTTTAAGTTTTAAAGCCCTTTTTGAGAGTGGGCAGAATCGTCAAAAACCACTATGCACAAAGTTTTAATCCATCCAGCCGTTTGGGCTGTAGACGAACAGGCAGACAGAATTGTGAGACCCACTTTTTTCAGCTTTTCAATCCTCGAAATGAAAAGTCTGATCAAAATCTCAAGTTCAATTTTGTGTACGAATGCAGAACTTGCCATTATATGTACTACAAACATATGTACATATATCGCAAGTAAAAAGATTCTTAGTTTTAGGGAAATTAAAAAAATAAAAGAATTTTTTCCCATTGCTTGCTTGTTTTGGTTATTACGCAAATTCATAATTAAACCCTTTTTTCGCGATTTTTAGTGAAAAAGTATGTCTTTACTTTTTAATTTATTCTTAATCGCAACTCCTGCAAATTGTCCTTCTTCCATACCCTAGTCAACTTGTTGGGAGGCGTAACCGTAAAGTGCGGGATAGTCCTGCTTCGGCCATAATTGCATTTTAAGTAAAGTTGACAGAAGATAAACCCAAAGAAAATAAAAATAAAAAAAAACTTTTTTTTTAGTTTTTATATTATTTCGGTAATTTTTGTTTTGGCTCTACTTTTAAGATAAAATTTTGCACATACGGTTTGGACGACGATATGGTCGGTGTTGCAGATGAGCTTTACAGTCGACTCATTTTGACGCCTCTGTTTTTAAGTGCAGAAAAAAAAATCGTCTCACAATTCCGTGTGTCCGTCTGTCTGTTCGACTTAGCCTATACCTACGGTTTGAACGATTTTCTCAAAACTTCGTACATAGTGGTATTTGGTGACTATGCCCACACATTTTTTTTCATTTTTTTTATTACGGTACCTGCCATACCTACATTTTTTTTAGCAATTTTACAAAATCTCATTTTTCTCAAAAACAACTTTTCTTAAAAGAAAATGTAAAAAAATGGTTATGGGTACCTCCCAAAGAACCATTTTTTTCATTTTGGATTATCTTCAAAACAGTATGACTGATTTCAATAATTTCTTATATAGAAGCTTCTAATAAATAGAAACTGTTTTTCAAAAAAATATTTTTTGGATTTTTAAAAATGTTTCAATTTATTTTTTTGAAAATCAAATATATATTTCGAAAACGACATGATATATTTTTTTGAAACTCGAATATTTTAAGAACAAAAATTACTTTTATGCAAAACTAACGGTACCTTCCATAAAAAAGTTAAAAACCGTAAAGAAAAATACTTTTTTTTTCAAAAACATCTCCTACGATTGTTATTAAACTTTTTTCTTAGGCTAAGATTAGTGCGATCTACTACAAAAAAAAATATAAAATTGGACCCTCAGCAACTTCATTTAAGTTTTTTTATTTTAAATTTTCTCATTTTCAGCGGAATGGATTTAGATAAAAAAATTTGTATTTAAATTTCAAATAAGTTCAAATAATAAGGGTATTCATACAACAGCGTAAAGTCGTCGTAAACGTTGTAAACTTTTAAACTTCGTAATTCTGTCACAATTTGTATGGAAAATTTGACAGATTTACGAAGTTTAAAACTTTACGATGTTTACGACGAGTTTACGCTGTTGAATGAATATCCTTAATATTACATATCAAAATTTTCAAAAAAGAAATTTTTTAGTTTAAAAAGAAACTTTCAAATTATTTTATTGAAAATTCGATATCTCAAAATCGGATTGACAATTTTATTTTTTTATACACATAAGTATAAAAATTATAAAAAATTATAAAAAATTAATTTAAAAAAAACCACCTCAACGATTTTTTTTTTTCATACAATAATATTCAATCAAGAATTAAAACGACGCTCTTTTTTTTCACCTCAAACTATCAAAAGAGTTGTTTTGGCTAGTGTCTTTTTTATACAAATTTCCTCAAACCCTCAACCTCAGTCGTGCATTTTATTTTTCTCACTCTCATCTCTTGGTGTGATAGGGATGGGCAAGTGGGGCAGAAGTTTTTAATTTTTTTTTGAAAATTTATTTATTTATTTAAAAATTCCTGCCTCACCTCCCCTCTTTCTTTTTAAGAAAGAGATAAGAAACAGAGACGACAAAATGAGTCGCCTCACGTGAAGCTCTTCTGAATGCATTCATATTTTTACAAGTAATCATTCGTGGTTTTTTAGCTATAAGCTATTTTGGGAGTTGTTTTTCAATTAAATGAACGAGTTTATTAATTTGTTTAAGCGCACACTTTTCTGCAATTTTATCCGTTTGTTGGAACGTAATTGCATCACAAAACTGAAAATCATTAGCACTCATACATTTTGATAGCATTAAATGCAGATTGTAGATTTCTTTTGAGACAAAATTTAAATCTTTGTAATTGTTGGAGATAACTTTTCTCAACAACATAATAATTAACGCGGTAAGTTCCGAAAAGTTCAAATAAGTTAAAATGATCAATGTCCGCGAAAAGAAAAGTTTAAAATTGTATAAATGAACGAGTTTCATACACCATTACATTTGTCTATAATTACATTATTCTTGCAAATCTTAAAAGTTCTTAAGTTTCAAGCAACTTGAGTATAAGAACAAGTATATACGTGCGACCCAGTCATGCATTTTATTTTTTGCACGAGTCCAAAACATAGAAGATATACATATATCGCAAGTAAAAGTCTGAGGCTACCAAATCACTGAAATTAAGCTAACCTTTTATAACTATAAAGGGCCTTTCAGATGGTTATTCGATTTACAGTTGATAAACAGACACATTATGTCATTAATGGCCGTTAATAACTTTTTTGGCTTTTTCCATCATCGTAATGTAGATTCGATTTGAAACCAATACTTACGTCGTAACTCGTAATATAAATTTGTGGTGCGATAGCTCATGGAGAACGAAAGTTTAATAACTTAAAACTCTCAACACTATTAATTTCGCAGGTCCAAAACAAAATCCAAAGCATTTAACCAGTGAAGGATCGTGAATATTTGGAGCCCTGTTGAGCGGTTTTTTGGGAACTTAAATCTAGAAATAATTTTATTTAATTATCACGTACATATATATACGTCGTGTGTACCTTTATTCCCAATAATGCCTGTCTGGTTGTGGACTTAATAAAATGTTCTGTAGCGTTTGTTTTTGTTAAGACATATTAAAACTTTAAACTGTCATAATAACCTCAAATCTAGCAATGCATCTTACGATAATAAACCTCCCAAAATCCTATAAAATTTTGAATTTGAGTGCATTCTATTTCCAGCAGTCAAAGAAGAAAACTCATACAGTTGTTGTAAAGCAGAGAAATAATATAAAAATTGAAATTTCGCGAGCTTAGTTCGATTGGCCTATGCTTTGATAGCCCACACGTTCTCTCGTTCTAATGAACGTAATCTTAACTCAATCATGAACATGTTTACTATAGCTTCAACGGCGTACGCAAGGGGTGTCGCTTGCCTTCCCCCTTAATCAGAATATATTTCATACATTAGGCAATTTGTTTTCTTTTGAAAGCATTTTAAGGCAATAATTCTGTCCCAAAAACTTTTTTGAATGATTTTGCCCCCTCCCTAATCGAAATCATGCGTACGCCCTTGGATAGCTTCCTTTTACACAAATGAAAAAGTAATTTCCAAAATCATACATTCAATAGCCGGAAGAAATAATAGGCTACTAACCGTTTTATTTTTATTAAGCACTCTTCTGCGTTTAATTTACTTAATTACTTAAAAATTTAACATACATAATATGAGCACTCAGTCTGTATTGCTATTGTGCCCCAACAACCTTTGTATCGATTCAAGTTTACTGCTTTCTTTTTAATTGCTATTAAATTGAAACAAATCCAATGAGAGATCTAGAATAGGTGTTCCTTGTGAGGTTTCCTTCATTGAAACGGCTTCAACAGCATTATCACTGCCATGATCATAATGGATCACTTGCGGCTGAGGAGGATGTAAGAGATCATGATCCAATTTCTTCATTCCTTCCTTCATGAGATCGTCGACAGTCCGAAGTAGACTCTCTTCCGAAGCAATCGCCCCTGAGAGATGCATTTTGGCTTCTGTCGAGGTGTCATCCATTGACATACTGAGATTATAGTCCAATCGAGGAACTACAACCGGTGGCGGAGCTAGATTCTCGAAATGAACAATCGGGTCGGGAGGAGCGTCAATCGAGCTGACATCGAGCGAATAATGACCTTCTGGGATGCCTAGGACTTTTGAGGTTTTTGAATTCACAAATTGCAGTCCGGAGGTGTTTCTGATCATTCGCGAACTCCTTGCCTGAAGCTGCTCGACAAGGTCACAGATCTCATTGAGAAAGACATCAGCCCGTTGATCATGTGATGTCCTCTGAACTTTACCCACAAGAAACTTGAACAGTGACATCTCCTTGAGAATTTGCTGGCGTTCTACATTCGGTCGGTGGTCTGGGAATGCCTGGAAGTGTTGCTGCATTCTTCTTCCCAGGAATATTTTATTGCACGTTGGGCAGAAAGAGTCGGCAGATAATTTTCGCGTTTTTGAACGAGGAGGTGAATCTGGTAGAGAAGCTGGACTTGGTTTAGAATGGTATTCAGAGTCCTTCAAATCCCGCAGGAAGTTCCGCATGAATGATGCGGCATTTTCAGGCTCCGCATTATCGGGTTCTGGAGGTTCAGGAGGCGGAGGTGGTTCGAATGCAGACTTAACTATTCGCCCTGAGCGTGTTCTTTGGACTTTAACAGGAGAAGTGACCGGTGGAAGGGATTGTGATGGTGGTGCTGCTGGACTAGGCGGAGGAGGTTGGCCAGGCTCCTTGTTTTTACGAGGCCTACCTCTTTTGGATTTAACTGGTGGCAGACATTCACGATGGGATTCGTTTTTAATCAGAGACGCCAGCATCTCTGAAGACAACCCTAGAGTTTTGGGGGTTAGGAACCGATAGATGGTCTTCCGATTGAGTTCACCTTCGTGGCGAATAATCTCATTCCTTTCTCTGTAGCGGGAGGACAATTTAAATGATTTATCTATTATCCCAAATAAAGTCTAACTCACCTGTCAATAACAATGTTGTCTCTATTTGATAGCTTGAGGATATCGTAGGCCAACATTGTTAAACTATCTGGGACCGGGGGAGCAGCAGTTTCATCCACTTCTGGTGATAATGTCTCAGGTTCTAAGGCCTCTTCTTCTAAATTAATGTAAGCCTCTTTGAATACATTGGCCGCCAAAATCTTTCCAGATTTTTCCGTTGAGCAAATGAAGACATTCTTTGATGTCACCTTGTCTGCAGGTTGTTCCGATTCAACTCTAGTCGAGTGTGGTATTCTTTTGTAGATTCCTGGGACCATAAACGGAGACGTAATGGGCTTAAGTCCATCCGGCTCAACCATAAATAGCTGTTGGTCTTCGTGTGCTTCTTCATTGAGAAGGAAATCTGAACAGATAAGCGAGGGCATTCCACATGATTTGTCATCGTGAAGTGTCGAAGAGACTGTTTCTTGGGGCTTAGCAAAATGTGAATCTAATTTCTCGCTTACTTTGAATGATGGCACATGCGGAGGGAAATCCTAGAGAAATGGAGTAATGTTTATCAAAAAATTACGGTTTCAAATGATTTACCTTGTCTGTGGCGAAGAGACCTTCGATTTCATCAAATATCGTGGCAGGTGGTTTAATGGAGAAGCCTTCGCTGGATAGAAAACTTACATCCAGCGATATAGACATAATACTTATAAGTCGGTGTGTTTTATTTGAGACTTCAGGAGGTGAATTTTAAAGAAAAAGAAATTTGTTGTCTCACGAATAGAAAATTGATAAACAAAAAGCATTTTTTTTGCAACAGAAAAGCGAAATGTCAAAAAGTAAACATCTGTCTTTTTTTTTGAAATGTCAGATGTCAATTGAGGCTTAGAGAATATTGTGGTAGATGGCGCTAAGAATGAAAGAGAGTGGAAATGAAAATGGAAGTTCCGGGAACAGTGGTAAATGAAACGGAAGTCATTTGAATTTTTGTTATGACTTTCTTAGGTAGAACTGTGCCTACGTTCTGTAACTCTCGCATCGAAAAAACTGGTCGAGAAACGATGAAAACTGAGACAAAATGCATGAGTTTTGTTCCATTTTTCAACGTTTCTCGACTGATTTTATCGATGCGAGAGTTACAGAACGTAGGTACTGGTAGAACTATAATAGTCGGAAGCCACTTAAATGGTCGTACGAAACCGAGCGAAAACAAAAAATTCAAATGATGCGCACAAGATTGCGAATTGGAACTTTTCGTTTAGTTTTCGTTAACTTTTGCCGTCGCACGTAAAGGTAGAACTAGAATAGACGGAAGCTTATGTCAAAACCGACTGAAAAGTAGCTTTCCGAAACGTCAATTTCATAAGTCACCCATAATGCACTTAAGTGGTTGAAAGTGAAAAAAAAATGTAAATAGCTTTTTGTTCAATGTTAATTTTCTTATACTTATTCACAGTGAATTAAAATCTTAAATTTTCTTTTAATTAATTTTATATCACATTGAATTTTAGAGGTTTCGCAAAGTAAATAATTAAAAGCCTGTCACTGGGCACGTTCCGCTGGCTATTCTCAGTTATCCGGATAGCTTTGTGTTGTTGTAATCCCTTGTTAAAAAACAGCTGATAACAGCTGACGCAACAACAACTCAAGTTATCTCAAAATTTTTAGGATAGCTAGATAGCATAGCGAATAAACATTGGAACGCTAGGATTCTGTGATGTGAATAAGTATGAGAAAATTAACATTGAACAAAAGATTATTTACTTTTTTTTCCACTTACATTATGGGTGACTTATGAAATTGACGTTTCGGAAAACTACTTTTCGTCGGTTCTACCTTTAATGTGAAATACAAAATCGTTTTTTGACGGGGGTATCGGGTATAAAATGAAAGGTAATACCGTCCTCTACATAATGCCAATGGTCGGACGAACTTTTTTTAACTGTTGCATCGAATCCGACCATTTTTATAAAAAAAATTACATTTAGAAAAACTGAGTAAAATAATATCAAATTAGTTAAAAAAGTGTCCTGAGCCACTTTTTCTCATTTTCATCCAACGATGCACAAAATCCCTAATTTTACAAAAGTGATCGAACTCGTGGCAACAGCCAAAAAAATCTGTCCGACCATTGACATCGTGTAGACGTAGAGGACATTCTTTACTTTTCATCTACCCCATTCTTATATTATAGGTACATTTAGCGGAAAATGCAACTTGAAAAGTGCATTTTCTAACAATTGCGACTAGATAAAGCTTGTCCGACCAGTAGTGTTGTAAATATTTGCTCTAAACTTAAGCTATCGGTTGGCATCCTCTTTTTGTGTGACCGCGATGAGGTAGGTAATCTTACGGTCGGCTCCCGAACTACTAATTCATTAAAAATTTATCAGTTCTTATCATTTTTTTTGCAGCTTTGAGCCGAAAACTTTTTTTTTTGTTAAAAAAATATGGCAGATTTCAGATTCGAAAAATATTCGAACTCCACATTTTGATTAAATATGACAAAACGACGATAGAGAATATTTTTAAATAGAAGGTAAGTCCCACATAATCTTGCTTTCCGGCTGTTTTTAAATGCTTCCAGACCTACAGATTGAACGACTGATCCAATTTATAAAATATTTAGTACTAGGTTTAAGGAATGTTAAATTTGTCATGTATGTAGTACCAAAAAATAAGCTTTCGGGCAAAAACGGCGAAAACTGATTGTAAAACTTTAAAATGTGAATGATCTCTGTCAGTTTCGAATTAAAGTCGATATTTGAACATTTTTCAAAGCATTGCGGATCCTCTCTTCTTTACATTGTTCAAACATTTTTTTTGAGCGTATCTTTGATCCAAAAAAGTAAATGCGCAATTTAGTTAACAATTAAGCAATCTTCGATTTGTCGTTTTTTTCTTGTTGGTTTTGTTAACTTTTCCTACTAAAAATTGCTATAAAATTTACTAACAGCCCTATTATTGACACGATTCAAAACTAGTTTTATTGTAAAACTAGTTCTATAGGGGTTTTGAGTTTCAGGTTTTGAACATAATGGTATTATTCAAACAAAAATTGACATCTAAAACTCGAAATCAGAGTTCAAAAACTGAAACTCGAAACCCCTATAGAACTAGTTTTACATTTAAACTAGTTTTGAATCGTGTCAATAATAGGGCTGTAAGCATTCATTTCGATAGTAAATTTAATTTTGAACAAAACATTTTTATGTAAAGTTATCAAATTTGACTTAGTTTCCCTCTAAGTTAACTCTCAGTTCCCTCTCATAGATATACCAAAATATTTCAGTGAGTAAGATCTCTCACAATTGTGGGGTAAAAACTGTTGAAACCATTTGGTTGAACCCATAAAATAGCTTATACGGTTTGTTAGTCGTTAAGTGGTAAGAACTTCTAAAACTTAATATTTTATTACTTTGTAATTTGCCGTTAATTATTCATTAATTAAATGTGAGAAATTCAATTTTTTTGTGCGATGTTTTCTATGTTTCTTGTTTTATTTTCCTAAAGTCATATGAAATCAGTAAAGAGCCCCGGTAAAGTTCTTAGAACCTATTATAATGAAATTTTAATTGATTGATAATTTGTCTTTAACTAGCCAGATTGTTTGTGGCAATTTTAAGATTGTCATGCAATGTTTTCTATATTTTTTATTTTAATTCATTAATTTATATGAAGTGACATTAAAAAAGAGTTTAAAAATGATTATATTAAACTGTTTATTGTTTTATTATGTTTTCACTGGGTCAAATGAAGTAATTTCATCTAAAAATACATAGAAAACATCGCACGAAAAACTAAATTTGTCACATAGAAAACATCGCACGAAAAACTAAAACTGAATTTGTCATAACTAACTAATGACAAATTAATAGCAAATTATTAAGCAATACAATGTTAAGTTTTAGAAGTTTTTACCACTTTTTGAAGAAAAAAAAAACAGAAAACATAGAACGCAAAATTTTTAATTGTAAAAAACTTATCAACAACTAATTAAACATAAATTATTTAGCTATAAACATTTCGGTTTAAGCAGTTTTTCCCCTTTATGCTTACTCGATGCCAAGTTAGCAAGGAACCCAAAAAGACGTAGAAAACATTGCACGAAAAATTCGAAACTATCACAACGAAGTTAATACTAGTTAACTGTAAATATGTAAGCAATAAACCATTCGGTATAAGCAATTTAACTTGATATCAAGCTTGTACAGGACCAAAAAAACATAGAAAATATTTCACTATTGAATAATTTTTTCACAACCAATTAAAGACTTACTAACGGCAAATTATTACGCCACAAGACATTAAATATAAAAAGATTATACCAATTTTCTTGTTATATCAAGTTAGCAAAGCACCCAAAAAAACATAGAAAACATTGAATGACAAATTCGAAACTGTCACAATTAATTAATGACAAATTAACGGTGAATTATACTCCCACTCATTTTTCGATTTGTAAAAGTTACTTTGCTTTGCCTTACACTTTTCAAAAAAAAAAAAACAAAACATAGAACGACAAATTTGGAATTTTCACAACAAATTAACGACAAATTGTGCACCTATTAATTTTTTGATCCGTGAGAGTTGCTTTGCTAACTTGATATCAAGTAAGCAAAGCAACTTGATATCAAGTAAATACTAGACTTGATATCAAGTTAGCTAAGCAGCCAAAAATTAATAGAAAACATTGAACCACAAATTCGAAGTTGTCACAACAAATTAACGACTAATTAACAGCAAATTATCCACCTACCCATTTTTCGATTCGTCAAAGTTGCAAAGTCTATTTTTTAATAAATTGCCCCTCCCTTCTAAACGGGGGGAATAGACCCCCTCCAGGACGATTTTCTTCTCGTATCAACCCAACCTACACAATTTAGCCTTTTATTATACAACCTGTGTTTACGCAAAACACCCTGTAAATATTTTGCAAAAGCCATTTTCCTTAATTTTAAGATGATGGCCAAAAACCGGAGCGGTCGAAAGCTTGGTTTAAGACTCCTTATACCCTCCTCTTTCAAGTAATTAGAAACAAAAATTAAACTTTTTGTTTGCATAGTTCAAGAACGCTCATCCTACTCCAATAATTGGATGCAGTGCAGACTGGATTTGGTTTGCTCAATTTCTACATCATGCAGGCGCGGATACAGGGGGAGGGCAATAGGTGCAATTGCCCCCCCCCCCCTGGTCAAGAACGAACGAAGCATAAAATATGAATTTAATAAAAAAGTAATAAAAAAAAGTTATGTCGTTATACGTTTATAAGAATTTTTCTTGGCAGCGCAGCGTTGCAGCAATGAGTGGTTGTGCGTTGGCCGATTGCTGACCAAGTTCAGTTAAGAAAAGTTCCGCTACACATAGTAAAAACAAACAACAAATAGCCTTCAAATTGACCGAGTGGAAAGCTTAAAACTTTGGTTTTAGATTTCCGATCTTCAAAGTTAAGGTCTTGGGGAATCCCAAATCGATTTGATTTTCAGTTTTCAAAATGTTGTGAATGAAAATGTTCACAATTTGAAAAATAATGTTTTAAAAATTTATTGCTCCACCTCCAACCCTACTCTATAATTTTTTTTAGCGGGTTTTAATAGTTAAATGTAACGGGGAGGCGGCAGGGGCACTTACCTAAATTTTCAACCTTAAAGTTAAAAAAAAAATCTTTAAAATACGTCGATTGTATTAGCTTCAAAAATTTTTTAACTTTGCTTCAAATGCTTAGATATACAGGATAAAGAGAATTAAAGTTAAAAAAATAACCTTTATTTGTATATAAAAGTTATTGAGAAACACCAGCAAAATTCGTACTAAAAAGATGATAGAGTTCTTTTTATGATAAATAATTTAAATGTGTGTTTTCATTGAGGGAGTACTTTCACTAGAAAACAATCGAGATAGTGTGAATCTCGGATACCTGTCTTCCTCTCTGGTGAGCTTTGACTGTGTCTGTGTTCACTTTCGAGTTTTACTCACGAGAACTTCTTCAGAGCTGCTCGCCGTCTTTTTACTCTGAAATGCATACGCACCTTAAGAGTATGCACATGTGTTTCGAGTTCGGTGCTGCACGCAGCGATGCGTGCAGACGTGCTGCTGATATGCCACTGCTGCTGATTTTGTCACTTTCGTGGAAGCGTTTCAGGAACTTCCGTGTTCCATATATTAAACTGGCGAAGAGTACGAATCCAACGAAGAAGATTGGAGAGAAACCAGGAAACGCCTACAGCAGTCACAGCCGAAGAGAAGTTGGATGGAACTTTTACACCTAAGGATAGTTATTTTTGGCCGTTTTTGAAAACGTCAAGTCAACGTCAATTCGATTGTATCGAACTGCATGAGTCTGACAACTCTGCAAACAATAGTTTGAGCTTGTATGAACATTCTGCAAAATGCATGATGACGTTCTTGAAAACGAAATTTTACTGGCAAGGTTGGGTTAGGTTGTCCCAGCAAAAGAAGGTGCTAGAAAGGAGAATAGGACAAAACGGTATACACGACCAATTACGACGAGACATTATGTCGTTGGAAAGGTATTTGTATGTACTACAATAGCTTCTGTGGGGGCTTCCTTCAAATCGCTGTGTGAAAACAGTTATTGGGTAAATTTGATTGTGTTCTGGTGCATTCTGTAGTACCTCGTGGCTTGATGGTTAGTGCGTAGGACTGTCATGCCGAAGGTGTGGGTTCGATTCCCAGCCGTGCCACCTAAAAACAGAAATGTTTTATTCGAGGTACTGCCTCTTGCGAGGAACTGACAAATCCTCCAAGAGTATACTTGTCATGAAAAAGTGCTTCTCATTTAGCCGTTCGGACTCGGCAAAAAACTGTAGGTCCCCTCCATTCCTGCCCAACAAACACGCACACAGGAATGGTTGTGAGTTGTAAGTCACTAGGCCCTGGTTCTCCTCGAGCTGTTGCGCCACCCAATTTATTTATTTTATTTTATCTGGTGCATTCTAGTATGAATAGCATATATTTAGTGCGGGCAAAATGTATGAAAACTGGTCAAACCAATAACGACAATAATGTCATTGGAATGATATTTTCATTACCTCCAATATCTCTCATAGCTGTTTAATTCAAATCACTGTGTGAAAAAAGTTATTCGTAGACTAATGAAATATTTTGGTTCATTTTAGTGTGAAAAAAATGTTCTGTTTTTAGTATGGGCAAAAAGTGTAAACGCAAGTTCATCCAATAACAACGAGACGTATGTTGTTGGAAAGGAAATTTTATATACAACAATAGTCTATAAGGCAGTTTATTTGTGTTAAAAAAAGTTATTCGCTAATTATTACCCATGCTCCATACATTTTATCTGTGCCAAAATTCCCTAAAACAACGAATAACTTTTTCCACACAGTGATTTTAAGTAAGTTGTTATGGTAACTATTACTGCTCATAAAAATACCTTTTCAACGACATACATCTTATGGGTATTGGAAAGACCAGTTTGTATACATTTTTCCAACACTAAAATATTATAGGTACATTTAGCGGAAAATGCAACTTGAAAAGTGCATTTTCTAACAATTGCGACTAGATAAAGCTTGTCCGACCAGTAGTGTTGTAAATATTTGCTCTAAACTTAAGCTATCGGTTGGCATCCTCTTTTTGTGTGACCGCGATGAGGTAGGTAATCTTACGGTCGGCTCCCGAACTACTAATTCATTAAAAATTTATCAGTTCTTATCATTTTTTTTGCAGCTTTGAGCCGAAAACTTTTTTTTTTGTTAAAAAAATATGGCAGATTTCAGATTCGAAAAATATTCGAACTCCACATTTTGATTAAATATGACAAAACGACGATAGAGAATATTTTTAAATAGAAGGTAAGTCCCACATAATCTTGCTTTCCGGCTGTTTTTAAATGCTTCCAGACCTACAGATTGAACGACTGATCCAATTTATAAAATATTTAGTACTAGGTTTAAGGAATGTTAAATTTGTCATGTATGTAGTACCAAAAAATAAGCTTTCGGGCAAAAACGGCGAAAACTGATTGTAAAACTTTAAAATGTGAATGATCTCTGTCAGTTTCGAATTAAAGTCGATATTTGAACATTTTTCAAAGCATTGCGGATCCTCTCTTCTTTACATTGTTCAAACATTTTTTTTGAGCGTATCTTTGATCCAAAAAAGTAAATGCGCAATTTAGTTAACAATTAAGCAATCTTCGATTTGTCGTTTTTTTCTTGTTGGTTTTGTTAACTTTTCCTACTAAAAATTGCTATAAAATTTACTAACAGCCCTATTATTGACACGATTCAAAACTAGTTTTATTGTAAAACTAGTTCTATAGGGGTTTTGAGTTTCAGGTTTTGAACATAATGGTATTATTCAAACAAAAATTGACATCTAAAACTCGAAATCAGAGTTCAAAAACTGAAACTCGAAACCCCTATAGAACTAGTTTTACATTTAAACTAGTTTTGAATCGTGTCAATAATAGGGCTGTAAGCATTCATTTCGATAGTAAATTTAATTTTGAACAAAACATTTTTATGTAAAGTTATCAAATTTGACTTAGTTTCCCTCTAAGTTAACTCTCAGTTCCCTCTCATAGATATACCAAAATATTTCAGTGAGTAAGATCTCTCACAATTGTGGGGTAAAAACTGTTGAAACCATTTGGTTGAACCCATAAAATAGCTTATACGGTTTGTTAGTCGTTAAGTGGTAAGAACTTCTAAAACTTAATATTTTATTACTTTGTAATTTGCCGTTAATTATTCATTAATTAAATGTGAGAAATTCAATTTTTTTGTGCGATGTTTTCTATGTTTCTTGTTTTATTTTCCTAAAGTCATATGAAATCAGTAAAGAGCCCCGGTAAAGTTCTTAGAACCTATTATAATGAAATTTTAATTGATTGATAATTTGTCTTTAACTAGCCAGATTGTTTGTGGCAATTTTAAGATTGTCATGCAATGTTTTCTATATTTTTTATTTTAATTCATTAATTTATATGAAGTGACATTAAAAAAGAGTTTAAAAATGATTATATTAAACTGTTTATTGTTTTATTATGTTTTCACTGGGTCAAATGAAGTAATTTCATCTAAAAATACATAGAAAACATCGCACGAAAAACTAAATTTGTCACATAGAAAACATCGCACGAAAAACTAAAACTGAATTTGTCATAACTAACTAATGACAAATTAATAGCAAATTATTAAGCAATACAATGTTAAGTTTTAGAAGTTTTTACCACTTTTTGAAGAAAAAAAAAACAGAAAACATAGAACGCAAAATTTTTAATTGTAAAAAACTTATCAACAACTAATTAAACATAAATTATTTAGCTATAAACATTTCGGTTTAAGCAGTTTTTCCCCTTTATGCTTACTCGATGCCAAGTTAGCAAGGAACCCAAAAAGACGTAGAAAACATTGCACGAAAAATTCGAAACTATCACAACGAAGTTAATACTAGTTAACTGTAAATATGTAAGCAATAAACCATTCGGTATAAGCAATTTAACTTGATATCAAGCTTGTACAGGACCAAAAAAACATAGAAAATATTTCACTATTGAATAATTTTTTCACAACCAATTAAAGACTTACTAACGGCAAATTATTACGCCACAAGACATTAAATATAAAAAGATTATACCAATTTTCTTGTTATATCAAGTTAGCAAAGCACCCAAAAAAACATAGAAAACATTGAATGACAAATTCGAAACTGTCACAATTAATTAATGACAAATTAACGGTGAATTATACTCCCACTCATTTTTCGATTTGTAAAAGTTACTTTGCTTTGCCTTACACTTTTCAAAAAAAAAAAACAAAACATAGAACGACAAATTTGGAATTTTCACAACAAATTAACGACAAATTGTGCACCTATTAATTTTTTGATCCGTGAGAGTTGCTTTGCTAACTTGATATCAAGTAAGCAAAGCAACTTGATATCAAGTAAATACTAGACTTGATATCAAGTTAGCTAAGCAGCCAAAAATTAATAGAAAACATTGAACCACAAATTCGAAGTTGTCACAACAAATTAACGACTAATTAACAGCAAATTATCCACCTACCCATTTTTCGATTCGTCAAAGTTGCAAAGTCTATTTTTTAATAAATTGCCCCTCCCTTCTAAACGGGGGGAATAGACCCCCTCCAGGACGATTTTCTTCTCGTATCAACCCAACCTACACAATTTAGCCTTTTATTATACAACCTGTGTTTACGCAAAACACCCTGTAAATATTTTGCAAAAGCCATTTTCCTTAATTTTAAGATGATGGCCAAAAACCGGAGCGGTCGAAAGCTTGGTTTAAGACTCCTTATACCCTCCTCTTTCAAGTAATTAGAAACAAAAATTAAACTTTTTGTTTGCATAGTTCAAGAACGCTCATCCTACTCCAATAATTGGATGCAGTGCAGACTGGATTTGGTTTGCTCAATTTCTACATCATGCAGGTGCGGATACAGGGGGAGGGCAATAGGTGCAATTGCCCCCCCCCCCCCTGGTCAAGAACGAACGAAGCATAAAATATGAATTTAATAAAAAAGTAATAAAAAAAAGTTATGTCGTTATACGTTTATAAGAATTTTTCTTGGCAGCGCAGCGTTGCAGCAATGAGTGGTTGTGCGTTGGCCGATTGCTGACCAAGTTCAGTTAAGAAAAGTTCCGCTACACATAGTAAAAACAAACAACAAATAGCCTTCAAATTGACCGAGTGGAAAGCTTAAAACTTTGGTTTTAGATTTCCGATCTTCAAAGTTAAGGTCTTGGGGAATCCCAAATCGATTTGATTTTCAGTTTTCAAAATGTTGTGAATGAAAATGTTCACAATTTGAAAAATAATGTTTTAAAAATTTATTGCTCCACCTCCAACCCTACTCTATAATTTTTTTTAGCGGGTTTTAATAGTTAAATGTAACGGGGAGGCGGCAGGGGCACTTACCTAAATTTTCAACCTTAAAGTTAAAAAAAAAAATCTTTAAAATACGTCGATTGTATTAGCTTCAAAAATTTTTTAACTTTGCTTCAAATGCTTAGATCTACAGGATAAAGAGAATTAAAGTTAAAAAAATAACCTTTATTTGTATATAAAAGTTATTGAGAAACACCAACAAAATTCGTACTAAAAAGATGATAGAGTTCTTTTTATGATAAATAATTTAAATGTGTGTTTTCATTGAGGGAGTACTTTCACTAGAAAACAATCGAGATAGTGTGAATCTCGGATACCTGTCTTCCTCTCTGGTGAGCTTTGACTGTGTCTGTGTTCACTTTCGAGTTTTACTCACGAGAACTTCTTCAGAGCTGCTCGCCGTCTTTTTACTCTGAAATGCATACGCACCTTAAGAGTATGCACATGTGTTTCGAGTTCGGTGCTGCACGCAGCGATGCGTGCAGACGTGCTGCTGATATGCCACTGCTGCTGATTTTGTCACTTTCGTGGAAGCGTTTCAGGAACTTCCGTGTTCCATATATTAAACTGGCGAAGAGTACGAATCCAACGAAGAAGATTGGAGAGAAACCAGGAAACGCCTACAGCAGTCACAGCCGAAGAGAAGTTGGATGGAACTTTTACACCTAAGGATAGTTATTTTTGGCCGTTTTTGAAAACGTCAAGTCAACGTCAATTCGATTGTATCGAACTGCATGAGTCTGACAACTCTGCAAACAATAGTTTGAGCTTGTATGAACATTCTGCAAAATGCATGATGACGTTCTTGAAAACGAAATTTTACTGGCAAGGTTGGGTTAGGTTGTCCCAGCAAAAGAAGGTGCTAGAAAGGAGAATAGGACAAAACGGTATACACGACCAATTACGACGAGACATTATGTCGTTGGAAAGGTATTTGTATGTACTACAATAGCTTCTGTGGGGGCTTCCTTCAAATCGCTGTGTGAAAACAGTTATTGGGTAAATTTGATTGTGTTCTGGTGCATTCTAGTATGAATAGCATATATTTAGTGCGGGCAAAATGTATGAAAACTGGTCAAACCAATAACGACAATAATGTCATTGGAATGATATTTTCATTACCTCCAATATCTCTCATAGCTGTTTAATTCAAATCACTGTGTGAAAAAAGTTATTCGTAGACTAATGAAATATTTTGGTTCATTTTAGTGTGAAAAAAATGTTCTGTTTTTAGTATGGGCAAAAAGTGTAAACGCAAGTTCATCCAATAACAACGAGACGTATGTTGTTGGAAAGGAAATTTTATATACAACAATAGTCTATAAGGCAGTTTATTTGTGTTAAAAAAAGTTATTCGCTAATTATTACCCATGCTCCATACATTTTATCTGTGCCAAAATTCCCTAAAACAACGAATAACTTTTTCCACACAGTGATTTTAAGTAAGTTGTTATGGTAACTATTACTGCTCATAAAAATACCTTTTCAACGACATACATCTTATGGGTATTGGAAAGACCAGTTTGTATACATTTTTCCAACACTAAAATGTACCAAAACAAAACCTTGGGAAGCGAATAACTTTTTTCACACAGTGATTAGAAATGAGCTGCCGTAGTGACTATTTTAGCGCATAAAATACCTTTCCAACGACATACGTCTCGTTGTTATTGGTTCCTAGAACACCTTCCATACATTTTTGCCGATTGTCCTTTCACTCGAACTCGAACGTCATGTGTCTGAATAGGAACATACCACTGTTCCATTATGTTTTCCGAGCATAATTGTGGAGTTACGCAGATCCAGAGGGAACTCAAAAGCGCTGAAAAGACAGTATGCTATAGATACTATCTGCAAAACTTCATTTCACAAAGTTCAAAGTACCCGCTGTTCGAGACACTTGTGGCAGTTTAGAAAAAGTTAATTGCTTCCTTTAAATTTCAAACTAATCAACTCACATTGCTTTGTGTGACCAAGCGGTGGAGCGGTATGAAGTGTACTAAAATTTCCTGTAGATCTCAAGATTTTGGAAACTCATGAAAATTGCCCCCCCCCCTGAACGATATCCGGGATCCGCGCCTGTCATCATGCGATATGTGAATCAACCAAAAGAAAGTCCTGTAGTGTTATTTATAGACGGACACTTGATTGTGCGATTGATTTTTACTTTCCTCTGCATTGTTCTCACCGAAATCCAACCTTTACTCGACGTTGCTTTCATGGCACTTTTAAATCAATATTATTCAACAGAATAAACAAATTCACGGTTAATGGTTTAGGAATATAAATTTAATTAAGTCTCAAAAGTTGCATACTTACACAAACATTCCCACCTACCATACATTTTCTGCAAAAACCTTCACTGTTTCCTATGAGACATCTTTTAAGTTAAAGCGCATTGTTTTCATGAAAAAAAAACTCTTTATCCAATACCTATGGACTTTATCATCAATCCAGACGTTTTAACTTATTCCTCAATGAATTACTCCACTCCACTTCCATAAGGTTATAGGAGTGCTAAGGTTTACAAACACACCAACTTTGAACTGTCATTTGCCCTTCAAAAGAAGAAAAGTTCGTCGAACTGAAAGTTCACCAATTAACCTCGTCAATGAACAAGAAGTGTGTTGTGGTAACCTTCCAATAACGAACGACCAACAACCGACCGACGACGAATATCCCAAGGCGACAACCCCAATCCATTCTGATGAAGATAACTTTACTATAGATTTTGCCACACAACTTGTTCGGCACCCTTCAACTTTTACCTCATTCAATTGGCTCAATTGCCACAAAACTATGTAATTCAGGACCCCATTCTCATACATATAAAGTTAACCTCACACAAACATGTATATCGTTTAGGTAGCTAGTTGTTTCCTGAACTAGCAGCAGAACTCTAGACCACTTTACGAAAAATCCATCCCCAGAGAGATCACACCACTTTCTCATCTTCCAATTCATTGCATAAACCTACACTTGAAAGGGTATAAGGAGTGGGCGCCCACTTCTTTACTCCCCAGCAGTGTGGGTGATGCTGCGACTTCAAGAGAGCTCATGTCCCGCAAAGCCCAACGAATTGACCTAATCTGGTAATACCAATATTTAGTTTTGGAAGGACCAGAGATTACGGTCGTCTGCAGGACATTTTCCTGCTGGACCACATCACACCGACGACCGACGCACGCAAGCATAGAGCTGTAATGTCTTATCTAGGTATATCTGATTTCTGCACTCCTTGTCGCTGTCGCTGCCTTCATCGTCTTCATCGTTTTCATCGTCGTCATTGTCGTCGTCCTTTTCGCCAAAAACCTATCTCTCTCATCGTTCGAACTCAATTTGAACTGGATTATGCTTGTCAACTCAATATTTCCCATTGCATCCTCTTCGTTGTCAAAAGAAATCCTGTGTGAATCTAGGTTTGGATAACGCCTTCCCATCTATCCACAAAGTGACTTCTCACTGAGTATATCTCTGTGCATCACAATGTCTGTTCTAAATAAAACAAAAAAAACTTTTGGTTGAAATGAGTGGATTATCCTTTAATGCCTCAAGGACAATAGGTTTTCGTTTATTTGCTTATATTCGTATCTATAGAATGACGCAACGCAACGAGGGGTTTGGCTAATGAAAACAATCAATTTTCATTATCACCCAATTAAGGAATCCACAAAATATAGGCATCACCCACCAAAACTGAACGAACAGACTTGGTCGTCCTTGAAGATTGAAGCAAGAGTTGGTGGCAGGAAAGTATAGCAAAACACCGACTATACTGCTGCTGCTGCTGGTTGTAATTGAATTCGCTTGTTTCGCGGAGGCGGTTATGGTGGAGTTGTTACATAGTTGTTAGAAAGTTCGTCCGTGTATGTTGAGTGCAGAAAGTTTGCTCCTTTAATGCACTTCATCAGGATTTAAGCGAAAAGATTTGTCATCATTCTGGTCTAGAAATAAGGGGGGAGGAAGCTTGGGGGATGTTAATATAATATGTGTATGTTTTGTTCTGTCTGTGATGCATAAGGGTGGTTTGTGTAGTATTTATAAACATACATTGGTGGAAGGAGAGGAAAATGACGAAACCAAATTGTGGAAAAGTTTTGTCTCATAACTTTTTCAAAAATTTTTTTATTTTTGTACTTTTTTTCTGTTAACCACAGTCTAACCACAATTTTTAAAAGTTGAGCTTATAAACTGTGCGGTTACTTGAGGCTTTTTTTCAATAGCTGCAGCTTTTGACGTTTGAGCTATGGGAAGGCAAGTTTGTGTGACACTGCATGTGATACACCATGTAGTAAAGTAGCAGAAATGTATGGAATGAGCTTCTTCAAAGTGAAACACAAGGCGTAGTGCATTATGCCCCAAGGAAGTAAGTCCCATTGGCATTTTGCATTTTCTGCTAAATGCACCTATAATAAAAGCAACTTCTATGAATAGGGTATCAAATGAGAACTTTTTTTGGCTGTTGCCATGAGTCGAACACTTTTGTAAATTTAGGGATTGTGTGCATGCTTGGATGAAAATGATAAAAAAAGGTGGTTAAGGCCTCTTTCCCAGCTATTTAATATGATTTTACTCAGTTTTCCCTTATGTTAAACGCAGTGTTAAAAAAAAAACCATTTTTTGACTCGTCGCAAGAGCCCAAAAAGTCTGTCCGACTATTGGTATCGTGTAAAAGTCAGTCTTAGCATTCATTTAATACCCTATTTATAGAAGTTGCTTTTATTACGGAAATTTAGCGGAAAATGCAACCTGAAAAGTGCAGTTTCTAACCATTGGGACCAGAAAAAGCTTGTCCGAACAGTAATTTTGTAAATGTTTGGACTAAAGGCATCGGTTGATATCCAACTTTTGCGTGGCCGCGATTAAATAGGTAATCTTACGGTCGGCTCCCGGACTACAATGAAGCAATAAATTAAAGATTTTTTGAATTCATTTGTGGACAATTTGATTTGAGATGATCCACTTTTCCACACTCGAAGCGAGGTCGCTTTTTCAGAAATCCAATGTTGTCTTCAACACTGGGTTTGTTGCTGTATAATCCATCATTCAATAAATATGCATCTTGTTGTCATCAAAGTGATTAGCTAATAGACGATAAATGGTCTATTAAGTATTGAATAGAAGTTGGCAAGACGAACATCAGAGAATTTTTCAATCAAAAAATTTGTAATGCAGCCAATCACTATTCTGACTATTTAAAGAAGAACGTATTCAAGGTAGAACATCAAAATCTTTCAAATTGTCATGCTCGATTCTTTTGTCAATGTCAGACCACCCATTTGGTAATGTCAACCCTTGAATGGTCGCGATCGAAAATGGGAAATCCAACCATACCCTCCTTCACTCCATTCCGTAGTTCGTTGAGCAGTCTTCAAAAGCTTCGATAATGCATCAGCTGTAATGAGCATCATGCTATTTTTTTTTTCTTGATCTTGATCTTCCTCTTCATCTTCCAAATTCTTTTTATTTTCCATCATTTTTTTTTTACTAACTATATGCCTGTAAGACCTAAGGTCTTTTAAATTCAACCTGAATTGCACCGGCACTAGTTAGAAAGAGTAGGAGGATAGCAAAGATTTGGCACAGTGGATTGAGATCAAGGTGTTTATTATCTCATTAAATCTCACGGGTGGCGTCCAGTTAAGCTGGGAGAATATAGAAAAGAATGATGCCTAGAATGGGGCTCGAGCCCAAACCTCTAAGTTAGCAGTCAATCACTACAACCACTGCACCATTGCCACCCTCAAATTTTGTATGTATATTTTCTTTCTTTTAAATTTTCTTTTTCTTCTTTCCTTTACGGTAACCTATTTCTGATGATATATGGAATATTAGATTCTGTACATTGAACCAACCTCCTGGCTAACTCCCTTCACACTCCAAACTTGTATGACTTCAGGCAAATAGATTCTTCTATTTATAATTACCTAGACCTACTAGGGTGGTCCTTATTTTAAAAAGTCTTGAGCACCCTTTATTTGTTCATTGACATCTTAAAACACTACCTTATTTTTTTTTTTTCAAATCACGTTAACACGTGCCGCATTGAGCTTAAAGTTGATGCTCCTGTGCGAGTTAAGGCCTACTTAAATACTTTTTTAGATCCAAAAATAACTGAACTTGCTATGAAAATGCTTATTTATCTTAAAAACAGCTCAAACGATTTCGATAAACTTTCTTAAAATGTTTGTATAATTACTTGAATATTTTTAAAACTTCTTAATTTCCAAGTAAATTGAACTTTTTGAGCAAGAACCTGCGACCCAGTCGTGCCTTTTATTTTTTCTAAGCAAGAGTAGAGTAGATTTGTAAGTGCACTTTATTAATTCTGTAAATCAAACTTTTAAAAGCCCTCGGTTTTGGTCGGTTTTATGAAAATTCAAATTTTGAAACTCATTGCGGCACGTGTTAATACAATCCGATTTCCATCAAATTTTTTTGTAATGTTTTGGTGCTCAGCAAAAACAAAAAATTTTTTTTCCATAAGGACCACCCTAGTACCTACTCATTCTAAATGACATTTCATAATATTATTCAATGTTCGTACGATCATTTTCAAAGTGATGGTATTAAGTTTTTTAGAACAAAGTACTTTTCAACTATAACTGTCATGTGCCTTCCTGGTGAGGGAATATACCCTAATCTGAGCAACGTAGTGGTGTAAAGGTGTCAACGTGGATAGAGATCTCTACCAAATTGTCAAAGTCAAAGTGACAGCTAACAATTCGGCACGTTTGACAGACGCTATTACCAAAAAAAACAAAATCCAAATAATTACACTCCACTTCAAATGAATAGGGACACACATTTTCAACATTTTCCTTAATGAATCATTTGATTATCCTTATTATTTGTTTATGATGTTGGGAAAAGAATACAGAAAGATTAATTCAAAAAGCACTGCTATTTTTCCTCCGGCTCTGTTCAAAGTCTTTCCATAAGGGAAAATGCAGTCTTTTTGTGTCAACTGAATAAGCTCAAATATTGAAACTGGTAACAAAAGTTAATGGATGGAAGTAAAACAATTTTTTTTGAAATAGTTTTTATGTTTATATTTATTCTCGGACAATGCACAATGTTTCAAAAAAAAATTGACAAACCAACTATGAAAATCCGTGTGCTCATTCTGTTGAATTGGAGTGTATTAGCCTCCGAAATAAAAAAGAAAATAGGTGCTACCTAAATGTCATTCGTGCCGAGGTCCTAAGTTTGACATCTAGAAATGAACATTGGTATTTCCTAAAAAGCCCTATCAATTTTTACTTCTTGCTCCGTTGAGCTTGCATTTATAATAGCGCCATAAATTTTTTTCCCCAGCTTTTTCAATGTTTTAAACTTAATTTGAGCACACAATTTCGAAGCTTTATTAGAGTTGAGATACTAAAAAAAATATTTAAAACTTACCTTTCCATAATGCTCAAAACTTATGAGATACATAAAAATTAAAAAACAAAACTTACTGTTTCGATAAAGGCTCGTACTTCGCATCTAAACGTTTCCATGAGTGAGCTGAGATCAAGTATGTCAGCATTGAAAAACAATCTAATAACAAATGAAGCCCCTTCTGGTGGAGCAATATTCAAAGTCTTGCCGAATATTTCTGTGTTGTGTTTAATTTCTTCGGTCACAGTTAGTGGCAAAAAACTTTTTACCTAAGATTATAACAAAAATTTTAAAATATTCCTTGAATATGCAATCTCAAGATAAATACATACTTGTATTGGAAAAATCTGAGCTATAAACTCAAGTACTTGAAGCACACCTTCACCTTGTATCTCGGAAACTTGTAGACCGAGATTTTGGAATTTGCATGCTTTTAATGGAGCAATTTTTTCACTTTTTTCAAGCAAGTTGTTCCGGTGTGCCAAGGACTGCCTTCGCTATTTAGAAAGGTTGTGCATTGATACAGCCAATTTTAGCAAGAAAGCCTGGGAACGGGTTGGGGTCGAAATTCTGGCTGGGTTAAAATTATTTTATCTAAATTCTGCTTTCAAAATTCAGCTTTTCAAAATTCTGTTTTCAAATTTCTGCTTTTCAAAATTTTGCTTTGCAAAATTCTGCTTTTCAAAATTCTGATTTTCAAAATTCTGTTTTACAAAATTCATTACATTTTCCAAACATTCTTTTTATTATTGGCAGAATGTTATAAGGCAATTTTCTCATCATAAAATAGGGAAAATTTCTTGTATTTGATTTAAAAACTTCTATTTTGTCTAAGACAATAATTGTAACGAGAAGCATAGTTAACAGTTCCACTTGCAAAAAAAACAAAGCTTTCTAAACAATTTTGCACCTATTCTCTGCATAATTTTGTATAATATTCTAGACGAAAAATATTTGCCTAAGCCTAAGCCATTGAGTCATTGCTGTGAGGTGAATATGTTTTTTTTTTTTTTTAGTGTAAACCAACCATACAAACAAAATTTATTATTCACCACACTATTTCTCGCACGCAAAACAATTGCCGGCCAATTGTTTTGTATAAAATTCCATGACAACAATGGTTTTATTTAGCATGAAACTGTAAGCCAACGACCATTATAGATTCGTGTTTCACCTCAATCAATTTGTAACAGGGGCGGATACATGGGGGGGCAATGAGTGCAATTGCCCACCCACCCCCTGGGCAAGATTCGTTCTTGCATAAATATGAATTTAATAAAATTTTATCGACAAAAGATTATTTCGTTACACCTTTATAATTTTTTTTCTTGGTAGCAAAGCGTTTCAGCAATGAGTAGTTGTGCGTTGGCCGATGGCTGACCAAGTTCAGTTAAGAAAAGTTCCACTATGCACAAATAGCCTTCAAATCGGCTGAGTTGAAAGCTTATAACTTCGGTTTAAGATGTCCGATCTTCAAAGTTAAGGTCTTTAATTAAAAGATAAATGTCCGGCTACATTACTGTATACGATTTTATGAGAAAAGTCAATTTATTTCATACTAAGATGCAGATTGAATCCCAAATCGATTTGATTTGCACTTTTCAAAATGTTGTGAATGAAAAATTTCACAATTTGACAAATAATGATTTTAAAAGTTATTGCTCCACCCCCAACCCTTTTTTATCAATGTTCTTCAATTTTCTTGCATTGCAAACGAATTTGAAGTTTAAGAACACGTTCTCCGGCTCCTCAATATTTTTGTTGCCAACTCGATGTTTGTACTGCAGAATTGCACCACACATGATGTTTTCAAACATGTGACTTTTGCAAACTGCATTATCGAACACAATGCTTATGCAGTAAAACTTGTATTTGCCATTTTGAACAGAAGACTTTTGCAGTTTGCGTTTGAGAACATTCCGCAAAATGTATTTTTGACGCTGATGACGTTCTCTAAAACGGCTTTTTACTGGCAAAGTTAAGTTAGGTTGTCCCAGCTAAAAACGAGGCAGGAAATTTCATTCGAACTCGAACGTCATGTGTCATATGAACATACCACTGTGCCATTATGTTTTCCGAGCATAATTGTGGAGCTACGCAGACCCAGAGGAAACTTTAAAACGCTGTAAAGATACCATGCTAAAGCTACAAACTGCAAAACTTCATTTCAGAAATTTGAAAGTACCCGCTGTTCGAGACATACTGTGGCAGTTATAAAAGACTTAATTGCTTTCTTCAAATTTCAAACTCATCAATTCACATTGCTTTGTGTGACCAGGCGTGTAGAGCGGTATAAAGTGTACAAACATTTTCTGTAGGGCTCATCTTTTGGAATCTCACGAAAATTGCCCCCCCCCCCCCCCCCCGGAAAGAAATCCGGGATCCGCGCCTAATTTGTAAACTAGAAATTTCACAGCTTTTGAACTTACAGTTTCCGTTTTTGAGAAAAAACAGAATTAGCAGAATTATATTGCTTAAAATTTAATAATACAGGGTTCTGAAAAAACAGAACTTTGAAAAGCAGAATTTCAAAAAATAGAACTGAAAAAAAGCAAAATTTTGAAAAATAGAATTTTCGTGCTGTTTTTTGCAGAATTTTGCAAAGCAGAATTTTGAAACCAGAAGTAAGGTTCTTAATCATTCATTATGGACGTGATGTACTGCTTCGATTCAGTCTGAAAATGGTATTCGTTTAATTAAATTATTAGACCGGGAAAAATAGCACAAATCGTATGGGGAACCTTGAACAAATTAATTCATGAAATGTTAAAATTGGAATCGACGCAGAATTGCAACCTATATAACATATCCAAAGTCCCCCAAAATCCCCGCATTGGCTTTTTGCGTACATGCATTTGAAGAAGTGCAGATGGGGAGAACTTGGAGGTCTATCAAAGTAAAATATTTGTTTTGGTACAACCTAGCCATACGAAACATGCTTTAAGGGTAGTTTTTAACGCTGAATCTAATGCAATCAAATTCAAATTGATACAACTACCCAAACAAAAGTTATAGTCCTTTTTATGTAATGATGACTTTTTTTCAGGTACAACAGGTAAAATATTACCGAAAACCCTTTGAAAATAAAGGTATGTTAATGAAACTTGGAATAAATGTTCCATTTGTCATACGAACTAAGAATCAAGATTATCTCAAAAAATATCCATGGTGAAAGGGTGTTTTTTTAAGGGGGATGGGCAAGCGTAGAATGTTTACCATAATACCCACGAAAAAACTCTTACACTCATGAAACTCGCCAAAAATATTGAATTTGTCATGGCAACCAAGAATCGATATAGTCCACATTAATATATTTGCTCTGGGGGTTTTTTATTTAAGAGGGGGAAAATCTGGGAAGAAGTTGAAAGATTTGAGCCAAAATTCCAATTTGGTGTAATTGAGGTATATACACAAAGTATGGTATATGATTTAAGGGTATTTTTTAACGCTAAATCTAATAAAAGCAAAACCAAAATGATACAAGCACCCTTAACAAAGTTGTGGTCCTTTTCAAGCAAAAATCAATTTTTGAAATCGTATTTTCCGTAGAACAGGTCAAAATGTAACCGCCACAAAAACACTATTAGACAAAAGATATTTGTATGGACTATTTGGATTCTTGGTTGCCATGACAAATTCGATATTTTTGGCGAGTTTCATGAGTGTAAGAGTTTTTTCGTGGGTGTTATGGTAAACATTCTACGCTTGCCCATCCCCCTTAAAAAAACACGCTTTCACCATGGATATTTTTTGGGACTGTCTTGATTCTTAGTTCGTATGACAAATGGAACATTCACTCCAAATTTCGTTAACATACCTTTATTTTCAAAGGGTTTCCGATAATATTTTACCTGTTGTACCTGAAAAAAAGTCATCATTACATAAAAAGGACTATAACTTTTGTTTGGGTAGTTGTATCATTTTGAATTTGGTTGCATTAGATTCAGCGTTAAAAACTACCCTTAAAGCATGTATCGTATAGTTAGGTTGTACTAAAATAAATATTTTACTTTGATAGACCTCCAAGTTCTCTCCATCTGCACTTCTTCAAATGCATCTACACAAAAAGCCAATGCGGGGATTTTCAGGGACTTTGGATATGTTATAGAGGTTGCAATTCTGCGTCGATTCCAATTTTAATATTTCATGAATTAATTTTTTCAACCTCGGAACCCATTTTTCCTGGCCTATATAGTGATAGTCAAAATTAAATATTTCCAACTTGTGAAAAGGGAGTATCTTATCATAAATAAAATCATTTTAATAATCAAATTCCTTTATTTACTTATGATTTTGACGAAAATTAAAAATAATACATATATGGAGTAGAGCTCACTTAATTCCTTTATTTACTTTAACTGGCCAGCTTTCAGTTCGGCGATAAGTTTTGACGATTCAAATAAAAATCTTATCGACTTTCAAGGATACAGAAACCCATTTTATCGAATTTTTTCAGGATTTCTATTATGATTTTTCCAGTCGAATAAATTAACGAGTTACAGAAACCCGATGATGCGATAAAATTAATTTCGTTCTAATTCTCAACGTTTTTTGATGAGTTTTATCGATTCGAAAGTTACAGAACATGGCTAGAAAAAAAGCTTAGAGGATAAAATTAATAACAACACATGACATTACGAGTTCTAGGGTTTTGTGGTGTTACAAAACCACAAAAACGTTTTTCTTATCATTCGATTATCTAAAGAATTAGGGCCAGTTCTTTTTTCGGTAACAAAAATTTTCTTGCACATTTTGTCCTAACTGCAATTATAAAATTATTGAAAAGATAACATGACGATTATCTTTTTTAGATTTAAGACTATTATCGTGGTTCTGAGACATTGTAAATAAAAGATGCTTTTCGGACTTACCACGATTGTTTTTATTTTTATTTTAATCAACCGATTAAAAGATAATTTCCCGACGTGCGCGAGTCAATTGAAATCAAAATTCACAAAAATTTCAATCGCGACCAAAGCTTTAATCTTTCCTCAGCATGGGATCCTCTTATAAACAAGTTAAAGCTTAACAAGAACAAAAATAAAAATCAAAACAATCTGCCAGCTGATGTGATAAGCTTTGCTTGCTCGGAAGCATACATTAACCTATTACAACAACAACAAGCACTGCAATCGCAACAAGTACCAGCTCAGTTACAAGCACAAACAACACATCAATATAATCTCCGCACACGAAAATAAAAAGAGAGACAAAACAACAACCACCCACAAGCCTTCAGTTACCCCGTGACCACGAGAGGTGCAACCCTATCGAAACGTCGGGAAATTATCTTTTAATCGGTTGATTAAAATAAAAATAAAAACAATCGTGGTAAGTCCGAAATGACGATTATAATTATTTCAAACCTCACAAAAAAGTATAATTTTCCGTCTTGTCGGTTAAATGAAAACATTAATAACTCCTCTAATATCATTATTAATAACCCCCATTAACTTTAGGATTCTAAAACTGTATATTAAAAAGAACCAAAAAGAATTCATTATCCTTATGCTCCTACATCCGGTTAAACTGTGTCGTTTCTATCCAGAGATCCCAGACCAACTTCTAGACCACATTTCACATTTTCACTTTTCGTCCAAACACGCAAAATAATAAAGCTATACACATAACAAAATGAAAACAAAAATACAGCTAAAAAAAAGTGAAAAAAAAAAATTGAGCTGTACCATCACGAGCAACGGAATAAGAAAGTTCGTCCTGCAAAATAACCACAAGGCTGGAGAAAATTTGTTCGTGCAACGAGAAAACTTTTCGCACCCAACTTTTTGGCCACCGTTTTAACGCTATATCGTGTCTGAAACCAAAGTAACCACAAAACGTCATATGGAAAAAATTACTCCCTTAAATTATTATGTTTGATGATCTATGTGTAGTGAACAATATAAAGTACCTACTCTTGGTCCTTGTTCATGGTCGTCCTCATTCTTTTCGTCATCATCATCATCATCAATTTAGGTGGATTATATAGGTATGCGTAGTGTAGGTCAGTTTATGAATTTAATGAGTCAACCAGAGAATTTATACTATTTTACTTGGACAAACTTATGCCATAGTTACAGCATGTTGCCTTAAAGATCAACGAATATTTTGTTGTAAAAATCTATTTATTTTGTCTTAATAAATAGAACATGTTGCCATGGCATTTATTAGTTATAGACGGTTTTCAGTAAGTTGATGAGTTACAGGATAATAGTTTTGTTCAAACACTTTCCTAAAGTGACAAAAAATCATTGCTAAGCTACATTTAATCCTTCGTTTTCAAGTCAACCTAAACCGCGAAATCTATTTCGGTTACCTGTGTCTTGCTTTAAAATAAAAAAAATAAACCACATTGAATTTTAAACTAGCAACTTTCGCTGTTTGAATCAGGGCAGGACTTACAAGTTGACCGCTCCAGCCAATTTGAAATTATTGAAATAAATCATTTTAAACGGCAGCGACTTGAATTTGTTTATTTTTTTACGGAAGTAAACTCAGTTATTTTTATTAATTCAGATTCTCTTTCCTTGGCGGAAGTAGACTCCATTTTCTTAACATTCTTATATTGCAAGACGCCATCTGTTGTCTTCGGACAGGAAGGAAACAAACGAGAACGAAGCGAAAAGAACATTTTACCCCTGTTCCTTGGTTAGTCCCAAACAGTTTCAGACCGCCAGATTTAGTGCGGACCAGTACAATTTTTCAAGTATGGAACGGGTTCGCACTAAATCTGGCGGTTTCAAACCGTTTGAAACTCGTCAAGGAACACAGCTTTTGTTTAAGGTGCAAACGCACTTGAAGAATATTTAATATCATTTTCGATTGGGTTTTGGAATTGTTCCATTCCTATCGAATATGGAATACTTTCTACTCCAAATTTTCCATATTCCATAGGAATGGAACATTTCCAAAAGCCAATCGAAAACGACATAAGAAACTGCAGCTGCAGGTTGGAGATTATTAGAATTTCAGCTCCAAATCAAAACTACCTACATATGTATGTGTAAATCTGACCTTGGTGCTCACTGTCAATTTGTTTTGTAAATACTCTCACCTTTTTTGTTACGTTTTCTTAGACAGCTGACTCCCTAGACAGCATCTATATACATAGCTCTTAAGAGTTTGAAATATGCTTTATTTTATTAAATTAATTAATTTCAGTTTTGTAAAAGCTTAAACAACCGATTCCACTCCTTAATTTATACAACTTAAAGATAACAGCTACAAAAGTGTATTAATAACTTTTTGAAGTTAGATGGCTACGTTAAGTTAGAAAAAGTTTATAAATACGACTGTCTTTGGTCTAATAAATTGCCGCCCTAGACCCAGTTTACAATTTGTTTTGTTTATAAATAAATCCGCAGTTGGTTTCAAGCTTCCAAGTGTGTAATGCCCACGCAAATGTGGAACAAAAAAAAAACATCCACACGTCGAATATAGTGTAATAGTTGAAAACGGCTTTGAAGAGGACTATTATTAGGTTTGTTTCCGTTTTGCCTGCATCGCCATTAACTCACCAACCAACGATCTACGGTTCGTTCGCCTGGTGGACATCAGAGTGTTGCACGGAAAACCATTTAAACTTCGGCCATCCGGTCAGCGGAAGAGGATGAAAGTGAAGTTTTGTCTGAGCATTTGCCGCAACATGTGCTTCATCCGGTAGAAAGCCGGCCGCCGACACTTTCTACATTTTTTTTTGTTGCTTAAAAACAGGTTGGTAGGTATTATGTATACTATTCTATGCATAGTCATTCACAGTATAGAGAAACAGTTTGCCGTTATCTCTCTTCTGTTAGGTATTTTGAGTAACTTTTTTTTTTTCGTTCTCTATTTTACATTTTGAAACTTTTTCGCTGATAGCGCAGAAACGAACGCTAACTTACAAAAAATGGTGCAACAAGAGGAAGAATGTGATTGAATTTCTGATTGTGGTTTGAGCGGTGAACATGGTGTAAAGAGTTGGTCATGTGTTTTCATCGATTCGAATGTTCTTCATAGAGGGAAAGCGAATATTTTAGTAATGGACTGTGTGTGTATTGTGTATGAAATGAATGTTAGACCAGTTGATTTTTACACTTAATAAAATATGAACATCAAATTGACTTGTCTTAAATTAATTAAGTGAAAGTCAAAAAGAGTTGCAACTTTAATTTGAAAATCAAGCAGACTGTTATAGGACATAATGTTTTAATGTGAGAAAAAACGACAAGGCTTGTAATTGGGAACTGAGGGAAATAAGATACCTACAGTTGTGAACACGAAAATAGCAGTGGGTTAAAATAAATGAAAAAATTATGTATTTTTAACCGTTCTTGTGAAATACTGGGATTAAAGTTCAGTGTTGGGGAGACGTCGCACATATTAGCAGGATCAAATACCATCATTAAAAGCAACCTTTGACTCATCTGCCCATAAAATATTACGCTCACAGGAAATCCAACATAGTTTCTTGCAAACTGCATCCGTTTTTGTCTATGCGTTATGGTGAGAGGTGGCTTATTCTTCGGCGTCATTGCTCCTAAATTTGCCTCTAGGAGTCTTCTTCTCTAGTTCATATCACTCAAAGACAGATTGAGCTCTCAACGAATCTCAATTGTCGATTTTTGTGGATTCACTTTAGACAATCGCACGATCCTCCTTCCGCCATTGAGTGTTATTTTTCTGTTTCCATCTCTTCTTTCTGGATTTTGTGCATATTTTAAAGAAATTGAGATCATTTAAGCCAAGCAACAACAAATGTTGTGCATTTCCTGGTATGACTTGCCTTCTCTGAGCTGCAACAGAAATCATTTGCACTGCTCATCAGTGTAGTGTTTAATACGGCCCTCTTTTGCAAAAAAAAATAAATATTAAAAATGCGTGTTTATGTTCATATTTCTTTAAAAATATTTCTCCTACTACAACTCAGTTGCTTTCGGTTTATAGCACTTCAAAAAAGTATAAAAAATTGAATATTTACAAAATACTGCTATCACTTCAAAAACGATCCCTACCGTTATTCTGAACGCACGGAAAACATTTAAAGCTATCTCTTTCTAAATAATGCTTATGATTTAAATGCATTCTTTTTTAATTTGAAAGTCTAGAACCAAAAATTGGAAGCCTTCAACAATGTCTGTGAAACCACTGCTATTTTCATGTTCACAGCTGTACATACCTACTCTTTTAGTGGTCTATATTTCCAGGAAAGTATTTCTGTATGTACTCAAGAGTGTTCCGGAGTTAAATGGTGATTTCATAAAAATGATTGTGGAGCATGTAGTTGACCGATCAAAACGATTAATATGTCTTTGGATTGAATAACTAGTTTTCTAGGACATCATTTGAAAAAAATTAATTTGTGCTCTATTATTTCATAAAAGACTTTAAGAAAACGAGGATATGGCAAAAATGGCTATTTTGCGAAAATTTTTATTTTTATTTTGATTTTCTTCTTGATGGCTCTACCGATTTCAATCGAAATCTTGCGATTTGTTTTTACAATTTAAAGAAAGAGTTTCATGCTTCGTTACATTGCGTTATGGTGAGAGGTGGCTTATTCTTCGGCGTCATTGCTCCTAAATTTGCCTCTAGGAGTCTTCTTCTCTAGTTCATATCACTCAAAGACAGATTGAGCTCTCAACGAATCTCAATTGTCGATTTTTGTGGATTCACTTTAGACAATCGCACGATCCTCCTTCCGCCATTGAGTGTTATTTTTCTGTTTCCATCTCTTCTTTCTGGATTTTGTGCATATTTTAAAGAAATTGAGATCATTTAAGCCAAGCAACAACAAATGTTGTGCATTTCCTGGTATGACTTGCCTTCTCTGAGCTGCAACAGAAATCATTTGCACTGCTCATCAGTGTAGTGTTTAATACGGCCCACTTTTGCAAAAAAAAAATAAATATTAAAAATGCGTGTTTATGTTCATATTTCTTTAAAAATATTTCTCCTACTACAACTCAGTTGCTTTCGGTTTATAGCACTTCAAAAAAGTATAAAAAATTGAATATTTACAAAATACTGCTATCACTTCAAAAACGATCCCTACCGTTATTCTGAACGCACGGAAAACATTTAAAGCTATCTCTTTCTAAATAATGCTTATGATTTAAATGCATTCTTTTTTAATTTGAAAGTCTAGAACCAAAAATTGGAAGCCTTCAACAATGTCTGTGAAACCACTGCTATTTTCATGTTCACAGCTGTACATACCTACTCTTTTAGTGGTCTATATTTCCAGGAAAGTATTTCTGTATGTACTCAAGAGTGTTCCGGAGTTAAATGGTGATTTCATAAAAATGATTGTGGAGCATGTAGTTGACCGATCAAAACGATTAATATGTCTTTGGATTGAATAACTAGTTTTCTAGGACATCGTTTGAAAAAAATTAATTTGTGCTCTATTATTTCATAAAAGACTTTAAGAAAACGAGGATATGGCAAAAATGGCTATTTTGCGAAAATTTTTATTTTTATTTTGATTTTCTTCTTGATGGCTCTACCGATTTCAATCGAAATCTTGCGATTTGTTTTTACAATTTAAAGAAAGAGTTTCATGCTTCGTTACATTTTTCTTTAATTACTTAAATATTCTTAAAAGATCTTGGTACCTTATAAAAAAAATATTATAATTTGCTGACTTCATTTGACATGTACGAGTATAAGGATCAAACGCAGTATGGTTGATCAACCATTTTTTAGTACCAACTTTAAAAACTTTAGATTCGTCTGGCAAGCTATTTTTGTCCACCATACTCGTATGGCATTTTTAGACTCGTCAAGCACTTTTTCCCGTCAAACCCATATGGTGTAATATTGTTCCATGTATTTGTGTGTATAAACCAAAATAAAGATAAACCTTTCGACTGTGGCAACCCTGCCAGACCATGGTTTTCCTACTTAGCCATTCGCAAATCAAGCATACAAAATGGTTGTCAGCTATTCTGTTACTCGCTGATGGTTTTCAATACGATCTTTATATTTAAAAATCACGCGATTTTTTTCTAGCTATTCTGTTACTTACTGATGCTTTTCAATATAAGGATCATGTTGAAAATCATCAACGAGTAACAGAATAGCTGACAAAAATCGCGCAAGTTTTTTCAGCTATTCTGTTTATTGCGTCGAGATGCTTCCAGAAGAAGATATTTTTAGCGTTGATGAATCCTATGAGGAGGACATTTACAAAGAAGATGAAAGCCCTGTTGTTCTTAGCGCGTCCATTAACGAACATATTTGTTGTTGTTTACTATTAAAACTGGCACTATCGGCTATGAGCCTTCCTTTCTCATTATTTATTTCAGCAAAGATCGGCACCTTAGCCATTATATTCTTAGGCTTAGGGAAGCCAATATAATATCCCTCATAGATTTATAGGCGAGGTAGGGTGCACACTACAAAAGTCTTTCGGTAAATCTTCTGTTTCTTTATAAATTTTGACTTGCATTGGTATGCAGAATTTTAAAGCATCAATATTCCTGTAAACTTTTAAACCTCCTCTAGGTCACTTTTAAATTAGCAGTTACAACATGATGCTATCTTCGTTCCAGTGAACGGCCGAAATTAACTCAATTAAATTAAGGAAAAAACAAACATTTTAAATATTCGAATCGGCATCCATTATAAAAAGTAAGTATACGCCACAGAGTACACAGCTCTAAGGTAATATATTGCGCAGGTTGTCATTTAATGTTTAAATATGAAATGAATGAAAATTTTGTTCTTAAATTTTGAGGCATTTAGAAGGCAAAATTATTTATTAAAATATTTTTTATAGTCAAGTAAATCTATGATTTGACCGGAAACAAATTGTAACAAAAGAACATTTTTTGCGAACAGACTCAAAACAGTGGTACCTAAGACATATCCAAAATTAGCCCAAAGTAGCCTATGGTATTTAGCCAATTTTAATATGACCACCTATCGCAGATAACAATATGTATTGCGCATTTTAAAGCAAACTTGTGATACATCTTCCTATAATGATTTTTCACGCTGATATGAACTTTGATATCAGTTTTTACCAAAATGAATCTTCAAGCGACCGCCATTTTTATTAGCGATATATATGTAGGTACTATATGGCAAGTTATGCATTCGTAAGAAAAATCTAACTTGAGATATTAACCATACTAGTCATTACGATGATAGGGAAGACCAGAAAAGTGGGTCTCACAATTCTGTCGGTTTGTCTGTCGGTTGAGCTACATCCTCAACGGTTGAATCAATTTTCTTCAAACTTAGTACAACTATGTACAACTCTCAACCAATCCTGTGTGCGTGTTGTTGGCAGGAATGGAGGGGGACCTAGAATTTTTTGCCGAGTTCGAACGGCTACATGAGAAGCACATATGACTAATTTACTCTTGGAGGATTTGTCAGTCCCTCGCAACAGGCAATACCCCTGGAAAAACATATCTGTTTTTGGGAGGCAGCGGCTGGGAATCCAGCCCAGAACTTCGGCATGACAGTCCAACATCACATTAACCATTACGCCACGAGGTACTAAAACTTGATATCGAATACAAAATTCTGGCAGAATTTTTTTTGATGCCCGTGATTGGGAAGAGTAGTTGAAAATACCGGTTTTCCAATTTTTGTGGAAGTGGTAGGTACAACCTCTTAGATTTATACGTCTGTGAAGTTAGCAGGGCAACTTTCACCCACGCAAATGGGACCTTGACAGGAATTTGCAGTTTTTTTTGCATTTCAATTCCCGATTTTGCAGTTCGCCAAATAAGGGTGTAATTTAGTGACCTGCGTAGTTCACACTGAAGTTAGCAGTTCACATATGGTATATCTCAGGAACCAAGCGTGCTAGGAACTTGTAGTAAGGCTCCAAATTTGCAGTTGTTTTGCATTTCAATGATAGGTTAGGTTCAAAATTTGAAGTCCTGAACTTGCAAGAAAGTTTCATACTGACCTGCTAACTTCACAGTGAAGTAACCCAGGTCACATGGTATACCTCAGGAGCCAAGCATGCAAGGAACTTGTAATAAGGCTCCAAATTTGCAGTTTTTTTTGCATTTCAACGATAGGCTATGTTCAAAATTTGAAGTCTTCAATTTAAACATTTCCCAAGTTTGACTTCAATATGAAGTAAGTAGGTCACATCATGTATCTCACGAACCAAGCATGCTAGGAACTTGCAATAAGGCTCCAAATTTGCAGTTTTTTTGCATTTCAACGATAGGATATGTTCAAAATTTTAAGTCCTCAATAAAAATTTTTCCCAAATTTGACTTCAATATGAAGTAGGTATGTAGTTCACATGGTGTATCTCAGAAACCAAGCATGCTAGGAACTTGCAGTTAGGCTCCAAATTTGCAGTTTTTTTGCATTTTAACGATAGGTTGGGTCAAAATTTTGAAGTCCTTTTTTGGAAAAAAAAATTCATACTGGTCTGCTTACTTCACAGTGAAGTTTGCAGGTCCCATCGTGTATCTCAGGAACCAAGCATGCTAGGAACATGCAGTAATGCTCCAAATTTGCAGTTTTTTTGCATTTCAAGAATGGGCTAGGTCAAAATTTTGAACTTCACTGTGAAGTTAGCAGGTCACTAAATTACACCCTTATTTGGCGAACTGCAAAATCGGGAATAGAAATGCAAAAAAAGGTCAAGGTCCCATTTGCGTGGGTGAAAGTTGCCCTGCTTACCTACTTCACAGACGTTAAATTTATTTTGGTAACCTTAGTTTACGGCATGCAAAATAAAGAAATAACCAAACATGAGGTTCACGCAAACCCCACAATTTGAATGTATTATCTATTGTATTAAGTCAGTCTCTTGTTAACCCTCACAGCAGTTCTTTCATTTGGCAACATATAAATTATTTGGCGACGAGGACAAACAAAAAAAAGTAAAAAAAAAAAAAAAAAATATGTCAACCGACTCGGAAAGCAGTAATTCGGTGATATCAGTTAAAGTAAAAATCGAAAATCACATGAGTCAAAACGTGGTCAATTTTATCGGAGCGATTGAATTTTTCAATCCATCCGAGGATGAGTTTGATATGTTTCTCGAGCGCTTTGAAAATTTAATGGCCTTAAATAAAATCTCCGATGATGTGAACAACAAATCGTAGCTTTTGAATCTTGGAGGAGAGGATTTGTGCAAAGTCATAAGAAATGTGTCCAGGCCAGACACTATTGAGAACGTTGAATATGTGGAATTAAAAGTAAAGCTAAGGGGTCATTTTAATCCGCAAAGAAACATCACTGCAGAACGCTTCAAATTTGGAAGTCGAAATCAGCACCAAGGTGAAACAATCAGTGACTACATCATTATCCTAAGAGAACTAGCTGACACGTGCGATTTTGCCGCTTTCTTGGACGATGCTCTTCGAGATCGATTCGTGCTTGGGATCAAAGATAACCGTGTGAGAGAAAAATTGCTTGAAAAATCCACATTCAAATTTCAAGATGCGGTAGATCTGGCGAAGGGTGACGCAATGGCAAAAAATCAAATGAAGGTAGTGCAACCAGGGACACTGGCGTCTGGAGAGATTAACGCTATTCATCGCTCCACGAGGCAAAGTAAATCGATAATGAAAGGAAAAGCAGATTTGAACAACGAGGAAGGTGAAAATCAAGGGCGTATGGAAGGGGGCAGGGGGGACAGTTGCCCCCCCCCTGACAAAACAAAATATCTTTCGGATATTTTTTGCTGATGAATAACAAACCCTTAACAATAGAAAAGAATTCGAGGTGTTGAACTTTTATTTTATCGGTGTCTTTTTCTCAACAAAATATCTACCTATACAAATTAAAAACTGAATTCCTAGCAATTTTTTTTTTAAAGAAAGTAAAATGCTTAATTTGGCACCTTAAAACCGGATTTCTGTTCTACTACCGCAGTGCTTAGAAGAAAAAATGTATCTACATTTTTGGCTGCATTGAGTAAGGCCAGTTTTGACAAATTTTTTACCTATTATTTTATTGATACAAAATAATAAGTTAAAAATGCTTGAGAAAAATGTCGTTTGTAAAAAGAACCTTGTTTTCTTTAAGAAAAATGCACGTATCTGCTTTTTTAAGAAAAAAAGGTGTTACCACCATACTAGCACTTGAAGATCTGGCAAATTACCTTAGAAAGTAAATTATTTGCTTACATACATATAGGTCTCCAAATGCCAGAAATGTATGTAGATTAGGGTAGTCGTTAAAAAAAGTTATCTCAGATGGACTTAAATTGGCTCTATATGAAGAAAAAAATCCCTAATTTTTTCAAATTTTATATCCCTTATAGTCGCTGTAGGGGTAAATTAAATAGCATACTAGGAAGTTCGCGTAAAATCTGCCAAAAATTCAGAGCATGTAGGTGGGGCAATTTAATAAAATGCAGTAGACGCTCGATATAGTGAAGTAATAAAAACCAGGCCTGTTTACTGTTTCGAGATTGTTCACTTTTTCTAAGGCTTTATAAAGGTAAAGTTGATCCAAAATGAACATTTCGTTCAATGTGAATGTTTTTAATTTTAACTAAGCATTAAACAAAGCTTTCTCTCAGGATTAAACAAAAAACAGAAACAATCCCTCTGAGCTCTCAAACTATGTAAAATGCTTGCGAAAATGTTTTATACAAATACGTTTTTTTATATAATAGATAGTTTACTATTTCGAGATCCACTAAATCGAGGGTCTACTGTAATTGCATAAAATAGAAACAAATTACTTACTTAAATTAATAAAACCAACGGCAACACTTACAGTAATGTTTTGTAGCATTTTGGAAAGCCGATTTAGGTCCATTCAAATATAAAAACTAAAAAAAAACTCATATAACGACCATCCTCATGTAGATAGGTTTTCTTCTTAGCACGGCAATATCAGAATAGAAATTTAGGTTTTTTATATTTTGAATGAGTCTGCCCCCCCTGATGGAAATCCTGCGTACGCCCTTGGTCAAAATCACGACAATTCAGAACCAAAGAAGTACAGTGCCATTACTGTTAAAAGTATGGGCACATCAAGAAGAATTGTTATAAATTAAAAAATCGATCTGGACAGCGAAGATTACATTTTGTGGATGGTGCAGAAGCAGAAGGAGCGGAGGATGATCAAAGCTCTAATGATGAGGCTTGGCTGGGTATGCTGAATTATGTAATGAGTTTGTTTCAGGAACATTTAAGGTTAAGCTATTGGTTGATGAAAAGTATGTTAAGTATGAACTAGATACAGGTGCATGTGCTACTGTTATTTCTGAAAATGATTACTTATTTTTATTTAAACATATTGAACTTAAAGAAGTTTTTAAATCAACATATAAATTAGTATGCACATTTGTTTATTATTTACTAAGTGATGCATTGTTTTTCATCAAGTTGACAGTTGCAGTGTTTGATAACAAGAATCCGTAATATGTTTTATTTATAAATTTAAAAAGAATTGTTGAGATTGGTGAAAACCTAAAGGTGCCTCATTTGTTCAAGAGCAGAGGACAGGGAAAGCATCAAGATCACATTTGTGAAAAAACTGTTGTTTTTTTCTGCGTCAACTGCCTCCCGGAGTTATCACATTTAGCTATTTAAGCCACAATTCAAGATTATATTTAGAGATACTTCAACTAGGTGTTAGAAAAAAAAAAAATGTAAGGTTGTTATCAATTTTTAGCAAAAACGAATTCCCAAAGTTGCACATAAATAAATAAAATGAAAGTGTTTACACCGGGTGCTTCTTTTCAAATGTGTGTATTAAACTCTGTTAGATAAAAAAAAAAGTTTAAATACATTTTAATGGATAACTACGGTAAGGCACCGCATATACCTACAAAGGTAGGTACATGTTTTAACGATTAAAAATTCATTTGAAAGTTCATACGTTGCACTTCAAATTCTATTCAAACATACATTCATAGATGTATGACAACTATCAGACTGTCAGAACACTTTCAAGGACTTTGGCACGTACTGATAGCGTGTGCTAGCTGCATCCTACCTCATTCGTTGGTTATTTCCTTAATCGTTTTTTTTTTTAAGTTTTTTTTTTTCATTTGTGCAAATGTTTACCATGTGACACGTTGGAATTTTGGAATATTTTTGTCACGAATTCAATAAAATATTTGTTTTCTTCTTTTTTTTTTAAAAGCACCCAGATTATATATTGGTTTTTCCCTACAAGTTGTAGAAATGGTTTATATGAGTTGTGATTTTTTCTTTTTAAGCATTTTTTCATCAATATTTATCTAAGGGATTACATACAGTAAAAGGGTACACCTTCAGCTTCAGTTGATGTTAATGACAATGCAATAGTAGGAGAGCTTGGAAGGTAGGGTTTGGTTGGCATTATATTGTGATGATTGTTTGCTTAAAGCTTGATACCTTGTAATATGAAAAAATCAATCGACATTATGTCTTCCCTGGTTATTACTTATTAGCCACCCAAAAGGTATTGCTTGACATTTATATTGCGTTATTACTTTTGCCCATAACACATAGAAATGGTAAAAGGATATTGCGATATTGCGACTTATTTCTATTGATGTAGCAGATGACAATATGTTTACTCATTCTTCGACTATCAGATAAGTATTTAGATTCAAAATTGCCCACAAAAACACTTCTTAAATATGAGAAATTGCTTCTTAGTTCAAGAGTTTGACTGCTTTTAAAAAAATAGTTAAATCTCCGTGGTGTAAAAGTTCCATTCAATTACTGCCTTTTTATTTAAGAAAAAAAAATCACTTACCCAATTTAAATTCTACACCGCACATACTTCCCTAGACGCAGCAACTAATAAATTCCCATGACACAAGGGGGTACATTCGAATTATAAACAAGTCCAATAATTGGCGGTTCATTTTTTTATTCCTATACAAACGAACCACCCTAGAAAACTACTATATCTATAAATACTACCAACTTCTCCCTGGATGTAGAGTAAGAAATTCACAAACATGTTCAGCCCGCACTTCAACCCGCAATCCAACCAGATAAGTTATCCCACGTACAGCTGTGTTTGTTATCCCCTCGCGGTCTTTTATTTAACTTCCAAGTGGCGTCACTGTGACAAATGAAAATATTTTTATTGCAGTGATAATGGTTCGTCCCAATGCGTAGTTGACTCCTCGAGAGTTGTACATTCCTGTCGCAAGTTCCAACACCCCCGCATTTGCTGTCGTCACCATTGCCATCGTCGTCGTTGTCAATTTTGTCGAGGGAACAAGTTAAAAGAAAAATAGTTATAAAACGCTTGATGAATAACAATGTCCTCTATACGAAAATCCCAAAATGACCCACAAACGACATATTCAGAAAATCCAGAATCCAGGATGAAATGCAAAAAAAAAAACCAGAGACGAACTGGATTTGACAACACAAAATGAAGTAAAAGAAAGAAAACCATCTCTGAATATACAAAAAGGATTTCGCGAAACTTGTAATCAGTTAATTTTATCAGGCGCAGAATGTTCCAAATTGAATGGAAGTGATTTTGTGGCACATCCTGATGTCCTTGGTCTGAGAAGGAGAAGAGAAAAAAACATAGTTAAATCAGTGTCCTTTACTCAAAAAAAAAAATATATTTGAGTGAAGTTTTGCAATTTTCATAAAAAATAATTTTTTATTGATTAAAAGTTTGGCTTAACGACGACAGTCGTGGTAGCGCCCAGCCGCTGGCAGCATATGTAGTTAATGATTTCTGGTTATCCTTTGGAGGATATTTCGACATTAATTTTTTTTTTGTTTTTTTGAAAAATTGTGAAAATTAATTCAAAATCCGAGTAGTAGTAATAGGTGCAACAGCTGTGTCCTGTTTGAGTAGACGGAAATTTTGATAGAATAATAACTCCAGAGGATTTAAAATAAAAGATGAGATAGAATCAAAAAATGCTCATTACGTTCGCATGTTAGTTTTCAAACTTTTTCGCTTTCTTGGCGATATTTTTAGTTTTTAGTTAATATTTCTTAATAATTTATACTAGATTCAGGCTTCGATTGTTGGGGCAGCAATCAAACGAGAGAGAGGAGTGAGGAGGAGTATACTATAAACTTATTGTATACTACTCCGGTCGGTGGTTTTGGTTTGGGTGGCAGTTTGCGATCCTTCCGGTCGGTGGTTTCTGTTTGGGTGGCAGTTGCGATCCTTCAGGGAGATTGCTGATAACCCTGGGCCAGTTTGATGCTGACCGTGTACTTCGATGTCAACCGGATCTTCTGAAGCAAGCCAACTTGGATTTGGCTGAGTACGTTTTGACGACCTTACTTTCGGGGCTGAACAAGAATGTTATCTTTTATGAATTCAATTCAAAGATTATGCATTCATTGACTTCATTTTGAGACTTTGACTTCAAATTCTGCAATGACCATTCATTTGGCATTGAAATGATTAGGTACCTATAATAATTTTGTCCCCCATTCATTTTAAAGCAATCAATTGAATGTAATCTTTTTGGAATACCTACAATGCATTCCTTTTGCATTCCTTGCATTATTTTATAAAAAAATGTAAAGAATGTTAATGAATGCAAGGATTGCAAAAAAATAATTCTCAAAAAGATTGCATTAATGGTGATTGCAGAATTTGAAGTCGAAGCTTCAAAAAGAAATCAATGAATGCAATATTTTAATTGAATTTAATAAATTATTTTTAATGATTGCACTTGCAAGAGATTGCATTCTTTTACAACCTTTTACCTTTTGTATGGAATTCTCACAGCCGTAGCCGTCTCACGTATAAGTTTACACTTTGGGCTACCTACAACAATTACTGGTGACATATGTAGATTTGACGTATGACAGTCCTCCAAAGAGCTGAATTCATAGCATGTCCGACGTGAAGATGACTAGCTATGGATGTTTTCAGTCTTAAAAAGGATCATGGAAAATTAAAAATGGTAGGCATGTAAATAAACCTCTGTTTTTAAGTTCTGTCAAATATTTCTCTTCATCCCAGGAACCATCCACCAGCAAAATGAAAGCTAATGAGGGTGCAAAAAACGTAGTTCTGGAACATCCAGAGCGGATGTATGTAAAGTGGAATGTTTCTCCCTAAATCTTAACTGCATTTGTATTGTACCTGAACGGAACGGAATGATGTTGTTCGTGACGATGAACGCCTACACGAAAATTAAGTCTTTCTAGGATTTTGCTGGTGTGGCAATGGAGAGATATGGGACGTTATCCAGAAACGGTATTTCTATCGAACCTCTGCGGTATCAGTACTTTTTTCCAAGTCTTCCATATCATTGGGAAATAGCAAATAGGTATTATTAATAAAATGGGGATTGTTCGTAAATGGAAATCCGCATAAATGCAGTATATGCTGCGAAGAAAGGACTAGAGTTGGGATCATATTATAAAACGGCAAACACGGATCTTGTGGTACAATTTACGCAGTCTACAAAAGCCAAATGCATATAAATTATATATCAATTGAAAGGTTTTTTTGCACAGAAGTGCAGAATAAAAAATTAATTAATTAATTGCACCACAAAAACTAAAAACAATAAAAAAAAATTGCATAGTAAGTGCGAGAGAGAGCCAGAGCAAAACCGAGTATTTGTTCACAACACTTAATTTTTTGATATCTTGACATTTTTACTTTAAAATTCACGACACTATTGTTTTCTTTATACAAGATTCGTCTTTGCCGTTTTCTTATATGATGATATCATCATCGTGTCCTGTAACCCCGGCTGGGGCATAGGGCGTCAACAAAACGTCTCCATCCTTCACGGTCTGCTGCAAGGTACTTTAGCTGTGGCCACGTCTTTCTCTGGGATTCTGCTTCCGCTAAGACAGTTGATTTCCATGTTGTTCTTGGTCTTCCAACCCGCCGTGCACCCTGAGGATTCCATTCAAAGGACTGCTTTGCAATTTCATCGTTTCCTCAGTGTGTGACCAATCCAACGCCATTGACTCTTTCTTATATCGACGTCCAGCCGCTCTTGACTTGTCCTGCGCCACAATTCCTCATTTGATATTATTTGTGGCCAACGAATCTTTAGGATGTGGCAAAGACAGCGATTCACAAAAGCCTGCAATTTTTTCGAAATGATAGACGTGACTTTCCAGGTTTCACAAGCATATAACAGTACGGATTTCACATTGGATTCGAAGAATCTCAACTTAGTGCGTAAGGAGATTTGACTTGATTTCCAGATTGGGGACAGAGTACCGAAGGCAGCACGAGCTTTATTTATTGTACTTTTAACGTCCAGATCCGTACCACCGTTTGCAGAGACAATACTGCCAAGGTAGTTGAACTGTTCTACTACTTCAACTGGCGTCTCCTGTAGAATAATACGCTGCTGTGTGGAGCGGCCTGTGAGCATTATTTTTGTCTTTTTGCTGTTTATTCTTAGACCACTCAACTCTCCCTTCACTTGCAGTGTTTGGCACATCCCGTTCAGCCCACTGATGTTATTTGCCAGTTGTAGACATATGTCATCGGCGTAGTCTAAATGACTGAGCCTTTCGAACGGTCTCCATTGAATGCCCTGTCGCTCAGCTGTACCAACACTGGCCGTCAATACGTCGTCCATCGCCAGCAGAAAGAGAATTGGCGATAGAACATCCCCTTGTCTCACACCCTGTTGAACTACGAAGGAGTCGGATAGCTGCCCATTGTGCAAAACAAAACACCTTGCGTTGTTGTATGACTCTTTTATAATGGCAACTATTTTTGGTGGAATTCCTGTACCAAGCAACGATCTCCATATACATTCTCGGTTAACTCGATCAAAGGCCTTCTCAAAATCCACGAACATGAGGTAAAGCGGTGATTGAAATTCCATCGACTGCTCGAGGACGATACGCAGGGTGTTGATATGGTCGACACACGATCGACCACTGCGGAAGCCAGCTTGATGCCTCTTGAGTGTAGACTCGATTCTATCCTTTATTCGCTCGAGAATGATGGTTGCCATTAGTTTTGGGAAAACGGACGGTGATACCACGCCAATTGTTGCAATTCCTTAAGTCACCTTTCTTTGGCAACTTAACAATCACACCATCCTTCCAATCCCTGGGATAGTTTTCGTTTTCCCAAATGCTTTGTATCAACGGATGTAAAATACTAGCCGCTGTTACGGGATCGGCTTTCAGGAATTCAGCTGGTATTCCGTCCAGTCCAGCTGCCTTGTTATTTTTGAGGAGATTTATTGATGTAAGGATTTCCGATTCTGACGGGGGTTCGATGTCAATACCCCTATAGGACCTGCGCATCTCGTTTAGTTGGGGCACTTCAGCACTCTGCTCAACTGAATCCTCATTTAGCAGGGCACAAAAATGGTCCTTCCATCTACGAAGCTGATCCTCAATTGATACCAAAATTGTGCCATCCACATCCATTACAGGATGATTGGTGTTGCTTTTTTTCCCGATCACATCTTTAGCTATTTGGTATACAATTCCAGGATATCTCCTCTTCTGGCAGCGATTTCCGCATTATCTGCGAGTCCATCTACCTTCACCTTCTTGTCACGTCTCACACAACGATAGACCATCTTATGTGCAATGCGGTATTCTCCTCGCAAGTCAGCCTTTCGTTGAATGTCTGCTTCGGCATTTATTTGAATTTTCAACGATTTGCGAAGTTCGATCTTATCCCAGGTGTCTTGGGATATCCAAGAGTCTCTACGTCTCGTTCGCTTGGGTACAGTTTCGGATCCAGCCTCCATAAAAACACTTTTAATTTCACCCCACATCTCATCAATTGTTGAATGTTGGATTTCATTTAATGACGAGGCTCTGTCGTTAAGGGTGGTGACATAGTTTCGACATATGTTGGGGTCATTCAAAGCATTAGTAATGAATTTTGAGCTCCTTGCTGCATCCTGCGCTGGTTTTTGTACGGCAGCGGTTCGTAATTTGAGACTCATCAGAACCAAATGTTGGTCGCTTCCCACATCAGCATTTCTTATACTCCGGACATCACACATAGACTTCCTCTATCGCTGCTGAATCATGATATGATCAATTTGGTTTTCGGTTTGACTATCCGGATGCACCCAGGTAATTTTGTTGCACGTCTTATGCTTAAATACAGTCCCACCTATAACAAGACGATTCGCGTTACAAAAATCGACAAGCAAGTCACCATTTTCATTCCGTGACCCCAAGCCATTTCTTCCCATCACGCGATCCAGTCCGTAATTGTCTGAACCGACTTGGGCATTAAGATCTCCCATAACGACTACTTTACTACTGTAAACCGAGTTAAGATGAGTGTAGAACGCGGTTTTGTCTTCCTCTGTCGCTTCATTTGTGGGGGCGTAGCACTGAATTATTGTGACGTTACGAATTTTTGAACGAAACCTTGCTGTCATTAATCTCGCAGAAATGGGCGCCCAGGAGATCAAACTACGCCTCGCTTCTTCGTTCAACATAATTCCGACACCATGCAGTCCTTGGCCACCCTCTCTTTCATCTTCCCCGGAATACAGCATTCTCGTCTGTCCAGTGTCTGATCTGTATTCAGCTCTTCCTCTCCACTTAGTTTCGCTTATGCCCAGGATACTGATCCTTTTTTTAGTATAGAATAGAATCTTTATTGTAGCTGAATTTGTATAATTTTTTCTTAAAAACTAGATTGCACAATTTACAGAGATATGGCTATTGACTACCTTACTACTGAAAAAACTTATAACATTTTTATTTAAATTAATATCACAGATTTAAAACGATTTTGTTGAAGGAAAAGCTACTACAAAAAACCTTCATTTAATTAAGAAAACAATTTTTCCATTAGGAGAGAGAAGTGGGGCCGAGATTTTACAAGTAAAGATGTTGTTTACATTTTTATTTAAATAAAACAATAACAAATAAATAGGTACATATATGTACATATAATTTTTATATCACAGAAGTAAATTAATAAATAAATAATAAAATAGATGAATAAATAAATATATAAATAAATAAATAAATAAATAAATAAATAAATAAATAAATAGATAAATGAATAAATAAATAAATAAATAAATAAATAAATAAATAAATAAATAAATAAATAAATAAATAAATAAATAAATAAATAAAGAAATAAATAAATAGATGAATAAATAAATTTATAAATAAATAAATAAATTAGTAAATGAATAAATAAGTAACAACAAAAACAAATAAATAAATAAATAAATAAATAAATAAATGAAAAGATAAATAAATGAACAAACACAAATAAATAAAACATTTTTTCAATTTTATCACAGTACCTATGCATAGAATAAATAAATTTATAAATAATTAAATGATTAAATAAATAAATAAACAGATAAAGTATATTGAAAAATTAACAAACATATATGGAATCGAAAATAAATAAATTAGTAAATAAGAAAATAAAATTTACAACACCTTAATTTGCTAGGTTTGAAATGAGATTATTGTCAGAAGAAACGCATGAAAGGTTGTAACGTTCATATAATTTAGATATTCGCATTTTAACATATTCGATGTTTGCTTCTTCGTGAAGGTATTCCGTAGAATAATGCCAAGGGAGATTTAGCATCATTTTTAATATTTTATTCTGCATTATTTGCAATCTACGAATATGACTTTGAGCGCATGTTCCCCATACTGGAGAGCCATATAGCATTATGCTTTGGAATATTACTTTAAATATAAGCAATTTGTTGTCTACACTCATTTTTGACTTGCGATTTATAAAAGGATACAGAGTTTTTATAGCAATATTCATTTTATTTAGGGTTTCCTGAATATGCAAATTAAAAGTCAGAGTTTTATCTAGGTGTACCCCAAGATACTTAGCACGCGATTTCCATTCCGTCGGAACCCCATTCAACTGAAGCCTGTTGCCTGGCAAGTTGCAGGGTTTTCTTTTCCTTGTAAAAAAGAGAGCCTGTGTCTTGGAAGCGTTTAATTTTATTTTCCAATCCTCGCAGTACGATTGAACTAAATTCAGTGCAGATTGCAGATTGGTTTCAATCAAGGAACCAACTGAACCTGATGAGTAAATGCACGTATCGTCCGCAAAGATTGCCGTCTTACAGTTTTGGGGTATAGGAAAATCATGTGTGTATATAATATATAAAAATGGTCCAAGGACGGAGCCTTGGGGTACACCTGCAACAATTTCAATGACATCGGAATACCAATTATTTACGGAAACTTTGAAAGTACGCTTTGTAAGAAAAGATGATATTATTTTTACTATGAAAAGTGGAAAGTTCAAGGTAAACAGTTTATGAATAAGCCCTTCGTGCCAAACCGAATCAAAAGCTTTTTCAACGTCAAGGAAGACCATTCCCGTACTCCTTCCTAAAATAAGACTACTTTTAATGTCTTTAGTTATCCTATCAACTTGGTGCACAGTACTATGGTGTCTTCTAAAACCGAATTGTTCTTGTGGCAATATATTAAACTGTTCAACGTGTGAAACTAATTTATTTTTTATTATTTTTTCTAAGCATTTGCTTAAGGAACTTAACAAACTTATTGGCCTGTAACTGGATGGTAGGCAAGCATTTTTGCCTGGCTTTGGTATTGGGATAATTTTTGCCATTTTCCACGCATTTGGAAAATATCCAAGTTTGAAACATCCATTAAATAGGGTTTTTAGGTACCTAACGCCTATTTTAGGTAGGTTTTTTAAAAATAAATTTTTGATCCCATCAAATCCAGGAGATTTTGTATTTCTAAGGGCTCCTAAAATAATATTTATGTCGTAAGTGGAAACTATATCATCCGTTAATTCAATGGTACTTGTGTTTAGCGCTTCAATAGATTGAGAAACATTCCTTTCAATACATCTGTTTCTATTTACGTTACTTGCAACTAAGTGGTTTGTGCAAAACTCACGAGCTAAGGCACTTGCTTTTTCCTCGTTGGTAAGCAACACTGTACTTCCTAGCTTAAAAGCCGGAATATGAACCTTTTTCTTTTTTATAACTTTCATTATGTTCCAAAAGGGCTTACTTCTTTTGTCTAAACCTTGAAGTTTATGGTTCCATGTTTTGTTTCTAAAATCAGAAATCGATGATTTTATAATTTCGTTCAAAATTTTCATTTCAGAGTAGTAGAATTGATTTCTTGTCCTAATCCATAGATTTCTATATTTATTTCTAACTTTTATTGTTTCCACTATTTGCGCTGGAAGGATGTTACCATTACTTCGGCGTTCTATTATTTTTGGGACAGATTGATCGATGCTTTCTAGTACAGTTTCTGTGAAAGTTGTCACAGATTCATCGATTTGAGTGGTATTTAAATCATTTAAACTAACAACAGGTCTTTCTCTTAATTTTTGTCGTACTTTACTGTTGAATCTCTTCCAGTTTGTGTTTTTAAAGTCGTAAACAATATTGCATGATTCTATAGGGGTAGAGCTGATATCTATTACAACGGGTAGGTGATTTGAACTAAGATCATTTATTACGTTAGGTTGGGTAAAAAGTTCAGGATGGTTAGTAAGGAATATGTCCAGTGTGGAAGGATACTGATCCTTAGGCGAAGCATTTCACGCTCAACCTGCTCGTATCTACCATCGCTGTACATGTACAAGGATCGAACGTTCCATGCTCCGATTTTCGTACGTATGCGGTAACCAAAAGTAACATTTGCGCTTCTTGAAAGATTTCTTCTTTTTGTCAACGATTCATTTATTATTATGGCGTCTTGATTGACGCTCGTACATGAAAGATGCCGCACCCCCAAATCCGATGTGCGGTTTACTGCAACCGAAGCTGCAGAAGGATTTTCCATAAAAAGATTACCTCTTGGGGACTCATTTCCATTTGTTGTCATAGTTCATGTATTTGCATATATCCTTCCACCATGGTGTTTTCCGAGATATGATTAATAACATACATAAGCTCAGATTTGACAGGCACACCCGCCTTTTGTATGGTCAAACACATAATTGCTCGAGGCCGCCCACTATGGGAAAACAGACGCCTTTTGTAGCCGCCCAATATGGGTTACAGACGCTACCTGCTGCTGCCGTTGGCCTTTTACCAAAAAAGCTCCTCCGCCACCAGACTATCATGCCGTTTACCGCTACCTGCAGTTCATCCGTCTTAAGGGGGCTTTTAACCATCCCAAGGACAAGTTTGTGCCCTGACCAGCAAAGCTGGGTTGTCTGCTTATCCCGGCATCCATTCGGTCCCCCTGCACGTTAGCGTTACCCACCCTCTACCACGCGGAGGTGTGCATAGGGATTTTCCTATCATTGAGCCTAGGGCCATATGGCGTCCTAGCACTCTCAAGTACTTTTAGAGGGCAAATATGATGATATATTTCCTAACAATTTTCTTTTGTTTGATTTTGTCGCCAACCAACTTACCAATTTTTCAGCACTGACTGGAAAGATTATGGGAATGTCCGATGGCAGCGTTCAGTGCTGCAGAAAATATTGATATGTAGCTCAGTTCTTCTACACGATCAAGACAGACTTTTACACCATGGAATTAGTCTTGAGATTTTTATTTAATGTTGGAGTACATCCAAACATCGTATGCAAATACCCTGGCTCATTTTGCTATAGCAAAATTTAATGCAAATGTCAATTTTTGTTATAAGCAGACTGTCATACGTGATCGATGGATGGTTGGTTTTTTGCATGCCCGAAGGGAATTGGATGAAAGAAAAGATGTCGGTGCTCATCAGCCTAAGTGTTCCTGAGTGCTTAGTTAAGAACGGAGAATTTCTTATTCAAGCAAACCAGCGCAGTTTATACCAGCTTCACGTGAGGCGACTCATTTTGACGCCTCTCTTTTTTATCTCATTCCTATTCATTGGAAAGAAAGAGATGGCGAACTGAGGCGGAAATTTTCAAATAATCTTAAAACTTCTGCCTCACTTGGCCATCTCTTTTCTTTCCAAGAGATGAGAGTGATATTAAAATAAGAGACTTCAAAATGAGTCACTTCACGTAAAGCTTATATGAACACCGTCATTGACATTGTAGCCATCCGTCAATGGAATTTGATAGTTGATGGCTTGAAAGAGTGGATGAACTGTATCTTGATTGACAGAAAAGGTGTATTTCGATCCAAATATCATCCAATTGCCTTAAAATTACCATCTTCCGGAACAGTAAATAGGTATTCATCAAAAATTTGAGATTTTTTAGTAGATTTTTAATCCATCGACATCGTAGCCATCCGTCAATGGAATTTGACAGTTGATGGTTTGAAAGATAGTGGATGAACTATACTTTGGCTGTAAATGTGTATTTTTATCCAAATACCACCCAATTGCCCTTAAATCACCTTTTTCCGGAGCAGTAAAAATTATTCAAAAATTTCATATATTTTAGTGGGTACTTAATCCATCGGCATTGTAGCCATCCGCCAATGGAATTTGACAGTTGATGGCTTGAAATATAGGGAGTAAACTATATTTCAACAAAAAAGTATATTTTGATACGTGTCACCAACTGCCTTAAAATCATATTTTTTGGAGCAGTAAAAATTCATCAAAAATTTGTAATTTCTTAGAGGTTTCTTAAGCCCGTGACATCGTAGCCATCCGTCAATGGAATTTGACAATTAATGTCTTGGTGTATAAGGGCCGAACTATATTCTCACATAAAAAGTGTATTATGATCCAAATGTCAACCAATTGAAATAAAATCACCTTTTCCAGAGCAGTAAAAAACTGAAAATGTAATTTTCTTAGGCTTTTTGAATCAATCCAAATTGTATTGTTTTTAAATTTGGATCAAATTGGATTTCGTACTGTATTGAATTGAATTCGTTAAAATCGGAGAGATTTAATTCCAGCGAAATACAAATGAATAAAATTGAATCGACTGATTGAAATGATTGAATCATTATGGTGATTGACTTTTGAATGATTTTCTAGAAGGCCAACTAGACAAAAGTGTTATTAGCACACAAGTTTCGGGGGCTGGACGTACTAATTATGTGACATTGGTGGTGTTGTATGTAGTGCATCGGCTTCTGAATCGCTTGGTTGAAGGTGTGCTCAGAGATGACGGCAATGAGCTTTTCAATTAACATTACCAAAACCGGGATAAGCACTACCAAAAGGAGCCAGAAGATCAATCTGGCACCAAGCATTCGTGAAGTTGCTATAGTTCCAGTCTATATGAACTTGGTGGTAGCACACACAAGTTGTTTTTGTTGTTCCTTCAATAATCGTACAACCGGATCATGAGAAGCAGCCCGTTAACCCAGAGAAACTTCCTTTTATGTTGAACTGGAAATCTTATCTGGTCCAGACAATTACTTTTCTTAGGATCAACGACTAAAGATTAGATCAACCACTTCTTTGGAGTTGGCGAAGGTTCCCGTAAGCTCAGGATCACATGCAAGACTACTTTTGTTAAAAATGATAATTTCAGTGCCCATCTCCGTCTGCCACAGCTTCTCAAATCTGCACCCGACTATATAAATCATCACAATTCATATTTCGAACTTTATGGGACTTTTCACTTAAATTAATTTGCCAAGGTGTATCAACAAATGTGAATAATTCAAATAAACTCAGATGCTAAACTGATAGCTTTCCACCAACAGGAAAATTCCCGCCAATTAGTTGATCTTTTATTTGAAATTTAAGATTAAATAAATTCAATTTGCCTTTTACCGATTACAGAATTTTGCTGTCACTTGCCAAAACCCAAATAGATGCACTCAAAAAAATTCTGTAGTCATATTGACAATTTTTGTTGTCAATATGAACGCAGAAGTCAACCAACAACTTTAATTGTCAATGTGACAACGTCTGAAGTAGCGATTGTAATTTCATGAAAATCAGCTTTTACTATTGTCAATATGACAATTTCCAAAAACCAGTATTTTCATTTTAAGAGAGATTGTGATTTTCATATTGACAACAAATGAATATACTGGGTTGTATTTTGTAAGCATCTATGGTTGTCGTATTAATGACCGCTGGTATTCAATATGACAACAACGGAAGAGTGGTTGTTATATTGAAAACTGCGGTTGTCATATTGAAAATCGTAGTTTTTCAATATGAATACCACAACAAACTAAATTGTTATATTGAATACTTCGATTGTCATATTGAATACCACTCACTCTGAGGTTGTCATATTGAGAATTGAAATTGTCAATATGATCACCGCAAAAACTGCAATTGTTATATTGAATATTGTGGTTGTCATATTGAATACCGCTTACTCTGAGGTTGTCATATTGAGAATTGAAATTGTCAATATGATAACCGCAAAAACTGCTATTGTTATATTGAATATTGCGGTTGTCATATTGAATACTGCTTACTCTGAGCTTGTCATATTGAGAATTAAAATTGTCAATATGATAACCGCAAAAACTGCTATTGTTATATTGAATATTGCGGTTGTCATATTGAATACTGCTTACTCTGAGCTTGTCATATTGAGAATTAAAATTGTCAATATGATAACCGCAAAAACTGCAAATGTTATATTGAATATTGCGGTTGTCATATTGAATACCACTAAGTCGGAGGTTGTCATATTGAGAATTGAAATTGTCAATATGATAACCGCAAGAACTGCTATTGTTGTATTGAATATTGCGGTTGTCATATTGAATACTGCTTACTCTGAGCTTGTCATATTGAGAATTAAAATTGTCAATATGATAACCGCAAAAACTGCAAATGTTATATTGAATATTGCGGTTGTCATATTGAATACCACTAAGTCGGAGGTTGTCATATTGAGAATTGAAATTGTCAATATGATAACCGCAAAAACTGCAATTGTTATATTGAATATTGCGGTTGTCATATTGAATACCGCTTACTCTGAGGTTGTCATATTGAGAATTGAAACTGTCAATATGATCACCGCAAAAACTGCAATTGTTGTATTGAATATTGCAGTTGTCATATTGAACATCGCAGTTGTCATAGTAATTACTACAAAAATGGGGTTGTAATATTGATAACTACGATTTTCATATTGAAAACCATGGTTGTCATATTGAAAACTATGGTATTCAATATAACAACCATGGTTTTCAATATGACAACCATAGTATTCAATATGACAACCATGGTATTCCATATGGCAACCATGGTATTCAATATGACAACCATGGTTTTCAATATGAAAACCATGGTATTCAATATAACAACCATGGTTTTCAATATGACAACCATAGTTTTCAAATTGAAATCCACGGTTGTCATATTGACAATGACTGTTGTCATATTGACGGCCTTGGTTATCATTGTGACAACCGGGGTTATCAAAATGAAACCCAGGTTTTCGTAACAAAACCAGCAATTGGCAAATTGAAAATTGATGATAGAAGATGCAAACTAAAATTGAAACCTTCAATTTGATGACTGTGGATTTATATGGGTTTCTAATGAAAAAGAAGATTTTATATTTATTAGCAGTAGCTTAAATGGTATACTTACTGTTCACTTCAAAGTTATACCGATTTTCCATTCTGAAAGATTAAAATCCTTAAAATGAATAATTTAAAGAAAAACACTGGATTTTCAATTTAATTTATAATATTTATTATTAAATATTCATTAAGAGCTTAACACACAAATACAATGTAATATTAAGTTAAAATAAAATAATTTCTTGTTAAATATTGAATTTAAAAAAAATAATTATTATAGAAAGCCAAATGGATACAGACTGTTAGATTTTTAAGATGTAAAATTTATGTTAATTTTTGTCTCTGTGCTTTTTATGACATTTAATTAAAAAAGAATTTAAATAATTTTTAGTTATTATAAACAGAAATAAGATTTTTATAAATTCACATATTGTAAGTATTTATGCTTATGTATTATATTCAATAATTTATTAAACGCGTACGAAATCTAGCAATTGTAATAATTTACATTTAAGAATAAACAAATAAATAAATAAGTATTCTCGAAAACGTTAACAAATAAAAAATATATTTGTACGAGGATAAGAAGTATTTTCATTACAATTACCAATAAACAAAGGAATTAAAATTTTAATTTTATGAAAAAAGGGAAATTCATTTTTGAGATTATTATTTAAATATCTACTCAATTATTGAAAATTTCCTAGGAGACATATGATTTTTAGAAACTTCCGATTTTAAAAAGAGAATATTTTATTTTAAGATAAAAGGCCACAAAGGAATTAAAATTTTAATTTTAAGAAAAAGAGAAATTAATTATTAAGTTATTTTTTTTAAATTATCAGTGATTGAAAAGAGCCACCTATGTTTTGTATTCAAAAATGTAAAAAGGATTTTTTAAATCTTCTCCTGGGGGTCAATTCTCGATCTGTGAAACTGTGAAATGAAAACAAAGTTATCATTTCAGTTTTCACACAGTTTTACCATTTTATCATTTCACAAACACGCGCAATGCGATTCCCGAACTAGTTATGAAAAACAGCTGTCAAAGTGAATACTAAAAAGTACTAACATGACAAATGCTACCAATTGCTCATAGAAAAAGATGATTGTGACGTGATAGAAAGACCAAGATGGCGACTTAGGTGTATCCAATGAGCACAATTTGTTTCTGTTTATCATTTTTCTTTTCACAGGTTTTCACAGAATGAAATGATTGTGATAAACGAATAATCATATGAAAAGATTTTGGCATTTGTTTTCATTTTTTCACACTTTGAGAATCGCATTTGGTGTGAAGGTGTTATCATATTTATCACTTCACAGTTTCACAGATCGAGAATTGAACCCCTGGACTAACATAGCGCGTATGAAATGTTGCAATTATAGTAAAGACCAAAGTAAAGGAATTAAAATTATAATTTTATGAAAAAAGGAAAATAATTTTTAAGATTATTATTTAAATACTCAATTATTGAAAATTGCCTAGGAGACATTTGATTTTTGAAACTTCCGTTTTTAAAGAGAGAATATTTTATTTTAAGATAAAAGGCCACAAAGGAATTAAAATTTCAATTTTAAGAAAAAAGGTAGGTAAATTAGTTTTTAAGATTATTATTTAAATACACAATTATTGAAAATTGCATAGGAGACATTTGATTTATGAAACAATTCAATAAAGCGCCAAAAATTTTCGCATGCTGGCGGATATTTTATGTTAAATACAAAAAAAGATTTAAAACATACTACATATCTACCGCTCGCAGCAAGGAATTTGTTTTAAGTTTGAAGTTGTCCAATATTATAAAGCTTTCCTGAGTTTCTTTTTGGGTGCAGATAAATGGTTGAATTGTTTCAAAACGAAATTGGAGGAATTCTAGATGTTCTTCGATGTGCTGGGTGGACTCTCCCTCAAAAATGAATGCCATCTGTGAGTCCTTAATGGTATATTTTGAACAGCATTTTTCAACGGTGTTTGTTTTTCTTGGGTGTGTTTTCGTAGGAATCAGATAGTAATGTAGGCTATTGAGGACGCAAGAAACCGCTTTTTCTGAAATTATAGAAAGAAATGAAGAATATAATTTAAAAAAATTCGACTATATGGAGAAAAAAAATACTTTTTATATAAATTTAATAATACAATAAACAATAGATTTATAATGAAATTACCATTGTTAAAATCCTTGTCGTCGATGTTCTTGAGCTTATCCATGGTCTTCCTATCCTTTAAATTGCTGATAAGGAAGTCTTTCAAGGGCTTGAAGGCGCTTTGCCATAATGAAATTAGGTTGGAACTCTCTGGGTACATAGTAAAAAAGTCTTTGTCAATCTAAAAAAAAATTTAAAAGAAAGAAAACAGAGAAAAGTAAAAAAACAATATTTTAGTTCCAAAATAGTGGAAAAAGATTTAAGTAACAAAATTTTGAAAATTTAGCTTTCAAAATTTTACATATAAAATAGCTTACCAGTCTGTATCCATTTGGCTTTTTATAATAAGGCCATTTTTCAAATATGGCTTTTTGATCAGTGGAGTTCGAAATATCTTACAGTCGATATTGGCTGCATGACTGCCACATACAGTCGAAATCTTCTGCCGACAAATTGTCGAACTTCAAACTATTAACGCAAGTTTCCGCGTCTGGCTCTGGATCTGTAAAAAAGGTGACATTTTAATAAAATAATATAAGTATGTTTCAATTTGAGAAAACATACTGAATCTATGTTCTTCATTTAATTCTTCCGGTATGAGTTTCCTCTTCATAGGTGTCAAAGTCTTAACAGCTCTTCTTTTATTAAAGAACTTGGTATAAATTTTACCTCTTTTTCCAGATGTTCTGTAATATTCTATTTTTTCATTGGGAAAAATCTGAACTATTACGTCTTCAAGTCTTTGGCTAGTACCCAATGACAGTGGGATGTTTTCTTCTTCGAAATATTGGGCAATGAGTTCTACTAATAAGTTTCGTTGATGACTTTGAAAGGCATTGTTGTTCTGCTGGTAAAATTGTATCGGTTGTTTCCCTCGAACCTTTTTCTCAAGAATCGTGGCCAAGCTGATATAAACGTGGTCAGATGGTTCTGGTGAGAGAGACATGCTGCTACGAATAGAGGAACTTGGAGAAGAAAGATATGCTCCTGATGCAGTCAAATCATTGAATGATAATGCTGATGGAATTGCACCAGATGGTGGTGTCACGTCAATATCACACCTCCATCTTTCGACATTACGCTCAAAAACAATAAGTTCTCCGATTGGAAAATTTTTAAGAACGTCTCGTATATGATACCATTTTATTATTTTTAAAATTTCGATATCAATTCTTCCTTCTGTTGGGATGGGATAGGAAAATTGTATATTAGTTTGAGAAGTTGTAATCTAAGATCCTGCCATAGAATGACCTATCCTCTTCAGGGTACAAGATAAAAAGTATACAGTCTTATGGGTAGTGTCTATGTTACCGTTAATGTCGGAAATCCGTTAATGCTGACATTAACTAGTTAATATCACCATAAACTGGTCAGATCAGTTAATGTTAAATATAATAAAGACAAGAAGCCACAAAGGAAATCACAATTAAATTTTGCGAAAAAATAGAAATTAACTTTTAAGATACTTTTTAAACGACAAAATTTCGATCCGAAATGTTCGATCAGAGACAATGTTTCCTTGTAATGTTTACTTTTTTCAAAATATTTTTTTCTTATATGAAGAATTAACGCTTACCAGCACATGATGTAGATATTATAACAAATGAAGTTGACTTATTAGACATATCTTGAGTTTTATTAATCAGATAATTAAAAAAAAAGTTTGTGGACAAAGGAAAAATGACCGAGCATCATTCCTCATTTTTTATAAATGAATTGAATTGGTCTTACTCATGACACAACAAATGGGAAAACCGCTATTTTCAATATCTCGTCCCCACTATGGGCGCCAAAAAAATCATGCCAGACTTTTATATTCAATATCAAGATGCATGCACCTATAAACCCTCATACTCAGATTTTGGTTATGTGTTCACCCACAAAATTTGCTACCGGCTCTTAGACTATAAGTTTGTTTATAGTATTTTTTTATTTATATTCGAATAAAAAAACTTTTGAACGACCTTTTAAAGATATTCAAACAAAAGATAAAAAACGCAAACAAACAAAGATAGATTACATTAATATTATTTAAAAACAGCTGTCTGAAGAAGGGTTTAAATAAATAAATAAATAAAAATACTTAAAACAAACTTAAGCTAAGTACAGACGATTTCCAGATCTAACAATATTGTCAGATCTGTCAGTAGAAAAATTGTCACATATATTTTACAACCGTCCGAACATACGAAAACGAAATTGTACCTAAATTTTTGTTTTTTGTGTTTTATGTTGATGAAAAATAAAATGAAAATACAGTAGACGCTCGATATAGTGAAACTCGTTATAGTGAACTATACAATATAGTGAACACACAAAATTTTGTACAGAGTATTCTAAATAGTGAATATTTATATCTCAATATAGTGAAAGTAAGTTTTTACTCAGTTTTAAACGCGAAAATTTCAGCTGCAGTACTTCTACTGCATGTTGGCTGACTTCTAAGGCATTTTACCTTTACTTTTGTGATGCAATGTTGATTTGAAGTTTCTTTGTATTACTTTTATCCAAATTTCAAGACGAAAAGCCCTTGAAACTTCTCTCTCGAAATAGTGAATATTGTCGAAATAGTGAACATGCTTGGTTTTTTATTACTTCACTATATCGAGCGTCTACTGTAAATCGGAAAATTTTGTCGTTGAAGTGCATTAAAAACAACTATACAAATCAAAGCAAATATTTTCTCCGATCGAATGTTTCGGATACCTCGATAGGGCTGATTATCTATAATTGAAAAGAGCTATGTTTTGTATTGTTTTTTTTTTTTTTTTTTTTTCAAACCCCTATTTTTAACATTTTCGTTTTCAAAAGCTCATATGTATCTCAAGTTGTTGATTTTTATGGACCTATAATTTCTTAGTTTCTAGACTTTTATATTGTATTTTTTTATGTCTTAAGACATAACATCTGAGCTATGTCAAATAATTGTTGAAATCCGAAAAAAATAACCTTTAAGGACTTGCAAACCTATGCCTTTACTTATGCAGACCTTACGCAAAATGTTTGTATAAAACTCAATACTTCATATCTGGTACAATGGGATGGGTCGTACTATGGCGAAACCTTCTTCTTATATAGCATCAAAGTAATAACTAAACAAAAAATTTCTATTATGAGCAGTACCTATAAAAAGTTTAAACAAAAAGAGAATTATGTGATTACCTTTTAAACTTGGAAAGAAGTGTTCCTGATTCCAACTTTTCAAGAGTTCCATCAAATCATTATCCGATTTATCCTCTAATTGTGATTGGGTAGGAATAGATAGTAGGTCCTGAACTTGAAGGCATTGACCATGACCACTAGTCAAAGTAATGACTTGCAGGTTTTCGCTTGTATATGGATTGTTTATTACAGTGCCAAGTTCTTGATTTTGATGTTCTTCTGTGATGATTTGTTCTCCTTATGACGAGATTCACACTATTGGTGGTTATGTTGTTCAACAATAATTGCTTGAGCAAGTAAGACTGCGATATGTTCAATTTTCGCATACAAAATGAATAAGCTGTTTCATCACTTTCTTAGGTTGATTGCATTTAATTAAAGGATTTAAAAAACATGATAAGTATGATGACACGAACAAAAATACAGAAAAATTAGTTTGGCAATATTAAAAATAAAATGAAGGATACAAATAGCTATGTATGTTGTAATTGCAATGTCTAGAAAAGCTAAGATAAAGAAATGATACTGATATCTAATTAAAAATTTTAAGTGGATTTATCAAGCAAGAAACGTTGGTAGTTTCTTTTAGCGAGGTGGTACTGTATTTCAACGAAATGTAATTTATAAGCTGACGAATCAATATTTACCATTATTTACCATTTATGTCTGAAATGGTGTGATAAGTATTCCTATACATTACAGTGAAACCTCTATAAAAGCAACTGAATCCTTGGCAAATACATTATGTGTAAATCGATTTAGACAACAGAGTCAAAATATTGAATTTTGAAAAACGGCACAGGCATAAAACACTTTGGAATATAAAAGAAAAAGAAGTTGCAATGTTCAGAAAACCTAAAATAGAAAAGATGCAGGTAACTATCGAATAAAGAACGTAAAAATGGCTCTAAAAATGCTTTATCAATGAAAAAACGCTTAAACTGATAGTTAAATTGAAAACCTTCATTGTTTATATATGACTGCAAAGCAGCGATCATCATATTTACAACAGTAATTGTCAATATGATGACTGTAAAGTTTCGATATTCATATTTACAATCATAATGGTCAATGTGATGACAGCAAAAATGCGATCATCATATTGACAACCATTATTGTCAATATGATGACTGTAAAGTTGCCATACTCATATTGACAGCCACAATTGTCAATGTGAAGACTGCAAAGCAGCGAGCATCATATTGACAACCATAATTATCAATATGATGGCTGTAAGGGTCCGATAATCATATTGACAGCCATAGTTTTCAATGTGATGACTGAAAAGTTGCGATCGTCATATTGATTATCCTGATAGTCAATATAAACATTTTAAAGGCTTGGGTTTGGAATTTACCGTTTGTTTGGAAATTTATACCTCTTCTTTTTAATTGATATCATAGAATTTTTGAACGATTTTATTTTCCTTACTAATGCTTTTGAAGATCAAGAAACAATAATGATAGTCTATCAAATATAAGGAATTTACGACAAGAATATGAACTTTTAATTGAAAGACTCCCATAAAATATACCAAAATATATTATGTATATTCATATATACATATACATATATAAAAAACATTACTACATATATAATATCTATTAGAAACAACCGATTTTAATTACCATACTGACTGTTATTATCTCCATTAATGTTTTCCTTTGGGCCCCTTTGCCACTATTTTGTGTTTATTTAATATTTTTTCGTCTCTTATAAAATTTAATTTAAATTGAACTCTTGATCAACGCACTTCCGACTACTTTCACTTCCAAAAACTGACTGAGCTTCACATCAAATATTCTAAAATGTCTGAAGATATTATAATGTTAATTTTGTAATATTGACAACCGCGGTGTTCAATATGATAATTTTAAATAAATGATAATCATATTGACAACTAAGATTGTCAATGCGACAACTACAAAGTTGCGATCATTTTATTGACAACCATTATTTTCAATGTAACGACTGTAAAATTGCAATCATCATATTGAATATTCTGGTTGTCAATATGAACATTTTAATAGCGTTTGAAGACTATAAACATGCGACCATCTATAATTTTCAATGTGATAACTGAAAAACTGTGATCATCATATTGACTATCCTGGTTGTCAATATGAAAATTTTTAGGGCTTGGGTCTAGAATTTACCGTTCGTTTATTGTCAGGAAACTTCAATTTGTCTTACACTGAAAGAAATCGATTTGAAAAAAAAATAATTGTTTCTATTCAAAGTTACTATGTAGGTACCTGCTTTATTTTTACTTAAAATATGTGCACTAGAAGAAAAAAACTATACATAGAAAAAATCAAAGTCGAAATAACAATTAATAATGACATTACGTTGACAGGAAAGGAAAAAATATATATTTTTTATTGAAGATTGTTTGAAGATTTACTTAAGGAAATTTTACATTATCATTATAAATATGGCTAGTTTGTCAAATAAATATGGCTCAAAAATTTTATATACATAAATGTAATAGTCAAATTTAATGATCAATATGTACATATATAATATATAACACCATATGTATGAACATACATAGGTATGATTTAATGACACAGTACAAAATGAAATGAAGTTTCAAAATTTACAAAAACAAACTATGTAGGTATGTACATGTTTATTAATGTCAGATTATACAAAATGAAGTTTTATCAATTTACAATAAAAACCTAGAATTTTATTTTTGTTGATTTTTAAATTTAGGTTCTGACACATGGCTTTGAAAAATTTGGAAGATATTACCTTTAATATATTGTGTAGTGTTATTTAAAGAAACATTATCGTCAAATACATACATATGTACATTATGTACCTATGTATGTACATCACATTTTTTAAATATTTATTTTTTCGTAGCTATAATGTCATATTGTGAACAAAAATTTACAGACAAAGCTAAGTTGATCATAGTTATATGGAATAGTCTAATACTTGTTGTCATACATACATGTATTATACAAATATTGTGTAATATTTCATAAGACTAGCTTTGGTCACATATGGTGTTTTTAGTTTTTCATGTCGAGCATGCTCTCAAAATTATCGGAACTGAACGTGTTCTGCTCTCAATGCTCTGTTTTTTTTTTGGAAGCTTCTTAACTTCGTCTGCTCTATCATTTTATACTGAGCTCATATAGTGCGATCTAAATGAGCTCTGTCTGAATATGCTTTCAACGAAACAAGAAACACAAATTTGAACTCAGAATGTATGAGTTTAAAAAAAAATAAGATTTTTTGTTTGACAGTTCATGTCCTGCTCTGAACAAAAAAATTAAAAAAACCCATATGACGGTGTTCATATTTGACTGCCTCCTCCGACTTTTTTGGACTTTTCAATATTTACCTCTCGTTTTGACTAAAAAGTGGGAGCGAGATATGACTAGGCACTGAAACATCGAAAAAAGTCGGAGGAAGCAGTCCAATGTAGATACCGTCTATGACACTGTCTATGTTTACTGGGTGCCGTGAAATAATGCCGAGCGAAATAAGCCCGAATTCCAAAATTCGGCTTTATTTGATTTCGCTTTGGTTAAGTGAAATAACCCCGAATTCTAACGTTCGGCCTTATTTCGCTTTGACAAAGTGAAATAAAGCCGAATGCTAACTGAGAAATAAAGCCGAACATAACCAATTCAAAATGCGGCCTTATTTCACTTTTGCAAGTGAACAAATATTGTAGATAACTTTTTTTTTCCTTTTTAAAAATTTTAAAAAGAAGTAACTTAAACTTTGCGGTTTAAGTTTTTTAATTTCACGCGAAATTTAAGTTACTTCTTCTTAAAACTTAAAAAACAAAAACCGCAAAGTTTAAGTTAGGTACTTCTTTTTAAAATTTTTAAAAAGGAAACAAGGTTTAAAAAAAAGTTATCTACAATATTTGTTTAAATGTTATCAAGTAGACTAGCTTAAACTTCTTTTATACCTAGTTTCCTTTTTAAACATTTTAAAAAGAAGTTAATTAAATTAACTTCTTTTTAAAATTCTTAAAAACTAAACTACTTTCTTAAAATAATCACAAAAATGTCTATGTTTGGTGACAAATTGTGTTTCCTTTTTATGTTATGAAGTAGTTATCTAAATTTTGATCAAAATTTAAGTGTAAGTTGAAAGACAATGAAATAATAAATCTTAAAGTTAGCTTTAAAAATTATATTCATACGAACTATCAAACTGAACAAAATTTAGTTATTTTTCTTTAATTTATCATGTAAAGTAAATAATTACCTTACAATAAAAGGTGCAATAAACGAAATATGTATTTAATTTTGAAAAAATTCCGTGTCAAATAAATATAATTTTGTTTAAGAATTATATTTATTTGACTCGGATTTTTTTTCAAAAACACACAAAACATTTGTTTGTAAGTAATATTAACATAATAAATTGATATAATGGTGTGACAGCTTTAAGAGACTCACACCCCTAGTCATTCCCGTTTGCGTTATGCAACTTGGAATGAATGTGTGGAACCTACAATTTCCTGCCAACTCAAAATGGTTAGATTTGGCGGGACTCCATACCAAGAGCCACTATCCCTTAAACAACTATTTTACCTTTAGCTTCAATACGCTGGGGCTTGGATCCAGGCCTCAGTCCAACGAATTTACCAAATTCAGTGTTTTATCTTTATCTTAGGCGGATGAACTTTTTGAATTTTTAATTACCCAAACACGTAAGTCCTTTTCAAAAGTGAAATAAAGCCGAATCAGCATTATTTCACTTTGTCAAAGCGAAATAAGGCCGAACGTTAAAATTCGGCGTTATTTCACTTCAGCAAAGCGAAATAAAGCCGAATTTCGGAATTCGGTGTTATTTCGCTCGGCGTTATTTCACGGCAACATTGCACTTCTTCCCCCGACTTTTTTTGACGTTTCAGTACTCGTATCTCGATACCACTTCCTAGTCAAAACGAGAGGTAAATACTGAAAGGTCAAAAAAAGTCGGGGGAAGCAGTCCAATGCAAATACCGTCTATATGATAATGTAATACTGCCTTTAGGGGAAATTGATTTTTTTAAGAGTTTTTAAAATATCGATTCCTGCCAAACAAACGTTAATTTTGCCTGATGCAAAATAAGGCTTTTTAAAAAAAGCTATACATTTATTTCATCCTCCGTCAAAGTCCACATTTTGGCACAATGACATTTTCGAAATGTTCACTATTAGGACTTTTTCATAAACGTCAAATCCCACAATTTGGCACAATGACAGCTTGGTGAAAATCCCCAATGGGATGGAATCATCATATTGAATATTCTGGTTGTCAACATGAACATTTTAATAGCTTGGATTTGAATTTAAGGCTTCATATTGACAATTACAATTGTCAATTTGACGACTATAAAAATGCGACCATCGTATTGACAACTACAGTTTTCAATGTGATAGCCGCAAAGCTGCGAACATCATATTGACTATTCTGATTGTCAATATGAAAATTTTAAAGGCTTTGGTTTAGATTATACCGTTTGTTCTTTTTTAGGAAATTTCAATTTGTCTACACTCAGAAAAATCGATTTGAAATAAATATTTGTTTTCTTTATTCAAAGTTACTTACCTCTTTTTTTCTTGAAATACCTATGTGCACTAAAAGAAAATTTATGTACCTATAGATAAAATCGAAGTCGAAATGACAATCAATGAGACAATTATACGCTGACATAGAAGAAGAAAGACATACATTTTTAGTAAGGAAGATTGTTTGATGATTTAGTTTTTTAGGTTTATAAAATATCGATTCCTGCCAAACATAAGCGTAAAAATTTTTATTTAAAAAAAATTAAATTTTACATACATAGCTACCAGTTTTCACAGTGATTTCTATTTGCAATACCTATCATCATCTCTTGTTCTTAAGTTTGATAAATAAAGTTATTGTACCTATTCAAAAAGTTTTTCAATATGAATAAATAAAATTTAATGAAAGGGCTGGGCATTCTAAAAAAAAGCTTATGCGTACATATAATGAATTAATAGTAGGTAAACATTAGTAAATAAAAAGAATTATTTAGGAAATACTTCAATGAAAGAGAATTCATTACTAAGCAGTAATAACGACGTGATTACTAACGTTTTCAGTGTTAAGGTTGGTATTCACCGAGCGCTCATAATTCAAAATATCCCCCATAGTTAATTCATGCAAGGGAAATTTTTATGAGTTAATGAGGGAGGATATTTAAAGTTATGAGCGCTCATAAAGTTATGAGCGCTCGGTGAATTCCAGCGTAAATCTTGTGTGAAAAACTTTTTTGTATTTTTGTTGCAGGAACATTTACATATATACCTATATATAAAACTTATGTAGTTCCATGTTATTTATGTTAATGATCCTATTTAGAAATTAAAGTTCTAAAATTTAATTTACTTTCATACTACATTTAATTGCATAAACTTACTTCTAAAACTCTATAAGGTCTAAAATAGTTTTTAATAATATCTTAATTCTTAAAAGTTGTTCACATTTTTTGACGACTGAACTTGAACAGTTATGTATGTGGTAGTGGAAGCAGTTAATTTAATCATTAATTATGACAAAAAAATCGAAAATGTTAAAGAGAAAGCGAATAAAAATAAAAAATAAGTAAGGTGGACATTTCGAAAAATAACCTTAAAAAATACTGCGTCCCCAACTATAAGGCTGGTATTCACCGAGCGTTTATAACTTGTAAGCGCTTATAACGAAAGACATCCTCCCTCATTAGCTCATAAAACTTTCACTTACATGCTCTAATGATGGGGATTTTTTAAGTTATGAGCGCTCATATAGTTATGAGCGCTCGGTGAATACCAGCCTTAAAGAGATAACGATAACATACATGGGGGTGTCACTCATAAGATTTAATAATAATTACTTGTTTGACTTTAATCCACTAATTATATATCTACAATGTAGATAAAAAGATTCGTGAGTTAAGGTTATTTATAAATAAAATAATATCATCTACAGAATAGATAATTTACGTTTTAGTTCCACGCATAATTTTTCTATCATAATTGGCCAAATGTCTTTCAACCCCCTGAGCATACAATTTTTGTTTACAAAATTGTCAGAAAAGTCATGTCAGGATGACATCTTACAATTGGACATTGTAAGATGTCATTGCTTCAAACATCTTACAATCTGATAATTTCTACAATTTAGCTTTACTTTCGAGAAATAATAATCATTTTAAAAAGACATCTTTTCATATTGACAACCATATAAATGCCATTTTGATGACTACCAAGTTGCAATCATCATATTGAGTACCCTGGTTGTCAATATGAAAATTTAAATGGCTTGGGTTTTTAACTAAGCGGTTGTTTCCTGTACCATAAATTCAAACTTGATTTTCATACTGACAACAATAATTATCAATGTGATGATTACAAAATTGTGATTATCAACCATTATTTTCAATATGATGACTGCGAAGTTGCGATCATCATATTGAATATCCTGGTTGTTAATATAAAAATTTAATTGGCTGAGGTTTTTAATTTACCCATTGTTTTTGTCAAAAAATTATTCGCTTTAGACTCACTTTTTATTAGGGAGGAGTTGATTTGAAATAAAGAAATCGTATTCCTTTTTCAATTAAAATTATTTGAACCTGGTTTCTGATATATATACGGTGACAAGGAAGAGCATTTATGACTGCAATTTCTCATTAACAGATCAGTAGTCCTTTGATTTTCATACCGCATTTCTTAGTTAAAGTTTTGGATTTCTTCGGTTTTTAAATTGACAATCACGGTTTTCAATATGATAACCCCATTTTTAATTTTTATATATTTCTTGAGTTTTCATATTGACTATCACGATTGTCTATATAATGACCGAATTTTTTATTTAAAATTAGGCATTTCTTCAATTTTCATATTGATAATCACGGTTGTCAATATGATGAACTCATTTCTTATTTGTATTTCTTGGGTTTTCACATTGACCATCGTAATTGTCAATATGATGACCGCATTTTTTAATTGGAAATATGAATATCTTCGGCTTTCATATTGACAACTGAGGTTGTCAATATGATCATCACATTTTTTGTTAAAATTTGGAATTTTTTCGGTTTTCATATTGAAAATCACAATAGTCGATGTGATGATCACATGAGTGTGTTTTTCATATTCATAATCACGATTGTCAATATGACAACCTACATTTTCAATTAAAAAAACAGTATTTTTTCAGTTTTCTTATTGAAAATCACAATAGTCAATACGATAATCGCAAGAATACTATGTTCATATTGAAAACGACGATTTTCAATATGATGAGCGCAATTTTCCATCGAAAACTATTATTTTTTCGGATTTCATATTGACAATCTCAATGTGCAATGTGATGATCACAAAAGTATGATTTTCATATTGAAAACCATGATTGTCAATATGATGAACGCAATTTTCAATCGAAAATTAATATTTTTTTCGGTTTTCATATTGACAATCTCAATAGTCAATGTGATGATCACAAAAGTATGATTTTCATATTGAAAACCATGATTGTCAATATGATGACCGAAATCTTAATTGAAAATTAGCGTTTTTCGGATTTCATATTGACAATCTCAATAGTCAATGTGATGATCGCAAAAATACTATCGTCATATTGACAATCACAATTATAAATTTTTTTTTTTTCAGAGTAACGATGGTTTTCATATTGACAATCAATGATTTTCAATATGATAACCACAAAGCAGAGATCTTCATATTGACAATTTCAATTGTCAATACAGCAATTTTGCAAAAAACTGGGAAAATGACAATCGCAAAAATAAAAGTTTTCATATTGAAAGTCCTAAGTTTACAATTGTAAATTTTTTTCATCGTATCGACAATTTTTGTAGTCAATATGACAATTTGCAATTGACAATCGCCGATTGTCAATATGACAACGCGTTTTTTTTTCAGTGTGTATATGTTTGTAGATATTTTATATTTGCACTCCAAAGACTTCAAGTTGCCTTCCAATTTATTTTCATCATCAAACATCAAAGAAAGAGTAATATTTTGACATAAGAAAACAATTACTCACAGCCACTTGTCAGTTGCATTCAGTTTTTATTTTTTAATGCATTCTTCCTACCCATTATCAGCGGATTCATTGAATTTGAACCAACTACCTTTTGCATGGTATCCAATAAGCATCATAATTCATCCTTCAATTCACAGCCACAATACATTTGAAAAAAAAAGATGAAAATCAAACCCCAGGAAAAGCAAACTAGGAACGGAATAATAAAGTATCCAAGAGAATTTCACTCAACAAAAAAAAAGATGATACAAAAATCATATCCTTTTGCAAAGCCCAACATTAACAGGGAAGCATTGAATAGAGATAAAAGATCCTTCAGTTTCGTCCAAAAACTGTTCTTCAATCCTCCCATTTTCCGTTGTAATTCCACTTTTCAAATTGTTCACTGTAATGAAAAACCTTTCGCAGGACGACTAAGTAAATTATCTGGAACTAATGACACTGGCAGGGCACACAGACGAAAATCATATAGAAAAAGGACTTTCTCGGTCCTTCTTTTGCGCTATACACCAAGGTTTTGGCACCAAATGCAAAACTAAAGGGTTAATGGGTCGTTCGTGGCGACTATTAGCAAAGCCAGCACCTCATCATACACATGATCGTGGGATTGAAGGCATAAGGATTTCGAGTGCCAAAAATGTGTGGACGGTTCTTTAATTGATTTTCCATTATGCATCATCCTTTTGTATGCGAGATGAACAAGAGTTACAGAGTACCATCATCAGTATATTACGATGATTTGAATGCCAAAATAAAATCCTTTTAGGACAGAGGAATCGGCCATCAGTTTCCTTGTTCAAGGCTCGAGCTTATAAAAAAAGAAGAATCATTATCCTAATCTAAATTCATCATTCGTCCTAGAGAGATTGGACAAACAACTGCATTTGTTCAAAATTACAGTTATCGAACTTCCAACGCGCCATTGTTGTATAATTTCTCTTCTCTAAGGGCCATAAGGACCAAAACCACAAAATTTACAAGTTGTTTATATTTAAATTTCTCAAAGTACCTACCAATACCCATTCAAATTCCAAACCAACAAAAATTTTTTTTTTTTGAAAGACATCGAATTCGGAAGGAAGAAAGGATTTCTTCTATCACAATACAAACCAAGGAATTGAGTGAACTAACAACAACAACAAGAACGACAACGAAAACAACTGAAACGAACAAAAGTAACAGACCAATTCTCGAAATTGTTTTCGTGACTCAAATTTTCACCAGGGACGTGTTTGGAAAGCATATGATGCGATTTTCCTTCCCAAAAAAGGACACGCTCTTCACTTAAAAATATAAAAAAAAAAAACAAGATACAAAAAAACAAAACTGCGGGAAGCCTTTCTTCAGCAGTTAGGCAAGGATATATAGAATTGAAGCTGGAGCATCCTTTATTTGTGAAAATTTGTCATCAGAACTGGTGCGACAGATTGAAGACATCAGCTCTGAGTGGAGGAGGCATAATATAGGAAACAAGTCCAGCAAGCAATGCGATGACGATGACGCGATATGTATCACAATCGCAGGCGAGAATTGGATTGATATCCCAGAGAGAAAAATTGGAAGAGTGGTCCTTTGGCTTAAAAGTAGAGGGCAATCATTTTTGCGGAAGAGTTGGGGGTATGATATTCTTTCGTCTGAAGTTTTCACTTGTCTGCGTTTGGGTATTTCAATTTTAAAACTTGCACTCGTACAATTGGCAGAGATTTGTTGACGATAAGCAATTTAATTTATTAAATAATTTTGTGTTGATAATGAGTGAAAAAATGAATAATTTTTATTATAAACAATCAATGATGTGTTAGTCCCAGGACTTTGAGTCATATAAGGTGGTGCTACTTTTGCTTCGTGGTGCGACTTTTGCTTCGTGTTGCTTATCGTGATGATTGAATCATGATTTAAATACCGTTCTACTCATATAACTAAATCTAGTAGGTGAATATAGATAACTATCCTCTTAATCGAAATAAATGTATGACTTCAATTGTACAGTACGTTATCCTTTTAACTATAAACTTTTTTAAGTTTCCTATCCTCATATGAGGAGAATTTTCCTATACCATACCTATATTTTCAAATCTAATAAACAAGTAGAGTTTTCCCCCAAAATTGATTCATCAGCATTGAATGATTAATGGCTCTCTAAAGGGTGACTATATACCATCAATTCTCTTATGTTTTTGTTTTGTTCTATAAAATTAAGCTGACAACCTGTTCGAGAACAAAGGATATAAAATAGACAATCTGCATTGCGAAAAATCTATTCAAACAGGGACATATGAATACGTCTATAAACATTTTGAAATATTTAAATTGATTTTAAAGATGAATTGATTTTGAGGAGATTGAAAATCGTTTCGAGAAAGAAGAACAAACTTTTAAACGAAAATAGATACCTATTCAGAATATAGTTTTTAGAAAACTAAGTCCAAATTTGACTATAATATTAATATTAGTATTTTAATTTAAATATACAGTGATAGCGCTCTTTACTTTAAGCTGGTTAATGGGATTATACAGATACAATACAAAAATGTATAGCATTCTGGACTTTGATTTATTAGTTTTTTCAAAGTCTTATAAAAATTAAGCATTATTCCTCTCCAAGTGTTCCTCACTTTTTCAATTTGTTTAATGCTTATGTAAATCGCAATATTTGGGCTCTTTTTATTTGAATATAAGAAATGCAAGGACACAAAATTTTAGGATTGAAATTTTCGGAGAAAGAGGAAATTAAAGCTCCCAGTTAGTTGTAGTTTAAAACATAAACAAAATTATTTTTAGAAATTTTTCTGCTTTGTATCTTTTTAAGCACTAACGACAGAAGATTCTGATGAGACTGGATCTTGTGAATAAACAGAATGTAAAAGCTATTTTCGGAGGAAGCTTAAGCTAGCTAGTCACAGTTCTAGCTTAAACTTTGCTTTATGTGAATAAAAAAAGATTAAGCTAAACAGATTTAGCTAAAAAATTCAAGATAGAGCTCAATATTTTAGCTTTAGTTTGTTTAATCGAATGTTTTGACATAGAAGCTGATAATTTTGGGAAAGAAAAACAAAGGATTTCGGGTTTTGGTTAACCTATTAGGTATACTGTTTAATTGCCTTATATGGCAAATAATGTTTTTATGTAAAAGCACATTTAAAAATTATAATCACACTTTACATTATTATGAAAATGGGTAAGCCCAAAAAGTGTTTGGTATCATACCGTCCGACATTTGTCCGGTTGTACGTCCATCACTGAACATCGTGCTAGAACTTAAACGGATGGACCGATTGGCTCTGGACCTTTGGCACCTCATATGGGGGAAATTTGATAAAAAAATATCCCATCCAATTGGTCAGTAATTGGTCAGAAAAGGTCAACTGGTCCCAGAAATTGGTCAGCCCTAGATAACTTTTAATCAAGGCTTAAACTTTTTCAATGTCACTCAAGGTCACGCACGATTTTTGGCACCTCATTTAAGGGAAATTTGGCAACATTTTATACCATCCGAAAGATTTCTAGATCGTGATAAAAGGTCAACTATTTTAGTAATTGGTCAGGCATAGATTTTTTTCTATGAATTTTTGGAGTTCGTTTCAAGGTCACAAAAAAAACTTTTGGCACCTCATTTGGGTCATTTTAAAAAATAAAGTATGCAATTTGAAAGGCCTCTTCACGGTTGTAAAAGGTCAGCTATTTTCAGTAATTGGTCAGCCATAGATTTTTTTTATGAATATTTAATGAATTAAAAAAAAAATCAAGGTCAAAACGATTTTTGGCACCTCATTTTAGGGAAATTTGCCAAAAAAGTGTACCATCTGAAAGCTCTCTAGATCTATATAAAAGGTCAGCTTGTTTCAGTAATTGGTCAGGTATAGATTTTTTTTTATGAACTTTAAAAAATTTCAAGGTCTTGGCGATATTTGGCACCTCATTTATGGGAAATTTGCAAAAATTTAATACCAGCCGAAAGGCGCTATGATCTGTATAAAAGGTCAGCTAGTTTTAGTAATTTTGGTGGTTGGATGTTGTAGGAACTGGGGGCCTCGAGCTGTATCTTTTCCTACGCATCAAGTGCTTACAATACCTCCAAGTTGGTAGCCGCCGGATACTGGTCTTGGCTTTATGCCAGGACTTGCTAAACTTGTAAGTGCGAATGTTGATCAAGGAAAGAATTGCAACAATAAACCCATGGCCCTACAGATTGGAGGTTAGTGCGTTGGGCTAACGACCCGGCCACAGTAAAAAAGCCAATTGTTATGAGAGAGACGCATGAAGCCTCGGATAACGACCCCCCTCAAATGGCAACCAGACCCGGAACGAAAATGGACTATGATCTACGAGTATGCACCTGGAATGTAAGGACACTCTACACACCAGGTGCCACTCAAAAACTTGAATCTGTCCTCTCGCGGTACAAGGCAGACATTACCGCGATCCAGGAGATACGATGGATAGGATCAGGTATAACGAAAAGAAAAGATTGCGACATTTATTACAGCTGTCACCAAAGACTGCACATGCTAGGATGCGGATTCATCGTGGGAAATCGACTCAGATCAAAAGTCATCGATTTTAAGCCGATAAGCGATCGCCTGGCTGTGATCCGCATCAAAGCTACCTTCCAAAACATCAGCCTAATATGTGCGCACGCCCCTACCGATGAAGCTGAGGAGTCTAACAAGGAGGAGTTTTACGACCTCCTGGACGGAGCCTACGGAGCCTGTCCGGAGGAGTACGATGTCAAAGTCGTGCTCGGAGACTTCAATGCTAAAGTCGGAAAGGAAAACATCTTTGGTGGATTAGTTGGAAAGCACAGCCTCCACGAAACGACAACAGACAACGGCTTCCGACTAATCGACTTTGCTGCAGCTCGTAATACGGTGATAAGTAGCACTAGGTTCCCCAGGCGAAGGATACACACAGCAACCTGGCGATCTCCAGATGGTCGAACGGCCAACCAAATCGACCACGTGCTAATTGGCGCAAGGTACGCATCGAACATCTTGGACGTGCGAACTTTCCGAGGTGCAAACGTGGACTCTGACCACTTTCTTGTTGTGACAAAGTTCAGAGCCCGACTGTCCAACGAAAAGAAAACGAAGACCGCCCAAAGAAAGAAGTTCAACATCGCATGCCTTAGCACATCTGAGAAAGCCAGAGGCTACAGTGAGCAATTGACCGGGAAACTCTCTGCCGTACACCCAGCCACAAGCGTCAACAACCAGTGGAATCAGTATCGCGACATTATTAAGGAGACAGCCGAGACCACCATAGGCTATCAACCACCCAGAAAAAAGAACCCGTGGTATGATGATGAATGCGCGCTATTGAAGCAGGAGACGGAAAATGCACGAATGCAAATGCTGCAACGGAAAACAAGAGCAGCAAGAGAGGAGTACCGTGAAAAGAGAAGGAAAGAGAAAAAAACCCTGCGTAGAAAGAAAAGAGCATCCGCAGCCTCTCAGCTCAAGTATCTCGAAGAGTCCAGCACCGCCACCAACACCCGCCGGTTCTACAAAACAGCCAAGCAACTGGCATCTGGTTATAGGACTGGCACGCAAGCTCTTCGAAACAGCGAAGGGAACCTAGTCACCGAAGCACAGGGAATTGTAGACGTGTTTAAGCAGCATTTCCAGCAGCTGCTTAGTGGGCATTATGTAGAGGAGGCGACAGGGGAACAAAGAAGCATAAGACCAGTCAATGAAGATCCAGTCCCAGCGCCCAGTACCGAAGAGGTTAAGAGAGCCATCCACAAGCTTAAGAACAACAAATCCGCCGGCTCGGATGGCCTACCTGCGGAACTCTTTAAGTATGGAGGAGATGTCCTGGTAGGGTGCGTGCACCAGCTCATCAATCAAGTTTGGGAGGAGGAAAGTATGCCCGACGACTGGTCAAATAGCTCCATATGCCCAATCTACAAAAAAGGCGATCCTATGTCCTGCAAGAACTACAGAGGCATATCCCTGCTTAATGTTGCCTACAAGATCCTATCCAACGTACTATGTGAGCGTCTAAAACCTTTCTGCAACACTATGATCGGCACGTACCAGTGTGGCTTCAGGCCAGGCAGATCAACGATAGACCAAATCTTCACATTGAGGCAAATCCTGGAAAAGACCAACGAATTTCAAGTCGAGACCCACCACCTATTCATCGACTTCAAAGCCGCATATGATTGCATAAGTCGCCAAGAGCTTCTATTGGCGATGTCGGAACTCGGGATCCCGAAAAAACTGATCCAGCTATGCCGCATGACGTTACAAAATACGCGGTGCAACGTGCAAATGGGTAACAGCTCATCCGAGTTATTCCAGACGTGTACAGGGTTCAGACAAGGAGATGCGCTATCATGTGATTTCTTCAACCTAGTCCTGGAGCAGATAGTGCGCAAGAGTGGTGTTAACATGGAAGGCACTATCTTTAACAGGTCTTCTCAACTGCTTGGTTATGCGGATGACATCGACATCATCGGCCGTTCCAAGAGAGCTGTACTTGAAGCATTCACAGCTATTGATGAACAGGCGAAACGCGTTGGTCTTGAAGTGAATGAGGACAAAACAAAGTATATGCTATCAACAAACAAAGCCTCATCTGTCCATCGCCTAGGACAAAACGTCACTGTTGGTAGCAGTAATTTCGAGGTAGTCAAGGAGTTCACCTACCTCGGAACAAATATCAATCCTACGAACGACACCTTAGTGGAAATCCGACGAAGAATTACCCTAGCGAACCGCTGCTACTTCGGTTTGGCCAAACAAATGGGTTCAAAACTCCTTTCTCGAAAGACAAAGTGCACGCTATACAAAACTCTAATTTTACCAGTTCTACTCTACGGTGCCGAGTGCTGGACGATAAGTAAAAAAGGGGAATTGATCCTGGGCACTTTCGAGAGAAAAATTCTACGGCGGATATTTGGTCCTATATGCGAAGAGGGCGATTGGAGGAGAAGATTCAATCGTGAACTGTACGAGCTGTACCAAGATGTGGATGTAGTCCAAAGAGCCAAAACACGTCGACTACATTGGCTCGGCCACATCGAGCGAATGGACAACAACGCTCCAGCCAAGAAAATCTTCGAATCCCAGCCCCCAGGTTCGAGACGACCAGGAAGACCGAACCTCCGCTATAGGGACCAGGCGGTCACAGACGCAAGAGCGCTTGGTCTCGACGAATGGAGGGAGCGTGCGAGGGACCGCAACCGATAGAAGACCGCAATATCTCAGGCAGAGACCCTTCATGGATCGGGAGCCGGATAAGTAAGTAAGTAAGTAAGTTTTGTTAATTGGTCAGTTATAGATACTTTTATACGTTTTTTTAAAGTATTTTTTTTCAAGGTCACGAACCGTTCATGACCTAGAAAAAAAAAATCTATGGCTGACCAATTACTGAAAATAGCTGACCTTTTACAACCGTGAAGAGACCTTTCAAATTGCATACTTTTTTTTTTAAAATGACCCAAATGAGGTGCCAAAAGATAGTCAAGGAGTTCACCTACCTCGGAACAAATATCAATCCTACGAACGACACCTTAGTGGAAATCCGACGAAGAATTACCCTAGCGAACCGCTGCTACTTCGGTTTGGCCAAACAAATGGGTTCAAAACTCCTTTCTCGAAAGACAAAGTGCACGCTATACAAAACTCTAATTTTACCAGTTCTACTCTACGGTGCCGAGTGCTGGACGATAAGTAAAAAAGGGGAATTGATCCTGGGCACTTTCGAGAGAAAAATTCTACGGCGGATATTTGGTCCTATATGCGAAGAGGGCGATTGGAGGAGAAGATTCAATCGTGAACTGTACGAGCTGTACCAAGATGTGGATGTAGTCCAAAGAGCCAAAACACGTCGACTACATTGGCTCGGCCACATCGAGCGAATGGACAACAACGCTCCAGCCAAGAAAATCTTCGAATCCCAGCCCCCAGGTTCGAGACGACCAGGAAGACCGAACCTCCGCTATAGGGACCAGGCGGTCACAGACGCAAGAGCGCTTGGTCTCGACGAATGGAGGGAGCGTGCGAGGGACCGCAACCGATAGAAGACCGCAATATCTCAGGCAGAGACCCTTCATGGATCGGGAGCCGGATAAGTAAGTAAGTAAGTAAGTTTTGTTAATTGGTCAGTTATAGATACTTTTATACGTTTTTTTAAAGTATTTTTTTTCAAGGTCACGAACCGTTCATGACCTAGAAAAAAAAAATCTATGGCTGACCAATTACTGAAAATAGCTGACCTTTTACAACCGTGAAGAGACCTTTCAAATTGCATACTTTTTTTTTTAAAATGACCCAAATGAGGTGCCAAAAGATTTTTTTTTGTGACCTTGAAACGAACTCCAAAAATTCATAGAAAAAAATCTATGGCTGACCAATTATTGAAAATAGTTGACCTTTTATCACGATCTAGAAATCTTTCGGATAGTATAAAATTTTGGCAAATTTCCCTTAAATGAGGTGCCAAAAATCGCGCGTGACCTTGAGCGACCTTGAGAAAGCTTAAGCCTTGATTAAAAGTTATCTAGTGCTGGCCGATTTCTGGGACCAGTTGACCTTTTCTGAGCTCTTTAGCTCCATAGGTTTTAACATTTCAACCAGGAATCTTGATATTTATGTAGCATCTACTTTAATATTCTAGCAGAAGCTATTTTTAATCACGCAAATTAAAGCTTATAGCTTGTTCACACAGAGCCCACATCGCAATTTCGAGCAACAAGAATTCAAAATAATTTCAAAAGAATTTAAGTGCTTATAGGAACTCTATAAGAAAATAGTTGTACATTTTTCATTTTTGCTTGTGATATAGGTACTATTTGGCAAGTTTTGGAATCGTGCAAAAAAAATTCGAGATACGGGGAAGAGTACGATAACTTGGGCGCCGAAAATTGATAACGGTTTTTGTAGAGGAGTTAAATACAAGCGCTAAAACAACGGGGGGGTCTATCTCATCCCGTTTGGGAAGTATAGTTGATTTTCGAAAAAAAAAAAACGAATTAAATGGATAAACAAATATTAAAAACATTCAAACTTGCATTCAAACTCAAAATTTTGATAAAAAAATTGTGAAATGGTAAACTAAATTTTCTTTTTGTAATCAATTCCTGTATTATTTCTGAATCGAACACAAAAAACTGAAAGCTTTTATATCTTTTAGTTTTCGAGAAAATTGAAAATTACGAGAACTACATTTTTTTCTTTTGATATTTAATGTAATATTTTTTTGATAAAAATTAATGTTGGTGCTAGGTTGATCTTTGTTTGTTATATAAAGAACATACCCCACTTTTAAACTCCGCCGTAATGCTGGGTACTAGCACTTAATTTAAACATCAAGTTTTGCATGCACCGAACCTCGCAAATAGTGAGCCCAAGCAGGGGAGTTGCAGGGAGGCAGCCCCCCAAACAAATCTCACTTTTAAAACGCAGGGAGCCGTGATGCTGGCAGTGCAAGCAAATTAAAAATATCTCAAAAAAGTAGGCAGTATCAGTAATTTTCAATTTTCTCAAAAGCTAGAAGACATAAAAGCTTTCTGTTTTTGTATTCGATTCAGAATTAATTCAAGCATTGACCATAAAAAGAAAATTTAGTTTTCCATTTCACAAAAAAACAAAATTGATCCAAACATTTTTTTTGCGTTGCTTTATCAAAATTTTGAGTTTGAACGCAATTTTTTTGAAAACTATTGACACAAATAATATAATTTAAATGTAGGATTAAAGAACAGACTTCTGGCCTTAAAACCCGTTATTTCTTTGCATTATAAGTATTGCCATTGCTTTTTTAATATTTTCGTATCCATTTAGTTCGTTTTTTTTTCGAAAATTGGCCCTACCTCCTTAACGGGGTGAGATAGACCCCCCCCCTCTAATAGTAAAAAATGCTTGTATTTGACCCCTTTACAGAAATCCGGTATCAATTTTCGGCGCCCAGGTTATTGTACTCGTGCCGATATAACAATCCAACACGACATAACGATGATAGAGAACACCAAAAAAGTGGGTGGCACAATTAGAGGGCTTAGAGCTGTACCGTCATCTTTGTTTTTTTTTTCAGATTTTTGTGGATATTTTTTTCAACTCAAGTTTTTTATTTTCAAATTAAAAAATTATAATAATAATTTAAATTAGAGAATAAACTTTAAAAATTTCCTTTTTACGAGTAAAAAATTCATTAATTAATGGCAGTTTATTTAATAAACGTCTTATTATCTTTGAATTTTTGTTTTTCTGACTTGGGTCGGTATAGCTGTGAGCCCTCCAATTCAGTCTGTCTGGTCTGTTTGTCTACATCTACTAGTCTAAGAGCCAGTGGTCGGCAGACTAACGGTATTTCTGTACGATTAATACTAAGTGGAGGTATTGTTCTAGACCTCCTGAGCATGGAATGGGCATTCCTAATCCAAAGTCATAGTACCTCTGGGAGCAGTGGGGTCTCAAAAGTCGAAAAAATCGACCTCGAAAACGTGATAGCAGTACGTCTGCCTCTTTGATATGTTGATTACATAGTTTTTGCTATTCAAAAATAGTAAAGGCAGACATAGGGCGTAGTACCTCTAGGAGTAAAAATTCCTAAAAAAAATAAGCTTTTTTTCTTAGGTACAAAAAAACACTTTTAATTGAAGGAATACGTTCAAATCTTTTATATTTTAATACTTACATTCCATTTAACTAAACAAAATAGTTTTCAGATACCTGCTGTAGTACCTAGATTTCGAAATTTCGAATTACAAATATTTGGGAAAAATCTCCATATATATATCACTGTTTCTTTTCAAATACAACAAAATGTATTTCCTGTTGAGCAATATATCTGCCTATTTGACGTAATAAGTAGTATAGTTTTTATTAATCATAAAAATATTAACAGATACATGGTGATGTTAATTGTTTTTTAACGAAATTTTGAAAAAAGCCTTAAAAATCTCTATAAAAATTCTGCTGTATTAAGAAACTTAAAAGAAATAAAAGTTTTTACTGAAGGAATATGTTTGTTTCTTTGATATAATAATTCTTATAGTTTTATTTATTAAAAAAAAAATTATGAGCAGATACTTGGTGCATTACCCAAATCTGTAACGGAATTTAAAAAAATAAGTTTTGAAAAATTCCGTAAAAATTCCGATGTATTTCAAAAGCAAGAACAAAATATTTTAACTAAAGCAATACACGTCTGCCTCTCTGATATAGGTATTAATTTGTATACTCTCTTTTATTAGACAAAAATAATAACAGGTCCCTGGTGTGGTACCTGTATTTATAACGGAATTTTAAAAAAACGCTTTGGAAAACTCCATACAAACTCCGCTGTATTTCAAAAGTACAATACAAATGTTTTAATCAAAGCAATATGTCTGCCTCACTGATATGCTTATACTAATACTCTTTTTTGTTAGAAAAAAAGTATTGCAGACACCTGGTATAGTATCTACATTACAATTTTACATAATCGCTTTTTTCTCAAAAATTTTTGAGAAAATATTTTTTGGATCTTTAAAAAAATGTTTCAATTTCTTTTTTGAAAATAAAATATTTCGAAAACGACATGATCGATTTTTTGAAACCTGATACTTAAGAGTTTTTTAGTACTTTCTTAAATATTTCAGAAAAAATCTTACGTTTATTAAAAAATAACGGTACCTTCCATACAAAAGTTAAGAAACCGCAAGGGAAAATATCTTTTTTTCTCAAAAACGACTCCTACGATTTTGATTTAAAATTTTTATATAATAAAATTAGTGCGATCTACTACCAAAAATTATAAAATTTAACACTTAGCAACTATTAATAGCACCTGTCATAGAACGTTTTCTTTGTTTTGAATTTTCTTGTTATCGGCTAAAATATTGCATACAAAATTTAAAAAAAAAACTTTTTGAATTTTAAAAAAGTTTTAGTTTTTTTTTTGAAAATTCGATATTTGAAAAACGGGTTGACAATTTTGTTCAATCTTTTTTACTATCTGCACAAAGGTAAATATATACTTTAGATCTACATTCCAAAATTTGTATTTTTTCTTTATTTTGTATATATTACCTACCCGTGTTTTGTTGGTAAATCTATCAATAGTATAGTAGGGTTTTACACGAATAACAAAAACAATATCCGCAGTATGAATACTACCGATAAAAGTTAAAGTAGAATCTTACTACGGATGGGTTTTTGACATTTATACGAGTCTCGAATGGATCTTATGTGATTTCGTTCTCAAATGTTGGTACGATTGATATTGCATTTGTATCTCGATGGCTGTGTTCGTTGAGTAGTTGTGCATTTGGAATCATGTGTTTTCCATTGGGGAAAAAAATCAATCTGTTACTGTTGATATTATTTAGTTTTGTTAATGAAAATGGACTAACTGGGCTTATTTTGCAAGAGAAAACAATAGAAAAGATAATTAAGTTTTGCTATGTGTCCACCAAAGGTTTATCTCAGTTTAAATTAAATAAATTTGTTTGGTGTTTCCACCGCACAAGAAGATTTAAAAATGATTAAGTTTGACAGCACTTTCTAAAATGCAAATGGTGTTTCTATGTTTCTTAAGAAGTGCAAGTGAGATAGTTTGATTCGTGTTAAACCATGAAGAACTGAATAGTTCAGCACCATATAAGAATATGCTACCTACTCCATGTGCAATTTTTTTTTTTAATTTGATTACAACAAAACTATATTTTTTGTACACAAACATGCAAATAAACAGACCATAATGCATAATCTGTAAAACCAACTCCTCCACACAAGTTTTTCTTCACAAATTTTGACTCGACTCCGATCCCCGACCGAAATCGAGTCGAATCAAGCTCATTTCAACTCGATTCAGGTATATAAAGAATTGAGGCGAGCTTCAAGCTCGCTTCAACACCACATGTTAATGTAGTAGTCTACGAACAAACCCCTTTCTTGAAGTTTTTATTTTATGTCAAATTGTTTGGTTAAAACTTTGAAATCGACCGCCAGGTTTCCAGATGTTTTCTTACCATATCTTCTTTAAAATTGTCCATTTTATAAGTTTAAGTTAGTTTTTTTTGCTGAAGTTAATTTTAACTTTTGATTTTCACAAAATTTTCTTCTATTTGTGTTTTTACTTGCGATTATAGGTACTATAAGGCAAGTTTTGGATTCGTGCAAAAAAAAAATTTTGAGATAACAATCAAACATGATATTACGATGATAGAGAACACCAAAAAAGTGGGTGGCAAAATTCTGTCTGTCTGTCTGTCTGTCTGTCTGTCTGTCTGTCTGTCTGTCTGTTCGTCTACAGCCTAAACGGCTCGATCGATTTTCTTCAAACTTGGTACTTAGTGGTTTTTGGTGATTCTGCCGACACGTTTTTTTCATTTTTTTTTTAGAACCAAAAATAACGATACCTGTCATACATTTTTTTTGGCAAATTTACATAATCGTATTTTTCTCAAAAACGGCTCGACAACTTTTCTTAAAAAAAATTCAATAAATTTATTTTAGTAAAGGCTTTCTTTGGGTGGAAAACCATTTTTCAAAAATGGTTATTAATGGTACCTCCCAAGGAACCATTTTTTTAATTTTTGATTTTCTTCAAAATAGTATGACCGATTTCCATTATTTTTTTTATACAGAAGCTTCCAAAAAATGTTAATAGTTTTGTGTACCAAAATTTTTGAAAAAATATTTTTTGGATTTTTAAAAAACATTTCAAATTTTTTTTTTGGAAAATCAAATATTTCGAAAACGGCATCATCGATTTTTTTTGAAACTCGATATTTAAGACTTTTTTAATACTCTCTAAAATATTTTTAGAAAAAATTTAACATTTATGAAAAAATAACGGTACCTTCCATACAAAAGTGAAAAACCGCAAAGGAAAATATTTTTTTGCTTGAAAACGACTCCTAAGATTTTGATTAAACTTTTTTCATATACTAAAATTAGTACGATCTACCATCAAAAATTATAAAATTTTACACATAGCAACTATTAGTAGTACCTGTCATAGAACGTATTTTTTTATTTTGAGTTTTCTCTTTATTAGCTTTACGGATTTAAATGAATTTTTTATATACAAATTTCAGATAAGATTAAATAATATTGCATATCAAAATTTTCAAACAAAAAATTTTTGCATTTTTAAAAAAAGTTTCAATTTTTTTTTTGAAAATTCGATATCTCAAAAACGGGTTGACAATTTTTTTTCAAATTTTGTTTTAATATACACATAAATATATAGCTTAAATCTGCATACCGAAATTTGTTCTTGAAAACGTTTTAAGAATTTTATATATAAAAAATTAATTTAAAAAAAAACCGCTTCAACGATTTTAAATTTTTTTTCCCATACAATCATATTCCATAATGAATTAAAATGGCATACTTTTTTTCACCTCAAACTGTCAAAAGAGTTAAATGCACGACTGGGTCGCACGTACTTGCTCTTATGTTCAAGACACTGCGGGTTTAAGAAAATTGTATATAAAAACATGGAAACTATGAGAGAAAAATGAAGAGAAGCATGAAATACGACATTGAAATTGGCTAAAACAACTCTTTTGACAGTTTGAGGTGGAAAAAAAGAATTCCATCTTAATTCTTGATTGAATATGATTGTATAGGAAAAAAAAGTTTAAAATCGTTGGAGCGGTATCTTAAAAAAATAATTTTTTATATATAAGATTCTTATAACATTTTTAAGAACAAATTTTGGTATGCAAATCTAAAGTAAATATTTATGTGTATATAAAAACAAAATTTGAAAAAAAATTGTCAACCCGTTTTTGAGATATCGAATTTTCAAAAAAAAAAATTGAAACATTTTTTAAAAATCCAAAAACTTTTTTATGAAAATTTTGAAATGCAATATTATTGAATCTTATCTGAAATTTGTATATAAAAAAAATATTTTTAATCCGCTTAGCCAGAAACGAGAAAATTCAAAATAAAAAAATACGTTCCATGACAGGTACTATTAATAATTGCTAAGTGTGAAATTTTATAATTTTTGGTAGTAGATCGTACTATTTTAAGTATATTAAAAAAGTTTAATCAAAATCGTAGAAGTCGTTTTTAAGCAAAAAAATATTTTCCTTTGTGGTTTTTTAACTTTTGTATGGAAGGTACCGTTATTTTTTCATAAATGTAAATTTTTTTCTAAAAATATTGTAGAAAATACATAAAAAGTTTTAAATATCGAGTTTCAAACAAATCGATCATTTCGTTTTCGAAATATTTGATTTTCAAAAAAAAAATTTGAAACATTTTTTAAAAATCCAAAAAATATTTTTTCAAAAATTTTCGTACGCAAAACTGTTTATATTTTTTGGAAGTTTTTGTATAGAAAAATAATTGAAATCGGTCGTATCGTTTTGAAGAAAATCAAAAATTAAAAAAATAGTTCTTTGGGAGGTACCATTAATAACCATTTTTGAAAAATGGTTTTCCACCCAAAGGAAACCTTTACTAAAATAAATTTACTGAATTTTTTTTAAGAAAAGTTGTCGAGCCGTTTTTTTGAGGTACCGTTATTTTTGGTTCTAAAAAAAAATGAAAAAAACGTGTGGGCATAATCACCAAAAACCACTATGTACCAAGTTTGAAGAAAATCGATCAAGCAGTTTAGGCTGTAGACGAACAGACAGACAGACAGAATTGTGCCACTCACTTTTTTGGTGTTCTCTATCATCGTAATATCATGTTTGATTGTTATCTCAAAATTTTTTTCTTGCACGAATCCAAAACTTGCCTTATATGTAGTAGGTACCTATAATCGCAAGTAAAAACTAAATTAATAAAACTATATTGTAGTAAATGGACAAATTATTTAAAAATTAGAAAAAAAAACTTAGGTTGTGGCAAAATTAAAGAAGAAATTAAAAAAAAATTAAATTGAAAAATGTTGTAAATTAATTTTTCATTTTTTATTTTACATTATAAAGTACTAAGTAGTATATTGTCTTTTATTATTTAATTTTGTTACATAGCCTCGAATACTAAAAACTAAATGGTTTACGATTTCTAGTTTTTGAGAAAATTTAAAATTAATAAAACTATTTTCTTATAATTTTTGTTGGGAAACTAATATATTCAGAAACTGAACGAAAAAAATATTTTATATACATAGAATGAAATAGGCTTAACTGGCTACAAAAATGTGTCATTTTTCATGTTTTCTTCGGAAGCAAATAGTAAAAATTACCCAACAAAAATAGTTTCATTAAATTTCATCGAAATTACAATAAGGGACCTTTAGCCCCCCTGCTGCCTTAAGCTCGTGGCCCTGGGTAGGGGACTTTTAGTATGTTATACCTGGGGGTTAGCCCTTATCACATAAAATAATAACCCAAAGAGCATGATTTAATGCATTTATTTTATGATTTTGAGTCTTCGTTGACTGGACTAACAAAGTTTAGCCTCCCCGATTTTTCTTCTAGTCTTTTGTTAGAGGCAGGGACGTAGTCCATCCAGGTACATATACCACTATTTTGATGACCGGGTATTGGCTACCTTTCACGTAGTTATACCTATTGCAAGTTTTTTAATAACTAGCAGAATATCATCTCACACTGTTAAGTGTGAAGGTAAGAACTCACTTAAGATAATATAAGAGTCCTCTCAGCTCTATCCTTCGATCAAAATCAAAAACTCTGCATGCGTTCTATTTCTTTTTTGTATCCACAACCACTACATTCCTTATTCTGCCATGAGCACGTCAATACCGCGCCGCAAACATTTATCATTGCCTGCCAATGAGCAATCAATTTGCAAAGGTGTCCGATGCTGCACCGCATTCATTAACTACAGATTTCGTCCTTTGCTCCAACAATTAGGACATATCAAATGCCTTAAATCACAGAATATATACTCCCTGGATTTGTCAAAGCCATTTGGCCATCAACTCTAAATGAATGTGACACTTCCCTCATTCCCTGGGCGCAGAGAAATTTTTGAAAAAAAAAAAAAATTGGCACCTAGCCAGAAAGTGTTTCTCGTCGTTTTTTCTTTTATTTTGTATTCTTCTTTTTTATCGTTTGTGCAATTGGGCCGGTTTATTTAACTACCCTCGCTGACATCTTAATGAAAGGCGATAAAATCAAGTGCAGACAGATTCTGAAAACTGGAAAGACACCTCCTTGTGGAAGTAGTAATTTACTCTTGAAATATCCTGGAATCTATTTTTTTTAATAGTTGAAAATTAAAAAATTCCTGAAATGGTCATAATTTTAACGGAAGGAGCTCAAATGGAACTCCTTGTCTGTTGTCAACGACTTTCACGTTTTGCTTTATCCTTTTAAAGAGGAAGCTGGATGCAATTAACATCTTATTACTTCATTTCATTTCAAGTTTTGAACTCCTATCGTCCTGCTTTTTTACTTTTCCAGTGAAAGCATTGCTTACGCGAATGGTATCCATGAATCATCCTAGCGGATTTGAATAACAAAAAAAAAACACAAAATGTCCTTTTGAAAATGTCAAATATTGTATACAAGTTTCAATATTTGCCTATTTTGAACGACTACGACTGAACCCCACCTTTCGGTATAGTTATTTGCTACACAAAAACAACAACAAAAATAACAACAAACACCCGAAGTGTTGCAAGGATATTATTTCATCGCATATGCTGACTGTTTTGAAGGACTTGGTAACTGAAGTATCGTTGTTCTACCCAAGGACACTTTGTTATAAGCTTTATTTGGAAATGCCCTTGGGAAGTTGTTTTAGAACAGAGTAACATATTTGCATAGAAATCGTTTAGGAAGTGCATTTCAACAGGGATCCTATGTTTGTTTCTCTCTCCTCTCCTTCTAAATTCGATTTATTTTTGTTTCCTTGAAGCAAGTGCATGATGTTTCGTTTGGATTGCTAGAAATATAATCTGTATATGCAAGTCGTGGTGTTGTCTTGACCTAAGTTGTTGAAAGATGAGATCTTCACCTTTAGGGACTTAAAATTTGGTTCGCATTTGAAATTCATTTGTAGGCGTTCGTTTGGTGTGTTGTGATTTTCAAAACAAGGACATCAGAATATCAAACAAATGATTTTCTGTTTAATTCTATTCTAATGAAAAGTAAACTTACAAGTGAAAATCTTTTGTGGATAGTTAATGGAGCTTCTCCATTAATTTGAAAATTTAAAATAAACATCTGTTTGGAGAACAGATGTATGTACAAGTACATATGTAAAGGTTTTCAACAGTTTTTATTAGAAACTTTATTTTGTTATTTAAATGATAAATTTTTCAAAAAATTTGAGCTTATAAAAGCCTTTTGAATATACCGGAAATTGAGAGATACAAAGGATTACGTTGAAGGGTTTTTTTGTTATTGAATATGTTTGTTTCGGACATAAGCATGCACGGAAAGAATTCTTGGATCATATCACGAAAAATGAGCTGCAAATTACGAAAAATGAATCCCGGTTTATACCTTGGCTCCGGATTTCGTAATTTACGACTATTTGTTTGCAATTTGCAAAACTGAGCAAAATGAAGATATTGATACTCACAAATCGTAAATCAACCCTCTTTTAGTATCAATTATGCTATCGAGAGAAAACAAAATTGCCAACAACAACTGGCAATTTGATCCAAATATTCCTCAATTGCACAATTTGTAAATTTGCCAAAAAGAATTGTGATCACCACTTTTATTTCGTGATATTGCCACTTGGAAATATCAATCCTGCTCTACCCTTCATTTTGCAGGTATACACATTTAATTTAATTTATTTGAAATAAATACTTTGCGCTTGACTCTACTTGGATTTGAACTCGCAACCCTCCAGTTGCGGAGCAAGCATGCAACCACCAGGCCAATTTGCATTACAGATCGTTGGTGTCACACATTGATGATTAGTTACCTGCCATGTTGTGGTGCTCTATCTCTTCGAGAAGTAAATTGCGACAAGAAAGTCGTGATTTAGGATTTTTTTGTTGGTGATTTGCGACTATTCTCATGGAGTTGCAAATTGCGACAGAAAAAACGTAAATCAGTGATTGTGCATGATGTAAGTTACAAAATTTTTATCGCAGATCAATATTTTCAAATGCTGTTTGTGATATTATTCCCTTGGAGAGTAAATAACGCCAAAAAAGTTGTATTTTGCTATGAAAAGTACAAGCTTGAATCATGGATTTTAATTGCAAATCACGAAAAAACAAATTTTGTAAATTGCTACGTTTTGAATGTTAAATTACCAGTTTTTGTATTAATTTGGGAACAAAATGCCTTGATTTATGAATAAAACATGATTCGTAAATTGCAACTGCAAATTTTTCAATTGGTGATTTTTCAATTCTCTCCGCGTGCTTGAAACCAAAAATGCTACTAAATCCACCCATGCGTTTCCGAGAGAATGGTCAAACTGGCCACTTTTCAACACAGTACACAAATCTAAGGTATTATACTGCGCAGGTTGTCAGACGGAAATAAAAAATGGCTGTGAACGCGAGGAAGAAAACACACGTAAAAACAACAACAAGTTGATATTGTCAGAAATAAAAATGAAATGAACGTGATGACTTAAATACACGTAAAAGCAAGAACAAATATTGACATTTGACACAAATTTTGATATATGCGCAGAACTGAACGAAATCAAAACTCTAATGACATTACCTTTAATATGTGTAGTGTGACTTTTCAAAATTTTTGGTATAACTTAGAAACCAAGCTGGAATTTGACAATATTACAGCAGAAAATTTTTGTTCAAAATTGAATTTGCTATCAAAATGGATGGTTTAAGAAATTTTCTAAAAAATATTTGCTATGGAAAGTTAGCAATAACCAACCTAGGAGCAAAGAAAGGCTCAATACATGTTTTTACAAAATAAATTAGAATTCCCAAACTATTATAAAATAAATTATAAATTGTGTGGTGCAACAGCTCGTGGAGAACCAGGGCCTAATGGCTTGCAACTCTCAATTATTCGTGTATCATGTGTGCTTAATGTTGCCGGGAATGGAGGGGACCTACAGTTTTTTGCCGACTCCGCACGACTAAATGGGAAGCACTAATTCATGACAAGTATACTCTTGGAAGATTTGTCAGTTCCTCAATCCTCACAAGAGGCAGTAGCTTGGATAAAACATTTTTGTATTTAAGTGGCACGGAGACAGAACCCACACCTTCAGCATGACAGTCCAACGCACTAGACATTATGCCCCGAGGTAACAAGGCCCCGGGACACATTTTAATTCAAAACTGACAGAGATTATGAGTGTACCTAGCCATTTATACTCTACAATATCTTATCATCTTTCGCAGTTTTTGCCCGAAAGGCCATTTTTTTGTACTAAATTTTAACATTCCTTGCATCTAATTCATAGGTTAGGTTAGCTTAGGTTGAAATGGATGTCAGTCTTGAAAACTGACTTGCTTCACTCCCCCACACTGACCGACCGACATATTATTATTCACCGACCCGTCTAATTATAATAGAATACACCCACCACCATCATCACCATTAAACCACCATAGACCAATCATAGCCAAACCACCAAATACTTACCTACGCCCTTATCAATACACGCCCACCACGACACACCAAATTATCAACAACCACTGCACACCAAGTTCGATCGCATACCTACACAATGCTACACTTGGATAAGCAACAACAACAGCACACCACACTCCGTGGAGTCAACGTCATATGATTTTTACATTCATTCTTCATACAGTTCACATCGTCTTGTGGCAGAAAAATCATCATGTCGATGTGGCGTTACAAATTTCAGAAAAAATCGAAGCTTATCGATTCATGTCAATTCCGAATCCGAATTTCAGTAAATTCGAATATGAGAGAGGGTTCCAGCTAATCTCGGTTGTATATACTTTTATAAGCTCAGGTTTCTTCTCATGGTTCACTTGTGTATCATTTTTTATAGATAATATTTTTGGCATCCACCGTTAAAAACAAAGTTATTCTCTCTTGGGTTAGCCTTGGGCTCGAATCAGATTCCGACCGGTAATAACCTTTTTACTCTTATGAGTGAGAACTTGGACACAAAAGCAATTCTTTCTTGGGTGAGCCTTGAGCTCAAATCAGATATCAATCGTTTACTCCATTCCTGCTCCTTCTGAGTGAGAGATTGGGCAGCAAAGTATGTAAATCTCCCTTGGATTAGTCTTGGGCTAGGATCAAATTTCCTACCGTATTGTCGTCTCTGGTTCACATCTTCTAGGTACATAGTGTTGGCCGAGTATACTTCTGTAGATCTAGCATACCAAGCTTAGTTGTATATGAAATACAGTGTTATTTATAATAAGTTTAACAAACATTGTAAAGACTGTTAGTCCCGTTTTCTATGGTTATCTATAAATACAAATTATAAAACTGGTGACCATCCCGAGTTCTTTTTCGTTCTTAACCCAAGTTTACTTGCTTTCTTTGGGATCCCCCTGGACTGCGACGAGCTTATATACCTTCAATAAAAATGAATGAAATCACTAGGATAATAAAAAATAAAGTCTTCGTCTATGGGATAGAGCAAGACAAGTGCAGAGAAGATGAGGAATCGATTCTACCTCTTCCTCGTCCATAAAGCTTCCCCAAAAAAATCGTTAGAAAATACGCCAAGACGCATTGCGTGCTTGCCTATAAGATCGTGTCTGGCTTTGACACCAATCATAGATCTGATGATGATACTAGAGATATCAAACACTTGGATCACTTTAAATCCATTACTGGTCTGATTTGTTTTGTTTTCAAACGAATGGTGATGCTGTTCCACATAAGGCTTGGTCTGCTTAAAGCAACTTACTTCAGAACAAGTTTATAGGCAGAGGCTGGTATACATACATATACTGCCTAGGTGTATGTGCCTAATTAGGTAGAACAGATGAAGTTGCTCCACTTTTAGCGAACTCATCTGCCTTATAATTGCCTGGAATAACAGTAAGCTTCGGCACCAAACACCAGGTGAATGTTAAACTGCTGCGCCATCTGCAGCAGAGATACATATACCTACGGCAATTTATTGCTATTAAAGAGTTACTAAAGGCCGATTTCAGAGATTTGATAGCTGCTAGACTATCCGAGAAGATACGGATATTTGTCAATAATATCAGTTTTTTTTTCAGCCAAGATAAAGCTTCTTTGGCAGCCATAAGTTCCGCCTGAAACACGCTACAATGATTAGGAAAACGGAAGGAGAGACTTAATTTTAGTCTTTCTGAGTAAAAACCTGCACCACCCCGTCATCAGTTTTCGATCCATCTGTGTAGAAATTTATCAAATCATCTTTCAGATGAAAAAGCAAGTTGAAAGTTATTGCCGTACTGTAGTTGTAGGTCGGTCTAATCAACGAAATATGTGCCCAATGAGTGATAGGAGGTTGAAGACCCCATTTACTTCCAACGGCTTTATTGCACAAAAAGAGTGTCACTGCGGCCTTATTGCCTCTTTCTTGTATATAAGCTTTCCTGTGAATGTCTGTGGAGTGCCTTTGTTAGAAGATTAGAAGGAGGATCTATATGAGGGATTTAATATTTTCTAGAGAATAGAACAAGTTATATTTTATGACGTTAACTCCCAGACCAAACGGGTCAGCCCAATCGGTAAACTTATTTAAAGCGTTTTGTAAGATTTCTTTTATAATAGTTTCGCTCGTTTACTATCAAGTCTTGGGGAAGGGGAGATAGTACACAACATTGCAGTGTACCTCTATCAACAAGCGAATCATCTACATATAGGAATATTTGGGCAGATGCGATTGCAGATTTCCTGACATTGTTAAAAGAGCTCTCTATATCTAGAACCTTATGACTATGGTGTACTCTTGATGATGGAGGGAATATTCATTGCTCGTACTATAGTATTAGCTTCCCCCGATTTCTCTTGGCAAAAAGCATGCTGAGGAGTAGACGTCTCTATGCTTGTTCGTAAGTGGATATCGATTTATCGTTCAAAGGTTTTAAGAAGGAATGTTGATAGACTAATAGGTCTTAGATCTTTGAGGTTTATTTGGGAGCACTTGCCAGCTTTGGGTATATTATAAATACAACTTTGACTTCTCTCCATAACAGGGGAATGTGGAACAGGTAGTAAGGATAATCTCCAGAATGGGCAGAATTACCTAGTACCAGGTCTTATAAAAATCAGCCCAGGCTTTAGGTCTGGAAGCATTTAAAAACAGTCAGAAAACAAAATTACAGGCTTATCTACTTTTTAAATATCCTCTGTTATAGGAATGACAAATTTGATCATCAGATCGCATATTTTAACAAATGTGAAAAAGACTTTCAGGCTAAAACTGCGAAAAATTATAAGAAACTGATAAGTTTATTTAAAAAGAAATCTTTTATTTTTTTGATTTTCGACAGTAAATTGAAAATCATTGGCTTTCTTTCAAAACCTCTTAAGTCTTGAAATAACATTTTAATGTATTGCAGATCAAAAGGAGTCACTGAATTTAAATATCAATGTCTCGTAACTGTGTCATTGTTCTTTTCGGCTCTATCAACTATAGTTTTAAAACCCTTTATGATCTAAAAACTCCATTTTACTTATTTTAAATCAGTTGTTTGTGTCTTATAAGCAATTTTTCAAATTGGAGTTTTTTTTACAGAAAGTCGGAAAATTGTGTACTTCTAATGAAAATCACTAGTGTTAAGAAGCTGATGAGTTTGTATATAATTATTATTTCGGAATCACGTAATCTCTCAAACATATAAAAATAAAATAAAAACACCATTAATTTGAGATTACAAGGTTAAAAGTTTTTTAAAACAATTTATTTATTTATTTAAAAAACTATGGCGTTGGATGCATTTCGGCCGGTCTACCAGCCATCATCAGCAACACGACTGATAGCAAAATCTCTTTATTTAAGATAGCTTTCATTACATACATACATTGTTACATTTTTTCAGATCATAGGTAGTTAAGTTACACCATAAAGTATTAGAATATGAAAAGGTGTGAAAGAAAAGAGAGGAATATCAATAACATAGTTAAAAGAAGTGAGGGGGGTGGAAGACACAGATAGAGAAAAAATTATAACACGAACAACTCAGACTCAATGTTTTGCCCATATCAGCGTTTAAAGCTGCAGCATTCCTGTGTATGTATTAGACTGATTCAAAAAAATGAAAATGTCTTCGATTTTCAATGCCACTAGCTTTTTAGTTAGAGTTTAATGAAATAATAATCCTGGCAAAATTTAAGCCCTTTAGGTCAATATTTAGAGGTCGCTCATCGCTACTTTCTATTTTCATACAAATCGTATGGGAACTTTTTTTGATTCCATCTTTATTTTATAACTTTAGAAACGGTTATCATACAGACATGATCAAGGTAGAATCTGAATGAAAATTTGATGTTCTTTAAAAAAGGTCCTTACTTCTTATCTAATTAATGTAGTCCTTCCAAAGTTATTCAAGGTCAGAGTGGTATTCGTGGTGAATTAGAAAGTTTTATGGATTCCGTGTAGAAAAAATCGCTATAATACAAGGTGTCTTGCAAAAGTTGTAAAAAAAGGCAAGTGCGTGTAAGTTGAACTCAGACAAGAAAAAACTCGTTTTAGAGTGGGGGTCTATTTCCCCCTATTTTGGCGGGAGGGGCAATTTCCTAAAAAAACTGGTTTAAAAAAGAAAAAAATATTAAAAATCAACGGCAATACTTATAGTGTCATGCAATTACTTTTTTAAAGCCAACAATCCATTATTTAGTTAACATTTTAAAAAAAGTTGTTTTTTTTAAATATTTTTTGAAAAAATAAATTTAAAACTTAGATTTAAAAAATTAAAAAGTGATTTTATTTTTTAAATATCTTTTTGAAAAATTGTTCGCTATCAAGTACAATTTTTGTTCATGGATTTCAATACCTTTGAACCTCACTGAGCATTTGGTTTGGCCATAGTATTTTTTGTCACATTCGTTGCATGTAATTTCGTATATGTGCCGGACTTGTCAAGTGTTTCTCTTTTGTCTTTGGTAGATGTTAAAATATTTTTTAATTTATATGGGTTGGAGAATACTGGCTCAATGTTATTTTTCCGGAACGATGTTTTTAATGTATTTGTTATTTCTGGAATGAACGTCAGACTGGCTCTCTTTTTATCTCTTTCTATTGTCTTATTTTGTGAAAATAATGTTGATAGGTTTGATCTTTCTCTCTTAATTGAATGGCGATGTATTATTTTGTCGATTATAATTTGGTTGTATCCATTGATCTCTGCAGCATTTTTCATATTATTATACTCTTTGATGTAATTTGTTGTAGAAAGTGGCAGACTCACTAAACGGTGGGCTAGAGAGTTAAAGGCAACTAATTTGTATTGTATGGGTGTGTATGAATCACTTATGAACCGCAAAGTGTTGGTGTTCTTATGATGGATTGTAATCGTAACTTTGTTGTTTATTCTATGAAGATCCAAATCGAGGAAAACTAAGCGGCAATTTTCTTCTATTTCATAAGTGAACTTGATTTCAGCATATTGTTCATTCAAAATGGAAAGTAAATTATCTACTTCTGAACGTTTTACGACTGTTAAAACGTCATCAACGTAACGTTTCCAAAACTTGGGCATTAATTGTTTGGCTTTTAATTTCATTTCGAATTTTGACATGAAAGCCTCTGCAATTAGTGGGGATAAAGGATTTCCCATGCTGGTTCCAGATTCAATCTTAAAAAATCGATTCTTGTATTCGAAGTAATTCATGCTCATACACATTTCAGCTGCATTCATATAAACATCAATTTTTTCCGTTGGAAGGTTATGTTTTATGAGATGGGATTTGTAAGATGATAAAGCATGTGGTAATGGAATAGAAGAGAACAACGATTCAACATCAAACGATACCATGACGTCATCATCTGTGAAAGTAACCGATTCCAATAGTTTTGTGAGCTCTATTGAATTGTTTACAGAGCAACTTTAAAATTTTGGTAGGCTGTTGATTTCATTTACTATAACCATTTAGCTATTAAAGTGCAAGGTGATTGAATACAAGCCACTATTTCACGCATTTTATCTCCCGGTTTATGGATTTTTGGGAGGCAGTATAGTTTCGATAGCATTGCTCGTGCACACTACTCTGGTGAAGAAGAGGTGGTTTTGTCTCTGGTAGGTAGAACAGTGGGGGCCAGAGTTTTGTTCCTTGTGGCACTCCAGCACTAGTTCCTCCCATTGATAATTCAAGCTTTGCTAACTAATCATACAAAAGTATTTCAGTTAGGAAATCTTTGATTATTATTTCTATGTAAATGATTGGGAAGTCCAAGCAGTTCCGACATTTTGAATAGTGATCTTTCAGCCCAAACGCTGTCGAAAACTTTTGTATGTCCAGCAAAAATGTTAGATGCTCGACCACGAATAACGTCACTGTGAAGTCCAAGCAGTGGATGTTTAGTAGAGAGCTTATTAAAGAAGCTAAGCTGGAGCTCCGACCGACATTAAAAATTTCGACCTGCTAAAATTTTAATTTTTATCGATTTTTCTGGAGGTTAAAATACTGACTTATTCTAACTAAATGACGAAATTTTGAAATCTCGGCTTGACAAAAAATCTCCTGCCTTGAAAAAAATTTGAGAAAATATCGACTTTTAAGTTGATAAAAGTCGACCTTGTAACGTCAACTCAACAGTTAATTAATTATTTGAAAAATTTGGAAAGTTTTAGACTGATTAAGACAAGACAAATGTTCCTGGTCAACAATCTAAACAATCTCTTAACAAGTGTTTGAATAGGTAGTGCGATTGATGACAGTGCAAAACAAGTTGACATTGATATGATAAAAATTTCTACTCTTAACATGTCCACCATTGAAATCTTGAATCATTAAAAAAATGTAGATCACTGTCGACGCGACGTTTTGAACATCGAGATTTTGAAAAATCGACATTTTAAAAAGTCGGTGAATTTTTTTCAATTTTTTGGTCAGTCGGTTAACCAGCTGAATTTCTCTTTGTTGTGATTATGAAAATCTTAGGCCGATAATGTAAAATTTATATTATAAGAAAAAACTTTCATATTATTCAACATGTTTATTATAACGGAATAAAACTTTCAATAATTTCGCCTTGCTATTTGGGAAAGGCGACTGGTTATCTTTCGTTAGTTTTTTATCTGCTGAGGTAATGACTGTTACGTTTATAATATATGTATTATATTTGATAAAAAAAATCTATGACAAAAATCCTCTTACCTACATATTTACAAAGTTCAATTTTGTTCCCGAAAAAAAACTAAAATTCCACCAAGTCCCACACAAATCGTTTCCTTAAAAAACTACGAATGAAAAACTTTTGCATTTTCTGTTCGGTTATGACTTTGAATGCTCTTCCTATTCTTTTGATTTTTTTTTTGTTAAAAGTGCTATTCAATTCATTGGACAAACAGAAACCAAACGAAAAAGACCAATTTGACAAAAAAAAAAAAAAACTGACACTTTTGAGGCTCAGATGTGTGTTCCAAAGCAAATTGAAAACTTTTCAGACACATTATTGCTTACAGAAGCTGCTGTAGCTGTTGCTACTGACGCTATCCATATTCCTGGTCCTGGCCTAGTCCTCTACATTGCTCCTGCTTCTGTTGACCATTTTCTATTTTTCTCCTTTTTCTTTTTGCCATATCGCATTAGTAAAGTTTTGAATGGTTTAGGTATAAACATATACGTATGCAGAATACGAGTGAATTTGAACGAGTTCGCTTGGCCGCGCGTTTGAGAAATTACATATGCGAATGTTACAATGACGAAGTTATAGGTTATGGCCCCAAAAGAGTCATTGTCCAAAATAAACTTTTAACTCTAAGGGTTTTTAGGGGCTGATAGAGTGATGGAGTGAAGGTATTTTAAAGAGTAACGTTTCAATTCTTCCCAGATTGTGTTTATGTTTTGCCATTTATTCAACAACACAATACTCAAGTTTAAGCTTTTGCGGATTGAGGGGTATGAATTCACAAAAATTATAATTTTCCCTTCGGCGCTTTGACAGAACTTTTAACCTCTTTCAGAATACAGACGCGGCAAAGATAGACTATGAATATATGATTCATCGGCGACGGAAGTTAAATTTTATGATATGTGTAATTTAAAATTATTTTTTTTTTGCATACAAGAAAAAAGTTTTTCAATTTCTTTTGCATTAGGTATATTTTGAATTCAGAAGAAAAGAATAATTGACAGGCATACCTTGAAGCATAACAACATTGAAAAGTTTTAATTCAATGTGACAGTAACAATAGTGAGTGAAGAAAAGGATATTTTGAAAAAAGCTGAGTTGATTCGAAACAATTATTTATTATATTTTACGTGGTACCATTACATTATCATTATTTATGCATATGACCCGTGCTCTCATATAAAATATGCAATAGTTTTAGCCATGCACTGCAAATCCCGTGTCTTAGCTGGACACGCACCCAATGGGTGGCGTAGCGTGAGTTACTGCCGCCGCCGCGCCGCGCCGGGAACGGTGGAAAATTTAAAAGTATTTTTTTTTGGATTTTCAAAGTTAGTTTCAAATTTTTAAAATATCTATGAATAATACACCAGTCAACGAAATTAAAGGAACCTTTTTTTTTCAATTTTAATTAGTGTTTTTTGAAGAGCTATATCTTTCTGGCGAGTGGTCGTATTGAGTTGAAACAAAAAACATTCTACAGTTTTATGTTTTTTGTATTGAGATTTGTTTACAAACATTTTTTTTTTTGAAGTACCGGTATTACAAGAAATAACACAAGACAAAATTTTTTTTTTTTAATTTTTGTTGAAGGTCCTCATTTCTATGGATAGGTAACTTTTTTGAGTCAATCAAATGTAATGGTCAGATACCTTGTTTATTCAGCTTCAATTCGATTTTTTACTATGTACTTGTACATATAAGGCAAGTTTTGGATTCATGCAAGAAAAAAATTTTGAGATAACAATCAAACATGATATTACGATGATAGAGAACACCAAAAAAGTGGGTGGCACAATTCTGTCTGTCTGTCTGTTCGTCTACAGCCTAAACGGCTCGATCGATTTTCTTCAAACTTGGTACATAGTGGTTTTTGGTGATTATACCCACACATTTTTTTCGTTTTTGCTTAGAACCAAAAATAACGGTACCTGCCATACAATTTTTCTTAGCAATTTTACATAATCGAATTTTTCTCAAAAACGGCTCGACAACTTTTCTTAAAAAATATTCAGTAAATTTATTTTAATAAAGGCTTCCTTTGGGTGGAAAACCATTTTTCAAAAATGGATATTAATAGTATGTACCTCCTAAAGAACCATTTTTTAATTTTTGATTTTTTTCAAAACGATACGACCGAGTTCAATTATTTTTTATACAAAAGCTTTCAAAAAATATAAATAGTTTTGTGTACAAAATTGTTTTGAAAGAATATTTTTGGATTTTTAAAAAATGTTTCAATTTTTTTTTTTTGAGAATCAAATATTTCAAAAACGACATGATCGATTTTTTCAAACTCGATACTGAAGAGTTTTTTAGTGCTCTCTAAAATATCTTTATAAAAAAATTTACATTTATGAAAAAATAATATATAATATAATATGTATATAAAAACCGCAAAGGAAAATATTTTTCTTGCTTAAAAACGACTCCTTCGATTTTGATTAAACTTTTTTCATACCAAAAATTATAAAATTTTACACTTGGCAACTATTAATAGTACCTGTCATAGAACTATTTATTTTATTTTGAATTTTCTCGTTATCGGCTAAACGGATTTAGACGAATTTTTTTATGTATACATTTCAGATACGATCAAATAGTATTGCATATCAAAATTTTCAAAAAAAAGTTTTTGAATTTTTAAAAAAGTTTCAAATTTTGTTTTGAAAATTCGATATCTCAAAAACGGGTTGATAATTTTTTTTTTCCAATTTTGTTTTTAAATACTCATTAATATATACTTTAGATTTGCATACCAAAGTTTGTTCTTAAAAATGTTTTAAGAATTTTATATAGAAAAAATTATTTTTCTAAAAAAACGCTCCAACGATTTTTAATTTTGTTTCCCATACAATCATATTCAATCAAGAATTAAGATGGCATTCTTTTTTTCCACCTCAAACTGTCAAAGGAGTTGTTTTAGCCAATTTAAATGTCGTATTTCGTGCTTCTCTACTTTTTTCTCTCATAATTTCCATGTTTTTATATACAATTTTCTTAAACACGCAGTGTCTTGAACATAAGAGCAAGTACGTGCGACCCAGTCGTCCATTTTATTTTTGTTGTCGTACAATTTTTGTTTGAATGGTTTATCTTACTTTGGATGAAAAAAGATACTTTTAGCTTTGATTACCAATATCGGCTCTGGACCTTTGGCACCTCATATGAGGAAAATTTGGTAGTACCTCGTGGCATGATGGTTAATGCGTAGGACTGTCATGTCGAAGGTGTGGGTTCGATTCCCAACCATGCCACCTAAAAACAGAAATGTTTTATCCGAGGTACTGCCTCTTGCGATGAACTGACAAACCCTCCAAGAGTATACTTGTCATGAAAAAAAGCTTCTCATTTAGCCGTTCGGACTCGGCAAAAAACTGTAGGTTCCCTCCATTCCTGCCAACAACACGCACACAGGAATGGTTGTGAGTTGTAAGTCACTAGGCCCTGGTTCTCCACGAGCTGTTGCGCCATCCAATTTATTTATTTTTATTTTTTATGAGGGAAATTTGATAAAAAAAGAAGCCATCTAATTGGTCAGTAATTGGTCAGAAAAGGTCAAGTGGTCCCAGAAATTGGTCAGCCCTAGATTACCTGTAATACAGGCTTAAACTTTCTCAAGATCGCTCAAGGTCACGCGTGGTTTTTGGCACCTCATTTATGGGAAATTTACTAAAAATGTATACCATCTGAAAGATTTATAGATCGTGATAAAAGGTCACCTATTTTCAGTAATTGGTCAGCCATAGATTTTTTTAATAAATTTAAACAAAAATTTCAAGGTCAAAACGATTTTTGGCACCTCATTTTAGGGAAATTTGCAAAAAATTAATACCATCAGAAAGGCCCTGAGAACTATATAAAAGGTCAACTAGGTTTAGTAATTTGGCCCTTCCCTCCCCTCAGAGACCATAATTTTATGATTTTTACAAAAATTCCATGATTCGACTTTCCTCATTGCCCTGATTTTAGGACATAATCAATAGCCTATTGGGTCACAGAGCGTGGTTGCCCAATATCTCAGTTAATTAAGCAATCTAGGTGTAAATCAAAAGTTTATAAGAAATTAGCTTTGTTAAAAATGCATCTTACTTACTTATCCAGCTCCCGATCCATGAAGGGTCTCTGCCTGAGATATTGCGGTCTTCTATCGGTTGCGGTCCCTCGCACGCTGCCTCCAGTTGTCGAGACCAAGCGCTCTTGCGTCAGTGACCGCCTGGTCCCTTTAGCGGAGGTTCGGTCTTCCTGGTCATCTCTGGGGGCTGGGATTTGAAGATTTTCTTGGCTGGAGCGTTGTTGTCCATTCGCTCGTAGTGGCCGAACCAGTGAAGTCGACGTGTTTTGGCTCTTTGGACTACAACCACATCTTGGTACAGCTCGTACAGTTCACGATTGAATCTTCTCCTCCAACGCCCTCTTCGCATATAGGACCAAATATCCGCCGAAGAATTTTTCTCTCGAAAGTGCCCAGTATCAATTCCCCTTTTTTACTTATCGTCCAGCACTCGGCGCCGTAGAGTAGAACTGGTAAAATTAGCGTTTTGTATAGCGTGCACTTTGTCTTTCGGGAAAGGGGTTTTGAACCCATTTGTTTGGCCAAACCGAAGTAGCAGCGGTTCGCTAAGGTAATTCTTCGTCGGATTTCCACTAAGGTGTCGTTCGTGGAATTGATGTTTGTTCCGAGGTAGGTGAACTCCTTGACTACCTCGAAATTACTGCTACCAACAGTGACGTTTTGTCCTAGGCGATGTACAGATGAGACTTTGTTTATTGATAGCATATACTTTGTTTTGTCCTCATTCACTTCAAGACCAACGCGTTTCGCCTGTTCATCAATAGCTGTGAATGCTTCAAGTACAGCTCTCTTGGAGCGGCCGATGATGTCGATGTCGTCTGCATAGCCAAGCAGTTGAGAAGACCTGTTGAAGATAGTGCCTTTCATGCTACACTTGCGCACTATCTGCTCCAGGACTAGGTTGAAGAAATCACATGATAGCGCATCTCCTTGTCTGAACCCTGTGCACGTCTGGAATAACTCGGATGAGCTGTTACCCATTTGCACGTTGCACCGCGTAATTTGTAACGTCATGCGGCATAGCTGGATCAGTTTTTTCGGGATCCCGAGTTCTGACATCGCCAATAGAAGCTCTTGGCGACTTATGCTATCATATGCGGCTTTGAAGTCGATGAATAGGTGGTGGGTCTCGACTTGAAATTCATTGGTCTTTTCAAGGATTTGCCTCAGTGTGAAGATTTGGTCTATCGTTGATCTGCCTGGCCTGAAGCCACACTGGTACGTGCCGATCATAGTGTTGCAGAAAGCTTTAAGACGCTCACATAGTACGTTGGATAGGATCTTGTAGGCAACATTAAGCAGGGATATGCCTCTGTAGTTCTTGCAGGACATAGGATCGCCTTTTTTGTAGATTGGGCATATGGAGCTATTTGACCAGTCGTCGGGCATACTTTCCTTCTCCCACACTTGGTTGATGAGCTGGTGCATGCACTCTACCAGGACATCTCCTCCATAATTGAAGAGTTCCGCAGGTAGGCCATCCGAGCTGGCGGATTTGTTGTTCTTAAGCTTGTGGATGGCTTTCTTAGCCCCTTCAGTCCTGGGCGCTGGGACTGGATCTTCATTGACTGGCATTATGCTTCTTTGTTCCTCTGTTGCCTCCTCTACATAATGCCCATTAAGCAGTTGCTGGAAATGCTGCTTAAACACGTCTACAATTCCCTGTGCTTCGGTGACTAGGTTCCCTTTGCTTTTTCGAAGAGCTTGCGTGCCAGTCCTATAACCAGATGCCAGTTGCTTGGTTCGCACGTCCAAGATGTTCGATGCATACCTTGCGCCAATTAGCTCGTGGTCGATTTGGTTGGCGGTTCGACCATCTGGAGATCGCCAGGTTGCTGTGTGTATCCTTCGCCTGGGGAACTTAGTGCTACTTATCACCGTATTTCGAGCTGCAGCAAAGTTGATTAGTCGGAAGCCGTTATCTGTTGTCGTTTCGTGGAGGCTATGCTTTCCAACTTATCCGCCAAAGATGTTTTCCTTTCCGACTTTAGCATTTAAGTCTCCGACCACGACTTTGACATCGTACTCCGGATAGGCTAGGCTCTGTCCAGGAGGTCGTAAAACTCTTCCTTGTTAGACTACTCAGCTTCATCGGTAGGGGCGTGTGCACATATTAGGCTGATGTTTTGGAAGGTAGCTTTGATGCGGATCACAGCCAGGCGATCGCTAATCGGCTTAAAATCGATGACTTTCGATCGGAGTCGATTTCCCACGACGAACCCGCATCCTAGCATGTGCAGTCTTTGATGACAGCTGTTATAAATGTCGCAATCTTTTCTTTTCTGCCTTGTACCGCAAGAGGACAGATTCAAGTTTTTGAGTAGCACCTGGCGTATAGAGTGTCCTTACATTCCAGGTGCATACTCGTAGATCATAGTCCATTTTCGTTCCGGGTCTGGTTGCCATTTGAGGGGGGTCGTTATCCGAGGCTTCATGCGTCTCTCTCATAACAATTGTTTTTTTTTACTGTGGTCGGGTCGCTAGCCCAACGCACTAACCTCCAATCTGTAGGACCATAGGTTTAATGTTGCAATTCTTTCCTTGATCAACATTCGCACTTACAAGCTTAGCAAGTCAAGGCATAAAGCCAATACCAGTATCCGGCGGCTACCAACGTGGAGGTATTGCAAGCACTTGATGTGTAGGAAAAGATACGGCTCGAGGCCCCCAGTTCCTACAACATCCAACCACCAAAAAAAAATAAAAGTGAAAAGTAAATAATTGATATGATGTGGTCGGAAAGTGTTAAAACAATTCGAACATGTTTGCCTCATGAATTCAGTTGAAAATAGAAAAAGCGCATCTATCAATCAATTTTTTCTACCAATTCTCATACCTATATAAATATACCTATACCTATAATTTATTTGAATTACATTTTGTCGTTTCTATTTTTGTAACTCTATATTTTGTTTTTCAATTTTTTACTTTCAAACGTTCATGTCTCGATTTGAAGATTTTCTTACCCCATTTACCCTTTTTTAAATTAGCTAAATCCATTTGTTTTTTATATCTGTAAAAAAAGCCTTAAGATTGCAGCATTTCAAAACTTTGTTCTCTCGTTGTTCTTTCCCTATTTGTTAAATTTCTTATATTACAGAAATGAAAACAAAAAACAATATTCAGAAGACTTCTACAATATTACTGCGAAGCATTTTGTTTCCTTTTTTCAAACAAAACCCTAATGCAATATCATAACAATCATAAATCTCATAACGCTAATGCGTGATTAAAAATAATGAACATTTTTTTTTAGACACAAATATCTCTTAATCAGATTAAAAACTTTCAGCAAACAAAAACTATAAACAAAAATGGAAAATAGAATGCAAAATATTTTATACTATGAAGGATAATGCAGACGCGTTAACAATGAAAATTATAAATAGTGAATTCTGAATTAAAACAGAAACGCATCTGATTGTTAATAATGAAATAATGCAAAAATTTTAAATCGTGTTAATAGCGGTTCTTTGATTACTGTTTTTGATGTTGGTGAAGTGGATAGGTACTCAGCTTTTAATACAGATTGCTGGAATGGATTTACAGTGTATATTTTTATCAGTAATAAATTAAAAAGATTTGAAATGATTTTTTTTTAGGCCATAGGAGCTTGTGTTTTAAAATAGAAACAAAAATTGCGCCTTCTCGTAAATATCAAATTATATCTTGAAACGAAGAAATATTTGATTTTCCAGCCATCATCCAATTCTTATACACATAATTGTACATATCAATGACGTTTATATCTGTTCGATCGTTTCATACTACTATTTTTCATTGTAATTAAAGTTAAAATCTTTAATTTGGTGAGTATTAGAAAAACTTAAACAAGCATTGATATTTTTTTTTTTAGATTGCTGACGTACCCATACAGCTTGAATTATTTTTTTTTGAATGAGCATACATAAGTAATATCGATACCTGATTGCAAGAACTGGCAAATTACATTCAGACAATAAAAGGGACTTTATATTCAGTCAACTGCATTCATTGAACCCAAATTTGACCTTCGAAGCTACATTTATTTGGAATTTCAAACTTGGAACTTTACTTCAAACCACTACCTTCAATTGATTGTGATGATAGAACCGATATCATTTTTGTATCAAAGGCATCCCTCACACGTGGTATCGGATGGGCTCGAAAAATATCGTTCTTGAATCATAAAATACGGATCCTTATCATTCCTTATCGATCTTCTCACGAACCACACAACAAATGGTTATAAAATTTTCGATCTACATAAAAAATTTATATTTCTCTCACGAACAAACTTAATACTTTTCTTTTTTTGTATCTCTCGATCGTGAGAGTTTGGAAAAATAAAATTCGGGTAGAATACGAAGTATAGTTCTCTCACGATAAGGATATGAAAACATCTTTAAAAGGAATCATACATCATCAAGTATCCCTTCACTTTGTGAAGAGGGTAAAATAGAATCGCAGCCAAAAAACATAAATGTTAAAAAAAGAGCCAAGTACAAGAAACCTGTGCCTAAAAAGTCAGCCAAAAAAAGTAATGAGATCTAAAATATATGCCAAGTTTTAAGTTCATAAAGTTTAATATCAAATATCTTAAGTAGAGTAATATCGAAACAATTCCAAATCATGACAGAAATTTGGTATTCAATGATTACTGATTAAAATATGGTGGGTTCACTGGTCAAGTTTTCATACATTTTAAATAAGTAAGTAATTAAGAGAAACTTGCCAAGTAAATCCGCCAAATATCAGTAATCATTAAATACCAAATTTATGTCATGATTTGGAATTGTTTCAATATTACTCTGTTTAAGATATTTGATATTAAACTTCATGAACTTAAAACTTGGCATATATTTAAGATCTCATTACTTTTTTTGGCTGACTTCTTACGCACAGGTTTCTTAAGAACTTGGCTCTTTTTTAACATTAATTATGTTTTTGTTGTGATTTCACTCCTTTTTGCAAAGAATTATTTTGCCAGATGAAAATCAAGCCCTACCGCTCTACAAAGTTTCATAATTCTACGACAACCGAAAATGCTCCATGTAAATAATAACAATTCTGATAAAGTGGGTGGATGGCACGCCCGCTAAATGGAAAATTCAAATTTTTCAATATTTTTCTTTATAAATACTTCAAGCCCTACCGACCTACCAATTCCAGTTTCTATGAATACGGGAAGTGCTCCATAATTTTGATGATCTGTCAGTGAGTCAGTGAGTCAGTCAGTTACGGTTTTTGCGATTTTTGAAGTCCTATATCTCGAGAATTTCTTGTGATGCTTTTACTTTACAGCTGAGGTAAGCTCGGCGGTGTCCAGGATTCTTCCCCAAGAAGCAACGAAACTTGGGGTTAAGAGGATCTAGTCTCCGAATAAAAACGGCTTTAATTCCTTTATTTAATTATTTACAGAAAGGTTGTTTTATTTAAAGTTTTTCAAATGTTTTTACAATGTTTTTCTGGTCTTAAAAATAACTAGCAGGTATTTCATTAAATATGTCCCTAGCACGAAACCTAGGGAACCTTGTCCAATGAGCTTCTAGAGGAGTAGCCCAAAGGAACAAAACTATTGTCCCTGACACACAACCCAGGGAAAGAAACGGTCGGAACCCTCAAAGGAGAACCTTGTCCAGTGAACATCTTGAAGGGGAGTCCAAGGGAACAAAACGGTTGTCCCTGACACAAAACCCAGGGAAAGAAACGGGCGGAACTCTCAAATGAGAACCTTGTCCAATGAGCTTCTTGAAGAGGAACTCAGAGGAACAAAACGGGGTCGGGAATCCTTATCAGAAACCCTATATCCTCAGCAAATAAGGAACAAAGCGGTCGGAACCCTCTTAGGGGAACCTTGTCCAATGAGCTTCTAGAGGAGTAGCCCAAAGGAACAAAACGATTGTCCCTGGCACACAACCCAGGGAAAGAAACGGTCGGAACCCTAAAAGGAGAACCTTGCCCAGTGAACGTCTTGAAGAGGAGCTCAGAGGAAAGAAACGGTCGAAACTTCTTATGGAAATCCCTTATAACTTATACTATATACCTATATATGTATATATGCCTATACTGTTTGCACTACCTAAATGGTTTTTTCTAAACTAGCAAAAAAAAATAATTTTAGAAAAAAAGTTAGATTCGGCTCTGCGGCTAACGCCTTATCTGTCACCGAAACGCCTTGTGAAAGGTCTGTGTTACGGCCCGATCTTTAATTCTCTGTACTCTAAATTGGTATCCACCACTGGACGAGAAGAAAAGACAATTTTATCATTTTTCTTACTTTGCCATATAACATTTGCTGGAGTAAGCCAATGTGAATTGAAAGAAATGAAATTCAAATTTATATGGACCTTCATGATTCTTTGATTTTTGCTCGTGATATGTATGAATTACCTAAAGGTGGGTGTCATACGATGTATGCACGAAGTGATAGGAGTATGACGTAATAATGAGGGTACTGTAGGAGTTGTAACGCTTCGTTACATACTAATGCTAAGGAATTGAAATTTGGTGAGCCACCTGTGTTTGATCAGCTCAGCAAATACTGCGATTTTGAAATTTCTGACTTTATTGGTACTGAAGTTAGAGGGGGGTTGAAAATCGACTGAGTTTGTTCCTGTAAAAAGGGTGTAGTGCCGCGAACTTGGCTGGGCACTACCGTGCCCTTTGATCATTTGAGTAAGTAAAATATTTGTCTTGTAGTACCTCGTGGCTTGATGGTTAGTGCGTAGGACCGTCATGCCGAAGGTGTGGGTTCGATTCCCAGCCGCGGCACCTAAGAACAGAAATGTTTTATTCGAGGTACTGCCTCTTGCGAGGAACTGACAAATCCTCCAAGAGTATACTTGTCATGAAAAAGTGCTTCTCATTTAGCCGTTTGGACTCGGCAAAAAACTGTAGGTCCCCTCCATTCCTGCCAAAAACACGCACACAGGAATGGTTGTGAGTTGTAAGTCACTAGGCCCTGGTTCCCCATGAGCTGTTGCGCCACCAAATTCATTTATTTATATTTAAAATATTTGTCTTATGATGAAGAAGCTGGTAAATCGTCAAAATAAAATTCGTATCCATTCATTGTCAGATTTTATTGAAGGATTACTTCGATACTGAAGTATTAAAGAACCTATGAAAAATCAGAAATTTCCAGTTTTTTTTTACTGCTTCGGATGAAGGTGATTTTAGGGCAATTCGTTATTCGTATTGTATCTTTCAATAAAATTGACACAGGTGATATTTGAGATCAGACCCGGCTGGTTATATGTGTAGTGTGGGTAGCACTACCCAATCGAGATTTATCGAGTGGGTAAAATACCTATTCGAGATTTGATGGTATTTTTTTGTAGTATTTGTACATAGAAGACAAAAATATAAAATAAATAATGTTCAACATAAAATCACCAATTTAAAAAAATTATATAAAATTGTTTTAGTTATTCATACAAACGAAAATACTGAACGAGGACGTTGGTCATTCTAAGGCCTAGTACCCAGTGCAAAACGAAAACACCAGCATTATGCTAATGGATATTTTTCTCAGTTGCAAATAGGTTTTAACTTTTCCAAATTTCCCCCAAGTGAGGTGCCAAAAATCACTATGACCTTTAACAAAAATTAAAAAATTCAATTAAAAAAAAAAATCTGTGGCTGACCAATTACAAAAACTAGTTGACCTTTAAAATGGAGCTTAAGGCTTTTCGGGTGGTGTACATTTCTTGCAAATTTCCCATAATGAGGTGCCGAAAATCGCTATGACCTTGAATTTTTATTTAAAAATACATTAAAAATTAATTTAAAAAAATGTATTGGTGACCAATTATTACTGAAAATAGCTGTCCTTTTATAATTGTGAAGTGGCCTTTCAAGTGGCATATTTCAAATGTGCAAAATGATTTTTTTTGTGACCTTGAAACGAATTTTAAAAAGTCATAGAAAAAAAATCTATGGCTGACCAATTACTGAAAATAGTTGACCTTTTATCATGGTGTAGAGATGTTTGGGTGGTTAACACTTTTTGTGAATTTCCCACAAATGAGGTGCCAAAAATCGCGCATGACCTTGAGAAACTTTAAGCCTTGATTACAAGTTATCTAAGGCCAATTTCAAGGACAATTTTACCTTTTTTGACCAATTCCTGGTAAAATATAGATGGCTTTTCTTTGCTTCAAATTATCCATAATATATGACCAAATGTCCAAAGCTACAAATTAAATCTTTAAATCATGGAATTTAGGTAACACTTTTTAGCACACAAACGCGGACACATCCTGTCAAAATGTATTTCCCCTTATTGTGTCTCAGAAATAGTAAACATCATGATGTTCATATGTTGTGCTTTTGAACTAACAACATTATGGTGTAGGATTTAGGTAATATGACAGAACATTTACAAATTCAACGCCAACACCATCTATAGAAGTTAAACAAGCTCGTACCTATATGTATTTACTATATGAGGGCGGGAATGTGCACCCAAAACCGACGCATTATTGCCCCAACCACCCCATTTCAACCTCAATGAAGATCCATATTCAGACCCAGAAGTTTCTGTACTGCATGCAAGGCAACCATCACACCATCATCCATGAATTTTTCTTGAATGCTTAACATTCCTTGAATAACTAAAAACAACAACAAAAACAAATGCCATCCACGGATAAGAAAAGGACGAAACATAAAATAACATCCGCACAAAACCAGGCAATGCCGACATGCCGAGTGCAAAAAACTAACGGTGAATTCAATGAAAATTAAATGCACATACTTTTCTTTTGTTCGCCTTAACGTTCATAAAATTTATTCAAAAGTAAGATAAGTTCTCTCTCTCTCTATCTCTCTCTGCAATTCTTTAGTGTTTTCCTCTTCTTGTGTTGTGTTTCATGTTTTTCATCTTGGAATCCTAGATAGGAGCGCACAAATCCTTATGCTGTCGCTGATCGTTCTCGTCGTCATCTATGTCGTCTTGGAAGTTGGAGAAGCTCGATAGTGGTCGTCGTCGTCGCTTTTGTTATAGGATGCAAACGAGGACATTTGGCTGCAAATGACAACTTTCCGCGAACTTGCAGTGTGCGAGTCCTAGATGTGTGCCTTTTTTATTTCACATCTTTAGCATGCCAAAAAAAACACCACAGATATCCTTAGTTATGTTTCAATAGGACCGAGGACTCGTTCTCTCAAGTTGACATTCATAATGGGAATTTTTTTTTGTTGAAGAAGAAGCATAAAACAGGTTCCGTTGTTATTTGTGTATGTATAATTCTAGGGCTTTTATATTCCCTTCGTTTGATTTACGGACAAGGGGTTATTTGCTGCGAAATTATATTTTAAAGACCTTCAACCCTTCGCATGAAATTAATATGAATTCAAAGCAATAACAAAAAAAACTGTTTACAACATTCAACATATTTGTGGTGTGTTTTGGTTCACAGGTGCCCTGAAATCAATTAAATTCAATTCCCTGTATTTAATTACCCCTAGAGCAAAAGGGTTCCGTAAACCTTAATAGTACCTAAATGTGCATAAATATTAATTTTATGAGACAAATTTTATGTAATGATAGGTCATTATGGTAAGTTTAAGTTTTACGATAAGGCCGAAGATATTTTATTAATTGATTTGTTTTTAAAATTATAATTAAAGGAATTGATGCCAATATAATTAATAAATTAATCATTTTAATTGATTGATACTCTTAACCTGCGTAGTTCCTCGTGGCATAATGGTTAGTGCATTGGACTGTCATGCCGAAGGTCTGGGTTCGATTCCCAACCGCTGCCATCTAAAAACAGAAATGTTTTTTCCGATGTACTGCCTCTTGCTAGGAACTCTCGAAGAGTATACTCGTCATACTCTTACAAGAGTATATCTACTTGTCATGAATAAGTGCTCCTCATCTAGCCTCCTCACATGCAAACAAAAATGGTTGAGAATTGTAAGCCACTAGGCCCTGGTTCTCCACGAGCTGTTGCGGCACCAAATGTATTTACTCTTAACCTGCATCAACACTGAGTTTTTAAAGCATAAGAATTAATAGGACATCTTCCTCACTATTTCAAACTTTTGGGGGTCAACATCAGCATCATAGACGTATCAAGTACAAAAAAGGACACAAGTTTAATGCTGATTGAAGAGAAGTGCTCTATGTGACGCTTTCCACTTACTCCGACACTGTTGTAGTTAGTGATTGGAAGGTATCAAGAAATGTTACATTCTCAGATCATAGATTGATAACATTCCAAATAAAGCACAAGTTAGGAAACCCAAAACCCTATAGAAACCCCAGAAAAGCAAACTGGGACGCCTTCAATACTAGATTGGCCTCTCCTTTGGATCATTATAAGAATCAACCGCTGAAAACAGCTTGGAGATTGAAAATCATGTTAATGAACTAATGATAGCCATTAATAACGCTTTTGATAGTTCTTGCCCCATTTTCAAAGGGAAAGGCAAGCTCAATCCCGAATGGTCGCCCAAAAAGCTGTCTGTTCTTAGGAAAAACTCAAGGAGGATTTTCAGGCTATGGACCTTTGGCACCTCATATGAGGGAAATTTGATAACAAAAGATGCCATCTAATTGGTCAGAAAAGGTCAAGTGGTCCCAGAATAACTTTTAATCAAGGCTTAAACTTTCTCAAGGTGGCTCAAGGTCACGCGCGATTTTTGGCACCTCATTTAAGGGAAAATTTTTGCCAAAATTTTATACCATCTGAAAGATTTCTAGATCGTGATAAAAGGTCAACTATTTTCAGTAATTGGTCAGCCATAGATTTTTTTCTATGAATTTTTGAAGTTCGTTTCAAGGTCACAAAAAAAACTTTTGGCACCTCATTTGGGTCATTTAAAAAAAAAGGATGCAATTTGAAAGGCCTCTTCACGGGTGTAAAAGGTCAGCTATTTTCAGTAATTGGTCAGTCATAGATTTTTTTTTATGAATATTTAATGAATTAAAAAAAATTCAAGGTCAAAACGATTTTTAGCACCTCATTTATGGGAAATTTGCAAAAATTTAATACCATCAGAAAGGTCCTGAGAACTTTATAAAAGGTCAGCTAGTTTTAGTAATTGGTCAGCCATAGTTTTTTTTTAATGAATTTTGAAATTATTGTTCATGGTCACGCGCAATTTTTGGCACCTCATCTGTTCTAGGCCCTAAGATCTGTATAAAAGGTCAGCTTTCAGCTAGTTTTAGTAATTGGTCAGTTATAGATTCTTTTATATGATTTTTTCTAAGTTTTTTTTTCTAGGTCATGAACGGTTCGTGACCTTGAAAAAAAAATACTTTAAAAAATCGTATAAAAATATCAATAACTGACCAATAACTGAAACTAGCTGACCTTTTATAAAGATCTTAGGGGGTTGTCTAAACATCGTATCACCTATAGTTGGAGAGAAGTCAATGTCATCTTCATTCAGAAAGCTGGCAACGGATCTCCGCTACAGGTTTCGGGAACTGCCAAATATCATGGCGTTGTACTTGATCGTAAACTAAGCTTGAAAGCGAACATAAAAGAAAGAGAGAAAAAAGCCTCAATTGCATTCTACACTTGTAGTAGAATTTTTGGTAAAAGGTGGGGTCCCAGCCCCAGAACCATTCATTGGATGTACACAGCCATAATAAGGCCAATACTAACGTACGCTTGCATGGTCTGGTGGCCAGCCTTAGATAAGGAAACCAATCTTAAGACCATGACCAAAATTCAAAGACTAGCGTGTATTGGCACTACCAGTGCTATAAGAACTACACCTACAGCAGCCCTAGAAACTTTCCTTTCACTAGCTCCGCTCGATCTGTTTACGAAAGAGCTGGCGGCCAAAAGTGCTTTTAGACTTAAACAGTGCAATAATTGGAAAAAGGGCCACTTCGGTCACAGAACCATAATGAAATTCACTGACATAGACATTCAAACAGATTACGTCACACCACACATAGATTTTAACCCAGTAACGATGACAGATATCCCTAGTAGGGAATTCTGGAATGAAAACAGGGTCATCAATACAAATCATGTTTCGGTGTTTACAGACGGTTCCAAAACAGACGAAGGGGTAGGGTCAAGTATTTACTCGGAAAACCCACCTATAAACAGATCAATAAAGCTTCCAAACTTTTGCAGTGTATTTCAAGCGGAGGTGCTTGCAGTTTGCGAAGCCGCGAAATATCTTGCCTTTCATGAAATAGTCAATAGCAATATAGACATCTTCCTAGATAGCCAGGCAGCAATTAAAGCTATTTCTTCAATCAGTATTAAGTCCAAACTGGTAGATCGCTGTCGAACTGAACTTAGATCTTTAGGCGCAACAAACACGTTAACCCTTGTATGGGTCCCTCCCGTGATATTCTCGACATCGTGATATTCTCGGGAATGAAATGGCAGATGAACTGGCCAGAAACGGATCATCTCTTGATCTTAACCAAATCGAATTTTCGGTACTTATGCCACTGGAGCAGGACAAAAATAGAATCCACCAGAATTTCTTTGAAGCTGCAGACGTCAGATGGTCATCACTTGACACTTGTCGGGTTTCAAGAAATTTATGGCCGAACATATCAAAGAAAAAAACTGAATATTTACTCAAGTTAAGCAGGCCTCAATTATCGCTCCTAGTGGGAGTCCTAACGAGCAGAATGGGCATCAACCCATCTGACTTATGTTGAGGGTGTCAAGATGAAGAGGCGGAGGAGGACTCATCCCATTTCCTTTGTGAATGCCCCAGTCTGGCCATAACTAGAAAAGAGGCCATCGGAGAATACTTTTTCGACGAAATGGGCGACATCTCTACCCTGCCACTAAAGAATATCCTGAAATTCACTCAGAAGTCAGGGTGGTTCAAGGAGGCATCCCATTCCTTAACTTGTCCTCAGTCCCACTACCATCCCCTCCTCACACCTACCTACTTTTATCCTGGGGAGCGCAATGGATCCACGGAGATCCGAGTGGGATGAGGCGGCTTGCCGTATCATCACCCCTTCTAACCTAACCTAACCTAACCTATCACCTTATTAAAATTTCCAGAATAGAGAATGTCCAGCGTTACTTCCTTTGCTTTGCTCTTCGAGACCTATCATGGAACAATCTTCTGATCCTGCTTCCCTATATAGACCACCTTAAACTAATCAACTTGAATTCTTTGGAAGAACGAACATGAAATACTCGTCTCTTTTTATCTTTCCACCCACCGGACCTCCTATGGCTCAAACCTCAAACGAACAATTTCTCGAATGCTGCGAGGTTTTGAATTGCCCTCCTCCACACTTACCTTAGCTTAGCTTAAGTTCTTAGTTTTTAAGTTAGATTCGGAATTAGCTTGACTGTATTAAGCCGAATAAATGGAAAGGTGAACCTTAAATGAATAGTGTTTATTACAAACAATATGCATATTTCTCAAAACAATTTTTTCTTTTACCTTATTTGGGAAGCTTGGCACTTGCATTTGCATCTGTAATTCGTTTGTTTCCCAATTAAGGTGCAACTATTATTATAAAATAGTTAAATTTTTTAGTTTAAGTCAAAAAATTTCAAATTTTCAGCACATACCATTAGACATGAAGTCTTGTCTGGTATATTACCAAACATTTCAAAAATACTGCCTAGTGTTATAAACTTTACTGATATCACACAGTGTGAACTGAAAGATGATAAAGTTCAAAGAATGTGATTTTATAAATTCTGATTGTTCACACCGACTTCGCGGAATCTGAGATCATTTGAGTGTTTAATTCGCACCAGACTTGTTATCGCCACTGGCAACGCCTGCATCACACCTATTACTTTCTATTTATTCAAACCCTTCTTGTACATTTTCTGAATGAACTAAAATTATAATAACCTAATCTACTACTCTAACATACTCTAACTCTCTATAATTATCACATATGTATAAAGTATCATTCTTTCCTGAAGATATCCGCAAACTATATACGTTGCCTAATCGTTCCTTCAGAACTTAATCTTAAATTTTATTTGTAATCTCTTGGTTTCTATACCATAAAGTAAGTTTTTCTCACGCATATGAATTAAGAATTTTGAAATATAAAAACATTGTTTTAGGAATTTTAACCTACTTTATCATTTGAACTTATCCAATAAAGAACATCTTTAAAAATACATTGGTTGGTTGTTCTTTGTTAAAGAGGTTCAAGATCTTCAAGAGACCAAGCGGGCTTCCACTGCAAGTGGATCAACTCAATAGATTAAAATTCTTTATGCGGTTAACGACTACAACAGCCGTGCAGTATAACTCAAATCTCAGAAATGATTTACTGCTCTCGGTGCCATAAGCAATTTCACAAAAGTTGCACTAATGCAAACGTCATTTCACTCGATACTGACTGGCAATGTCAGCCCTGCCATTTAACAAGCCCAATTAATCGTCCTGCACCTGCCAAAGCTCTTGCTAGTGGTGCTTCCAATATATCCAAAAGCTCGCAATCACGTAGAGCCGCCTTAGACCTGCAACGTGCAGAAGAAGAACGTGTTTTAGCTCTTGCCGAGTTAGAAATCAACAAGGAGTTCTTGAAAAAGAAATACCAAATTCTAGTAGAGGAATGCGAGGAAGATGAAAGTAAGAGTAGCCACACCGCATCGGTAAGAGCTTGGCTTGATCGACAACAAGAATTTGCGAATTCAAACAGTACAATAATTCCTCAAAATATTCATACTCCCAGTTCGGAAGTAAACAACAATCTACCGGTAACATCAAGCCACAGTTCCATGCCAGACGGAGGAAGAATTGATATCGCCTCAAATAATTTACTCTCGCGAGGTGACAGCGTCAGATTCTCCTTGCCTCCAATTCCACATACAACAGAACAGACACTTCTTTACTCGTCAGCCAATCCACCAACAACAGTAACAACATCAAGTTTTCCACAGGTATCCGAAATACCATCGAAGAATACGAATAATCAGCTGTACAGCCATCCATTAGGTACAAACCCAAGCATAATTACTGCAGAAAGCAGAACAATTAATAACAACACAACGTTTTGCAACGTACCAGCTGCACTGATATACACCGGTCACTCCTTGGAATCACAAGGCGAACGTGGCCAGTCACAAAATGCCCATATACAAAATGTGTCCTTCCCGCAGAATAACACCAATCTAAGCTCAAACTCGTTCGCCACAATGACATCCTCAACACAAATATCCTGCCCAAACCTAACAAAAGAACAAATTCAGGCGCGGCACTCTGTTCCAAAAGAACTACCTATTTTCTCAGGCCACCCGGAAGAGTGGCCAGTTTTTAGTTCTACATTTGACTGGTCTACAACGATATGCGGGTTGACCGATGCAGAAAATCTTCTCCGGATGCAAAAGTCACTTCGAGGAGAAGCACTTCGATCAGTTCAACATATCTTAGTCCATCCATCGTGCGTTCCAGCTGCAATTTCCACTTTGAAGTTATTATTTGGGCAGCCGGAGAAGATCCTACAATCCATTAAAGCAAGAATAAAATCAACACCACCAATAAATATAAATAAACTAGAATCATTTACCACATTCGCTGTTAATGTTAAAGGTCTTATCGCGACCATCGAAGCATGTGGATTGCACGACGAGTTGAACAACTCTTCGCTTCTTCAGGAGCTAATAGAAAAAATGCCTTCACATTATCAACTCAGCTGGGGAACACATAAACTAGATTTAATGAAAGTTAATCAGAGACCTAATCTACTAAAATTTTCTAATTGGATTTTTGATTTTGGTCTGTCAGCTAGCAGTGTTACAGTGACAACAAACAACAACAGAGAAAACAATATTCGCAACAAAACACAAAACGCTTTCATACATGCGCACAATGAAGGACAGCAGAAAAGGTGCTATGTCTGCAAATCGTCTTGTAAAAACGTAGCTAATTGCGAACATTTTCTTAAAGCTGACCGCAGCGAACGATGGAGCATTGTGCGAAAGAATAATCTGTGTAAACAATGCTTATACCCACATGGTTATGCATGCCAGAGCGAGACTAAATGCGGTGTTAATGGCTGTTTATACAACCATCACCCTCTACTTCATCGTTTCTTTCAAGAAAAAACAAATCATGAAGAAAGGGACGGAGAAATCAAAGACGAGAGAAACGTCAACGCGCATAGTGAAACGAACCGCAGCACATTGTTTAAAGTTTTGCCAATATCTGTTTTCGGAAAACACAAAGTCATAAACACGTTCGCTTTCATAGACGAGGGCTCATCCGTAAGTTTGTGTGACGAAGAACTAGCAGCCGAACTAGGACTTAAGGGAGTCCCACATCCACTGTGCCTGAAATGGACAGGCCAAGTGCAACGAAGAGAAAATGCATCAGAGCGCTTGTCAGTCACTATTGCCGGACTAAACGGAAAGCACACGGCTCTAGAAGCGCACACAGTGCGTAAGTTATCGCTACCAATGCAGTCTCTGAATTACAAAGCATTAAGTAAAAGTTTTTAACATCTAAGAAATCTGCCCATTTCCAGCTACGAAGGTGCAACACCGAGACTCCTGATAGGTGCTAACAACTGGAGCTTAGGCATCCCCAAGGAAATTCGCGAAAACAAACCATATGAGCCAGTGGCCGTGCATACTCAACTGGGGTGGCTTATATACGGTGGTGGACAAGATTGTAAGGAGTCTTTTAGTCTTCATATCTGTGTAGTAACTTTTGAAGAGGAGCGTGGAACTAAGCTGTTTAAAAGGTATACTATAAAACGAGCCGATAACCACTTCGAGACCTGCCTCTTATGGCGATTCGATGAATTTACCCTACCCGAGAGTTTCACAATGGCAAAAAACAGGCTTCAATGCCTAGAAAGAAAACTTAAGTTGCAGCCAGAGCTGCTTGAGGTATTTAAAAAAACCATAGAAGAATATTTGTTAGAAGGATATATACGTCAATTGCCCTCAAACGAACCGCAGGCAAATAAACTAAAAAAAAATTGGTACTTACCAATGTTTGCAGTCTTAAATAAAAACAAACCAGGTAAAGCGCGTGTAGTCTGGGACGCAGCTGCTAAATCAGAAGGCGTGTCACTGAACTCTCTCCTAATCAAAGGACCCAACTTAATAACGTCTCTGCCAGCGATCCTATTTCGCTTTAGAGAGAAATCAATCGCTGTCTGTGGCGATATAGAGCAGATGTTCCACCAGATCTTCATACGACCAGAAGATCAAGACGTGCAGAGGTTCCTATGGCGAGACTGCAATGACAACAAGCCACCCGACGTATATGTTATGAACGTTATGATCTTCGGAGCATCGTGTGCCCCAAGTACATCCCAGTTCGTGAAAAACTTGAACGCTTCAGATTTCGAAGAAAAGCTCCCTGCTGCCGCAAAGGCAATTAAAGAAGATCACTACGTAGATGACTTCCTGAAGTCAGTAGATACGATTGAAGAAGCGATTAAACTAGTTGCTGATGTCAAGTATATACATAAACAGGGTGGTTTTATTATAAGAAAGTGGTCTTCAAACAGCAACGATGTCCTTTTATCAATCGAAGAAGATCAGTGCGTGTTAGAGAAGAGCCTGGCGCTTAGTGAAGAATCAGCCGTGGAAAAGGTACTCGGTGTTTTTTGGATACCCAATGAGGATATGATAATGTTCAAGATTTCTCTAGCCATTCTACAAAATGATATCTTTCTGGGTATAAGAGTACCCACTAAAAGGGAGATGCTTCGTATACTGATGTCCACTTACGACCCCCTGGGGCTTATCGGAAATTTTCTTATGTATCTGAAGATCTTACTTCAGCAAGTATGGAGAAGCTCTGTTGACTGGGACGAGCCAATTTCAAGTACTCAGGTAATAAAGTGGAGCCACTGGGTAAAGTTTCTCCCCCAATTACAAGCACTTAGAATTCCACGATGTCACTTACAAAATTTCTCTAATTATGATGACATCAGCATACAACTACACACGTTCGTTGACGCAAGTCAAGATGGGTACGCAGCCGTTTCCTACATCCGTCTTTCTGATGGGAAGAGAACCTCGTGCTCCCTAATAGGATCAAAGACAAGGGTGGCACCATTAAAAATAGTGTCGATTCCCCGTCTGGAACTCATGGCAGCGGTTATCGGGGCCAGGTTTGCAAAACATATAGTGGAAAGCCATTCAATAAACTTCGGGCGACATTACTATTGGTCGGATTCAAAGACAGTGCTTAGTTGGCTGCGGGCGGCTGACCATCGCCAATACCATCAGTTCGTAGCCTTTCGGGTTTGTGAAATACTCGATACTACAGAATTAAAGGAGTGGCGCTGGATTCCAAGTAAGTCAAATGCAGCAGACGAAGCGACAAAGTGGTCAAAAGCCCCAGACATAACTCAGAGCAGCAGATGGTTCAGTGGACCACTCTTTTTGCAACAGTCGGAAGCAAACTGGCCGAAAGAAGAAGGCGATATAACATCAACTGAGATAGAACTAAAGCATCAAATCCTTCATATTTCCGTAGTAAGCTGCTTGTTCAACGTGAAACGATTTTCTAATTGGCTAAGGCTACTTAGAGCTGCGGCGTACATCTTTCGTTATTCACTGAATCTGAAGCGTAAAAAAGAAGAAAAACCTATAGTCTGCGGTGAGATAACTCAAGAAGAGCTGCAAAAAGCTTTACTGTATCGAGAAGCACAACATGAAGAATACGCTGAATCTATCGGAGAAATAAAAGCTGGCAAGCGCCTAAAGAAGACAGACGCATTATATCAACTATCTATATACTTAGATGAAGACAATCTGCTTAGATTGGACGGAAGGATCGAGAATGCCTGTGTTCCAGAAAATCAGAAGAGACCTATAATCTTACCGAAAGATAACGATATAACGCGCTTAATTTCAATGCATTATCATAAGCTGTATCATCATTTGAATCATGAAACTGCGATCAACGAGCTTCGCCAAAAGTTCTATATATCTCGCTTACGTACGGTCTATAAAAAAGAAATCAAACACTGTCAGAGATGTAAGATCGTGAGGCAACTCCAAGGACCCCGCAGATGTCTAAACTGCCTCCGGCAAGACTCGCATCATTTGTCGCACCATTTACATTTACAGGGCTAGATTTTTTCGGCCCAATGACTGTCACTGTGGGTCGTCACACAGAAAAAAGGTATGGTGCTTTATTTACGTGCTTGACGATAAGAGCAGTTCATGTGGAGATTGTGCACTCACTTAATACTAGCTCATGTATATTAGCTATTAGGAATTTCATAGCAAGGCGCGGTGTTCCAAGAGAATTCTTTAGTGACAACGGCACTAATTTCGTTGGCGCAGAGAGAGAGTTGCGAGAAGCACTCAAGGAAGTCGACGAGAATGCATTAATACGCAACTTCACAACAACTATTACAAAATGGAATTTTAACCCACCCGCTGCGCCCCACATGGGTGGAGCATGGGAGCGCTTAGTACGCTCTATAAAAACAGTGCTGTATAAAATTGTTCCGATCCGGTCTCCTGGCGATGAGCTGCTCCACAGTATGATGATCGAAGTGGAAAATATAGTTAACACCAGGCCCTTGGCCTACGTACCTCTTGAAAACGACTTGGCAGAAGCTCTAACGCCAAATCATTTCCTGCTGGGTAGTTCGAACGGCATTAAACCAATTGCAACATACGACGATGATGCAGTCATACTAAGAAGCAGCTGGCTCACCTCGCAACAATACGCCGACAGCTTCTGGCGAAAATGGCTTTCCGAGTATCTCCCATCACTTTCTCGTCGGACAAAGTGGCACGAAAAAACAAAACCTTTGGGCTTAGGAGATTTGGTTGTGGTGGTTGATCCTAAGTGCCCACGTAATGTTTGGCCACGAGGAAAGGTCATTGAAGTGCGAATAACAAAGGACGGGCAAGTTCGCAGTGCTAAGGTCCAAACAACTCATGGCATATTGGAGAGACCGACAACCAAACTAGCAATCCTAGACGTGGTGACCAGACAGGAGTAAGGCCGCGATTATGAATCTCGCCATACTGGGGGGTGGTGTTATCGCCACTGGCAACGCCTGCATCACACCTATTACTTTTTATTTATTCAAACCCTTCTTGTACATTTTCTGAATGAACTAAAATTATAATAACCTAATCTACTACTCTAACATACTCTAACTCTCTATAATTATCACATATGTATAAAATATCATTCTTTTCTGAAGATATCCGCAAACTATATACGTTGCCTAATCGTTCCTTCAGAACTTAATCTTAAATTTTATTTGTAATCTCTTGGTTTCTATACCATAAAGTAAGTTTTTCTCACGCATATGAATTAAGAATTTTGAAATATAAAAACATTGTTTTAGGAATTTTAACCTACTTTATCATTTGAACTTATCCAATAAAGAACATCTTTAAAAATACATTGGTTGGTTGTTCTTTGTTAAAGAGGTTCAAGATCTTCAAGAGACCAAGCGGGCTTCCACTGCAAGTGGATCAACTCAATAAGACTGTTTAAAAAAAAAAACTGTTTTTCACTTATTTTTGAATTTTTTAAACGGTCTGGAAGAGCGAATTATTCACTCAAATGGTCTCAGATTCCGTGATATGTGATCCGAGGAGCTTATCTAGGGAGGATTGAAACCCAATTTCGTCTAAAACGATTATCCTCGAAGTTGCATTCATATATTTTTTCGATGCACTGTTTCTCGCAAAGGCCCCACTTGAGGACTGCAAAACTTAGGTTTTTTCAATAGTCTTTAATGAAGCTTTCGACGCCTATACTTCTGTTTTTGCTATCACTCACTCCCAAAATCTGCTGTGGGCTCTCGGTCTAATATTGTTTGCTAGAAACATTGAATAAATATAAATAGAAGGTGACACCCGGCAAAATGACCGCCTGATTTTATAGTAGCTCTGCTTTCGCTTTTAATATTATGATGAGGTTGGTGTATAACATAAAATTAATTTCCTTAATTAAATAAAGTTGGTGTATTCGAAAGGGAATTTTTCAATAATAGCATTGTTTGTTATTTTTGTTTATTATGAATTGCTATGGAAACGATGGGTGTCAGGACGATTGTAGTGTCTGTTTTGGATGTTAGTTGTGTTCTAATATGAAATTTTAATTTTCTTTAGAATTTGTAGTTTTTAATGATTTTCGTTGCCTTTTGAAATTAAACTTTTTTTCAAAGCTTAGTATATAAATAATAAATGAACTGATTTTCTTGATACGAAATCTATATAGCATTGCTGAGGTATTCAACTTGAGTTCAATTGATCTAATCTTTTGGATAAAGTTCTTAATATACAGGAGATAAAATAAGCTATATTCTAGTAGGTACCACTTTTTTGAGATAGGCATGGGAGCAGAATATAGGTTGGTGCACAGAATTTCCAAACTGCCAAAAACTTTCTATTAATTTTAATCGTTCGATTTTATGATGAATATTTTAAGGATAAGAAGGTTTTTGTATACATAATACAAATTCTATATACTACTGAAAAAAAAAATAATTTAACAAGTCCATTCCTTAATGCTTAGTCTTCTACTTGGCTGATTTATTTCAGTAGTACTTTATAGAATTTGTATAGTAAAAAAACCGTATAGGAGCTATGCCCGGCCCCGGACAAAAAAACTTCCAACTTAATGATTAGGAACTCTTATCTTGTTAGATATAGTTTACAGTGGTTTTTGCCAAAAAGTTAAACTGAACTTAATACAAATTGCGTATGACAAAGGCCCGCACTATGTCACTGATTAGTCCAAGTGAGTAAGCCGGACGAAACGCCATTTTTTGGACTAAAAGCTATTTTAAATACACATATTCAAGTTTAAGGTCTATCAAGGCTTTCGAATAAATAATTAAGTAGATGTTAAGATGTTAGTATAAGAACTAAAAATAAAAAACATTACCGTCATTTACTTTGAGCGCTTCTAGTAACAGCTAGTTTGGCTATGGAATGCAACACCAAAATATGAATATAGGGGTCTGGTACGTGCGTTTTGATATCGAATGAATCGAAAATCGAGGAACTGAAAAAAAAAGAGATATAACAGACTAAATTCTTGTACTACCTATATTACAATTTATCGTTCAAAATGCATCGTTTTCGTTACATTGCGATTTAGTCCAGTCATATTGTGTTTTTAGCATGCAAATTGTGGGGTAGTTTTGATTTGTTCCCTGCTTTATGGTTTTGGGGTTGCTGAATCGGAATCTGAGGTTTTCGAACAAAATTTCGTGACGCAACGTGGACAAAAAGGCAAAAAATAATGCAAAAGTGTTTTTTTTTGGGAGGTTTTTACTTATGGCTTGAAAACTATCCATTATTCGTGAATTACAATTGAAAGCATAAACAATTTCCAAAAAATCTCTGTTTTAGGTTTTTGTTCTGCGGCAACCCATTTGGACTCAAGCGCTAGTTGAAAATTGACGTGTTTTTACTGTTTCCGAAAATCCACTAGAAAACACTAATTTACTACCTACTTTGCGTGACAACATTTGAATTTTTGCCTTTAACATAAACCAAGTTATACTTTTTTGGTGGTTTTTGATGCGCTGATTTCGAATCTGGCCTAGAAATTGCTCTAGCACGTCACGTTTTTAAGATATTCAAATCTAAAAATTAAAAAGGAATGTGTTTTGATGCAAATTGTTTAACAAAAAATTCGCGGTCATTTTTTTTTCGAATTAATGTTTATGGTCATTCTAAAGTATGAACATTTTGCTTCGAGATTCTTTTTGAATCCTCCAAATACCTTCATTTATCTTTGAGAAAATCATTGATTAGTTGTTAGCTTTCATCTTAAACCAAATAGTATGAAAGTACGCAAAATTTTAATAATTAAGGATTTCTTATAGAGAAATAGGAATAGCCCAGGAAAATTAGACAAACAAATGGCAAAACTTCGAAAAAATTCTGCCAAAGCTGAAATTCGGTGGAGGGCTTTGTTTTGACGTCTTAAGCATTTCCAAAGAAGTTCGGTCGATTTTTGCTGGGGCTTAATTTTGTAGGGGGGGGGGGGGTTATATTCAGTTGTTTCTTTATTTCACGAAAACTAGCAGTTTTTTTTTTGAGAAAATGTGAAAATAAAAATTGTAGCTTATGCGTAATCTTACACAAAAAAGATTAACATAGGTACTTTTTCATACAATTAATAGATTCAGAGAAAATCGTACAAGAACTTTATGTTCACCACATGAAGTTCTTGTACGAATTGTATTTGGCTATATCTCCTCAATATAAAACCAAGTTTGTGGGTTGCCTGCCCGGGGTAAGGAGAAGGCCGTCATTTTGGAAAACAAAGTGATTTGGTTTTTATTCAAACTAAAGTTTCATATGCGTGGATGCTGCTACAGAGGAGAAAGATTATGACGTTAAAGACATCAATCAGAGCTTCTGAGCAGGATGTTATAATTAATGTCCTATAAATGGACCTATTGCACTTCTCATGGTGGAAGCCACGCACTTTAGCTTCCGGAAGGTGACCAAACGATTTCAAAAACAAAGTGTTTGTCTTGTTTAAAATATGACTTACTCTACTGAGCCAATAAATATGTATGTACAGTACATATGTAGCTACATCCCTAAATAAAAATCTGAGAGCAACAACTATTTTTCACAGAAATTATACAAGAAACTAAATGAAAATAAACCCTCCACCCTACATAAATAATCAAAATCAACAAGTCTCTAAACTTTCCACATATATGTTTTTTGAATCTAAACACATTATGAAATAATAATAAGACTATCCTCAAATAATTTTGTTCTATATTTCAATAAGAAAAATAAAATCTTCTGCTTAGCTTGAAAAATCATAGTCATGGCAACAAAAAAAAACAAAAACAACACAAATTGTAAACAAAATTTAAATACAAAATAATAAATTGACCCATAATCGTTATGGAAACCAGTAATAAAGGAAATATTAAATAAATAAATATCCCTTTGAGAATTGGTTTGCGTACGCAAAAGTTTCATAATTTCTATTTATTTGTTTCTATTGACCAACACCTTCTAGTATCGCTTTGAGTAATGCGGTGTCACTTCTATTTGTATTTATTCAATGCTAGAAACAATTAAAGAACTGTATTAGAAGAAATTACTACATTAATTTTTGTTTCCAAAATATTACAAAATTGAATATTTGTCAAATTTAGAAACCTACTTTACTTAGCTGGGCTTTGGACATATGTATATTAGGGTGGTCATTATAATGGGTTTTTTGAGTTTAAATATTTGGATGGGCCTAAATCAGCTCTAAACGAAAAAAAAATCCCTATTTTTTTCAGATTTCTATTTTGATCCCTATAGTCGCTGTAGGGGTAAATTAATTTTTTTTGGAAATTCACGTTAAATCTGCCGAAAAATTCAGAGCATGTAGGTGAGAAGTGGACAAGAAAAAAATTGCTCTTTGGAAGGCCTGAAGTCCATTTTAATAGTTGATTATTAAATAAAGTTCTTTGAATACATAATTTTAGCAAAATTTGTTTTCAAACCTATAATTAAAAAAAAAAATATAATATTTTTTCTTCAAAATGTTGAGTTTGAAACAATTTTTTGCCAAAACTATTAGTCAAAAAAACTCAATTTTTAAACAAACGTAAGAACAGACTTTTGACTTTCCAAAAAGCTACTAAACATTACTGTAAGTATTGCCATTGTTTTTTAATTTTTTTTTCTATTTTATGCAAATATTTTATTAAATTGACCCTCCCGTCCAAGCGGGGGGAGGTATTACCCCCATCCCATAGGATTTTTTTCTTGTCTAGTTCCCACCTACATGCTCTGAATATTTTTGGCAGATCTTACGTGAATTTTCTAGTATGCAAAAAAGGGGAAATTTAATTTACCTACCCAACAGCGACTATAGGGGATCAAAATAAAAATCTGAAAATATTAGGGAATTTTTTTTGTTTTTTCTTCATTTAGAGCTGATTTGGGCCCATCCGGGATGACCTCTTTTTTATCGACCACCCTAATGTATATGCTAGCTTATGTGCTTCAAAATATGAAAAAATAGGGCTAAATAAGATTGGGGGTCGCAAGAGCTTGCCAGACGAGCTTAATTTTTTTTAAAGTTTAATAAATAGCCTTGCCTATTTTGAGAAACTTGCGATTTTAGCAAAAGCTTTTTTTTTTAAGTCTGTGAAGTTAGCATAGCAAATTTAAGCTAGACCAATTGAATAGCAGGAGTTTGCCGTTTTAATGCAATTGTATTTCGGATTTTGCAGTTCACCAAAAAGTGGGTGTAACCCACGGCACTGCTAACTTGACTGTGAAGTTAGCAAACAGTCCTTTTCTCAGCAACGGAGTTGGATAGAAATTCGCAGCTATGCTCCAAATTTGCAGTGTAATTTCTATTAAAAAAAAATTTCAATATGGATTTCAAAATTTGAAGTGTTATGGCTAACTCAATAGTGAATTTAACTGGGCAAATGAATTTTTACGATTTTTTTGTGAAATGAAGTCTTCAAAATTTGAACTTAAATTTTTCTTGAAATGTTAATTAAACTGCTAGCTCCGTTGTTGAGAAAAAGACTGTTAAGCTAACTTTACATTGAAGTTTTGCTATGTATAGCTTTTTTTCAAAATTTGTGGTGATCCTCTTTTTGAAATGCAAATTAAACTCGATTTGGAGCCTCATATTACAGATTCATAGTTAGCCCGGTTGCTAAGAAAAGGACATGTACTGCTAAATACACAGTGAAGTAAGCAGAACTGTGAGATACACCCATTATTTGGTGGACTGCAGTAAAAAATGTAAAAAAAACTGCTCATAGGAAACAAATCACCCTAAATTACATGGAAAACATCGCATGACAAAATTGATTTTTTCTCAACTAATTACCGAATAATTAATGGCAAATTATCAAGGAATAACATATTAAGCTTTGGAAGTTCTTACCACTTTTCGAAAAAAAAACATAGAAAACATAGAACGACAAGCTCAAAATTATCACAAATAATTAACAGCTTGTTAATGGTAAATTATTAAGCAATAAATAATCCGGTATAAATAGTTTTTACCCCATTTTCAGGTAGTACTTTGCCAAGCTACCAAAGAACCCAAAAAACATAGAAAACATTGCACATAAAATTCAAATTTGTCACAACTATTAGTTTATAATCAGTTCGGTATTAGCAGTTGTAATCCCTTTTTAAGGTGGTGCTTTGCTAACTTGAAATGAAGCTAACGAAGAATTAAAAAAAAAACATAGAAAACACTGCACGATTGAATTCAATTACAACTTATTAATGACTAATAAACGGCAAATTATTAAGCCATAACACACTAAGTATGAGATGTTTTTCACGCTTTTTGATTAGTGTCAAATTAGCAAAGCACCCAAAAACATAGAATACATTGAACGACAAATTCAAAATCGTCACAACTAATTAACGGAGAATTATTCACCTACCCATTTTTCGATCCTTCAAAGTTGCATTGCTAATTTGACACTCATAGAATGCAAATAACCCAAAAATACATAGAAAACATCGCATGAAAAAATTGGTTTTTTCATAACTAATTAACGACTAGTTAACGGCAAATTATTAAGTACTAAAATATTAAATTTTGGAAGTTTTTACCACTTTTCTTAACAAAAAACATAGAATAACTAATTAACGACAAATTATGCACCTATACATTTTTCGATTCATGAGAGTTGCTTTGCTAACTTGATATTAAGTTAGCAAAGCACCCAAAAAAACATAGAAAACATTGCACGATCAAATTTAATTTGTCACAACTAATTAACGGCAAATTATTATAAGCCATAACCATAAGGAATAAAAAGATTTTACTGATTTTCGACAGAAAACATTGAACGACAAATTTGAAACTGTCACAAGTAATTAACGACTAATTAACGGCAAATTATCCAAATAACCGTTTTTTGATACGTCAAAGTTGCTTTGCTAACTTGAAACTCATTGAATGAACAGTTAGAATATTACATTTATAGATACTTAGTTGTGTCTACAATAATTATATTTGAAGAGTTGGAAACTTGAAAGATTAAAATATATTTCCGTCTTGTTAAAGTATTTTTATCTTTATCAGCAAATAACTAATTTTTATTCAACTGCAAATTAGTGCCACAATTAACTATCGTATTAAAATCAATTCAATAATTCAAGTCGTTTCTAAATGAATCGGGTTTGTTTCGATTGTTCTAAGAATCCGTTTTAAGTGTTGGTGATAAGATTAAGACTCTTCTTTGAAAATTGCTTTATCTTAAAAGCCTTTTGAAATGTTGCTTAATTTAAAAAAATAAATTGATATTGTAAACCTATATAAAACCGTGGTCAGAAAAAACTACAATCAACCAGTCATTAAAACAACTCGAAGTATAAACATGGGTTCTATAATAATTGTCTTCATTTTTGTTGCAGTTCTTACAACTGCTTTGGGTGTAAGTTAAAAATAATATTTTGCACAAGAAAACAAAAACTTTAAAAATATTATCTGAATTATTTTTTTTTCTTATTTATAGCAAAATTACAATACAAATGGTGTAACCAATAGCACGCAAGACTACCTGAAAATCGCCCAAGCTGAACTTCTTTTCAAAATAAAACTTTCTGAAATGGAAAACGATGCTGTTGATGCTAGATATTTAGATCGATTAGCTGTCATCGAACTGCAACAAGAACAAGTCTTGAACGAAACTCAACAAGTAAATCATACTTTAATACCCTTACAAGCATTGAACTTGGTTCGGAAATATTGCATTCAAACATATGATTCGCAGTTTATAACTCAAAAAAATATTAAGGAGCAATACAGGGAGTGCATGTCTCACGTGCAGCTTACCGACAACAGTTTGACATCTTATGCTAGATCGTCTATGAAAAATGCTAGGACCAATGTAATTTACCAACTTCCGAGTAATGTTAATGCAAGGTGCCGATGGGATAGCTTAAAAAATAATCAAACACAAGTTGAAGAGTGCTACATTAATAGTGTAAGTATATACGAGTCAGAAATATTTCTACAATGATTTCGATTTGATTACGTTTGAAATTGTCTTAATTTTATAGGTGAACTTGGCAAGGGAAGTAGTTCAGGGTCTTCTAGACAAAGCTCAATTGTTTCGGGATCAGAGAATCTTTGATATGAATAAACTTTCGTTAAAAGCAGTTCAATGCTCGTTTAAGGTTGAAAAGGTAGTTTTACAAGCAATTGCTTTGACTTCTAAGAAGATAAACGACTGTGTTGGTGATTTGCGAAATAAAACTGCTCTTGGCAATAGAAATGCCTTGAATTGATATTGTTAACTTTTGGTGGTTATTTCTTAAATAAATTATACAAATAAAAATAACAAAAAATTAACCTAAAAAATGAGTTTTTGAAAAATTCTTTGAACAACAGAAATATGTTTTATCAAAAAACTTGTTAAAATGATTGGAGTTTTTTCAACTGTCAGAATCCTTTGATCAACTGTCAGATTCCTTTGAAGGATGGCTACGATTTCGATGGATTACGAAATAGCTAAGAAATCAGACATTTTTGAAATTTACTTACTGCTACGGAAATTAGTGATTTGAGGGCAATTAGGTGACATTTGGATTGAAATATACTTTTGCCATGAAAATATAGTTCGTCTCCCTCATCTGTCAAGCCATTAACTATCGATGTAATAAAAATCCTCAAAAAATGCCAAATTTTTACGTATGTGAAGTTAGCATAACATTTTTGAGCTAGACCAATGGGACCATGACAGGAATTTGCAGTTTTTTTGCATTTTGTATGCATTTCTATTCCGGATTTTGCAGTTCACCAAAGTGTGTAGCCGACTGTACTGCTAACTTCACTGTGAAGTTAGCAGTGCCTATGCTTTTCGCAGCAACCGGGCTAGCTAGGAATCTGAAATAAGGCTCTGAATTTGTAGTTTAATTTGCAGTTCCAGAAAAGGAAAAAACCAAATTACTAAATCCTAACATACAAAAAATTTCATACTGTACTGCTAACTTCACTGTGAAGTTAGCATAAAAGTCATTTTCTCAGCAACGGTGATACTTAGAAATTTGCAGTAAGGATCCAAATTTGCAGTTTAATTTGCAGTTCAAGAAAAATTAATGTCCAAATTTTTAAATCCAAATTTGAAAAAAAATTGAATAAATTCATTTTTCACTGTTAACGTCACTGTGAAGTTAGCAGTACATACCCTTTTCTCAGCAACCGAGCCACCTAGAAAATTGCAGTTAGGGTCCAAATTTTCAGTTTTTTATGCACTTCAAGAAAAAACTAAGTTCAAATTTTTACGTCCAAATTTGACAACAAATCGATTAAATTCATTTTTCACTGTTAAAATCACTGTGAAGTTAGCAGGACATATACTTTCCTCAGGAATTGAGCCCCCTAGAAAATTGCAGTTGATGTCCAAATTTGCAGTTTTGTATGCACTTTAAGAAAAATTTAAGTTCAAATTTCTACGTCCAAATTTGACAAAAAAATCGAACAATTTACTTTACATACCCTTTTCTCAGCAACTGTGCTAAGTAGAAAAGTGCAAAGTGAATTTAATCGATTTTTTGTCAAATTTGGACTTCAAAATTTGAACTAAGTTTTTTCTGGAAGTAAATCAAAAACTGCAAATTTTGACACCAACTGCAATTTTCTAGGGGGCTCAATTCCTGAGGAAAGTATGTGTCCTGCTAACTTCACAGTGATGTTAACAGTGAAAAATGAATTTAATCGATTTTTTGTCAAATTTGGACTTAAAAATTTGAACTTAGTTTTTTCTTGAAGTAAATAAAAAACTGCAAATTTGGACCTTAACTGCAATTTTCTAGCTGGCTTGGTTCCTGAGAAAAGGGTATGTACTTCTAACTTCACACTGACGTTAACAGTGCAAAGTGAATTTTTCGATTTTAATGCCAAATTTTGACTTCAAAATTTGAACTGCATTTTTTCGTGAAGTAAATGAAAAACTGTTCAAAGGATAGACACGGTGCATTCAAGAGGACACAAGCGTCCACAAGCTTTTTTTAAAAGCGAACCTCTGTCTATCAACTCCTACTCTCACCTCCCCGCGGTGAACATCGGGTGCCTAGTACCTTTAACTGAAGATGGGGTTCCAATCCCTGTGGACGGTTTTAGGGGGCAGCAAAGGAGAGAGGGGGGAGGAGTGTTCCCACTAAGGAGTGGTTAATCCGGCTCCCCGCCCTTGGAGTTATATATATAGGGTCTGGTCCTCCAGGTTGGGGGTCGTGCCGTCGGGGTGACTTCCCGGCCACGTAAAGTTATTTAGTTGCGAAGCAACAACAAGCCTCGGATACGGACGGATTTACTGTTGACGAACCTAGCAAACGAAATAAGGACAAAGAACTTCGGATCTGCACGTGGAATGTTCTGTCTCTCTATAGACCAAGTGCAGCCGAACATTTAGCGGAGGCCCTAGACTGCTACAAAGCAGACATCACCGCCATCCAAGAAGTGCGTTGGGATTGGCCGGGCAAAAGAAAATTGAAAGACTGCGATATCTACTACGGTGACTGTTACCGACCACAAGGGCAGCGTCTTTTTGGATGTGGATTTGTTGTTGGAGGCAGACGTAGGCAAGAAGTCTTGAGTTTCAATTATGTTAACGAACGCCTCACGACGATTCGCATCAAGGCTAAGTTCGCCAACATCAGCCTCATATGCGCGCATGCCCCCACAGAGGAGAAAGATGACGACACCAAGGACGAGTTCTACGAGCTCCTGGACAAGACATATGAGCAATGCCCTAGCTATGACATTCAAATTGTCTTGGGTGATTTTAATGCCAAACTAGGAAGAGAAGACGTCTTTGGTGGCACAATCAGAAGATACAGCCTGCACGACACCACCTCCGATAACGGACTCAGGCTAATCGACTTTGCTGCGGGGCGAAACGTTGTGGTAGCTAGTACGCAGTTCCCGCATCTCGATATACATAAGGGGACATGGCGAATTCCTGGTCAATCAACCGCCAACCAAATTGACCACATTGCGATCGACGCAAGGCACTCCTCCAGTATCAAGGATGTCCGAACGTTCCGAGGAGCCAACGTTGACTCGGACCACTACCTCGTTGTAGCCAAGGTAATGCTACGGATATCCAGACCAATGCCAAAACAGGGAAATACTGTGAGGAAGTTCGACGTCGGACGGCTGCAGTCGCAAGAAATCACCAGGTCCTTCTCCGATCGAGTCTCTCGCGCCCTCTTAACTAGTCCTTTGACGCCAACTGCAAACATCGAGAACCAGTGGAAAAACTGCCAGGAAGCCATCAGAGATGCCGCCTCTGACGTGCTGGGCTTTGCACGACCACCACAGCGAAACCCCTGGTTCGACGAAGAATGTCGGCAAGTACATGCAGCCAAACAACAGGCATACAAAGCGGCGCTCCATAGAAGGACCAGAGCTGCTCGCGAGCTCTAAGAGCAGAAGAGGAGAGAGGAACACAAGCTTCTTAGAAGGAAGAAGAAAGAGCATGAGAAGCGCGCGATCGAGGAGTTAGACAGATGCCACTGCAGGAATGAAGTTCGGAAGTTTTACCAAAAAGGAAAAAGAACCTCCTAAGGTTACAAGGCCCGAACCGAAGCCTGCAAGGACGATCAGGGGAACATCATGGTGGAATCGCAGTCGGTGCTGAGGATATGGAAAAATCATTTCTGCAAATTGTATAACGGCGATGATGAAACAAATTCCGCTACCATGCAAATTGCACCATTCAACCTGGACGACGTATAGGCCAACAATTCCGTCCACCCGATCTTGACGAAGTGAGGATAGCCATATCTAAACTTAAGTCCAATAAAGCTGCTGGAGCTGTTGGCCTTGCGGCTGAGCTATTTAAAGCGGCTGACGATGAATTGGTTAGGAGTATGCACCAGCTCATCTGTAAAATATGGTCGGAGGAAAGCATGCCCGATGAATGGAATCTCAGCATTGTTTGCCCGATCCTCAAGAAAGGCGATCCTCTGGACTGCACCAACTACAGAGGCATCAGTCTTCTTAATATCGCCTACAAGATCTTCTCTGCCGTACTTTGTGAATGCCTGAAGCCATTCGTCAACAACCTGATAGGTCCATATCAGTGTGGCTTTAGGCCAGGGTCCAGGGAAGTCCACCATCGACCAAATATTCGCACTACGGCAGATCTTGGAGAAAACCCAGGAGTTTCAAATCGATACCCACCACCTTTTCATCGATTTCAAGGCCGCGTATGACAGCATCTATAGAGACGAGCTATATAGAGCAATGTCTAGTTTTGGCATCCCTGCCAAACTCGTCCGTTTGTGCAGGATGACGATGGAGAATGCACGCTGCTCCATCAAGGTCGGCAAAGACCTCACCGACACCTTTGATGTCAAAAAAGGTGGAAAAAGGTGGAAAAAGGGACTTCTTCAACATCGTTCTTGAAAGAATAGTGCAAAACTCTCACGTCAACACTAGAGGCACAATCTTTCAAAAGTCCGTCCAATTACTCGCATACGCTGACGACATTGACATAGTCGGACGAACAAAGCGTGATGTCAGTGGTGCTTTTGTGAGTATTGAGAAGGAAGCCAAGAAGATGGGTTTAACGGTGAATGAAAGCAAAACGAAATATATGCTGTCAACGAGAAAGGACACCCAACACCGACGTCTAGGACAGAACGTCACTATAGACAGCTATAATTTTGAGGTGGTCAGAGACTTTGTCTACCTAGGATCCGCTATAAACTCAGCGAATGACACCAGTGCTGAGATCAAACGAAGAATAACTCTTGCCAATCGCTGTTTCTTCGGGGTAAGAAGGCAATTGAGAAGCAAAGCCCTCTCTCGAGCAACTAAACTGTCCCTGTATAAGACGCTTATCATCCCAGTCCTGATGTATGGTGCAGAGGCATGGACACTGCTAACGGTGGATGAGAACGCGTTAGGCTGTTTTGAGAGGAAAATTCTCCAGGTGATCTTTGGTCCCGTCTGCATAGATGGGGAATGGAGAAGAAGATACAATCACGAACTGTATGGGCTGTACAGCGACACCGACCTAGCCACAAAAATGAAAAGCCAACGACTAATATGGCTGGGTCACCTAGAGCGAATGGACACCAATGCTCCAGCCCGGAAAGTCTTTGAATCCTACCCCGTGGGACAACGCAGTAGAGGTGGACAGCGTAAAAGGTGGCGCACACAAGTGGAAGAGGACCTCAACCAACTTGGCGTGCGTAACTGGAGACAGCTAGCTAGAAACCGAGCCGGCTGGAAGAAGCTTGTTGGTTGAGGCCCTGGTCCACCCCGGACTGTAGCGCCACTTTAAGTAAGTAAGTAAGTAAATGAAAAACTGCAAATTTGAACCCTAACTGCAATTTTCTACCTAGCACAGTTGCTGAGAAAAGGGTATGTACTGCTAACTTCACACTGTTGTTAACAGTGCAAAGTAAATTTTTCGAATTTTTTGTCAAATTTGGACGTAGAAATTTGAACTTAAATTTTTCTTAAAGTGCATACAAAACTGCAAATTTGGACACCAACTGCAATTTTCTAGGGGTCTCAATTCTTGAGGAAAGTATATGTCCTGCTAACTTCACAGTGATGTTAACAGTGAAAAATGAATTTATTCGATTTTTTGTCAAATTTGGACTTAAAAATTTGAACTTAGTTTTTTCTTGAAGTAAATAAAAAACTGCAAATTTGGATCTAAACTGCAATTTTCTAGCTGGCTTAGTTCCTGAGAAAAAGGTATGTACTTCTAACTTCACACTGACGTTAACAGTGCAAAGTGAATTTTTCGATTTTAATGCCAAATTTTGACTTCAAAATTTGAACTGCATTTTTTCGTGAAGTAAATGAAAAACTTCAAATTTGAACCCTAAATGCAACTTTCTACCTAGCACAGTTGCTGAGAAAAGGGTATGTACTGCTAACTTCACACTGTTGTTAACAGTGCAAAGTAAATTTTTCGAATTTTTTGTCAAATTTGGACGTAAAAATTTGAACTTAGTTTTTTCTTGAAGTACATAAAAAACTGAAAATTTGGACCCTAACTGCAATTTTCTAGGTGGCTCAGTTGCTGAGAAAAGGGTATGTACTGCTAACTTCACAGTGACGTTAACAGTGAACAATGAATTTATTCGATTTTTTTTTCAAATTTGGACGTAAAAATTTGGACATTAATTTTTCTTGAACTGCAAATTAAACTGCAAATTTGAAGCCATACCTACTGCAAATTTCTAAGTATCACCGTTGCTGAGAAAATGACTTTTATGCTAACTTTACAGTGAAGTTAGCAGTACAGTATGAAATTTTTTGTATGTTAGGATTTAGTAATTTGGTTTTTTCCTTTTCTGGAACTGCAAATTAAACTACAAATTCAGAGCCTTATTTCAGATTCCTAGCTAGCCCGGTTGCTGAGAAAAGCATAGGCACTGCTAACTTCACAGTGAAGTTAGCAGTACAGTCGGTTACACCCACTATTTGGTGAACTGCAAAATCCGGAATAGAAATGCATACAAAATAAAAAAAAAACTGCAAATTCCTGCCATGGTCCCATTGGTCTAGCTCAAAAATGTTCTGCTAACTTCACACACGTCAAATTTTTTAGATTCGAATGAAGGTTAACGCAGGGTTACGTTGACATGGCAGAAAAATCCACTGTGTCAACGTATGGATACAGTCATCGTGTTAGTGAGTAGTCGGTCATAGCGTCCTATTTGCACTGACAGGATGGTTACGCGGCCAACGAAAATAATCAACGCTTTGACCCTTAAACTCCTGTCAACGAGAGTGTCAACGCAGCCATCAACACATTGACAGTTATCTGCGTTGAAAGAAAAGGAAAGAGAAAATGAAATGACGATCTGTCAGAAAATCTTAATCGCTGCGCTGGATCAATTAAGTAAAGAGGTATCGATTAAATGATATGGAAGTACAGGGACGTACTCTAATGGGTGCCAAAACCTTAAACATGAAGGATTCTTCTTTTAAATTAAATCACAACACAAGATTCAATTTCCAATAGGAATTTTAAATCATTTACAAGGGAAACCTTTATGAATATATGGAGAAAACCTTACTTTTTTTCAAAAACAAAACTTTAACAAGAGATGATATTGGCGAAAGGCCAATGTTAAAAAAGATTAGAAAATCAATTTGGAATTTAAAAATCAAGATTATTGTGTCACAAAATGCAATTCTCGAGGAAGATGATTTTGGGAAAGAGTCCTGAACAAAGAAAAAAAAAAAGAAAGTGGGATTTTTAGAAGACCCGTATTTTCGGGAAACTATTAGAAGAAAAGAACAAAGGCCTAGCGGAATAATAATTTGCCTAATCTGGTAAACAGAAAACAACGAATTTGAGGACTTAAGACAACACAACGAATTGGTCTTGAGTTCTCCGGTCCACCTGGCCCTGACTCCTGAAGTTGCTCCGTCCCGTCCAGGAATATTAAGCTCCTCACCGAAACAACTATTCTGAATTTCCCGCACTGGAAATCCCTAATTTTCTCGAAAATTTCCCAAGTTTTGAAATTACATAATATTGAAATTGCAAATCATGATTCGGATATTGATTTTCCTTTTTTTAACTTTTTGCAAAACGAACTGATGCCTTCTACAGAATCTAACCAAAATATGCCATAATGGCAGCTTTTTGCGCTCACTCTCACACTCCCCAATCGTCGACCTCTATTTCACACCCACTCAGTAGTGGTGGTATTCGGTATTCTATTGGCTGGAAACCTGCCCAGTTGTTGAACCCACTACACTCTCTCATTTTAAGTATCCCTAGTTATAGTCAGGTCAAATGGTAGTTTGAAGTGGAAAGTTCTGGTGTAATTATTTTTAGTGGCTCCCTTTATGTTTTTGGGGTCGTTGAACACGAATCTGAAGTTGTCCAACAAAATTTTTCACGGCAAATATGAGAATTCGTCAAAAAACGCCAAAAATTTCATTTAGTCTTTTTTCCTTATTGCTCAAAAATTATTTTTTGTCTGTAAGAAGCGCTTATGCAGAAATAAAGACAATAAGATTACCTACAATCTATGCTCATATCATTTTTTTGTACGACTTATGGTTTCTGCGGAAACAGTCGTTGAAAAACAGCCCAGAATCCATCATATTAAAAAAATTGCATGAACGATTTTTGTTTGTATTGTTTTCTTCATTACATGAAAAGTAGATGAATTATTTATGTTATTCGCATTTTCTAATTGTTGTTGTCTAAAAGTTATATCGCAGTGATTAAGTGTTTAAGTTTCAGTATTCCAAACAGTCAAAATGTCCATTGAAAAGTGTTTTATTTGTGACAAAGATTTGAGTAATGGTGCAGTAAAAGTGGTGAAAGAAAAAGCAATTGAAACGCTCCTTCAAGCCAGCAAGAAGAGGAAAGACGGAAAGTGAGCTTTTTTGGCAGGTAAGAAATCAGTGAAAGTGCATACAACCTGCCAAAAAAGCTATATAAATGGTAAATGGTAGGTAGAAATGGTGACAAGAGCGTAACACTCGCTCTTTGCCCAATTAGCACTGGATTGCGCCGTTTTGATACCATAACTCGTTTGACCTGTGTAAGAAAGCAGACTAAAGTAAGGATTTGCGGGTTTATTCTCTGAGGGGCTTATTCCTCAGGTGTCCCGTTCCCTGGGTCGGATGTGAGATTTCCTCCAGTGCAGGTTGGAGATCATCTTTCCCAAGAAACCAGAAAAGCGTTCCTTGCTTTGAAATAGGACGGCTGTGAAGTATGGTTGAGGTACCTTGTGAGTCAGTACAAAAGACAGGAGTTGGGTCATAGGACACTCACTCGATTGGATCGCATCTCGATTAGATCGCATCTCGCCCGAGCTTGCTACATTATGCCGAGCTCGGCAGGTTGTAAAATAGCAACGAAGCGCAATCTATCCGACCGTGTGATCATCATTGCCATTGAGCAACATGAAGCCCCGCAGAAACCCGGGTTCCTATTACTCACGGTCTTTGGATCTGGGGGGGAACATGATGCAGAACGCAACCGATTTTCGTCTCAGATCCATTTCGTGGCGTTTAGAAAAGAGATCAAGTCCTTGATCTTCATTTCGGAAAGTTCGTTTAGGTCCTCAAAAAAAGCCATTCCAAACGATTGTGCTCTCATTCTGGCTAGAGCTGGACATTTACAGAGAAAATAAAGGACTGTTTCCTTTTCTTGCTGGTCTCCACAGCTGTTACAGTGAGTATTGTAAGGAATACCCAGCCCGCCGCATGTTCTCCAATTTACCAGTGTCCAGTGCAGGTTGATATGACCCTGGCTATGTCCCGCTTGGGTCTACACATGATATCAATTGTTGGGGATTTATTAAAGGCGGTCCAGATCGTTCTGGATATTTTGCAGTTGGTTAAACTGCTCCACCTACGATTGGATTCCCTAAGGAAAATTGACAATATTTTGCCCTTCACAACTCCAAGGGGAATGTTGACTCTTTCTGCAAGTGAGATGTGAAGGGCTGATCCTTGCCTGGCTAGTTCATCTGCCCGTTCATTTCCCTCAATGCCACTGTGACCAGGAACCCAGATAAGAGTGATCTTGAGGTTAATATTTAGACTTGCGAGCTCATCTCGGCATTGTTGGACCAATTTAGAGGATGATGTAGCCGAATCAATGGCTTTCACCGCCGCCTGACTGTCTGTAACGATGGCTGTATTACGATTTTGGTTTGGTATCTTGCATGCGTCCCTAATTGCCAGTATTTCCGCATGAAATACACTAACAAAATTCAGTAGCCGAAATGACTTAGAGATGTTGAGAGACTCAGAGAAGACTCCTGAGCCAACACCGCACTCCATCTTTGAGCCATCAGTATAGATAGTTGTGTCGAAGTCTCTCGTCACGGTGCGTCATCATCCCAGTCCCCTCTGGATGGGAATAAGACTTTAAAATCTTTACTGAGGCTCATTGTAGGAGCGGGCCACCAGACAATCGAACCATATGTTAGAATCGGCCGTACCACTACAGTATACGTCCATAAGATCATCTTCACTGCACCATACTCCAATCTTTGTCACAAATAAAACACTTTTGAATGGACATTTTGACTGTTTGGAATACTGAAACTTAGACACTTAACCACTGCAATAAAATACTTTTAGACAACTACAATCAGAAAATGCAAATAACATAATAACTTATGGCCTACATTTCATGTAATGAAGAGAACAATACAAAAAAATCGTTTATGCAATTTTTTTAAAAATGACGGATTTTTGGCTGCTTTTCAACGACTGTCCGCAAAAACCATAAGTCGTACAAAAAAACGATATTTGCATAGATTGTAGGTAGTTTCATTATCTTTATTTTTGCATAAGCGCTTTTTGCAAAAGAAAAATAGTTTTTGAGCAATAAGGAAAAAAGACAAAAAATGTCGAAATTTTTGACGTTTTTTGACGAATTCTCATATTTGCCGTGAAAAATTTTGTTGGACAACTTCAGATTCGTGTTCAGCGACCCCAAAAACATAAAGGGATAACTACACCAAAACATTCCACTTCAAGTCCCTTTTGCACACCATTTGACTAGACTATTAAAGACATTATTCACAATGGGGAGTAGCTCAATGAATCCAGTCCACCTCCGTCATATTATGCCACGACGAAATTAACAATAAAAATCAAATTTACTCGATCAGGCTAAGATCGAGAAAAATATTCTTGTCGAATGCACTTCCACCATTTACCAATACTAGAATGTTGAGGAAGAATTCGATTTCTACGCGATGTAAAAATTTTCCTAGCACCGCAGACCTGTGTGCAGATGAGGAACTGAGGAATAACCAATTAAAGTCATCTTACTTTTTCTTACAACGACGACATGCCCTCGGCCATTCTCGGATTGGTGACTGGAGTTGTCAGTATTGACATATCTGTCAAAGTAAAGTTGAATGTGGACCATCTGTCACACATTTCGTTGGACAATGGACCATCCGTCACATGTCATAGATGGTGTGGACCACCTGTCACACACATCATTGGGTGAGGACTATCTGTCACATGGGTTAGGCTGCTTTGAGAGGAAAATTCTCCGGGTGATTTTTGGTCCCGTCTGCATAGATGGGGAATGGAGAAGAAGATACAATCACGAACAGTATGGGCTGTACAGCAACACTGACCTAGCCACAAAAGTGAAAAGCCAACGACTAAGATGGCTGGGTCACCTAGAGCGAGTGGACACCAATGCTCCGGCCCGGAAAATCTTTGAATCCAACCCCGTGGGACAACGCAGTAGAGGTGGACAGCGTAAAAGGTGGCGCACACAAGTGGAAGAGGACCTCAACCAACTTGGCGTGCGTAACTGGAGACAGCTAGCTAGAAACCGAGCCGGCTGGAAGAAGCTTGTTGGTTGAGGCCCTGGTCCACCCCGGACTGTAGCGCCACCTTAAGTAAGTAATTATCTGTCACATGCCTTAAAGAAAAGTTGACCGTCTGTATCAATTTGTGTTTTTGTGATGTTCGTGGACCACCTGTCACACGATTATTCTTCAAATAACTGTTTGAGTTGTTTTTCCAAAATGCTTTAGGGACAGGCCTCTGGGCTGATGGACCAGGTTTGCACTGAATTCTACTAGCATTTCGGGGCCGCGAGAAGAAAAAGGGAACAAGTGTAAAAGGGGAAAGGAATGAGTAGATAATAAACTTGTGATGAAATTAACCACATCAATATCGTTAAGTAGGTAGATTACACAAGCTTGCTGCCAGAGATTATCAAATAAAAATGGCAAACGTCACGTCGCGTGTTGACCACATCAATACCTAGCTGATCGTCATCGAACTGTCCAAAGAATATCAATTGCTAGTTCACCTACTGTCCATCGACTTCAGTAGAGAGTTTACCAGGCTTGCTTGCGCAGGAGGAGCATCCTATAGATAAATTAATTTATATTATCAAGGCTACATAATATGATGGATCCAACTGTCAGGTTCTGAATAAAAGAAGGTTTTCAAATGAGTTTGAAATCCAAATTGGGGTTAGGCAAGGCTGTATACTGTCATTAATACTGTTTTTATTGGTGATAAATGTTGTATTGCAGCCAAATTTTTTTGACTGAAAATGGAGAAATTCAGTGGAATTTCTTATCACATCTCAAATACTTAGACTACGGGGACGATACTCTCTACTATATCATAGAATCATGAATTTCCATCAAATGACAACAAGTGCGAAGAAAGAAACTGAAATCATTGGGATAAAGATCAATATCGCAAAACCAAAACGGATCCAGCCTTGGAACTTCCTCTTCTATCCAAGTAAATATTTGTGTACAACCCGTAGAGATGGTATACAGAGAATTTCGATATCGTGGGAGCTGTATCTCTGCTGATGAAGGGGATAACCTAAATATAATCAGCAAATCAGAAAAGCAAGGGCTGCGTTCGTACTTCGGGATGCTGTCCAAAATATGAAGAAACAACTCTATAAGTCTAAGGACCAAACAACAAGTTTTCCGCGCCAATGTTGAATCGGTGCTTCTTTATGGGAAAATCACACCCACTGTCATAAAAACAGGTATTTCAAACGTTCGTGAATAGATGTCTGCGAAATATCTTGAGGATTTTCTGGCCCAACCGTATCTCCAATGATGAATTGCATGTGAGAACAGGTCAGGAACTGGAAGTGTTTGAGATATAATATCTACTAAAGTCCGGCCAGCAAACCGAACTCCTTGCACTTCTGTGGGTGACTCTTTTCTATTATTTTAGTCCATTTGGGTAAAAATTTTTGTAATACTTTCGCTTGGACGCCATTTTGAAAAATGGCGCCCAATCTTTAGTCCTGTTCCTAAACCGAAATCGTTGTAAGTGTTTGAAGGGGCCTTATTTTATGTTTGTAACTTATTTTTGACATATTAAAAATGAAATTTAGGTTCAGAGTTGTTATACTGTCGCTGAGAAGTAATTTTGAAAAATGGCGCCCAATTAAGGCCAAATGGTAAAATAAAAAACACTCGTAAATTACTTGGAAAGTTTCCATAGTGAAAATAACGGTTGATGTTTCTTAAGGTAGTTGAGTAAACTCATCCTCCGGTATAATATCAGTGCTGACACTTTTCGGGAACATACTTTTTTTGATGTCAGAGGGTGAGACTTCCACTTTTTTGGTAATTATTAATATCTTGAACATAAAAAAGCTGCGGATACGTCCCAGATGCCAAACGCGTGTTGACAAAATAACAGCTGATATCTTCAAAAATAGTTATTGAGTAGACAGCCCCTCGGGCAAAATTTCAGTAGGTACGAATACTGCTAGTTTTTGGAAAAATTCTTTTTTGTGTATATCAATGGGATGTGACCCCCTTTTTTTGGTAATTCTTAATATTTTGGACATCCAAATATTGCGGAAGCTCTTCCAGATGCCAAATGTGTTTTGGGAAAATTAAGATTGATGTCTTAAATTAAATGTTGCTAAGAAGACGGTCCTTTAGGTAAAATTAGCTTCGTTTTGGCGGGAATATACTTTTTCTGATATCAAAGGTGGGAACTCTACTATTTTCTAAAATTTTAAATACCTCCAAAAATATTAAAACTTTAATCAATTCAGATTTAATTTGTACGCCAACGATAAGAACAAGAACCTATTCATAGCTCTTTGTTTCCATAATGACTATGAACTTTTGTTGACGCTTCCCAAAAAAAAAAAATGAACCGCAATTTATTGGTGTTTGTAATGAAAAAAAAAAATAAAAACAAAAATGTCAAAACCTGATGCGTTTAGTCGCATAAGATAAATCATTTTGGGCTGTTAATGAATTTAAAAATAGTTGGAGGTATGTGGGTGGTTTAAAGTGAACCATGCACCGGAATTTTGGTGGTTGATGGCTTTTGAGATGCCTAAACTTGTCATGATATTTTTTCGCTCAGTTGAGGTATCTGGAGTTTGAGCTTATTGAAACATAAATAACGTACCTGCCCTTTTTCAGTGACAAAAAAAAAACTGATAACTTCTTCACCTGAGAATAAATAACCATCGAAGAAAAAACTACAGATAAACTTTTGACAGGAGTTGGCAAAAAAAAAAAACGAAAGAAAGCATCTCAATTTTTTTTCCAGTCAAATAAGACGACACAATTGATGATGTTGAGATATATCTTGTCATAACCTTTTCTTCCACTCACCTTTCTTTATACATCATCGACAAAAAGGGACAACAAAACACCAAAAGATCTTAAGAAAAAATAAACACTAAAAAACCGATAGCATAAATCATCCCATTGTTATCCATCCCTCCATCACTTCTGAATAGAATGTTAACCAAAATGACATGAGAAAAAGAAACAATTCTTCTCCCTGAATTGTATGAAGAAAACAAATTCAGGACGAAAACCAACCACTGTAAACGTGTGTATTTGGTTATCCTTGCAATTTGTTACCTATTCATTTTGAACTTTAATTTTGTTCGTGAGCTTTTCAGAAATGACAAAAGACAAACTAACAACTGCAGCATTAGTTGGCAGGGGATGAGCCCATCAAGCACACACTCCGAAGCCCAAGTCCAGAGAGCTCCTCCGAAAAATGATAAAGGAATCCTCAGATACACTACTATGCAGCACAAAGTGCAGTATATTCACCCACACAGACATTAAACACATGCTAATATGCACTCGAATGCAAACACGGACAAGAACATAAAATCCCATTTATTTTGCTTGAATAAATTCAAATAATGGTCAACCAAAATAACAAGTCGACAGATGATGTACTCCGGCGCATAAGTGATGTTCTTTTCTCAGCTGTGACTCTGCGGCAGGGCCAGGGCACCAAATCTCCACCACCAAGAGATACATTCATACGTATAATATGTGTGTGTGCTGTTGAGCTGATGAATGGTGGCTGGTGGGTGCATCCTTAACAGGATGCAGCAAGGCCCTGATGCTGGGCACATTTTTGCATTTGTATAGAGAAGTTTCCTGCTTCGTCATCACATCGTATTCTATTCTGGACACAACATCAATTTGAATACAGCAGAGTAGCAGCAGAAGGCGCAATACCACAACCAGAGAAGTCTGCTGTCCATTTCACTGATGCATCTCGATAACACATCGCCATCATTGCCACCAGCATACAAGTACATCAGAATTTCTCAACTCTCAAATCAGTTCATGCTTTGTGGTAAAATAAGAAATAATAAAACAAAACAAAAAAAAAACATATACACAAGGACGTGTAAGTACGTTTGGCTATTGAAAACCTTTTCCAAGATACTGACAATTTAATTTGACCGACAAAATGGAAAAGAAAATTGGTTCTATTTTTTTGTTCCTTAAACAATGAATGATAAAAAATAAAAGTCGAATTTAAAAAATAAAAAATGCCTATATTTGAAAAAAATGTCATACAATAAAACGAACTATTTGTATTTCAAGTAAACTGTTGGGAAGGCTTTCTACCAAATTGAAAAAGTTTTATTTAAAAGAAAATACCTGGGCAACGTTTTTTTTTTTAATTCTGAAACTAACAATTTTCAATATCAGCTATGTCGGTTCTATTTTAATCACTCGACTTATCTGTCCTTTAGAGGGATAACAAAAAAAAGTTATTAACTCGGCTTGGTATAGAAGACTTATACTATGCCTAGCTGCGTTACCCCACAAAGGTGAATATTAAACCGTTGCACCATCTCCAACAGAGATGATCGACAGTTAAAGGCTATTCTAGCTAGAGTTTGTAGAGACAGAGCCCAGGGATTCAATAGCGGCTTGACTATCATAGAAGATGCGGATATCCGAGGTTAATATCACGTTTTCTTTAAGCCAAGATAGTACTTCTTTAATCGCTATAGAAGTTCCATCAACCCTATCTTTGGTCTTCGATCCGTCGGTGTAGAAGTGAATTAATTGATCTTATAAGAATTCCACATCCTGCCAGGTGGATCTGGAATGTTAGGTTACTTCAAAGTTTTTATCGAAATTGATCCACTGTGAAGAGGCTTTCAGGCGAATGGCTGTGCTCGCAGCCGTTTGTTTGCTGAAAATATCGAGAGGTGTCAGATAGAGAAAAGTGTCTAATGCATCAGCGGAAGAAGTCGACTGCAGTGCTCCAGCGGTACATAGACATGCTGTTCTTTGGACTTTGCTTAGTTTGTTGCAGTGTGTCGCTTTATTTAGGGCGGCCCACCATACTGACACGCTGCCGCCGTGAGTTAGAATCGGTCTAATTACTGAAATATATAGCCAGTGAGTAATGCGTGGTTGTAAGCCCCATTTACTACCAATGGCTTTTTTGCAAGAGAAAAGTGCCACTGTTGCTTTTTCCACTCTTTCTTTTATGTTAGGCTAAGGCTTAACTTTTTATCTAAGATGAGACCCAAGTATTTAGCTTCGTCTGACTTTAATAGGAGGGGGGTCTTTTTGCGGTATTTTGTATTTTATGGAGGAGAGGAAAAGATCTGTTTTATGGGGGTTAACTCCAAGTCCGCACCGATCTGCCCATCGTGTTAGCTTGCTTAGAGAGTTTTGTGGAAGATCTCTTAAAATATTAGGATGCTTTCCTGATACCTAACCTACTGGTATACCCACGTCATCCGCATATGCAATCACTCTGTAGCTCTCCACTTCTAAGCAATTCAGCAGCTCATTATCTACCAAGTTCCAAAGAAGGGGAAAAAGAAGCCCGCCTTGCGGTGTGTACCCCTACTGACAGAACTTCTTGCTGAGAAACCGCCCAGTTTTGAATTGATAACCCTGCTTGTAAGCATTTGATTAATCAGTTCACCACGCGACCCATCCACATTCAGAGAAGCCAGTGCAGATGCGATTGCAGATGAGTCAACGTTATTAAAAGCACCTTTTATATCCAGGAAGGCAACCATTGTAGACTCTTTATAATGGAGGGAATATTCGATGGAATGTACAAGTGTGTAGAGAGCCGTTTCCACTAAAATCCCTTTACAATAAGCATGTTGAGCTGTAGACAGTGGTCTCATATCAATGCTTTATAGTAGTTCGATATCAATCAGTCGTTCAAAAATTTTAAGAAGGAAGGATGATAGGCTAATAGGTCTTAAATCTTTCGGGTTTACGTGGGAACATTTACCGGCTTTGGGTGTAAACACGACTTTGACTACGTCTGTAAAGTTAGCAGGGCAACTTCCACCCACACAAATGGGACCTTGACGGGAATTTGCAGTTTTTTTGCATTTCTATTCCCGATTTTGCAGTTCGCCAAATAACGGTGTAATTTAGGTCACATGGTGTATCTCAGGAACCAAGCGTGCTAGGAACTTGTAGTAAGGCTCCAAATTTGCAGTTTTTTTGCATTTTAACGATAGGCTATGTTCAAAATTAGAAGTCCTCAATTTAAAAATTTCCCAAATTTTACTTCAATATGAAGCAAGTAGGTCCCATCGTGTATCTCACGAACCAAGCGTGCTAGGAACTTGCAGTAAGGCTCCAAATTTGCAGTTTCTTTGCATTTCAAGAATAGGCTAGGTCAGAATTTTGAAGTCCTTTTTTTGAAAAAAAATTTCATACTTCACTGTGAAGTAAAGGACTTCAAATTTTAAACGTAGCCTATCGTTGAAATGCAAAAAAACTGCAAATTTGGAGCCTTATTGCAAGTTCCTAGCAAGCTTGGTTCCTGTTCCTGAGATACACCATGTGACCTGCTAACTTCACTGTGAAGTTAGCAGGTCACTAAATTACACCCTTATTTGGCGAACTGCAAAATCGGGAATAGAAATGCAAAAAAAACTGCAAATTCCTGTCAAGGTCCCATTTGCGAGGGTGAAAGTTGCCCTACTAACTTCACAGACGTACTTTGACTTCTCTCCATAGAAGTGGAACATGGACCCGATTTAAACAATCATTGAAGATGACCTCCAGAATCGGCAGAATTACTTCTGAATTCATTTGCAGTTCAGCTGGAATGACACCATCTGGCCCTGCCGACTTGTATGGTTTGAAGCTGTTGAGTGCCCATTGTAATTTTTCCCTTATAATCAGACCTTGTGGAAAAGTTAATTTTTCGCTTGTCCTGTATAGGGCAGTACTATTAACAGTCTGTGAGCTTCCTGGAAAATGAGTATCCAGTAGCAAATTGAACGATTCTTTTCAAGAGTTGGTCCAGGAACCATCAGCATTTTTCAGGCAACTGGGCATAACTGGATTTGTGGAGAGGATTTTTCTTAATCTTGATGTTTTCCTCAATTCTTTTTTATACAATCTTAGAGTTTCTTTATAAGAATCCCAATCGCACACTTTACTCTGGTGCTTTTAGCTCGATTGAAAAGTTTCCTACAATTTTTCCTGAGCCGTTCGAGCCCCGAAGTCCACCAATGTGGCTTCCTTTCACCCATTGTTCGAATAAGAGGACAGGAGGTTTCTAATGATTTGCTTAGGACTGAATTTAGATAATTGACTTTGCTGTCAAGATCGTTTTTGTTGGATGGAACATTTAATATATCAGGTTTGATTAGTCTCATAAGTGTTTCTCTATACTTGGCCCAGTCAGTTTTACTATGATTATGAAAAGTTAATTCGTTAGGAGGTTCATTGTTCAAGCTGAATTGAATGCAATTATGATCAGAGAACGAGTGATCACTAGATACTTTCCAATTCAAAATCATTTGATAGATGTTGGCGGAGACAAGAGTTATGTCCAAAACTTCTTGTCTGTTTCAGGTAATGAAAGTTGGTTCATTGCTTACGTTACTTACTATAAGGTTAGTATATGATAAAATCGAAAAGATACTCACCTATGAAGAAAATTTGAAAAAATGTCTTTTGTTTAAGGGAAGCAACTGAACTGATGAGCCCAACTATCGTACGTAGGCGAAACGCAATATGTTGTTGAGTTCATTTGAACTTTTAGCTTGCGAGTAGAAAATTAAAGTTTAACTGAAATTTAATTCCTGGATTTCTTAAAAAAAAAAATAGTAATATATCAGAGGTTTAAGTTCTAAATACTCATATAAAGCAAAAATTAAGTGAATTTACTATTAAAATAAAGAATGAACTTAATTTTAGTTCTATTTAAGCTTTCTCATATAGAACAATATTGTTAAATCAATGCACAGAAGCTGTTCTGCGTATGGTATAGATAACTTTAAAAAAAAAGTAAAAAGTAGTGTTCTCTAAAATAATTTTGTTCTTGTAACTCAGAACACATAAGTTGAAGTTGCGATACGCAAGCAAAATTTTGATATGAAAAATATGCTTTCATTGGCAGTTTCCCAAGAGAAATTGATGCATATTACACATTGCATAGAATGCACTCATAATATTGATGCATATTAATGATGATGGCATAGCTGGATGAGCTGATTTACTAGTAACAGATTCTATTCGAAAACTTCTGTGAATGGTCTTGCAAAATCGACTGTCATTATCTTCTATCATTTTTGAATAACTATCTTTCTAGTTTTTTTGTTTATTTTTGTCCAATCCAATGATTTAACTCCATTGAAGCTAAAAATCTGAATTGACCTTCAAATGGGTTGGTTTTTCAGTGCACATCATTAGTTTTTTTTTTCTAAAGAATGAAATGCTTTTAAGTGTTACCAAATTACTATACCTAAACTGTTTGTTTTAAAAGTATGTTTAGGTTCAGGAAAAAAGTCTTCTAATTGATATTAATATACTTTATATATTTTTTAATTTATTGAAAAAAATATGTTTGTTTGTATTTTTGGTCAAGAGTGCACAGAATAAGTTAACTGTTTTCACTCCAAGCCAAAGAAATGTTACTTTAAATTACTTAAATGAACCATAAAAAAAAACTTGTATTTACTTGATTTTATAATTTTTGTTTTTCTACAAAAATCATCTTGAAACTTGAATCTGTTAAGCAATTTAGAGTACCTATTATATTCTGACAAAATGTAGCGAAAGTCCAACTGCCTAGGTATATTAACAATATTGGCAACCCTGAATTGCAGGCAATTGTCGCCTTTGATGTGATTTATATTCAATTTTGTGGTCATAAATAAATTCTTATCATTTGAATGTTGAAAACAGAAAATGAAAGAAAAAAATGATGGAAAAATAAAGACATGGTCGTGAAATATATAATAGAAAATGGCATTGTGCCAATTGCATAGATATTTTCGTTAGAGTTTTTCTATATTTTTCAACTCATTTCTTTTTATTCTGGTTGGTGTCCTTTCCTTTATATTGGGTTCTGTTGAATGCCGTTACAAAGAGACAACGCAATAAAAAGGCTCAAATGGACAGACAATGAACTAAGTGAAAGTTTTAAGGGAAAACAAAATATTGTATAGATTATTTTAAGAGAGGCTAATTTTGTTGTATTGCGAACAACATGTGCGTATGAGTTATTTGTGAGCAATAAGGGGTATATCAGCAAAGATGATACCTTTGTGTAAAATAAGTATAGTAAATTTTTAACTCTTTTGATAGTTTGAGGTGAAAAAATAACGTCTTTTTAGTTCTTGATTGAATATGATTGTATGCGGTTTCTTAAAGAAATTATTTTGTATACATCAAACTCTTAAAACAATTTTAAGGAATTAAAGATAGTAGCCGTTTTTGAGAAAAAAATTGTCTTTAACGGTTTTTTAACTTTTGTATGGAACGTACCGTTATTTGTGCATAAAAGCAAAATTTTTTCTTAAAGTATATTAGAGCGTATATTCAAAACTTCTTTTAAGTATAGAGTTTTGTAACAATCAATCATATCGTTTTCAAAATATTGATTTTCAAAAAAAAAAATTGAATCATTACTTAAAAACTCAATTAATATTTTTTTTCAAAAATACTATGTACTTTTATTTTCTGGAAGCTTCTGATGTATAAAAAAACATTGAAATCAGCTTTACCCTTTAGAGGAAAATCGAAAATTTAAAAAATGGTTCTTTGGAAGGTACTATTTAAAACCATTTTTTGAAAAATGTTTTCCTACCAAAAAGTAGCCTTTACTAAAAGTAATTTATCGATTTTCTTAAAGAAAAGTTTTGGAGCCAATTTTGAGAAAAAAGCGATTATGTAAAATTCATTAAAAAAAATTATATGGTTAATTTTGGTTAAAAAAGATGAAATGCACGACTGGGTCGGACGTACTTGCGGATTTAAGAAAATTGTATATAAAAACATGGAAATTATGAGAGAAAAATGTAGAGAAGCATGAAATACGAGATTTAAATTTGCTAAAAAAACTCTTTTGACAGTTTGAGCTAAAAAAAAGAATGCCATCTTACTTCTTGATTGAATATGATTGTAATGGAAAAAAAAATTTAAGTCGTTGGAGCAGTTTTTTTAAAAAAATAATTTTTTCTATATAAAATTCTTAAAACATTTTTAAGAAAAAAATTTGGTATGCAAATCTAAAGTATATATGAGTAGATGAGAACCAAAACTCGTCATATCCACTTTTATCAAAAATTGAGATTTTGATGCAGATTTGTTAAGATGGGCATATTGAATAGTTTCAAAGGAAAATTTGACAGCCTTACCCCTCCTATCCCCTTTAATATCGATGTCAAACATCGTAATTGTCTCCAAAACTCTCCAAATCCGCAGTGCAATTTGCATCAAAACTTTGCATATCCAATGTATGCAGTAGGTTTGGTTTCAAAACTCTTCTTATCCATCATAGGCAATTGATTCTGTCATATAATAAAGAACTAAAACATTCTTGGGTTTTTGTTGTAAAAGTCTTTAAATGGGTCATTGAAAATTGGAAAGTAGTATAGTGCTCTTATATTAGATGATGCAACTGAGAGAGGGGGGGAAGGTGTGGAAACTGGCCATATACCATCATTTGCAGCAAAACTCTTCACATCCAAATTTAATTGTTAAATATATTTTAAATGGAATATCCAAAATATTTGTCCTCTTAATTATACCATACAAGTTAGCACCATCCAATACACACCGCCTTAGGCATGTGCTAACCTGTTTCAGCTGAGTCATCATAATTGCAGTTCACACGAATACCAAAGGGGATTGAACTTCGGCAATGCATGCGCCGGTTATTTGATGCTCAATTGCATTATTGAATGGGTCAGCGATATTCGATGGGAAGCAATGCGTGGACAGGAAAGCTGGGCTTAGTTTTAAGAAAATGAATTTAATTATATTCCGACCTCCGAATAGCTTAGACACATTTCCATTTAATTTAATAAAGATTATTATAACGTGCTGAATTTACTTGTTTGAATAGTAAGTCGAACCGTTGGGCCAGCCCATAGGGCTGGCGTTCGCGTTTTTTTTAACATCCTCGGAAAGGATGTTTCTAACTGGCGCCCGAACAGGGACCGGCATAAATTTTGGATCCTTCCATCCGTGCGAATTGTTGTGTCCTTTCATACAGGACAGGACATTAATACACTGTAATAGGTGAGAGTTGCTGTACCCATGGGAACACAGTTAACCATATTAGTGCTCCAGCAACAACCACTTCATACCCATGGGAACATGAAAGTTTTCGTCGGTGTAAGGATTCAAAAAGTGAAATTGATCGTGCCGCGAGTAGGTTGCTTGCAAGAATAAACGCTTGCATCCAAAAGGGACCAACACGACTTTTCCGTTGCCGGTTCTGAAATTAATTAAAACGCGATTAATTTTTGATACAGTTTTTTATCCGTGTTTTTCTTTTTTTTTTATCTTTTCTCAGCCTGAAAATGAAATTAAACATCGCTGCCGTGTGAGTGGAAATTTATGCAGATTATAGATTAAACCTATATGCACATACGCATATGTTTTAATATTAATACCATATAAAAAATATAAAAATTTCGGAAAATCTGAATTTAAACAAAATCACAAAAAAGTGAAACCGCTGTAACAAGCCAATACCTATAAAGAAGTACATATATAAAAAAAAATCTCAAAAAAAAAATCTGAATTTATACTGGTTAATATAAAGTGAATCAGTTGTAATAAGTGTGAATATACTAGCTACAAGAAGCCTAGTATTGTGAAAATTATTTAATACTCGTACAGAGTAATAAAAGCTAAAAAAAGCTAAGTTAAAATTTTAAGAATTTAATACTCGTATAGAGAAAATACAAACTGTAAAAAGCTAAGTTTTAATCTAAATTAATAAAATAAAAAAAAATCTTTTAACAGTGCCACTGTGAAAATTGTGAAAAAATTGTCCTAAAGAATATACACAGTTAAGAACAAGGTCAAACCAAGGTAAGGTGCATTGATTTAACTTTTTTATATAAGTGCATTTATACACCCCGCTCTCCATTTAAACACTTAAGAACGTGTTAACGAATTATATAAAATTCCGAACTAATTTTGAGTTAATAGAAAAATGGACGCTATGACTAAAGCTGTTACTGAGCTGAATGGAGCGGTAGGCGCGATTCTCGCTCAGTTAAAAGAGATAGATGGGCGTTTGAAGAGGGTCGAAGGCGCTAGTAACGTGGTGTCAGATTCTGGCCAATCTACTCAGATTGCTGATACACCTGCACTTTGTGAGCCTAGAACGGAAGCTGATCTCAAGGAGATCAGCCGACTCCCTGACTGTGTGAAGGAGTTGCAATCCTTCGATGGCAACCCAACTCAATATGTATCTTGGATACATAATGTAGAGGGAATCCTGAAGGATTTCGCAATTATAAGAAATAAGCCCATGTACCGCGCGATTCTGAAACACATAAGGCAAAAGATTCGCGGGAATGCGGATTCTGCCTTAGTGTCGTATAACATTTTCGACGATAACTGGGAAGAAATTAAAAGAATTCTTTCCCTTCACTATGCCGACAAGCGGGATATACGAACTCTTGAGCATCAGCTCAACCAACTTTCCCAAAGGGGTTCTCGGCTCGATGAGTTTTACGCGACCGTGAACCATCAGTTCTCCCTTATAATCAACAAAATAAAGACTGAGTCGTATACTCAAGAAACGGTAAGCGCGTTGGTAGAAACGTATAGGAATCGAGCGTTGGATGTCTTTATAAGAGGGCTTAGTGGTGATCTGTCACGGATGATGATCGTGCAGAAACCAAGAACTCTTCCTGAAGCGTATGCTTCTTGTCTGGAAATTCAGAATCTGAATTTCCGTAACCATGTTATTCATCCAACGACATATAACAATACAATTACAGCTCCCCTAAACCAAATGTCCAATTCATACAATAGACCGCTTAGTCAGCCCAGGCCAACAGTACCCCATAATCAGATATCCAAGTTGGACAGTAGACCACCGATTCATCCTAAGCCTTATTATAAAACAGGCAGGAATTATCAAAACCATCCTACGACCTCAGGTAACCCACCGAGACTTGGTCCTAAACCACACCCAAAAATGGAGGTGGATCATTCGGTCCAGACCAGACAGGTTAATTATATGAACAGACCTCAATCGAATCCATTTAAAAGGAAGGATAGGTCAGAGAACTACTCCCAATCCCAAAATGTGGGACAAAAGCAACAAAAATTGTATAACTTGCAACCGGTGGAGGAAACACCACCAGAAACTTACGATGAGGTAGTTAGTGAGAATTATGAAGATGAGGTGAATTTTATGATGGGCGCCTGTCCAGCGTACCATACATAAACTATATCCTCAAAGACGGAAAAGTGTTAAGCTTCCTTGTTGATACTGGGGCAAATAAGAACTTCATCGCCCCACACGTGTCAAAAAATACCATCAGGCTAGCTCAACCCTTCGCCGTCAATTCCGCAGCCGGTAATGTGAAGATTACCGAAAAAGTATATAACAGGCAAATTTTTCGCTGAAATCGGAAACGACACCCCACTGACTTTCTATGTGCTCCCCGGCCTTAAGAGCTTCGATGGCATCATCGGTGACGATACGCTTAAACAACTAGAAGCCATTATCGACCGAAAGATGAATACGCTGACATTGGCGAAAGGAATCACGATTCCTCTGAGGGATAAAATTTCCTCAGAAGTTAATACCATGCTTGATAGGGAAATTCCTGAGAACGTCCGAAAAAGACTTTCTGAAATCATAAGAAAACACGGTAAACTTTTCACATCTCTTGATGCGAATGAGTTAGTGAAAACCACAGTGAGGGCAGAAATAAGGACTAGTACTAACGAACCAATCTACACGAAGAGCTATCCTTATCCTCCCTGCATGAGAGAAGTAGTGGAGAATGAGATTAAGGATCTTCTAGCAGAAGGCATAATACGTCCTTCAAGAAGTCCTTACAACTCACCAATCTGGGTGGTTCCAAAGAAACCTAAACCCTCAGGCGAAAAACAGTATCGCATGGTAATAGACTTCAAACGTCTTAACCTCGTGACGATTGCTGATGCCTACCCGATTCCTGATATTAACTCCACACTAGCGAGTCTGGGGAATGCCAAGTACTTTACCACCTTAGACTTGACTTCTGGTTTTCACCAAATACCGATGTTGGAATCAGATATCCCGAAAACTGCTTTTTCGACGATGAACGGGAAGTACGAGTGGCTGAGACTTCCATTCGGTCTCAAAAATGCCCCCGCAATCTTCCAAAGGATGATCGATGACGTTCTAAAAGAATTCATCGGTAAGATATGTTACGTCTACATTGACGACATAGTCATCTTTGGAGGTAGCGTTGAGGAAATGCTGAGTAACATTGAGACTATACTCTCCAGATTAGGTGAGGTAAATCTCAAAGTGAACTTGGAAAAGACATCATTCCTCAAACCGGAAGTAGAGTTTTTAGGGTATATAATAACGCCTGATGGTATACGGGCTGACCCTAAAAAGATAGATTCCATCCAGAAAATACTCCCTCCAGATAATCTTAAGGAGCTGAAAAGTTTTTTGGGCCTTACTTCATATTACAGGAAGTTCATTCGGGACTATGCGAAGATCGCAAAACCCCTCACGAACCTCACGAGGGGAAATAATGCGCAAGTTAAGGCCAATCAATCAAAGCGTGTGCCAATCGAACTGAACCAGGAAGCATTACAAGCATTCCAAGATCTTAAGGACTTGCTTACATCTTCTGAAGTTTTGGCTTTCCCTGACTTTGAGAAAACATTCAACTTAACCACAGACGCTTCAGATTATGCGATTGGGGCTGTATTGTCACAGGAACATTCGGGCCTCGATAAGCCAATTGCGTTCATCTCTAGGTCTCTAAACAAAACTGAAGAAAATTTTGCGACCAATGAAAAAGAGATGCTGGCTATCGTGTGGGCTCTCGATAACCTTCGTTCCTACGTCTATGGGGCAAAAAAGATACGCATCCACACTGACCATCAACCGTTGACCTTTGCATTGGGGAATCGTAACTTTAATGCAAAACTCAAGAGGTGGAAGTCACGGATAGAAGAGTACAACTATGAGCTGGTTTATAAACCCGGTAAATCAAACATAGTTGCAGATGCTCTATCAAGGCTCAAAACCGAGGTTAATCACTTGTCTGACTCAGTGAACATTGAGACAGCACAAAGTTCTAATATCGGTGAGCAAGGTTCCGAGACGGATACGGCTAGTGATGGTCATGGAGGCGGGGAAAACAAATCCATTACAGAATCAGCAACCGAAGAAAACAGATCTATTACAGAATCAGCAACCGAAGAAAGCAGGTCTATAACAGAAACAGCAAGCGAAGAACGATCGTCTCTAGGTACAATGCATAGTGCTGATCAAGACAGCACCGATCTGATTCCTCATATAGAGGCACCGTTGAATGTGTTTCGTAATCAGATAGTCATAAATATAGGAAAGGGAATAGAGGCTCACGTGGAACCTCATCCTGGTTACCATCGTCACTTTGTGGGAGTACGAAATCCTACAAAACAAGATCTTATCAGGATTCTTAAAGCAAGATTGAGACCCAACATTTTAAACGGGATTAAAATTCCTGAACCATATTTAGCTCTTCTTCAAGAAACCTATTTAGAAAATTTTGTGACTTACAAACTCCGTGTTACACAAAGGATCGTTGAGGATGTGACGAATCCAAATCGTGTTCTTACATTGATTATGGAGGAGCACAAAAGAGCACACCGCAACGCAAGAGAGAATAAAGAACAACTTTTGGAAAAATATTATTTCCCTAGGATGTTCAGCCTTGTTAAAAAATATACCAAGACTTGTGAGGTGTGCAAGCTCAACAAGTACGATAGGCATCCCGTTAGCCCTGAATTACAAGCGACACCTATCCCCTCATATCCTTGTGAAATCTTACATTTGGATATTGTGGAAATCCAAAATGAAAAATTTATAAGCTGTATTGACAAATTCTCGAAGTTTGGTAAGTTATTCCACATAAAAAATCGATCAGTACTTCATCTAAGGGACAAAATTACAAAAATTTTGCACTATTTTACAGTTCCGAAAATCTTGGTAACTGACAACGAAAGAAGTTTCCTAAGCCCCATAGTACTCAATTTTATAAATATGCTAGGTATAAAACTGTACCGTACCCCTGTTCATCGTAGCGAGGTAAACGGACAGGTGGAGAGACTCCATTCCACAATATTAGAAATTTTCAGATGCCTTAAGGCAGAGTACAAGGGCCTACGACTCAAAGAGTTAATAAACATAGCCGTGGATAGGTATAATAATTCTATTCATTCGGTTACCGGGAAAAAACCGAGTGATATATTTTTCAACCGATATCAGAGGATAAACTACCAAAATCTAGTTGACTTCCGAAACAAGGTAAATAGGGAATTAAAGGGTGAAATTATGAGGAAACAAAAAACCAACAATTCCAGAAGAAACGAAAAGCGATCCAAACCTAGGAAATATCAAAAAGGTGATATCGTTTACGCAAGGATCAAAGGTATCCAAGCTAAGAACAAACCTATATTTCGGAAAGAGGTTGTAGAAAAGGACAACAAGGTAACAATCACTACAGTGAGTGGCCGAAAAATCCACAAAACTCATTTAAGAAATGTTTAAAAAACTAAATGATGAAAATGAGTTTTCAAAAAAAGGGGGGTGTATGCACAGCACTTTCACAATGCACCTACCTTTATTCACTTGACATTATAAGTATATACATACAATACCTATTTAAAATTTTTTAAATCTGTTTCCTTGGCTTAATTTGAATTTAATTATTTTACATACAGGAAACATTATAGGAAAATAAACGAAAAAAATATATTTTAACTTTTATTTGTTAATTACAATCTAAAACATAGATTAATTATATTTTCATTTTTAATTAAATCTTATCTGTTAATTCTAACCTTAGACTTAAATTAATCATATTTCTTAAAATTTAATTCTTATTTGTAACAATATAAATGTTCTCCTTAAGGCGTAGTATAATATTTTAAATGGTAATTAAAGTAATGATGAAACGAATTCTTGCTTCTTTTTTCATTTACTGATGAAGTTCCACTTTTGCATCACTATATCTTAGCATAAGCCTACACTGAGGTCTTAGTTACCCCAGAAGCAAAAAGAATATTTTTTTATTTTAATACATATTCCTAGATTTACTTTCCTAACCACAGTCCAAGCACTCCAAATTTTCGACTATAAGGCACCGATAGTCTCCTTGAAAGAAGGAAAAGGATGGATCGTTGATGGTAGTTTCAAATTGGTACATACTATTGACCTAGCGGAATTCCAAAAGCTTGTGGATGGTGTGAGCGACGCCATAAAAAACAATGTTAAGGACGAAGACAGAAAACGCGTGATAGAGTTTCACTTGCGACAGATAAAGGACCGCCTCAATTTGCTCAAGGGCAAATCGCAGAGGAAAACGAGGTCTATCGACTGGATTGGAACAGCCTGGAAGTGGGTAGCTGGAAATCCCGATGCCACTGACTGGAACAAAATTCTACAAAGCCAAGAAGCAATCATCGAGAATAATAACCACCAATACAGGGTTAATGAGAAACTCTTTGGAATCACAAAGGACATCACACGAAAGATCAACTTAGTGATTGAGCGATATGAGAAAAATATCATGGACACCATTTCTGGAAAATTCGAACAAGATGCCTTAGACGAAATCATTACCGTTAAAGGTGAGATAAATGAGATTGTTCGGGCTTGCCAAATGGCTAAAAGTGGCTTGATCAATACGAATCTTCTTGATACCGAAGAAATCAACTCAATTATCAATGAACTGGAAACACTTCCATATGCCAACGAGATAGAAGCAATCGAGTATGGCACACCATCAATTTTCTCCAATGGATCGATGCTGCTTTATATCATTTCAATGCCAAAAGTTGGAAAAGAGGAATACAACCTGCTGATAACAAGACCATCAGTTCTTGAAGGGAAGCAATTAGACCTGAAATTTAAAAAGATGCTCATCAACCACAAAGTAACGTACGGGGTAGTAGCTAGCTGTATGACGATTAACAACTACACAATATGTGAGGACAAGTCTCTTGAGAAGGTTCCCGAAGATACCTGCGTAGCCCGATTACTTAAGGGAGGACACGCAGCTTGTACCTTTCACACGAGGATCGAAGAGGTCATCGAATTAATTAAGGAGGACACAATTTTTGTCACAAACTTCAAGGGTGACTTAACCTCTAATAATTTTTCAAGATCTCTTTCAGGCACATATATAATTCAACTTGCAAACGAGACTATCCAATTGAGGGACAGGACATTTTCCAGTTCTATCACTACATCCCTACAAGCGCTACCTCCAGCGCTAATGAACATCACCAATCGTGATCGAAGGATTGACTTGGGATTCGTACATGACCTCAGCGTCAAAAACATAGAGCGTCTAGGTAACTTAACCCAAGAATTTAAAATTTCTATACTTACAGAGACTGTCATCCTTGTTTCGGGGGCGTTTGTCGTTTTGACTATTTGGCGGAAGATCTACGCCAAACCAAACATCCCAACGATTTTATCTCCAAACCTACGAGCCACAATCTAGCCATGACGTCACTCACGATCTACGGGTCGTAGATTTTCAAAGGGGGAGGAGTTAGCACCATCCAATACACACCGCCTTAGGCATGTGCTAACCTGTTTCAGCTGAGTCATCATAATTGCAGTTCACACGAATACCAAAGGGGATTGAACTTCGGCAATGCATGCGCCGGTTATTTGATGCTCAATTGCATTATTGAATGGGTCAGCGATATTCGATGGGAAGCAATGCGTGGACAGGAAAGCTGGGCTTAGTTTTAAGAAAATGAATTTAATTATATTCCGACCTCCGAATAGCTTAGACACATTTCCATTTAATTTAATAAAGATTATTATAACGTGCTGAATTTACTTGTTTGAATAGTAAGTCGAACCGTTGGGCCAGCCCATAGGGCTGGCGTTCGCGTTTTTTTTAACATCCTCGGAAAGGATGTTTCTAACTTACAGATTTAAGAATCTATTATTAAACAAAATAAAATCGTTTCTAGCAAATATCTTTTAGCCGTATTAAGTTTTTCTCCATTTGCACAAAACGAAAATTTTGGGTATAATGAGTTTTGGTTCTCAACTACTCATATTTAAATTTTAAATAAAATTGTCAACCCGTTTTTGAGATATCGAATTTTCAAAAAAAAAAATTGAATTTTTTTAAAAATCCAAAACTTTTTTTTTGAAAATTTGTATATGCAATATTATTTAATCTTATCTGAAATTTGTATGTAAAAAATTCATCCAAATCCGTTTAGCCGATTACGAGAAAATTCAAAATAAAAAAATACGTTCTATGACAGGTACTATTAATAGTAGCTAAGTGTAGAATTTTATAATTTTTGGTAGTAGATCGTACAAATTTAAGTGTATGAAAAAAGTTTAATCAAAATCGTAGGAATCGTTCTCAAGCAAAAAAATATTTTCCTTTGCGGTTTTTTAACTTTTGTATAAAAGGTACCGTAAAAAACTCTTAAATATCGAGTTTCAAAAAAATCGATATTATCGTTTTCGAAATATTTGATTTTCCAAAAAAAAAAATTTGAAACATCTTTTAAAAATCCAAAAAATATTTTTTCAAAATTTTTGGTACACAAAACTATTTATATTTTTTGTATAAAAAAAATAATTGAAATCGGTCGAACCGTTTTGTAAAAAACAAAAATTAAAAAAATGGTTCTTTGGGAGGTACCATTAATAACCATTTTTGAAAAATGGTTTTCCACCCAAAGGAAGCCTTTAGTAAAATAAATTTATTGAATTTTTTTAAGAAAAGTTGTCAAGCCGTTGTTGAGAAAAAAGCAATTATGTTAAATTGATAAGAAAATTGTATAGCAGGTACCGTTATTTTTGGTTCTAAAAAACATGAAAAAAACTTTTCGGCAGAATCACAAAAAACCACTATGTATCAAGTTTGAAGAACATCGATCTAGCCGTTTAGGCTCTAGACGAACAGACAGACAGACAGATAGACAGACAGACAGACAGAATTGTGCCACCCACTTTTTTGGTGTTATCTATCATCGTACTATCATGTTTGATTGTTATCTCAACATTTATTTTTGCACGAATCCAAAACTTGCCTTATATAGTCCTATATTGCAAGCAAAAAAGGTAAAGACTGTCTAATGCTGTTGAAATATCAATCGGCATGGTTGGTACATTTACCGGGCTATTGATTTTAATATAAGGCTAGGAATAAAGTGTTTTTAAGAAAACATATAGAAAAACTATTCATAGTTTATAGAATTTGTTGTTGTTATGCCCGTGGTCAGGCGAATAAATAAAGTAGAGTAAAAGGACAGTAGTATAGACTCGTGTTATATCTTTAACATGTAAGTTTGCGATTTTTGTATTATTTTTCTACTTTTGGCAAGTATGCAGCCAAAAAAATCTTACTACAGATTTTGACCAAACTTGACATTTTGATGATGTAGGGCAGAGGAGACAAAGAAGTGGGTTTCGAAAATCTATCTTTTTGTCTGTTACAGCTTCAGATCTGATTTAAATTTGGTACCTTCAGGACATGAAATAATGTTATCAAGCTTCCATTTTGCCATTAAGTCAGTTCAAGCAACAGGAATATGTGAAGTTGTCTGGGTCTATCTAGGTGTCTATACATCTGAAAGCTAATTTTATGACTGTGTGCACTTGCAATTTTATTAATCAAGAGCTGAAGAACAAAAAGGATACACTCAAATAGAAACAAAAGAGCTGAGCTTCAAACTTCACCAAAGATCATTGAATGAGTCGAATAATCGAGATTTATAAACCTTAAGAAAATAAAATAAAGTGCTCAACTGGTACGACTGGTACAAATGTAGTTTCTTATGACAACATCTAAAATTCGTTACAAAACTCATTAAAATCGAAACAAAAAATTTCTTCAATTTAAGACTCATAAAATAATTTAATTTTCCTTAAGTCTATAAATAAGGAAATAACTCGCGACCTAAGGACAACAAGGTTTTGACTAACATTTTTGTCTAAATTGAGTTATATATTGAATCGTACTAAGGTGACCATGCTCTTTCGATTGCCATCATTCATATTGTTCTATCTCTTACCGTTTCGGAAATAATTGAAGAAAAGCGGGGAACAGGGTTCTATCTACACACATTCCATTCCATCGTAAGTTCACAGGGTTCTAACTACCCAATCGAACTATGCGTACTAGAGAAAAATTAATAGAATAGTAGATAGAACCTTGTTACGTTGAAGATACAACCTTGTTGTCCCAAGGCATCCCATTACTAGAATCAAGAGTGTTGTGAAAAATATATTTAGACCGTTCTATCAGCAGTCAAATCTTAGAATCTTGTTGTCCTACGGCCAAGTACCTTAGCGATGAGCAACAAAGTTCTATCGATTTTTTTAAACTTGAATTACTAAATAACGCGCGGAGTATTCAACCTTAGTTTTCCCGAAAGTTATGTGTGTGTACTTAGAACCTTCTTGTCCTAAGGTCGCGAACTGCCTTTAATTTGTTTCAAATACGCCATTTTTTTTTTTAATCATATAAGTGACTACATTTGAACCAAAACAAACATTTTTCTACCAATTATTAACAAAGTTGTAAAAACTCAGAGTTTGATTGAACATTTTATATACGGCTTTTTGGATATTAAGCTTGTTTCGTCGTGGGGGCAGGGTTAACGGTAATATAATGAGCAAAAACCATTATGGATTTTTTTTATTTATTTGGAATAAATAACCAACTTGAATTAAACGATGGCCTTTATAAGGACCACTCTAGTGCATATACAAATTAAATTAAAAAAAATGGTCATCCCGTTTTTGTGATATTGAATTTTCCAATAAAATAATATGAAGAAAATTTGAGAGAAATTCTTCTGAAAATTGAAAATCACAGCATAGGAAGGAGAACTGTGAATTTTATTATTCTAAGGGAATTTGGTAGAATTCAACTATCGTACTTGGGCGAAACGCAATATGGAGTTGAGCTAACTTGAACTTTTAACTTGAATTATTGAATTTTCCAAAAAAATTGTAACTTCACATAAAAGCTCAAAATTTTGTTTGAAAGTTTTGAAATGTATTATTTAATTTGAGAAATTTAAAAATTAGGAAATAGATGCTATGAGAGGCAGGTACCTACTGTTAATAGATGCTAAGTGTACATTTTTATAACTTTTGCTAGTAGATCGCCTGAATTTTAGCATACAGAAAAAGTGTTATAAAAATAGTTGGAGCTGTTTAAAAAAAAAAATATATTCCTCAACCATTTTTTAACATTTGTATGGAAGGTATACCGTTATTTGTTCATAAAAGTAAATAAAAGTTCTAAAGAGTGTCAAAGAACACTTAAACATCTAAATTAAAAAAAAAAAACACCAGATAATTTAAAAAATTTTTGATTTTCGAAAAAATCAAACTAACATTTTTTTGAAAATTGGAAAAAATGTTAATAAAATTTGAAAATCTCTTGCATTAAAAAAAATGTGGTTATTAGGTATATTCGAAGAAAAAATCGTATTGGGAAAAAGGGAAAACTCTATCTCCCCCTCCGAGGCAGGGGGAACAATTTTTGAAAAATTGCTTTTAAAGGCAAACAAATATTTAATATTAAAAATCATCAAAAGCACATAGTATAATCATAATGTGCTTTAGGTTTTTTGAATCAAGTTGCTTAAGTGAAAGCATTGAAATTTTTTTTCAATGCAAAAAATTTTTAATATCGCATTCACGAACATTTTTGACTCACGTTAGGCTAGGACCACTTGCGATTTCAATCGCGCGACTGTTTAGCCGCCAGAAATATAACACATGAATTTAATTAAGAATGAACGCACATATGACCTAGAAATCGCGACGGTTAAAAGTCGAAAATTTGTTCCATTTTTCTGGCGATGCGATTGTCGAAAGTTAAAATGAAACAAACGGACTTAGATGGTAGTGCTCGCACTTGTGATTTAAAATAGTGTGACTAAAATGTCGTAGTCGCAACTAGAAAAAATTATGCACGCACTTGTGATTTTTAATCGTACGATTATTCGTCTACAGCAGAAACGGCTCGATCGATTTTCTTCAAACTTGGTACCTACTTAGTAGTTTTTGGTGATTATGCCCGTTTTTTTAAATTTTTTTTTAGAATCAAAAATAACGGTACCTGCCATACAATTTTTTTTCCAATTTTACATAATCGTATTTTTCTCAAAATCATTGTCGAACCGTTTTTTTTTTTCTTAAAAAAAATTCAATAAATTTATTTTACTGAAATCTTCAAAAATGGTTATTAATGGCACCTCCCAAAGAACCATTTTTTTGATTTTTGATTTTCTTCAAAACAGTACGACCGATTTCAATTATTTTTTCTCTACAGAAGCTTCCAAAAAATATAAATAGTTTTGTCTACCAAAATTTTTGCAAAAAATATTTCTTAGATTTTTAAAAAATGTTTCAAAAACTTTTTTGGAAAATCCAATATTTCGAAAACTAAATGATCGATTTTTTTGAAACTCGATATTTAAGAGTGTTTTAGTACTTTCCAAAATATTTTTAGAAAAAAATTTACATTTATGAAAAAATAACGGTTCCTTCCATACAAAAGTTAAAAAACCGCAAAGGAAAATATTTTCTTGGTTAAAAATGACTCCTACGATTTTGATTAAACTTTTTTCATAAACTAAAATTAGTACGATGTACTATCAAAAATTATAAAATGTTACACTTAGCAACTATTAATAGTACCGTATTTTTTATTTTGAATTTTCTCGTTATCGGCTTAACGGATTAAGATGAATAGTTTTAATTACAAATTTCAGATAAGATTAAATAATATTGCATATCAAAATTTTCAAAAAAAAGTTTTTTGGATTTTTAAAAAAACTTTCAATTTTTTTTTTGAAAATTCGATATCTTAAAAATGGGTTGACAATTTTTTTTCAAATTTTTTTTTTTTATATGCACATAAATATATACTTAAGATTTGCATACCAAAATTTGTTCTTAAAAATGTTTTTAGAATTGTATATATAAAAAATTAATTTTTTAAAAAACCGCTCCAACGATTTCTAGATGGAGATTTAACAGTATGTATTGGTTTTCTTGTGATTAACGAAAACATTTCGTATGGTAATTCTTGGAGATTTAAAGAAGATTTGAGGTAAATCTTATTAAATATCGCTTTAGTGAAAACGTATAGTATAAGATAAACGAATGCAGTTTTCAAGAAACTGTGGGATTTCCTGTGGAAAAATGGCCTTATATTTTACGGAGAGATGAGTCCAAAGTTGTATTTTATCACCCGCCCCAACAGTTGGGGTTAAGACCCCACTATACCTCAAAAACGGTTAAATATACATATATTTATATTTTTTCTTTTAATTTAAGTCAACTGCTATTGTCGTTTTGTGCAAATATATACTTCGCATGTTAACAAATTGGTGACACAACAACTCGTACAGAACCAGCGTCTTGAAACTAACAACTCCCTGGGAAAGAATGCTAGGTACCTTTAGGTCTTTATTTTACCAATTACATATCGATACCTTCCCGTAAGAATGTATTAAGCGACATTTCAAAAATTTTAAAGGCATCGAAATTTTTTACTTATGTATTTAAGAAAATACAAAAAATTGGAACGGGATTTTCAACTCAAAATGCCTCTAAAAATCTGTTTATTACAGCAAAATACCCAAATAAGTAACTGAATAAGAGGTATTTTAAAAAATTAATTTAAATTTTTTCAAAAGTCGCTTAATACATTCTTACGGGAAGGTATCGATATATTACGTATATGATGTTACATCAGTACTTTGCAACAAAAACTCAAATTTAGTTTTAAAATAAAACTCTCGCTGTCTTATTGGAACTAAGTTAAATTTTTATCCAACACATACATACATTTATGTGCCTAAAGCTATAGGCTAGTAGCAGTATTAATAAAAACCAGCTATTCGCTCGCCAACACACGTTCGTGCTAACTGGCACACGGATAGACAACTTGTCCGTTTGATAACTTTTCTTATTAAAAAAGACATGATATCTTTCCAGTATTTATCACTTCACCAAATTCACCACTTCATCAAATTATAGTGATTTTCTAATACATGTGACACATGCATGCACTTCCTTATGAAGTGTATACTGGTCTTAGTAAACGGTCTTATCACTCATGTGCGTGTATGTGTAAGGAAGTTATCTTTTCATTATACGCGGAATTTGGCGAGTTAATGTTATCCGTACGTTAACACACGTCACAGACTATCACACATTATTGTTAATAAGAATAAGAGACAAGTTAACAGATGTATAAATGCTAGCACGTTGTTATCCGCCGTTTATTAATACGGGGGTAGAAATTTTATTTTAAATAAAATGATCTATGTTAAAGACTAATAGGCATAATTGTTTCCAGGTGCATACTTCTGAAAAACGATTTGTGGTTTCATACATTTTCGTACCTTAAAAACATTAGAATAGAAAAACTTAGATAAAACTTCGTTCTTGGTAGTTAAAGCTGTTATCATCCCAAGCAAAAATGATGATTCCATTTGTCTCAGCAAAACCAAAGGCAATTGGGTCATGTTCACATAACCTCGGGTCGACACTTAATGAACGATTAAATCATTCAAATTTCGTCAGCTTTGACCTTCAAAGCCTTGTTCGCCCAATCAAATAAACTTTCCACACACTTAGAGATGCTTTTATACGAGTATACTTTGTATGTTTAACTCCCTCATGAACACACATAATAAAAGTAATATCCTGAGAAATTAGTATCTAATGTAACGTAGGACTTATGTAGAAAGAAATAAACCTCACTATCATCGTCCCTTGGAAATTGTGTTCAAGTGGCTTCTGCTAGTGCCTAGCCACTGCCACCGCACATCAGCCGCATGATGCAAAAGCCCAAAGAGATGAATAGAACTTAGATAAAATTGTCCTGATTATTATTCACTGGGGCCTCTTCCGAGTGATTCTCACTCTCACATTCATTCCTCATGCTCATCCCTCCGTTTTCACATAAATTCGCCCTTCCACACAATGTGTCCTGTGAGATCCTTTGACCTTTGTCTTCATCGCATCGTGTCGTTTGCTTGCTTGCCTCTCTGAGCTTGTGTTGAATGTTGATGCGTATGCGAGGGAATAAAAATAAATATGTTTTCCTAATGTGGATGCTTGATGCTGGATGTGTGTGGCGGTGGTGGTGGCGGCAGCAGTAGTGGATAAAGTTTTTAACTTTTGTTCTATTCTTCTGGTGGACGAAGAACTCCAATCCCTCCCCCAACCCAACTCTGACATCTGCCCCTAATCTACAAGGTACTCCTGAATATCCTGATGCCCTCTGACAAACTATGAATCGTAAAGAGTGAGTGGTGTGCTGAGAGAGACTCATGAATATTATTTCCCTCGGAGGCATTCCCCAGAATTGGCTGGCTGTTACTTTTTCGTCATTCTTGCTTTGGCTGGTTAAAGTTGGAATAGGGGTTATGTGACTAAAAAATTGTGAAAATTGTTACCAAATTGTAAAATACTCTAGAGGGCACTTCGTTTGGAGGTTTTTTTTTTTTTGAAGTGTGATCTCACAGAGTGGAAAAGTTGACCACATTTTTTTTTGTTTCTTTTTTTTTGAAAGGGGGAGAACTTTTGTATTCTTCCCTTTACAGCTGGTTTGCTTTCCTTTTTACTAAGTCACCACCATATTGTCTGTCGGTCGTCCTAGTCGTTCATCCCTTTTGGGGACTAGGATTGAAGATAAATGCGGTGGATAACGATTTATTTGTGTCAATTTGAGCTTTTTCAATTGGCAAGAGAATGTGTTTATTTTCAGAAAATGAAATAGGCTTGAGGCTTGTAAAGTCAATTTTGTTGTTTTTCCTGCTTATAGTTAGTCGGGTCTTCATTGCTTGTACCTAAAATTTGTTTCAATTATTTGGTGGTGATTTATCGATAATGGATTTTTTTTTGTTAGTTTACTGGAAAAATAGTCATATGGAACATTGACGTTGTTTGAAATAAGTTTTGATTCAAAAGTTAGAGAGAAAATAAATTATAAATCGTGAAGCAAGGTACTTGATTGACTTTTGTTAGGTACTTCAAAAACATTATCATCAATAGTGGCTGAAAGTTGTAGCTGGTGGAAAAATGCTATTCAAAAATATAGCTATTATTAAGTTTAAACAATTAAAAACACCTTAAATAACTTCACTTGAGTCGGCACTAAATTTGTTTTCTTTTGATTAAAAAACCACTTTACATTTAACAAAGTAACAAAAAAAAAAAAAAAAACAAACAGAAAGCAAACGCGTAACTAACCTGAATGCATTTCGAAGCTTGTGCGCTTCATCATCAGCAATCACGACTAAACGTTGGACATCAAGAATTAATGAACTGTTTCTCCTGTTGGACTGTATAACACACAGCAATGGTCAAAGGTCACTTTTGCGATATTTGTCTATACGTTGTTTTGGCAAATAATATTAAGTAGGCAAGATTCGATATTGCTGTTGTCTAAGTTGAGTGCGTTAGGGTCTTTTTGCCTACTTAATATTATTTGCCAAAACAACGTATAGACAAATATCGCAAAAGTGACCTTTGACCATTGCTGTGTGTTATACAGTCCAACAGGAGAAACAGTTCATTAATTCTTGATGTCCAACGTTTAGTCGTGATCAGTGGTGGATCCAGAGGGGGGGCTATAGGGGCTAAGGCCCCCCCACAGTCGATTAGTATAATTGATACAATACAATACGATGTTTCAATTTTGTGTTCGTTTTCAAACATAAAATTTTTAAAAACACTTGATAAAACAAAGATTGATCCCAAAAATCATAGATACAATATTTGTGCTTTTTTTGTAGTATTTATTAAAACAAGGTTGGGGCTGAAAAATTAGCATGAAATTATGTTTTTCTAAGAATTTGAATATGATAACGTAGGCCTTATTTATTCTAAGCCCTACAAGAGGGACGGAAAATCAGAGTTGGGGCTAACCAATTTGCGCCTAAAATGTGTTTTCCAAGCCCTATGGGAATTGGAAATGCATGTTGGCTGTATTTTTTCTCAAGCCTTTAAGTAATTCGACGAGGTTGGGGCTTAACAATTTTTCATGTAAGCTGTTGTTTTCCCAAGCTTCAAGGAAACTGAACGAAAATAAGATGTTGGGGCTTAACAATTTACATGTTAACTGTGCTCTTTTAAACCCCTACGGAATTGGCCAAAAAACAAGGTAGACTAAAAAAGCAAAACAAACGGGGTTAGTACAGCAAATTAACATGTTCAATGCAACTGAGGGGCTTAAGGACAACACCTAATAATTTCATTAAATAATTTTTTCAGACATTGAAAGCCGAAATTCAGATATGTAGGTGTCTTTATTGAGTGAAAAATGTTACCTTCTGCCTTGAAAATTCCGTTTCTGGTTAAATTTTGAGTAGAGCATGCTATTGTCTTAAGCTGAATGATATCGATAGAATTCATCGTTAAGGATCCTATTAAGCCAGTCTATATTTTTTGAGCGCTTAGTAATGTTTCTCCGTTTTTTGACAGAGCAGGAGAATAGAATATTAACAGAATTCCTCACATTGAAGCCAAAACAACCCTCTTTTTCTTTTCTTCTAATATGATTTACTACGACAAAAAATAATTGAGCAAGCGAATCCAAAAATTTTCAGTCTCAGTTTTTAAGGGAAAAAGTGAGGAATTTTTTAGAGGAATCCTGTTTTATTTGTGAGCTCTCTGAGTTCTCTGAGATCTCAGAAATATAAACTAGCTAATTGAGTTTGACCACAAGAGTGGAAATGTCACCTTTTTCCAAAGCTCTTCTGTTGATATCTTTTGGGCTTAGCTGACCCCCGGGAAATTCTAGGGCTTATAACTCTAAGAACTGTGTTTGCGATGCAAAAAATAACTTTGCATGAAATGTTCGCTAGCAACCGAATCAAACAATTAATGTTTATATCAGTGTCCTCGAAATTGAAACTAAAGATTTTCAGCTCGAAGATATTTTGAAGATTTCATACGTTTCCTTAAAACGATGCGATTTTTAATCCAAGTTTCTCTTTTTTGGCTTTCTTTAAAATAATAAATAAATAAAATTAATAAATTGATAAATATTCATCAAATATTTATGATAAGAAATGGTATTACCACTCAAACAAATAAATTTTAATAAAATTTTGCTCCCGTACAAAATTCTACAGCTACATTATTCTCGAGCTAAATTTGTACATCTTATTTTATTCATGAGATTTAGTTGGATTTTACTTTGTTAAAATGAAAATCGAAAATGGGAAATATTCGATTTTCCTCGACTTTTATTTTATCAGATTTATTTGAAATATTGAAAAAAAATCTTTGATATGGTTGAGTAAAATTTTTTTTCAGAGAACAGCTATTTTATGTGATATTCTCAACAAAAATGTTATGTTAAAATAGAACTAGAATTTAAGCTGGTGTTGGCAGAGAAATGTGGGAGCTTAAATTCAGCACGATCTGCGTACTGCCTGGATGTATAAACTCTACAAAAAACATTGAGTATAAAAAGAAAGATATTTGAATTATCGTAACAACTTTTTGAACAGTGTAGGTATATTATATATCTTGTAATTATCTACAGCTGCTCCTTTTCCAATGATAAAACTTTTAATTAAGTATATTTTTGTATTAGGAATCAATTGTATGACTTTGCCGACTGGCCTACATTTTGAGAAAAGAAAATTAGGATTGTAAGATTTCTAAAATAGGAGCCTCGAGCGCCCCCCCCCCCCCCACAGCCAAATCCTGGATCCGCTACTGGTCGTGATTGCTGATGATGAAGCGCACAAGCTTCGAAATGCAATCAGGTTAGTTACGCGTTTGTTTTCTGTTTTTTTTTTTTTTTTGTTACTTTGTTAAATGTAAAGTGGTTTTTTAATCAAAAGAAAACAAATTTTGTGCCGACTCAAGCGAAGTTATTTAAGGTGTTTTTAATTGTTTAAACTTAATTTATCGAACTTCACGCCCTTCAACATTCATTTGTTATAGCTATTATATTTGTATGCGATAATTATCGGAACTCTTATGAGTTCTATCGTAATTCGAAACTTTTACGAATCTCAAAAAATTGAGATTGTCCACTATAATGGATTCTGTGATATCTTTTTTTTTCGGATTCGAAACATGTTTCCGATTGCGATGGAATTTATGATTGGGATGAATAAGGCAATTATTTAAACATCGTCAAAATTTTAGTTTCTTGGTTATGCGGAAACATCGTTTGCAGGAGTGTTTTGCGTAATGTTCTAGTTCAGATAGACAGTATCATAGAAAATATGAGGTCAATGGAAATTAAGATATTTGTTTGAGGTTTGAGAAAAGGGTTAAAAATTTCTTAGGTATATCGAATTTGCTCGGCTAAGAGACTAAACAGGTTTAATAAAATGACCCATTGCTTGGCAAATTCTTTCATGATCTTCATTCATGAGATTAGTGACAACTAGAAATAAAATGCATGACTGGGTCACCACATACTCTTATATAAGAACATGGATACCAATAATGCGAGAAAAATGTTTAAAAACATGCGGTACTGGTTCATAAAATACTAAAACAACTTTTTTTTAAGTTTGAGCTGAAGAAAAGGAGTGCAGTATAAATTCTTGAAAATCGATGAAACTATTTTTTAAATATTTTTTTGTATGTGTGTGTACCTACATATAAAAATTTCAAAGCATATTTAAGGAAAAATTTTGATTTTAAAATTTAAGTTCTTATTAATTTTTCAATTATGAATACATTTCCAAAAAAAACTATAAACTCTATTTCTAATTTTCACATTTTCAAAAACATATGTGGATTTTTTTCCTTTCAATTCACAAAATATCTAATTTTTTAATTTTGATATACAAAATTTATTTTGATCGGATCAGCCAATGCACAGTGGTTATGGTTGCATAGAGAGCTGGTCATAATTCCATAAAATCTGAACCAGTTAACCGATTTCAATGAAATTTTCAGAGTTTTCACCCACTGACACGCCCACTTTTAAAAAAGGTCTTCTAATTGTAAAAGTTAATATACATATGAGAAGTCAGTTTCTCTATAAAGTTGTGATAACGTAGTTTCATATCAGTTTTCTATACAAAATTTTCTCCACGCCCACTTTTGGGTGCGTTTCTTACAATATTTTTTATCTTAGAAAAAGAAAAGAGTTGCCTTAAGAACAATCTTAATTTTTAATTTTGGTGGGGGCAAAAACCCCCATTGATTCAGCTTGATACAAGCTAATTCTTAATCTAACTTAAAACTAAGAACTTAAGCTAAGTTTTGTGAGGCGTTGAGCGGTTCAGAAGTCAGTTTTTTAAGGAAGGAGTACTAAGGTTAAAGTCGAAGGAGCCCGCAGCATACGAGTGATTGCTTCGTTGTAGCCATAATGAGGTTCGGTGGGTGGGTATATAAAAGAAACGAGGATTACGTGTATAACGAGGGTTAGTATTAAAAGAGATAGAGTTGTAGAGCGATATGCAGTCAACGGAACCAGAGAGTAGTCGATGAATGAAGAGAATGTCTGATATTTCTCTTCGTTCTTCCTCAAGTTTAATAGTATAGTTTAAGGCGGTCTAGATAGGGAGGCAGGATCAGAGGATTGTTCCACGATAGACCTCGAAGAGCAAATCATAAGAAACGACGCTGGATGCTCTGAATTCTTGAAATGTGAGTAAGTTGGTAAGGGGACCAAAAACATAGGGGTTGGAGATTTCTTTGGACCATCTTTTGACGAAGCCGAGCGCTGAGTTTGCTTTGAGAATGATATCGTCTATGTGAGTGAGAAAATTAAGCTCTGGGTCACATAAAATGCCAAGGTCGCGAATATTATCATCTATGGGTATGGGTTGATTATGGAGCAAGTAAAGACGGGGAGGAGATTTGATACGTTTGCGTGAAAAAGTGATTGATTGGCATTTGGCAACGTTTAGCTCCAAACTATATTTTTTAGCCACCAAACTGAAAAACTGTCAAGATCCTGTAAAATAAGGGAAGAGTCATGTGTTGAGGAAATGGTCTTGAAGAACTTGGTATCATCGGCATACAGAGAGATAGGAGAATGTTTGATGACCCTTTCAATATCATTAATAGCGAGAATAAATAAAAGTGAGCCAAGGTGGCTGCCTTGGGTGGCTGCCGGAGGTAGCTAAGAAAGGGCAAGAGGTGGCAGATCCGAATCGAACGCTTTAGTAACGGTTTTCAAGGTAAGAACAAATCCATTTTAACAAAGATGGTTCAAACCCTAGAGTGGATACTTTGAAAAGAATAAGCTTATGGGAAATTTTGTCGAAGGCTTTGCTGAAATCTGTTGAGATAGCATCAACTTCGTAGCCTTTCTCTAAGGCTGAGAGGGTTTAGGACACAAATTCAACAAGGTTAGTGGTTGTAGACCGGCACTTGAGAAAGCCATGTTGTGAGGAGGAGATGAGAGATTTGCAGTGGAAACTTAATTTTTCATACAAAATACTTTCGAAGAGTTTGGGTATGTGTTAAAGCTTAGCAATGGGACGATAGTTGTTAACATCGCTCTTTGGACCCTTTTTGTGTACAGGTTATGAACGATGAAAGATGATTTCCATATCTGAGGAAACTGTCCTTGATTTAGGGAAAGGCTAAAAATTTTTGAGAGAGGGAGAGAGAGGGTAAAAGAGCATTTTTTTAGAAGTATGGCAGGGAGACCATTTGAACCCGGATTAAATTCTTCGTTTAATGGATTCAATTTATATTCGATGAGAAAGGGATTGACAGTTCGAGGGAGAAGTAGTCCAAAAGAAAAACTTTGTAGATAATTGAAATATGCAGAATCAGGAACAAAGGAGTCATCAGCAAAAGATTGTTTAAAGAATGTGGCAAAAAGGCTGGCAATAGTGCTAGGATCACTCGAAGTAACGTTATTGAAAGAGAAAGTGGTTGGGTGGCCATCGGATTTTCTTTTGTAGTTAACAAACTGAAAGAATGACTTAGGATCTTTGATAAGGCTGGATTGCATTTCCGTTAGATAACGCTGGTAAAGAGTTGTATAGCTTGGTAAAATGAAGATAAGAACCAAGATAGTTAGAATAGTCAGAAGAAGTACGAGAGCAGAGGTATGGTTGCTCAAGGTGGAGAAGTAAACGAGGTTTTGTGGCGGGAAAAAGGAACATAAAGAGAAATAAATTAAAATATTTCTCTGTAGAATAGAGTTAAGGCATAATTTACGGTTAATTTGACAAAATTGAATGAGACTTTGCTAAGGTGATATGATCAACCATTTTGCAAGTTCATAGGATTCGATGGGTTGTGAAGGTAAGATGTAACAACAGACAACGAAAAGTGACTTTCGGGGTAGTGAGATCATAATTGACACATAATCAAGAATAAGGAACATGATATGGCAACAAGGGAAGAGTCTATAGAAGTTTTTACAGCAAGAAGGACACCACGGCTAGGGCAATCATTGGTGGGTCGGCTAATATCATCATCGCGATAAACGTTAAATGAAGAAGGGAACAATTCTTGATTTTGATACTGGGGCTAAGATTCGTTTCAGTCAGTGCAAATACTTCGAAGGGTAAGGCATCAGTTTGTTGCAAAAATCATTGAGTTTTGGAACGAAGGCCTCTTACATTTTGATAGTAGAAAAAAAAGAGAGGTTTTTGGAAAGAGAAGTGGAGGTTGGGAGTACATTAGGAACGAAAGAATCTATCATGGTCAGCTCTGCTACGTTGAAGGTGTGATATCCGCTTTGAGTGAATATACTGACCCAAGGCCTTAAGATCATTCGCCACCTTTTGTGGGAGACATACTAAGAAAATCATGATATTTTATGAAGAGGTTTTTAAGACTGGCGACACCAGTGGGGAGACCTTCCTGTTGAATGGAGACCACTTGTTTTCGTTTTACCTTCAAAGCAGACGGAATCAGGTTTATCGTGCAGATATGCCAAAAACAGACGAATGTTTTCGTAGGTTTTTTTTATCTCTAAGCCTAGAGCATAGCGACATTCAGTGGATTCACTAGATTGTTGGGTGCATTTGACTGAAGGGGGTAGAAGAGGATCAATAAAGGAAGAAGAAGGGGACATTGCAGTTTGGAAAGTTGTAAAAAACTGAGTGGAGATTAAGGAAGGGAAGAATATTTACCACGCCCAGTTTTGAGGGCGTTTTTGACAACATCTAATTTATTAAATTGTTTTCTAGAAGAATGAAAAAATATACAATAGTGTATGTTGAAACTGCCTTCTTTACCACGAAGCCCATACAAAGTTTTTTCCCACATTTACTTTTTGAGGGTGCATCGGGAAAAATCGTTGAAATATGGGTATTTTTGAAGTGATCCTTTTGTATAATTAAAAACTCTAGTCAATTTATAATTTAAATTTTATTTGTAGATATGCTTAAATATTAAATATTGCTCATACTTTCTTAATACAAGCTATCAGGTATCACTTTGATAAGATCTCTAGTTAAGAAGAACCTTATTGACACTTTGAATTCTTCATAAATGACATTTATTTTATTTATTTATTTATTTCGTTATTGCTTAAAACTGTAGGATACAATATTTTAATTTTATAATTTTGGCTAATGGAGGTACCCACTGTGCAATGTCAAAAAAATTCAAAATCAAAAATAGCGTTTTAAACTAGTTTTTGCCATTCAGAGAAATTTTTATCAAAATCGTATGAGTCGTTTTCGAGAAAAATCAAATTTTCTTCTACGATTTTTTTTTATTTGAAGTGAAGGTACCGTTATTTTTGTATAAAAAATATGTTGCCTTAATATGTATTCTAAAAAGTGTAACCGTCGAGTACCAAGTTTAATAGCTTTCAAAATACAATTTGAGTTTTCAATCCAAAAAAATTTAGTTTTTTAATTTTGATAAGCAATACTATTTGAACAATTGAAGAGCTTCTGCATCAAGCAAGTTATTAAAATCATTCATACCGCTTTGAAGAAAATCGAGAGCCAAAACATGTTTTTTTCGGAAAAATGGTATAGCCTTCACTTAAAGTATTTTATTAAAAATTGAGATTTTGTAAAATCTGCTTAAGAAAAATCGACTGGCAGGTACCGTTATTTTGGTTCTCAACAAAAAGTGAAAAAGTGTGAGAAATAACTAAAACAGCTATGCACCAAGGTTACAGAAAAATCCATGCAGCCATTTAGGCTTAGACGGAATTGTGAGAATTGTGTGTCTGATTAAAATGTCAAATTCAATTTTCTTTTCGATTGCATATATCATGCCATATAGAACCTGCATATATATACATACACTCCTCGTCAACTGAATACGCACAAACATTTTTTAATATACTTTATCCATTTTTTCCAAACAGTGATGGTTATTATGCCATCTGTTGATGCTAACTATTCCCTTAAGATGTTAAGCAGATAATTCCGAAAGAATTATCCAAAAACAACCGTGAGTTTTTCTTCAACCACTTGCAAAGTGTTTTATATGCAAAGTAGGAGTTTTTTTTTTAGTCAACTGAATAGGTACAACGCCATTTTCTTCGTTGTTTATAAGTTTTTTGGAGTGCTTGACAGTTTAAATTAACGATTTTAGTGTTTTCAGTAAAATTTAATTCTAGATTTCAAATTTTAAGAAAAATGGGTAGATATACGTGTCTTAACAGTGTTGAAAAAGCTAAAATCGATTTACTTAGAGACCAAGGCCTAACTGGACGTGCAATAGCTGATAAAGTTGGTCGAAGTTTTAATGTAGTTTATTCTTACTTGAAAAATAAAGATGCATACGGCAAAAACATGAAGGGAGGTAAGAAAACAGCAACAACAGCAGCTGAGAGACGAAGAATTTTAAGATATGCATCAAATTCTTCTGATTCTGTGGCAAAAATAAAACAAAAAGTCGGCGTAAACGCAAGTTGCTCAACAGTATTAAGACTAATCAACAACTCAAGCCATCTTAAACGAATGAAACTTAAGAAAAACCACCACTTGACGAGAGACGGAAAATGTTGCGATTAGATTTTTCAAGACTTCACATGAGTTGGAAAAAAGAATGGTATCACGTGGTTTTTTCAGATGAAAAAAAGTTTATTTTCGATGGCCCTGATGGGTTCAACTTCTATTTTCACGACTTAAGAAAAGAAAAAAGATTTTTAAAGCGCCATCATAGTCGTGAAGGAGGTGTCATGATATGGGGAGCAGTCAGTTATTATGGAACAGTTGAGCTCGAGGTTGTAACATCAAGAATGACAGCAGCTGGGTAAAAAGTAATTTTGGAAAGAAATTTTCTAACATCTTTGGACCCATAAACAGGACCTACCAACATGATAATGCGCCTATTCACTCAGCGCGCATAATAAAAACATGGATAGAGGAGCAACAAGTGCAGTTGCTTCAATGGCCGCCGTACTCACCTGATCTAAACATCATAGAAAATGTCTGGGGATGGTTAGTACGCAAAGTTTATGAGGGTGGTCGTCAGTTCGAAGACAAAGAAACCTTAATTTCTGCAATCAAATTAGCGTGGAGCGAAATTTCGTTAAATTACATTAAAAAGCTATACGATTCCATGCCGGATCGAATTTACGAAGTAATTAAAAATAAAGGTGGAAGTACCCACTACTAAACTTAAACAAAAACTTGTTTCATTCCATTCCAATACCAATTTTAATTTTTGTACCTATTCAGTTGACTCAAAAAAAAACTTCTACTTTGCATAAGTTACACTTTGGAAGTGGTTGAAGGAAAAACTCACGGTTGTTTTTGGATACAACTTTGAAATTCTGTTATTTATATGTTACGAAAATTTTTACCATCAACAGATGGCATAATAACCATCACTGTTTGGAAAAAATGGATAAAATATATTCAAAAATGTTTGTGCGTATTCAGTTGACGAGGAGTGTATGTATTTGATCCAGCTTAGACCAAATCTAATCAATCACTAAGAAAAAATGATAATGCTCTTAGATTTTTGTAGTTTTGAATAAAAGTACGCATACGCCACAGTGTACAATTTTAATAAAAGTACATACATATGTCTTGCAAATTTCAGTTATGGATTGCTGAAAATTCTACGTGTTTTATTTATCTCTTTCTATTTCTTACCTGAACTTTTAGCTTTTCCAAAAGCTTGGCCACCAAACCTAAATCTATAAAAGAACATTCTTCCAAAAAGCTTTTAAATTTTCTGTGGCAGTCTGTCATATTTTGATGAAATTTTCTCAGTCAGAAGAAAGTTGCCGACAAAGTGTAGAATGTAATGACAAATTTTGGCAACAATTTTCTGTCGCAATGATTATTTTTGTATGCTAGTTAAGACACTTTGACTCATGTATGTACATCAGGCATTTGTTAGACAGAGCTCAGACCAGTTTCACGTAAGTCGACTCATTTTGACGTCTCTAATAAGATTTCATTTATCTTACTCCTAAAGAAAGAAGAAAAAGTTGGCGAATTGAGGCAGGAATTAAAAAAAAAACCTTTGCCCCACTTGGCTATTTCTTTCTTTTCGAGAGATAAAAGTGAGAGTCGTTAAAAAAAGTTGCCTCACGTGAAGCTTGTCTCAACAACCAACAAAGAAAGCTGATTTTTTTTTCTAAGAAGAAAAAAATATTTAACTCTGAAGATTTGTTTGTTTGTACAAAAAACACCCCTTTCTTATGTCAATTTAATAAAAGTTAACCTCTTTAAAACCACTTGAATTAAAATCAAAAAAATTCAATCTGAAATGAAGTATTTTGATTAATTAGCTACTTCTAATGGATGACTACACTTGGTGGTGTTACAATCACTCTATGCACTATAAAATCTCAATTCATTTAACATCTGATACGAGGCGAGGCATCACACACTGTTCTAGTCATCACGATACCATCATCATCATTAGCACATGTGTGATACTGATATGCGATGCTCCAAATTGGCTCCCCTTCCGTCGTACGAATACATCACATGGACTTTTCGATGCAAACGAATTAATCTTAATTTTGAAATAATCTGGAATGACGATGAAGTGATGAAGCGGTATATATCCTTTCTCCTAAAATCCTCTTCTGTCTCTTCCTCATCATCATCATCCATCTACCTTTTAGAATCATTTTTCATTTCTGCTGCACCAAAAATGGAAAAAAATCGATGTTGTTTAAGTGGACGAAAAAAATAAAAAAAAAAAATTAACCAAAAAGGCGATCACATCTACCTCAGCAGATATCATTTTTGATAGATATTTTTTCTCAATTTGTATTGAATTGGCTTAATTCTATATTATAGATATCTTATACGATAGAGGGAGAAGTTTTTGTTTGCGTTGTTTTTTTGGTGAAACTTATATTTTATTCTCAAACACAATTTTGCAGTGTTTTTTTGTTTTGTTTTTTCGTTTTTGTATGGATGTTGTCAAAGCATACGATTTAGATACTACAATTTTGGGAACGGAATGTAGCCAACCGTATCAACTGTGAGGCATCGAACCGCCCGATGGTATGAGTACTCAAATTTCTTTATGAATGATTCATTGATGCAATAAAATTCTGTGAATTATATTTGATCATAAATTTACGTACAATCAAAAGTACTTTCAGTTGAGCTGCACACCGAAAGTATCTTCTCTCAAAACCTCTTTGGATATTTGTTAAAAATTTGTGAATCATTTTTACCTCACGAATATATATGTAGAGAGGGGCCGAGAAATAATACGAAAAAAAAGATCGCGATCGTGACCACTATGATGTCATGCCCAAGCAGCGCAACGCTTCGTTGCTTGATATTTCGCTGTACTCGTAGTTACTATATAGAAAAAGTGGTTGATGCTATATTTGGATCTCGCGAAAATACAAGTTTGCATTAGAATATGTAAGTAATTGGGAATATGGAGGTACCTACATCTATAGGAGGTATGGAGTGAACTTACTATACGATCGGTCAATGAATAGAAATGTTTGAATCAATCACTGGCAAGAACTCTTATGCCTTCTTTGAAAAGAGGTACAACTATGATTATGCTAATGAGGATCATTGATGCTTGAGGTTTTTTTCTTTCATAGAATAGATATTGTATTCTAAACATTTAAGGACGGTACATCTTGTTTTAAGATAGAGCTGTACATTTTTGACCGTCGCAACTAGAGGGATGGTAGAAGTATCAACGAAGAACTGACTTTCAAAAAACTAGAAGAGACAAATTATCACGTTACTTAACTTCATAACTCTCAATTTCATCAACAAAAAAAACTCAATTTTCACCCAATTGTTCCTTGAAGTTTTTGTACATTCATTCTCCCTCTATCATTAATGTGGATTGCAAAAAAAAAAAAAAAATTGTTGTCATTCCTTGCACATTCACAATAATTAGGAATTCTGGGGTAAAAAAGGATATTGTTAATGAGTAACGACAAATAAAACTAATTATTAGCTAAAAGGGAAAAACTGTCTGTGGAAATTACGACAGATTTACACAAAAATTGTTGCGAAAGTAGTTTTTGTTGTGCCGGCATAGCAGAAACCCTCCCTGATTTCCTTGGAAGAATTTCTTCGATAAAGTGCAGGACAAAGTTGGGTCCTTTGCAATTAACGATGTTTGAAATTTGTAACTAAAACATTTTTTATTGTTAATTTTCTTATGATGCAACTATTTGTTAACGATAATTGAAAACAAAAAGACAATTTGAAATGAGGTTCAGGAGAATTTAAGTGAAATGCTTACAAAATGAGAGAGGATGCAAAAAGGATACAAAAATATGGCTGCATTGGGCGACCTGCGTCCTATAGTCCTCTGGCATTTGCAGGATGCGATGCCACCTTAGCTTTTTACAAGAAGGGAAACTTAAATGCATTTAAGCTTTTGGGGACCAATGAACAACTGAGGAATGATGTGCATGTATTTTTGCAAAAAATTGCCACCAAGGAGGAAATTGCAGCTTGTGGAGCACTCTTCACACCGTGGTCACAAAAGGGTAATTGCTAGCAACATTCTTAATTTGATTTAGCCTGTCTTCCACAAACTATAAGGCTGCTGCAGATCAGCATCAGTATCGCGTTTAATATCCAGAAAAACCCAGGCTGGTAAATGTTTTGGAATCAACAGACTAAAAATGAAAATCTTTCAAAAGTGGTTAAATATCTGCTTCAAGAGTTTCGATACCCACCCCAGATCATCTGCTTAAATAAATATCTAACCTAACTGTCGGACACAATGAACAACAAGATGCGATTGTAATCGATTAGAAATGCCATCTATTTGGTCAGTAAATTTGTCAGAAAACGTCAACTAGTCCTAGAAACTGGTCGGTCCTAGATAACTTGTAATCAAGGCTTAGAGTTTCTCAAGGTCAGGTGCAAATTTTGGTACCTTATTTGTGGGAAATTTGAAAAAGTGTTTTACATCCGACAGATCTCTACATCTAGATAAAAGGTGAACTATTGTCAGTAACTGGTCAATCATAGATTTTTTTTTATGAATTTGGGTCATTTAAAAAAAAGTAGGCCATTTGAAAGATCACTTCATGGTCATAAAAGGTGAGCCATTTTCAGTAATAGGTCACCCATATTTTTATTTTTTATTTATATATGTAGGTAGATACTGTAAGGCAAATTTTGGATGCGTGCAAAAAAAAAATCGAGATAACAATCTAATATGATATAACGATGATAGAGAATACCAAAAACGTGGGTGGCACAGTTCTGTCTGTCTATCTGTCTACCAGTCGGTCTGTCTATTCGTCTACAGCCTAAACGGCTCAATCGTTTTTCAAAACTTAGTACTTAGTAGTTTTTGTTGATTCTGCCCACAATTTTGTTTCCATCGTGCTTTTTTTAGAATCAAAATTAAAAGTACCTGCAATACAATTTTTTTTAGCAATATTAATCTTTTTTTTCTCAAAAACGGCTCCACAACTTTTCTTTGAAAAAAATCAATAAATTACTTTCAATATAAGCTACCTTTGGGTGGGAAACCATTTTTCAAAAAATCGTTATTAATGGTGTTCCCAAAGAACAATTTTTGTAATTTTCAGGAGTTTTGTCACAAAACCGTGTACAAGATGTCATATGTAAGAGAATCAACCGATCATGTTTCTAAAATATGTGGAAATATATTACTCCATCCGAATATAAGAGAAATAATTTTTGAAGAAGACATGTGTTAAAGCATGGGTTGTTTCTTGTATTTAGATTTGTATGATTAAAAAAAAAGATTACGTATACGCCATACGGATGTTTTCTTAATATATTTTTGATAGCAATTAACAAACTGAAAGGTGAGTTTCAAGACCAATTTAATGTCAGATAACACTCTTTAATAAGTTTACCAACTATTGAAGTGAATTATTCTAAAAGAAAAAATAGTACCTACAGTAAGACAGGAAAGTCCAAAATCGACCAAATATGAACTTTTAAATACGGATCTTTGAAAAAATCTCAAGAATCCGTTATTTTTTTGCAGCATAGCACCATACAAACCGTAATCTCCCTAAGCTATTATTTGCTGGATGCTGGTAACTTTATTATTCTGTATTTAACACACGGAAAAAATTCTGGGATCAGATCACGAAATATGAGCTGGAAATTACGAAAAACTAATCCTGATTTATACCTTGGCTCGGGATTTCGTAATTTACGACTATTTTTTGGAAATTTGCAAAACTGAGTAAAATGAAGATATTGATACTCAAAAATCGTAAATCAACACTCTTTAAGGATCAATCAGTTTTTCGAAAGAAAACAAAAATTGCGAACAACAAATCGCAATTTAATCCAAATGCATGCTATGATTAGTACAAGCTTGAATCATGGATTTTAATTGCAAATCACAAAGAAACAATTTTTTTTAATTGCTACGTTTTGAGTGTTAAATTACCAATATTTTTGTATTTATTTGGGATCAAAATGCATTGCTTTACGAATAAAACATGATTTGAAAATTGCAACTGCAAATTTTTCAATTGGTGATTTTTCAATTCTTTCCGTGTACCTACAGTTTTGTTTCACATAAAACCTAAATACGTGTGTATATACAAATATTGGAAATCACGTAGGTACTCTACACAAAACTAATTAATAATGTTTTCGTTCAGATGAACAAGAGGCGAGATTATCGCTTTCGATAGTTTTTTGACAATAAATTCTCATTGAAAAAAAACGTCAAAAATATTCTTGAGCAAAAAAAATTACTCTACGTTTGATAGAAGCCAAAAAAAGCACATTTTCGTGTTTCGACGTCTTTTCTTCAAAAGCGTGGAAAACGCCAAAAACGAGTTACTGAGAGTACTGAGATGGGAGTAGCTAAGATGATTTTAAGAGGCAAGGCCATCTATATTAATTTTAGAACTTCAGCTATGTACATATGTATCTCGACTCCATTATAAACTCAACAACGGTACCCAGTGCTTAAATTAAACGAAGAATAACTTTGGCCAGTCTCGGCTTCAAGGAATTTACCGCAAAATGAGGAGAGTAAAAAAATAATCACAATGAAGGTTTTTTTTTATTATTGAATATGTTTGTTTGCGGCACAAGAATATTTAAAGTCAAAAATGTTACTAAATGCTTTGCTTGCTTTTCTGAGAGAATGGTCACACCCGGCCACTTTTCAATATGTTGGTATAACTCGGAAACAAATCTGACAATCTTAAGCGAAAAACTTTTTGTTCAAAATTAAATTTCTTATCGAAATTGGAGGCTTAACAAATTTTATAAAAAAAATATTGCAGCTTAAATTAACAAAAACCAATAAGACTCTTGATTTCCAAATTGTTTTTGGTCTTCCAACCCGCCGGGCACCCTGAGGACTCCATTCAAAAGATTGCTTTGCAATTACATTGTATGGTTTCCTCAGTGTGTGACCAATCCATTGCCATTAAGCTTTCTTATGTGAAAGTCCAACGCTTCTTGTCTTATCCTGCACCACAATTTTTTATTTGATATAATTTGTGGCCAGCGAATCATTAAAGCCAGCAATTTCTTCAAAATGGTAGTCGTGATTTTCCAGGTTTTGAAAGCATATAACAGCATGGATTTGACATTAAATTCGAAGAATCTAAACTTACTGCGTAAGGAGATTTGACTAGGATTTCCAAATTTTGGACAGAGATCCGAAGGCTGCGCGAGCTTTATTAGTTCCACTTTGAACGTCCAGATCAGTACCACCTTCTTTTCTTTCTGAAACAAAACTTCCATGGTAGTTAAATTGTTCAACCTCTGGAGCGGCCTGAGAGCATTAATTTTATCTTTTTTCTATTTATTTTTAGACCACTCCTTTCACCTTCAGTATTTGACACATTCTGTTCAGCCGACTGATGTAATTTGCCAGTAGACATACCAGGGACGAAGCGTCCATATAATGAGTGGAATGAGTGCTTCCTTTGAACAAATTAAAAAAATCGTAGGAGCAAAGAATTAAATTCGAACTTGCAAATCGTATTCATTTTCCCGTTATAATATACCTATTTACCTTTATTTTCTACTACATATAATCAAATCTTCATTCTGTGAATTTAATTCCATCATCATTGTGAGAACATTATCATCTCTTACCAAAATTACTATAGAATGCGTAACAGATATGCATTCTTTACTGTCGCTTTCTTTCTTAAATCAATTTCAAAATACCCTACTACTCCAACTCCAACCAAATTGAGAATACAACATAACCCACCACTATTCATATAATGCTCACAGGCTCACACTAAATTGCTTCATAAAAAACTAGAATGCACAACTGCTAGGAGCCCTTTCACACGAGGAAACTGAGTTGCCAGCAACTTTTAGTTTCAGGGTGAGAAGGGCAGGAGGAAAGAGGGGCGAACAAAATCTCCCCGGTCGAGGATTTGAGGAGATTTTTTGACATTCCTTTTCACATATAGGTTTAGGTGTGTTCAACCAATAGACTTTCAAAGGAAATTTCAAAAATTGCCTAGAGATTTGTTTCCTCGTATGAAAGGTACAAGAGATTTTTAAGGAGATTAAAAGAAAACGTCAAAAAAATCTCCAGCAACTTGTTTCTTCGTGTGAAAGGGGACTAGGCATTCCATTATTTCGCATACTTAATTTTTCAATTTTTGTTTTATTGAACATTTCTATTTACAATTGGCTTAAAAGATAATTTATAACTATAAGATACATTGACAAATAATAAGATTTTGTTGGCACATAAGGGGCCTAACGCTATACATTGATTCAATATAAAATACAAATTAGATTTATAATATATGTAAAAACTTAACATAAAAGTCGGCTTGGCTTTGTCGTCCTCGGGTTGTTCAATCCCGGTTGTCCAGTGGCGGTATATTTATTTAGGCTGGGGGTAGAGCTGGTGTTTAGCCACGATAATGTGCAAACCCTGGGTCAGAGTAGAAGGGTACTGCTTCATCGTTGGTTGTTGGAGCTATATCCAGGATTTCCCTAGCGCTTATGTACCTTGGTGCTGGATGTCGTTGTTGGTTTGTCATCCTTCTCATCAGTTGATTAGGGTGATTGGCGATGTTTCTTACCAGCTTGTCGGCAGATAGTAATAAATACTTGTCCAGGGGGACTACCTTAGCCTCATTGTAGAGTTGCTCGTTTTTGAAATGCTTACGCCGTTGACGATCGAAGTACAGCCCAGTGCAGATCCTCAGGATTTTTCTCTCGAATATTTGTAGTTCCTTCATAGCCGTTTTGGAAATGGTGAACCAAACTGGGAAGCTATAACTGATGACTGGTCTCAGGAGTTGCTTATAGATTAAAACTTTTGTCTGTTGGCTTAGCCCAGTTTTCTTCTTCATCAGCGGGTAGAGGCGGTGGAAAGCAAAATTGGCTTTTTTGAGGACAGTCCGTGAATGTGGGTTGAATCTCAGCAGCTCGTTGAAGTTGATGCCTAGGTATTTGGCGCTACGTTTGGCTGCTAATCTAGTTCCGTCTGGGAGTGCTTCGCATACTTAAGGTAGAACTAGAATAGTCGGAAGCCAACTTAAGTGATCGTACGAAACCGAGCGAAAACAAGAAATTTATATGACGCACACATAATTGCGAAGTGGAACTTTTCGTTTAGTTTTCGTTAACTTTTGCCGTCGGACGTGAGAGCGCTCAACGACCGCTCTTTCGTAAGTGGGCGAATGCAAAATCAAAATGGTGGAAGCAAACTACCAAGAACTTGGTGCTTGGTGCATAGTTTTCAACTTTTTATTTTCTGTTTGATGAATGAATGAGTGAAGTCAAATCAATTTTCTTTTAATTAATTTATATCACATCGAATTTTAGTGATTTCGCAAAATAAATAAATAAAAACATATCACTTTGTGCTGTGAATAAGTATGAGAAAATAAATATTGAATAAACAATTATTTATTTATTTTTTTCACTTCCAACCACTGAAGTTCATTATGGGTCACTTGTGAAATTGACGTTTTGGAAAGCTACTTTTCGGTCGGCTTTGACATAAGCTTCCGACAGCTTCCGCCAATTCTAGTTCTACCTTTAGCTTAGATCCCAACACAAAGTCAAAGTAATTTTTTTTTTGTTTCTCGCCATTTGACCTACGTATGAAGAATGAGTTGAGTGAATGCATTCTGAATATTTCATGAAACAAAACTAGAGATAGAGAGAAAAACAAAGAAGTATTTATTGAGTTGCGTATTGTCTCAAACTGATAATGAGTTAAATTTCATAGAAGAAAAAGAAAGGGTTAGAAAAGATATTTTTTGTGTGAGTGGGGATAGGGTCTAAAAAAAGAGCCGATTTAAGGTGGTAGTTTTTTAATTAGTTTTGTGGCCGTGTGCGATATAAGCAATCCACCTGTTTTCTATTGTTATATTCTTTTTGGGAATAAATATGAATTCCTGTAACTGCGCTATAAAAAGTATTTTCGAAAAACCATTTTCAGCTAGATCTTTTGATGAAAAAAAAAATATAATAGATGGTGGGAGACCGAAATCTTATGTAATTATAAACAGCGTTATATAGCGGTGTACTAGGCATTTTTCGATGCAATCATATGAAATTTTTTCGTTTGAACATCCTGTTAACCGGATGTTCAAATGATATGAACAATTTTTCAAAAGCCGGCAAAAGGCATGGAAAAGAGTGCGGTTCATATTTACATAAGTGCAATGGTGTCATTAAAAATGTTTGGTTCTGTTCGCATAGAATCAATCAAATTTAGTTATTTAATTATTTTATGTAGGTATAAAATAATGATTAAGAAGAATTAAAAAACAAACAAATGTGATCTTAAAAAAAAGGTCTTTACTTTTTGGTTTTATGTTAAGTGCTTCCGCTACTAAAAAAGTCACGCCTCGTGCCTGATGACATACATACATTATGTATATCATCGGCATTGTCTAAATGAGTAAAGCTTGAACTATAATGCTCAGAGGGGCACTTAAGTGGTCGGAAGAAAACAAGCGAATACACGGAAAGCATATGACGCAGTTAAAATTTCGGAGTGGAAGGTTTTGTCAAGTTTCGTTCAACTTTGCTGACGGTAGTGAGGTGCGCTCCTGAGCACTTAAGCAAAACTGACATTTGGTGAAATAGGAAGGCCAAAAAGAGAAAGATGATAGACATTATGGGTGTGTTCCCCTTTTATCGGTACGGAAAGCTACTTTTTGTTGGCTTTTGACATTAGCTTTAGTGCGCTAGCGCTTCCGACTATTATAGTTCTACCATAAGCCTTTCAAACGATCTCCATTGAATGTCCTCTGTATCCATACTGTTCCAACGCTGCCCGTCAAAGCAATGTCTATAGCCAGCAGAAAGAAAATTGGTGATAGAACATTCGATTGTCTCACATCTTGTAGCACTTTGAAAGAATCGAAAGAATTGGATAGCTGCCCATTGTGGAGAACAAAACATCTAGCGTTGTTGGACGACTCTCCAATAATGGCACGAAAATTCAATCCTTTATTTGCTCGAGAATGATGGTTGCCATTGCCATTAGTTTTGGAAAAACGGACAATACTATACTAGCTTACCAAGGTGTTGCAATTTTTAAGGTCACGTTAAATAGTTTTAAAAAATTATTTGAACGACCTAAATTTTGTTTTCAAATTTTGTAAATTCTTTACATTCAAATTTAGCTCATAACTCAGTATAAATGCCGTTCAATATTGTTGGTTTAATAAAAGCAGCCATAATTGCTGATCTGCTTCCATATCTACTTCTTTCTTCATGTTAATTTTCGAATTTCCTTAAGGTCTTGAGCACCACTATTATACTTGACAAGAATACAATGAAGGAACCTTTCTTGTAGGTATACTTCAATTCCAACAAAAAAAATTTTTTAGCATGCATGTGTATGTGTATAAGTATCCCAAGTAACATCGTTGGAGCTAATAGAAGCAAAACTGTTCTTTAGCAGCTTGTAAGCAGTGAAATCCAAAGCTTAAGCTCTTAAATAGATTATTGCACAGCTCCCTACATTTCATATAAAAATGATGTTCTATAATCGAAGTTTCAGAACACTTTTAGCTCTATTAATTTTACATATAACGACTCACGATTTAAAAATAGCTCTTTAATAACGTTCAACGTTTTTTACACGAGCTAACTATTGATATCAGCACATAAAGAAGCATTGTAGAGCTGCTTAATTTCATGTTCAAAATACTAACGCATGACTTTATAGAAATGTCAAAAAATAGCACTTCAAAAGCTACACAAAAAACGGCTGTAGAGTTTAATTACTAATACTTTCACACAAACTCTTTGTGAAGTTAACACTAGCGCATGCGCTTGAAATCTCTCTGAGCATTATAAAATCTATCTCTGAGCATTGGGAAATGTGAAGACTCGATAGAGCTACAGCAAATCGACTATAGAGCTCAATACTAAACCTCTCTCAAATAAAATACTACTACTCAATATTAGGGTGTTCCACAATAAAATATATTAGCCATGACTTCAACGGGAAAAATTAAACCAAAACTAGAAAATAAATGTATTCTTTTCACTTTCTGGTGAATACCGAGTATGCACCACAAATATCAAATTAGATGCTAAATTCACATTTTTTTTATTAAAATCAATTAAACAGTTTACTAAAAATTTTTTTTTAAATAATATTAAATCTATGGCTGAGTCGCAAAAGTACTTGCTTACGTGCTAAGAAATCATAATACACTTCAATGTTGAATAGAATTTAAATAAACAAGAATTTTTTTCCAGAAATTTGAATTAGCCAATGGCTTTCAATTTCCGAACACCCTACTTTTTAAGTACTGAACGCAAAACTCTCATTTTGTGGAAACTAGCTCTAGAAGAGCTCGGTTGAAGACAAACTATGTTCGTAATAAAAACTATGGCGACGGAAAAAAAAATCATTGAATAATTTTTCTTTATTTATTTAAACGAATGCAAAATCTTTCCTTTCAACAAAAACACAATCTAATATTGCAATGAAAACAAAAATATTTAATTTCATGATTTATTTTATTTATTTATCAATTTTTTACATTGTTTAGGTAAACTTTTTTAAATATTTCACAGCGTAAAATAAATAATTTCGAAGGCGCGTTGTTCTTTTTCGAGGTACCTTCAGTACAATTGTGATAAAACTAAACGCGCACTAAAAAATCACTTACATGGCACTCACAAATAATAATTTTATTTCTCACTACGACATTTTCTCTGCGAATATTTAATTAATTTCCACGACATCACATGACCTTTTCGATTGTTACTATCACACACATGAAATACATCTCCCTAATATTATTTTAATTTATCATTTGTATTATCTAAACGAATACAAACAAAGTGCTGTCAAAAATGCTGCTTTAAAGATATCTGAATCATGAACTAGCCACTGACAAAGAGCTGGCTTCGAGCAAAAATTAGCTCTCAAATTAAATGAATTCGCTGTAAGCATGCTTTACACTTGCTTTAGAAGCGCATCTGGAGCTTCTTTTGAAATCAAAGAGCTTTAATATTTGCTCTAAAAACGCTGTTAAAGCATTTGAAGAGCTAAAATTGTTACTTGGGATGTTTGATAAATTTTCAAACAAAAATATTATAATACATTTAACCCTTGCTAAAAGAATACTTCCAGTCTGATTATTCTTATGAAAAGACCAGTAATTACACCCTTTAACGTCATCGAAAAAAACTTTCTCCAAAACAACGTGATATCACCATCATTGTTAGGATTAAAACATAACCAACTCCTCTTAAGGTAAACTTAAATTACCGCATGATAAACACAATGACAACACAAAGCATCAGCTACGCGTATACCACCAACCACGCGAGGATTACCGCAAATAATCTTCTCTTCACTAAAATTCACCAAAGAAATTGCACTGACACACCGGTTATACCTGTTCTCTAACTCGCACAACTTAAAACTATATGGAAGAACTTTAAGGGAACAACGACAAAGCTTTCATCGAGGATTTCTTGGAAGCGTTGATGTCTTCTTGTTTATCTCTGTGCACCTTTCGAGGATGAAACTTAAAATAATTTTATTCAAATCTTCTAATTACGCTCATTCAACCGCACTCCAGAGCAATATCAGTTTCAACTTTAGTGTTTGGTAAAGGGTGAAACTGTAGTAGGAAAGTCCTTTGAAAAAGTGATAACGTTTGTCCTTCGCTTGCCAACTTTGTAGAATCGAACAAAAAAAAATAAGAACTTTGTTTTAATTTCTTTGAATAAAAATGCATTGAATTTCCCATATTGCTTAAAAATAGGGAAAACCCTATCAAATCCTACAGATTGAACTCTAATAATAATTGTTATTACACATGACAAATATTGCACGTAAAGATATCTAAATAAATATTTCATATCCTTGAGGAATCACTTTTCCTTATAAATTGTGATCTCTATAATAATAACAAGTGAGGACTTATCTGCTCAAGTGTTTATTGAATCCGTGACAGAAATTCAGCGATTTCAAGGACAAAATCAAATATTTGTCTTTGCTCTTCCGCTAGATAATAATACATCCAGGATCTAGCTTCCAGCATGAGTGTGAGGTGCGAGAGTGTTTGGGTGCAAAAAGTATATTTGCTATAACGAACGTGTATAAAATTGGAAATATAGAGTTTCCAAGCCAAATACCAATTGTTACTACACATATTCAGTTGGACGCGACATGTCATAGATGGATGAGTCTCTTTGTTTAACACCACGACACACATGATGTGTGTGCTCGTATAAAACTTGACAAAACGTAAAACGTATCCTTTTGGCATTTCACACGCGACAAGGCAACAGATTGTTTAGAAACAAACGATTTCGAAAGAATTGCTCATCGTTGACTGAAATGAAGTGAACATGCGATGTTGTATAAAATAAAAAAAAAGGATAAAAAAAGGAAAAATTCCTGTTTTGAAAGATTTAAGAATTGAATTACTAACATTTTCTGCAGATGAAATTGCTTAAGTTTTTAAATTTATCTTAAAGTTTTTTCTCATAGATTTTACTTGCGGAACAGTTTGAGGATTAAAATTAAATAACTATTGACAGTTCAATACACAACATTGGAATTTTTATTTCAAACTTTAACTACTACATTGCTGAATTGTTGCAAAAAAAAAACCTTTTAATTTGAAGGTACTCTTAACAAAATAAAAAACACAACTATACAATTGTAGCTTTTCACTGTTCCCAATGGTTAACAACAAATCTATAAAATCCTTTGCATTTTGTGTTAATCGTCGTTCAGTGTGTAATTATTTTGCGAACAAAACATAGGATTAACGATGATGATGATGAAGGATGCACCAATGTTATACAATATTGTCCTGGCACTCTATGGAAATTCCCTTAGAAATACTCCAATGCCAATATTTTGTTCAGGCGTAGATTAATAGTAATGGCTGACTTAATGTTAAGTTAAGGCGCAAATACTGTTAGATGGGAAAATGCTCACAGGCCGCTCGATGCATCAGTGCCAGTTGAAAAGCTTGAACAATTTACCAACCTTGGAACTAGAGATGCGCGAATATTCGGCCACTATTTGGCATTCGGCTTATTCGGCGTGCATTTTTGATATTCGGTATTCGGCCGAATAGTTCAGAACATTCGGCCGAATACCGAATAACAAATAGAGAATAAAAAAAGGCTTATTATCTTAATAAATGTTTTCTTTTATTCAAAAATTTGTATTTTAGTATTTTAAATCTACTAATGGTAAGTTGTGGTGAATAAAAACTACTTTTTCGGCATTCGTTGGTAACAAACGATTACGTCTATCCTCGTATACAGTTCCAGCTTCTGAAAATAGTCTCTCACTATACACACTAATACCAGGAGAAGAGAGGTAGATTTTAGCAAATTTTGTCAAATTGGGAAACTGTTTTATGTTTGCTGACCACGACTTGTGAGGGTCTGCCGTCCGATCTTGGCGAACAGTTCTTAAATAAAATTCTATTTTCGTTTTCAATAGCAGTTTTTTTTCAATATCTTCATTTTGAATACTGCCTGTAGCAACTTCCTAAAACATTCCAGAAACTGTTGTGCGTTTCGTTAGTCTCATCAATTGTTTTGTTTCTTTTCTTACGAGTTAGAGAAGAATCCTCCTCGGTACTGAGTGTACTAGATAGAGAAACAGACTCATCACAACTGATTTTCAGGGATTTAGGCCAGGAAAAATGGGTTCCGAGGTTGAAAAAACTAATTCATGAAATATTAAAAATTGGAATCGATGCAAAATTCCAACCTCTATAACATATCCAAAGCCCCCAAAATCCCCTTATTGGCTCTTTCGTTTTTGTAGATGCATTTGAAGAGTTGCAGACGGGGAGAACTTGGAGGTCTATCAAACTAAAATTTTTGTTTTGGTACAACCTTACCATATGATACATGCTTTAAGGGTAGTTTTTAACGCTGAATCTAATGCAACCAAATTCAAAATGATACAGCCACCTAAAAAAAAGTTATAGTCCTTATTATGAAATGATGACTTTTTTTCAGGTACAACAGGTAAAATATTAGCGAAAACCCTTTTTAAAATAAAGGTATGTTAATGAAACTTTGAATAAATGTACCATTTGGCATACAAACTTAGAATCAATAGAGTCCCTAAAAATTTCAATGGTGAAAAGGTGTTTTTTTAAGAGGGAGGGGCAAGCGTAGAATGTTTACCATAACACCCACGAAAAAACTCTTACACTCATGAAACTCGCCAAAAATATTAAATTTGTCATGGCAATCAAGAATCAAAATAGTACATACCGATATCTTTGGTCTAATAGTGCTTTTGTGATGGTTACATTTTGACCTGTTCTACAGAAAAACATGATTTCAAAAACTGATTTTGCTTGAAAAGGACCATAACTTTGTTAAAGGTGCTTGTATCATTTTAGTTTTTGCTATTATTAGATTCAACGTTAAAAAATACCCTTAAATCACATACCACACTTTGTGTATATACCTCAATTACACCAAATCGGAGTTTTGGCTCAAATCTTCCAACTTCTTCCCAGATTTTCCCTCTCTTTAATAAAAAAAAACCCCAGAACAAATACATTTATGTGGATTATATTGATTCTTGGTTGCCATGACAAATTTAATATTTTTGGGCGAGTTTCATGAGTGTAAGAGTTTTTTCGGGGGTGTTATGATAAACATTCTCCAATTGCCCTCTCCCCCTTAAAAAAACACCCTTTCACCATGGATATTTTTAGGGACTCTATTGATTCTTAATTCGTATGACAAATGGTGCATTTATGCAAAGTTTCAATAACATTCGTTTAATTTCAAAGGGTTTTCGCTAATATTTTACCTGTTGTACCTGAAAAAAAGTCATGATTTCATAATAAGGACTATAACTTTTTTTTGGATGGCTGTATCATTTTGAATTTGGTTGTATTAGATTCAGCGTTAAAAACTACCCTTAAAGCATGAATCATATGGTTAGGTTGTGTCAAAACAAATTATTTTAGTTTGATAGACCTCCAAGTTCTCACCGTGCGTCCTGCACCTCTTCAAATGCATCTACACAAAAAGCCAATAAGGGGATTTTGGGGGACTTTGGATATGTTATAGAGGTTACAATTCTGCGTCGATTCCAATTTTAATATTTCATGAATTAATTTTTCAAGGTTCCCTATACAATTTGTGCTATTTTTCCTGGTCTAATTATAGATGCACATCATTGGCCGAATGTTCGGCTGCCGAATATTCGGTATTCGGCCGACGCGAAAAGTGTGGCCGAATATTCGGTATTCGGTATTCGGCTGAGTCACTATTCGCGGCATCTCTACTTGGAACTATTGTTTCAGCGAATTGTGGTACTATTCAAAGTAGAATTAGTAATGCTCGTGCCGCCTTCGGTACTCTGCCCCAAATTTGGAAATCCAGTCAAATCGACTTACGCTTTAAGTTGAGATTCTATGAATCCACTTTATGGAGAGCAATAATAAAATGTTTATGGACTAAGAAATAATTTTTCACAGACTTTTTTCTTGCTCCGGAAAGGGATCGAAATACACTTTTTCCGTCAGACCATGGTTGGTCTCTTATGTGTCCAGAAATCAATTATTCTAAAATTTAATTTAAGGATGGCTATGATGTCCATGGATTTATCAAAGCTCTAAGAAATCAAAAATCTTTCAATATTTTTTACTGCTCCAGAAAAAGGTGAGTTTGGGTGATATTTGGATCAAAATACACTATTTTCGTCAAAAAATAGTTTTTCTTCCATATGTTAAGCCATGAACTGTCAGTTTAAATTGATGGATAGGTGTGATGCCGATGGATCATAAAACCCCTTCAAAAATCAGAAATCACAGTTTCCTTATACTTCCGGAAATCTAAATCGTTACAGCCATTTTCCGACACATGAACAAGTACAGGTACATTTACATACAATCGGTTTTGATTCACATGAATGTTGGTGTTATTAATGGAATATGCTGGGTGTCTTTTCATTCGTTAATAATATTAAAAAAACAAAAATGTTTTATTCGAGGTACTGCCTCTTGCGAGGAAATGACAAAACCTCCAAGAGTATACTTGTCATGAAAAAGTGCTTCTCATTTAGCCGTTCGAGTCGGCAAAAAACTGTAGGTCCCCTACAATCCTGCCAACGAAACACAACACGCACACAGGAATGGTTGAGAGTTGTAAGTCACTAGGCCCTGGTTCTCCATGAGCTGTTGCGCCACCCAATTTATTTATTTATTTAATAATATTTTAAGTCTTGAATAATGAATAATGAATAATGAATAGTGAATAATGAACAATGAAAAATGAATAATGAATAATGAATAATGAATAATGAATAATGAATAATGAATAATGAATAATGAATAATGAATAATGAATAATGAATAATGAATAATGAATAATGAATAATGAATAATGAATAATGAATAATGAATAATGAATAATGAATAATGAATAATGAATAATGAATAATGAATAATGAATAATGAATAATGAATAATGAATAATGAATAATGAATAATGAATAATGAATAATGAATAATGAATAATGAATAATGAATAATGAATAATGAATAATGAATAATGAATAATGAATAATGAATAATGAATAATGAATAATGAATAATGAATTATGAATAATGATATGAATAATGAATAATGAATAATGAATAATGAATAATGAATAATGAATAATGAATAATGAATAATGAATAATGAATAATGAATAATGAATAATGAATAATGAATAATGAATAATGAATAATGAATAATGAATAATGAATAATGAATAATGAATAATGAATAATAAATAATGAATAATGAATAATGAATAATGAATAATGAATAATGAATAATGAATAATGAATAATGAATAATGAATAATGAATAATGAATAATGAATAATGAATAATGAATAATGAATAATGAATAATGAATAATGAATAATGAATAATGAATAATGAAATAATGAATAATGAATAATGAATAATGAATAATTAATAATTAATAATGAATAAAGAATACTGAATAATGAAATACTAAAAATTAATACTTAGCCATTACATATTTCTTTCTGATTTGAACTATTCGGAATGGATCACCAATAGATGCCGCGTGATAAATTCAAAAACTATATTTTGCAGATCCCAGCTGATTCGATTCGATCGTGAAAACAAAATTTTATTAAAAAGAAATATAACGGGTGATTTTTTAGCTGGTTTGGTTTTGGCAACACTGGTTTTGACAGCTGACGTGTGTTTAGTACCTTGTGTCACTGTCAAACAGCTTCAGTTTGGTTTGCAATTTAACCATGGATCGTCTTACAAATGAACAACGCTTGCAAATTATTGAATTTTACTATCAAAATTCGTGCTCGGAGGATCCGCTTTTTTATCGAAAAATTGTGTTCAGCGATGAGGCTCATTTTTGGTTGAATGGGTACGTAAATAAGCATAATTGCCGCATTTGGAGTGAAGATCAGCCAGAAGCATTGCAACAGCTACCAATGCATCCCGAAAAAGCCACTGTTTGGTGCGGTTTATGGGCCGGCGGCATTATTGGGCCATATTTCTTCAAGATGATGCGAATCGCAGCGTTACTGTCAATGGTGAACGCTACCGAGCGATGATAACAAACTTTTTTTTGCCCGAAATGGAAGTTCTTGACTTGCATGATATGTGTTTCAACAAGACGGTGCCACATGCCACACAGCACGCGAAACAATGGCGCAATTGCGACGCGAGTTTGGTGAACAGTTAATTTCACGTTTCGGGCCGGTCAATTGGCCGCCTAGATCGTGCGATTTGACACCATTAGATTATTTTTTGTGGGGGTATGTCAAGGCTAATGTCTATAGGGACAAGCCCGCTTCGATTGACGCACTGGAAGCCAACATCCATGCATTCATTCGTGAGATACCGGCCGATATGTGTGAAAGAGTATGCCAAAATTGGACTCAGCGGATGGGCTACCTGAGACGCAGCCGCGGTCAACATTTGCATGAAATTATCTTAAACATTAAATTTCAAGGTTCAAACTATCGATTCAAATAAATATTTCATTAATTTTTTCGAATTTTTTGTGTTTTTTTTTTTTTTAAAGTTCTAAACCTCTTAAAAAATCACCCGTTATTTCTGTGGTGTTTGGGAGAAACATTATAACTCCATTTTAAAAATTGCGTCCTTACGTCCACTTTACATCGACATAGAACCTAAACGAGTGGACCGATTTTCTTCAAATTTGAAACACAATTTTTTAAAGGTTATGTTCATCAATATTCCAAATTTGAAAAAAATCAGTCCACCGGCTTTGGTTATGGTAGGTAAATATAAATAAAATAAAATTCCCTGTTAAATTTTTCACGAGACAACGAAAAAAATATGATTTTAAACGCTCTCCGAACCTTATGGTTCAAAGGGAAATACTAACTAACCTATAAAATACGTAAGTACACAATGGTCAAGAAGATAAAAACCAACGGCGAACGCACAGTGGGATGATATGGGATTTTAGCGATTTTAGGAGTACATATCAGTAGTTGTAAGTATATAGATTGAGTCAACATAAAGAAAAAAAAACCTTTGGGAAGGGGGTCTTTATTCAAAAAATTACTTTTATTAGAAAAACTAATATTAAAAAACAGTGACCATTATTGTGTAGATTTTAAATTGTATGGCTTCAGTAGAAAGGAATTTCTTACGAGAATTGTATCTTCCACAAAATAACTTCCAACAGAAATCTTATACATATCAATAACTAGGATAATGTAGCAACAACTTATTTTTGTACTTAAAACGCCCTTTATTGGTTTTCATAAACCTGTGTTTTTAACAACCACCAAATCTAAAGGGCGCTCGTTCAATTTATAAACCCGCTGAATCCAACCTTGAACTATCGTCAATTTGCCTCTAAATCTTTTATTACTGCACTTTGCATTTTGTTTTATCGGTTTCCTTTTTTTTTTTTTAAGTCGATATTGGCATAGTTCATGTAATTAAATAGATTTACCATCAATAATCAGGGGAATAAAAAATACGCTCACTATGTTCATTTACAGAATCCACATAAATGCAATATATACATATCCTCAACAATGCAATACCCCCGTAACAAAACTCCACCCTTTCAAACGCCCACATCAGAAAATCTGGATTACGTTGTGCGGTTGAATATTATTCATCAAAAAAAAAAAAAACAATTAAACAAAACAATAATAGGTATCTCAGCTCCCAGGAAATACAAAAAAAAAAAGCCATTTTGAGTGCAATAATGTAGAAACGGGTGACAGCGATGATGACGATTTGGTGGGGATGTGATTCGCTGCTCGAAGTATATCGATAACATGAATTGAATGTCCTCACAGCTCATATTAGCCAAGCTCAGGGTTTACAGCCTGGTTGGGGGAGACATTTCATCAGCACTTCTCTTAAACTGCTGACTCCATTATTTTAAAATCGGGATGCCATCGATGATGCGTCCTCATCCTGAAATCCAGGAATCGCGGATACAAAGTACTTCCAGTTTTGTCAAATCCTTTTTTTGTTTTGTTTGCTTTCTTTTATATTCGAATATTGTAGTAGGCAGAGAGGCAGACAATGATTTAGGAAAAAACTCTTCAGTTGAGAGTTTCGAATCCGAATCCATCATCAACGTTTATGGGCCGCAATCGCAATCGGAATCCAAACCGAACTGATATTGCAGATGCTATCGACAGCCAGGCGCAGCATGATGATGAATTGTTGAGTTTGAGTGGTGGCGGCCTCCCGATTTTTATCGTTCATTTCGGGAATTTCTTTAATTTGTGTGTAGTAAAAGAGTAATAATTGAAAATTTCAATGGGAGTCGATGGGATGCAATTCTATTTTTTTGTTTTTTTATTTTCTGTTCGCCGATGTTCATCCTAATTCCTGGCTTCTGCCAGAATGATAAAATATATATGGTACGAGTACGAAGTAGTTCGATTTATAAGCTTCGAAAATTGCTGTCATTTGGTGGATTGAATACGATGTGATTTTTATACTGGAGCACTTCAGATGACACAATTGATATCAAATTCAGCTCATGGCATGCGAGATTTCTGAGGATTAGGCAATATAAAAGTTGAAGTTTATTCAGGATTAAATAAAATATTTTTGATGAAATAGAGAGCAAGGGTACAATAAATATTGTTTGAAATAAATTAACCACTTATTCTGGGCTAAAATCATGGACAAATGTTTTTGAAAACTGGTTGCCATTTATGTGTCCCACAAACGGAGGATAAGTTTTATAGTAGTTGTAAGACTCATTTATAAATGAACTGATACATTTATTTATTTTGTTCTCCCTTAAATTCCTTGAACTTTAACTGATGATCAGTCATCAGGGGAGTGGGATTTTGGGTAATACAATTATCCAAAATTTGATTTATTTCTGTTTCTGACATCTCACTCACCAAAGCCACTAGCTGAAGCACTAAACATTATTTTTATTTCTTTCACAAACCTTACCACAAGTTTTCCGTGAGTTATCCGCTAGCCATCTGCTAGTTATCAGCAAGGTATCCGTGAACCCCTAGGTATGCACTAAGTGTCCGTTGGATAACCGCCAGGTATCCAATAGGTATCCGCGAGTTATCCGTGAGGTATCCGCGATCCACAAATTATCTGCAAGGCTTCTGTTAGGTACCCGCTAGGTATCCGTGAGGCATCCACGAGGTATCAGCGAGTTATCCGTGAGGTATCTGTGGTCCACTAATTATCTTCTAGGCTCCTGCTAGGTTTCCGCTAGTTATCCACGAGGTATCGGTATTCGTGAGGTATCCGCGATTCACTAATTGTCTACTGGACTTCCGCTAGGTATCCGCTAGGTATCCGCGAAGTATCTGCAACGTATCAACACATCCACCAGGTATTTGCGAGGTATCCGCGATGTATACTTGAATTATCCGTGAATTATCCGCGAGTTATAAGCGAAGTATCCGCGATTCACTAGGTATCAGCTAGGCTTCCGCGAGTCATCCGCAAGATATCCGCGAATTATCTAGTTAGCCTTGGTATCCACTAGGTATCGCGAGGCATCCGCAAGGTATCCGTGAGGTATCCGCGAGTTATCCGTGAGTATTCGCGATTCATTAATTTTCTGCCAGGTTCCGCTAGGTATCCCCTAGGTATCCGCGAATAATCCGTGGACTTTCACTTATCACAAGGTATCCGTGATTCACTAATTATCTGCTAGGCTATCCGCTTAATTTCCGCGAGATATCTGCAAGGTATCCGTGAGGTATCCGCGAATTATCTGTGAGGTATCCACGATTCACTTCACTAAATATCTGCTAGGTATCCGCGAAATATCTGCAAGGTATCCGCAAGGTATCCGCTAGGTATCCACGATGAATCCACGAGGTATCCGTGACGTATCCGCGAGTTATCCGCGATCCACTATTTATCCGCTTGGCTCTGCTTGGTATCCAAGAGGCATCCACAAGGAATCCGCAAGGTATCCGCAAGGTATCCGCAATTCATCCGCGAGGTATCCGCGATTCACTAATAATCTACTAGGCTTCCGCTAGGTATGCGCTAGGTCTCCGCGAAGTATCCGCAAGGTATCTGCGAGGTATACTATTACTACTATACTATTAGGTCCACTATTTATCCACTTGGCTTCCGCTAGGTATCCGTGAGGTCACTAATTATCTGCTAGGTTTCCGCTAGGTATCCGCTAGGTATCTGCGAGGTATGCGAGGTATCCGTGAGGTATCCACGAGGTACCCGCAAGTTATCCGCAGTCAACTATTTTCCCTTTGGCTTCTTCAGGTATCCGCGATATATCCGCAAGGTATCCGCGAGGAATTTACGAGTTATTCGCGAGGTATCCGCGAATTATCCGCGAGTTATCCGCAATCCACTATTTATCCACTTGACTTCCGCTAGGTGTCCGCGAGATAACCGCAAGGTATCCATGAGGTATCCCCGAGTTATCTCCGAGGTATCCACGATTCAGTTATTTTCTCCTAGGCTTCCGTTATGTATCCGCTAGGTATCCGCGAGGTACCTGCAAGTTATCTGCAGTCCATTATTTTCCCCTTGGCTTCCGCTAGGTATCCGCGATATATCCGCAAGGTATCCGCGATGTATCCGCAAGGTATCCGCGAGGTATCCGCAAGGTATCCGCAAGGTATCCGCGATTTATCTGCGAGTTATCCCTGAGGTATCCACTATTCACTAATTATCTACTAGGGTTCTGCTAGGTATCCGCTAGGTATCCGCGAGATATCCGAGTATGCTTACTAAGCAATCGCAACGGCTGTTGGACTATTGTTCTTGGCATATAATTTTTTCAATTATTATTTGTTTTTTAATGAATATTTCAGCTCTCTCTAATATAACCAATAAATAAATAATAATAATAATAAATCTTTACAACTAAACATTTTCCCTGCCAGTTAACAATCCTGTGTGCGAGCTGCTAGCTGGCAGAAATGGAGTAGACTTTAAATTTTTAACAGTTTTCAAATTGTTTAGATAAGCAGCTCCTTTTATAATTGTTTGAATTTAATTTTCAAGATCTTAAAAAATCCCTCTTATTACATTAAAAAAAATTCTCATATGTCCAAACACTTCTAGCACAGCATCTATTCAAATGGAAAATCTCTTTAAAACAAAAATAAAACAAAAAAAAAACGATTTTATTTTTCGCTTCAATTATATTTCAGTATTTTATGTTCATATCAATAAAATGTGCCGCATGAATTTATGAGTTACAAATCGACATCTGTTCTATGCTCGTTGTCGTTTTGTAAGCATAGCAAAATAGGATACGATTTGGATCCTTTTTTTGCCATCCTGCACGTCGTCGTCGTCTTCGGTCGTCGTTAGAAGTCTCTGGTTGTTCTCATGGCACTTTTTTCCATCCTTTAACTGAACAAAGTACAACAAGAACTAACTGTAAAAACCAAAATAGCGGAGAAAAATAGAAATAAAAACGAAATAAAAATTTGTGTTCGTAAAAGAAAACTGCCTAAGGATACAAGAAAAAAGACAAAAAAAAACTCCTTATACTCCTGCTCACTGAACACCACCGAACAAGTATTAACTAAAAGTTTTCCCCCTTTTCATAGATCCTCGTATATTCTTGGGTAGGTGGTATTTGTTTCGTTGTAATTTTTGTTTCATGACCGTCGTCGTTATGTGTGTGTAGCTCCATCGTCGTCCTCGTCATCATCATCGTCTTATGATATGTCTTGGCAAGGATTTTTTCAAGTTATTTTGAAAAAAAAGGCATGCTGCCTGAGTAAGGGAGTGATGGTGAGCAATTGTGGGACTTGGTTCTACTGCCAATAACAAAGTAATTACAGGAGAATTAAGTCCTTAGTAGAAATTTCAACATGTTCGAGAGTTGTAGAGAGGATGTTTTTTTTTTTTTTGTATATTTCACTCCGGAATATAATTCGAATTTGAAGACTTCAATTAGAAGAGTAATTTACAGAAGGATACTCGTTCGTGCTGAATATTGATATTTCCCACGATAATTTTGCACAGAAAATTCAACGTAATTGTTGTTTTTATTTTCTGTGTGGGCGAGGAGGTATAGACTTTCACTTTTAACAAGAGGATTTTTATATGAGAATCCTGTCAGTGGAAAGATACCTATTAGAAGTAAGGACGAAACGGTCAATTGGATCACGTGCATGGCACTTATAAGCTTTATTTATACTTGCAATATTATAATTTGATTTTGGAATATGTACCTATTTGAAATAAAATGAAATAAGTATAAATGGAAATATTAGAACTTACGTTTCTTTCTGAAACATATTTAAGAATTTTATCGTCTACTCAGAATATTAAAAGTGACTACCCTGTTTAAAAATGTCATATGTACCTGCCTATACTTATAATTTTTTTTTAAAGGACTTAATATAGTAATAGTCCTTTTTATGATCCTGAACTTTGCAGACAATTTGAATATAATATCACCAGTGCCGTGATAATGGTTCAATTTTAACGAATGTAACGGTAATTGAATTGTCATGACAAAATTTCGATATTTCAATAGTCTAAAAAACTTTAAAGTCTTTTACGAGTAATTCTTTCTTGTTATTAAAACTATGTATCGAGGATTTGTCATGATAATGGGGCTGTTAGTGAGACCAACCTTCCATTTTGACCTGACGGGTTGAGCTTTAATATACAAATAGTCCATGTCCTAACTTTAATTTTAAGAACTGTTGCGAAGGTGGAAACACTGTCAGAAGGACAACAGAAGGGTTGCCACAATCCAGAAATGTTGTTCGGATATCGAAAACCAAGGGTCGGACGATGACCCGAGAACTCCCGTTGGATTCAGAAACCTTGAAACCATAGGACCACGTTACTGATTTTCTCCCACCCCTCCCCTCCCCTTGCACGAAGGGGGTGGAAAAAAGTCGTTCTGGTAACAAAATTTGAAAAGCCAAGAAAAGTTAGAAAATATTTTTATTAATAAAATTTAAAGATGGTGTCGAAGCAGAATTTTACAATCTACTACATTACATCCAGAGTTGATTGAAAACCTACTTTGGTTTTTTTAAAAAGCCACTTTCAAAGTACTGGGGAGGGGAGATATGAAAGATTAACAAACTTAAATATTTATCATAGAATAATATAAGCATATGACACATGTTTTAAGGGTAGTTTTTAATGCCCAATCTTACTAAATCAGAATGAGCTTGATACAACCACCTTAAAAAAGTTATAGTCCTTTTCATTAATGATGAATGAATTTTGAGTGAAAAGTAAAATATTACCAAATTCCAACAGCATGACACGAAACTCGTTCCACATATTTAGGTGCTATGACGTTTTCGATTTCAGATCCTTGAAATCAATTTCATGACGCCGACATCAGAAAATTTTCATTACACCCAAAATCGGACACATTGCCCAAAACCTCAAGATGAAAAGCATTTTTAAATAAACCAAACTTGCAGTAGTATTCTGATTACAATAAAAAAAACAACTTTGATTGTCCTCTAGTGGGCATAATGTCAATTATTGAATCCATATTTCTTGAGTTTTAACGTTTCGGGTGTGATTACAGCCTTCTAAAAAACTTATTCAATAGAAATAAAATAAGAAGATCAACAGATAATGATTTTTATATAAAAATGAAAATGCATCGGTACCGAAAGCTTTTTGTAAAATAATGTCATCTTTTGGGAATACAATCTCTTACTTCAATTTATTAAAAAATTTCGACGAACACGCCGTCGCACATAGGAGTAGGTATTTGTATGCAAAAGTGGACAAGATTAATTTGTGTCTTGATTGTAATATTTCCATCTTAAACCATGTAATAAATACCATATTTAATAAATTTACCCTCTTTTAACACAAACAAAATTTGAAGTTTTTTTTTAATTTTTCTACTGGGAACAAGAAAAATATTCAAACAATGGGATGTACGATATGACCAAAAAAGCTAAAAAGGATCTAAGTTGCAGCCAATATTTTTTTAATCAATACTTGGAGCTTTGTTTAATCTAATTTTATACAAATAATTACCAAATAACTCCGAAAAAACAATAAATGCAGTCCGAAAGAAAAACAACAGAACAAATAGTTAGTTTGAATGGCCATAATGGCCGATTCTTTTTGAAAACGAAGCTTGATGGTTTGTTTTATCCACCCATATACATATGAGAACCCAATTCCACCGAATTCTATAAAAAATTACTTCCGAATGAAAAAGAACCACCAAAAACAGTGTTTTTTTTTTTTGCATTCTTAGAACAAAAATTCGGAAAAAATATAAATATTAAAATATTAGTCGTAAAAAAGGCTCAATTTAATCTGTAGTTAATTTTTAAATTACAAACATTTCATCAGACTACACAAAATTTTTAAGAAATAATTTAATAAAACGTTACAAATTTGTTGAAGGTTGATTACAAAAAGAAGTGACAAATTTTTAATCGATGACTTTGAACTAATATCATAGCCAAAATATGTTGATCAATATAAAAAAATATTAAAGCCTATCGTTCCATAGGATCTTAGCTATTTTCTGGAAAAAGTTCCCCTTTCAATTTTGAAATTTGAAAAATCGACTTTTGGTCGAGTTTTGTAGGCAAATACTCCTATGTGCGTCGTTCAGGCTATTAATGTTGTGCACAAAATAATATTTCCGTACCTCATATTACCCTTGCAACTCACTTATACAGAGGCCACATGCGCGAGAACTCACTAGCGAGTTACTAATACAATGAAACTTTTCCAACTAGCTCGTAAACTGGCTTGGATTTGTTGAAACCAGTTGAGAAGCAAGTAAAGTGACAATTGATTTGACAATTATTAATGTTTGTAAAACTCGCAAGCGAGTATATTTATTTTATTTCTTCTCCCATAATTTTTTTACTAAGTGAGTAAAATGCAAGTTTGTGTAAATATCACTTTGCTTTGTCCATGTTATGAGTGGTCCTTAGTCATAATTTAAAAAAATTATTTTAATGCGTTAATCAAACAAATGACTGCTAAAAACCTCTTTTTGAATAGCATGCTCCATAGGTATATCCTTAATATGTTAACTTAAAAAAAATTTACGATCAATGACGAATTATTTCTAGCACTTCACATTTTTTTTTAACCAAAAATCGCATTAGGCAAAATTAAAATATTTTTCGCTTTGTTTGAACTCATATTCAAACATCCCTTACATCTTTCCATTCTAAAGAATCCTGTTCTGAACCCTTATATACCCAGCGGGACATTTGATATTTATCGGTTTCAACTATGGCGACATCTTTTTGTCCCAATACTATGTGCACTGCATAGATTTTTCCTTTATCCTGTCTGCACACTAAAAATATACATTAATACATTAAATTTTATAAAATCGTTGAGTTGAGTTCAGCAAAAACGTGACCCTAACGAGTAAAACATTGACCTCTCTCTCTCTTTTAAATTCAGTACAAGACAAAGATATTCAAAACGAAATAATAAAACCGAGAAGAAAAAAAAAAGAATATGTAAGTGAACAAATCACAAAACGAATATGTACAGCAAAAGATGCTGATTAAGGATTAAATGTGCCACCATGACGACTACAAACCACGAGTTTTTGTCTGTGTATTTACAAACAAAGGATTAGAGTTCTATGATGCATATCAAGGACCATCCCAACCATCCCTATCCAGAATATAGTATACGATATACCTATACTCAATATGCGAGCT